>CM062292.1:374637652-375242613 GCA_031216915.1 Pictodentalium vernedei
AACTATGACTTGGTAACCAAAGCTTGCACGAAATATCCTTAACCCTTACCCATTGCACAGGATATCAAAATTTATTATTATAACCCTTTAACCAACCTAACGGCCAAAACCGGCCAGCGCTATTAACAAAAATCGCCAATTAATTTTCATTATTTTTTCATTTTTTGTCTCAAAAACATAGGTTATGACCCCTCTTTGGAACGAGCTCGTCGAGCTCGTTCCAACTAGGGGTCATAACCTGTGTTTTTGAGACAAAAAATGAAAAAAAAATAGTTATTCAAGAATTTTGTTTGCAAGTGTCGTCTGCTTTTCATGTTAGGTAAAGGGTTAATTACTGTTTTGTTTTCTCTCAAAATAAACAAAACCGTATCATGTGACCCCCTCATTGGAACGAGCTCGTTCCAACGAGGAGTAACATGTTATGGTTTTGTTGAAATTTATTGAAAATATTCTTTTCCAACTGCTCTTTTTGTATATATTACGGTAAACAACTTCTGTTTTACCAGTAAAATAAGATATGATTTTATTGAATTTTTTTTTTTAATTTTAATCTGCTCATACATACTCATATGTTAAACACAAGTTCTGTTATTACTGATAAAATATGACTGAGTAACCAAAGCTTACACAGAAAATTCTTAACCCTTAACCAGTGCTCAGGATATTAAAAAATATTACTTTTGTATTATTTATTTTATTTATTTTTTTTTTAAATCCAGCAAAACCATATCAGGTGACCTCCTCATTGGAACGAGGTCTTTCCAATATGGGGATCACATGTTGTTTTTTTTCAACTGCTTAATTTGAAAATTACGAGGGT
Source organism: Pictodentalium vernedei (assembly GCA_031216915.1). Classification (NCBI taxonomy): domain Eukaryota; kingdom Metazoa; phylum Mollusca; class Scaphopoda; order Dentaliida; family Dentaliidae; genus Pictodentalium; species Pictodentalium vernedei. The sequence continues at coordinate 374,638,473 of CM062292.1, forward strand.
GGATTTTCCGATTCGTTAGATAAAGGGGATTAATCATTGAAAAATCCTAGCTTATGAACCCTCATTGGAACGAGTCAGTGGAGCAGTTCTTGGCAGGTGCGCAGCCAGATTAACTGAAGTTGGGGAGGGGACAAAATATTTAGTCTCCTCCATCTCATTTCAGTGACACAAGAGGAATGGGTATTCCTTCCCCTTTAATGCATCTCATGCTGGGCGTATCCCCTACATGTACGTGGTGTGAAGGCTCAGGGTCTTCTCTGAGTACAAAAATAACTTTTCCTTCTAATTTACGATGGCCTATTAGCGTCACGTAATTTTTAATTATTAATCCTTTGAACCCTATAGTGGTATACTTCCATGTCAGTTCAACGGCAGCAATTGGAAGAGTCCATATTCATTATCTGGGTTTGACCAATTAATATTTTCAACGTGCAGTCTTATTGATTGGTCTCTCCCACACATGCATTTAGCACTCATCATACTTAATGAAATTATGACGTATCATGTTCCTGGTCCGGAAAAAGCGGTCTATCGGGCTCAAGGGGTTAGACTGCAGCTGCAAGTTAGTAAATTGTACCTGTAATTTAGCAAAATTGTAGCTACAGTTTAACCCTTTACCTAACGTAACGGCCAAAACCGGCCAGCGCTATTCTCAAAAATCGCCAATTAATTTTCATTATTTTTTTCATTTTTTGTCTCAAAAACATAGGTTATGACCCCTCGTTGGAACGAGCTCGGTGAGTTCGTTCCAACGAGGGGTCATAACCTATGTTTTTGAGACAAAAAATGAAAAAAATTAGTTATTCAAGAATTATTTTTGCAACTGTCGTCTGCTTTTCATGTTAGGTAAAGGGTTAATAAATTGTAGGTGCAATTTAACTAATTGTAGCTGCAATTTATTAATTGTGCCTGTAATGTACTGAATTGCACCAACAATTTAAATAAATTGAAGCTACAATTTACTAAATTGCAGCTGCAGATTAATAAAATTACGTTGCGCTAAAAAACCGCCGTAGCAAGAGGAGCACCCTGGGTGCTTTTTAAAAAAAGACTTAAGTACCCAGAAAGTGAAGGTATCCAAGAGGCGTCAGTGTGAGAGAACATGAAGCTGTTTTGGTATTTCAGGCATATATGTGTTTTGGGTTGAAATGTTCGGGGAAATGCGATCGTGAATGTGTGTGTGTGTGTGTGGGGGGGGGGGGGGGGGGTTACCCAATTCTCATGGCAACGCGACTGGCGCTTGGCAAAGTTTAAAAAGTATAGTTAATTTTGAATGACGATTTTTGCTGACTGGTACTAATTCCAGTGAGGGGTCATGAGCTATATTTCTAAAATAAATAAAAAATTAAAAAAATTATGACGATTTTTGAGGATACAGTGAAGGTTGTTTTTTTCCGATACGAAAGGTAAAGGGTGAACACCATTAAACATAATAAAGCTACACATTTCAAACAAAAAAGAAGCCCACATGAAGAGTTACATAAGTTTTAAGCATCATTTAGCTGAAAATAATTTCTTGCAGTTTATAGGTGAGTTTCTTTAAGCATCCTCCAATAAACTACAAAAAGTACCCAAGCTCCCTTTTAGACGTATATAGGTGATGATAAAACGTGTTGATTCCTTAGCAAAAACGCACTGAAATAACTTGGACGCTTTTAGTTTTTCGTGCGAATCCCTCAATGGACGTGTAGCAGTGCTTGTTCACTGTGGTAAACAAGGTCTGGATTTGGTGACCAATACCTGTGACGAAGTCTTCTAAAATGGACAGCATTGGTATAAACGATAGGCCAAAGTTGGCTTTGAAAACGCCCCATTCTAAAACTGAACTTAAGCGCCAATAAACAAATACTAAAGCACACTTGTTGGGTGCTGCATCCGCCAAGACATTAACTTCTACTTTTGTGGAGATGGATAAAAAGTGAACGCAAAAGTTCAGCCAAAAGACTTTTATAAAACAATGCGCTATTTTTCTGAACAGAATCCATCACAAAGTGTTGTAAAATGTCACCTTATTTTTCGACTTTTCAATTTACCTCCACCCACCCCCTCCACCCTAGCCCCCCCCCCCCCCCCCTCCCCATTCGTCAAATTTACAATATGCGAAAATTCGAAGTCCTAAATTGGAAAAATGTGGAAATTTCAGACAGGGCGGTAGTGGAATTTTTCCAAACATGTTTAGAATTTGGCAAAATATGGAAGGTTTTGGCTATAAAACAAGTGAAAGTCCTCCAAATATTGACTGAGAGGTAGTAAAAATCCCTCCAAATATTGATTTTTAGTTGGAATTTGTGACTACTAAGAGCCTCAGTTTGATAATTTACAGTCCAGGGTGGTGTACAATATGAATTCTGCATCTTAGCCCTTTATCTATATAACGAATCAACGGCATACGCACACGATATTTACAAACTCGGATGTTGAAAAAAAAAAAACAGTTTCAAACAATTTCAATAGAACCATATCAGCATGTGACCCCTCATTGGAACGAGCTCGTTCCGACAAGGGTTATGTGATATGGTTTTATTGAAATTGACTTAAAATTAAAAAAATGGAAAATAATTAAATTAATTTGATATCCGGTGTGTTGGGTAAAATGTTAAATTGGAAATTTCTCTTCGTGTGTGTGAGTGGGGGGGGGGGGGGGGGGGGGGGGGGGGGGGGTTGCTTGGAAATCTAGACTTTTCCAAGCAATCACGAGGACCACTCGGCTTGCAGCCTGCACCTCTGTCTGCTGAGCCACCGCGCCCCTTCCAGCCGTATGCTACCTATTATTTGTTAACCCTTTACCTAACGTAACGACCAAAACCGGCCAGCGCTATTCTCAAAAATTGCCAGTTAATTTTCATTATTTTTTTTATTTTTTTGTCTCAAAAACATAGGTTTATGACCCCTCGTTGGAACGAGCTCGTCTAGCTCGTTCCAACGAGGGGTTATAACCTATGTTTTTGAGACAAAAAATGAAAAAAAATAGTTATTCAAGAATTATTTTTGCAAGTGTCGTCTGCTTTTCAGGTTAGGTAAAGGGTTAAATAGCTGTAATATGTAATCGTTTTATACAGACTGTGAATAAAAGAATCTATTTTGAACAACGGACATTGTTCAAACTTTTTTTTCAAATAAAACTTGGACTCCGACAAGGTGACACAGTGCCACCTTGTCTATAAATTGTGTGTTCGGAAACATGGATCGCAGAACGTGAAATACATCCCACAAATGAACGGTTCAAAAAAAGGTGGTCAGTGACACTGTAGCTTAACTTGACTGTGTGTAGTAGTAAATGAAAAGGGGAATGTTCAATTGTTCAGGAAAGGATTATGAAATAAGACAAGAATTGTGATAATTGATTGAGAATATATTAGGTTCTGTACCCCACAAGCTATGTTTTCAAACAAGAATAATTTGAGGTGTAGACTGTACTAAAGAAATGAGGCCTGGGTTGATGTGGCCCTCACAGTTAACGTACTGTGTCAACCAAAGTTACCAAGTTACAGTTAAATTCCAAAACGGGTCATCCTACCATGTTACAATGAAATCCCGTCATAAACATTACTCGTAGACTTTGCTAAATGAATCTAGGTCACGTGCCCCTCCGGCGGTCACGGTTGACTGATCGCGATCAAAGTAAGACAGTGTCGTCCAGATATCATACCTACCGAGTCATCCTACCAAGTTACAAGGAAACTCCTTCATAAAAATGACCCGTAGACAGTGCTAAAGGAATCTAGGTCACGTGCCAAAGCGGTGTTGCGGCTGACCGATCGTGATCAAAATAAGACAGTCTCATCTGGACATCACACCGAGTTATCCTACCAAGTTACAATGAAATCGCTGCATGAATATGAACTGTAGACTGCTAAACAAATCTAGGTCACGTGCCGGCCGTCTTGGTTGACCGATCACGGCAAAAATAGGACGTTCTTATCTAGACATGACCTCGAACCTGTACATGATATTTGGTAATGATCGGACAAGAACTACGGGGTATAGCCTGTGATATTGGAACAGACTTAAGACTCCCAGACTTCTGCACGCACGCTAAAAACTAAAGTGTTGAAAACTACACTTGAAGTGCTGTATTTAACACTTACTAAGTGCTGAACTAGCACTTTGTTCAAGTGTAGATATCCCAGAACTTGACAGGTGTCACAATAATACCACTGGACAAGTGTAATGTCGCGACACTTAAAATGAAACAACGCAGATGACGCGGATCAGGCTCGAACTCTCGAGCCTGATCCGCGTCATCTGCGTTGTGTCCTTTTAATTATGTACCCACCAAGCGCAAATCAAATTATGGACGATTCTGGAAGAACCACCAATGCTAGAGACATGGGAAGTGCCATCCATTCAAGTTTCAGATATCTGACGATTGTAATGTCTAAGTGCTCAAAGCATTGCACTTTGAGTGTTAAAACCAAACCCTAAGAGTTAGAATGGGTTTAACACCTTGAAAGTGTCAGTTTTAACACTTTACTTTTTAATGTGCGTGTGATGGCAATAGCTTATCTTGGCTTTTGTCAAGTTAAGCAAAACATAACTCAAAAAATATTGTAAATAAATATACTGACGACAGTACTCTCTTTTCGAGCGATGACGAATGAAAGCTAAATAGTGTCCAAAATAGAATAGACAACTTCTCAAGAGTGTCAGGTCTTTGTGTGAGTTTTTGATTAACCAAAGGATGACGTGGTATAGAGATGAGAACAGTAGGCCCACACACTGGAATCAAAGTGGGTCTTTTGAAATGCTGAGCAGGAGTACATGAAAAAACACTCAAACTACATGCTCCTAGAAATTAATTGTACCAAAAAATTGGGTACAACTCGATGCTTCATAAATTGATATTTTGCTGGTGATGACTTTTATTACCTGGTAAACGCATGCGTGGACATCATTGTCCACGGCGGTTTGTACCAGGGGTGGCGGAAGCTCCAAAAAAGTGTGTGTGTGGGGGGGGGGGGGGGGGGGGGGGGCTTTTTTTCTGGGTAACTGCAGGGTTGTACACATGCGCCCGTTTTACCATAGTCCAAACTTGGACCCAAAGTCCGTAATGTACTTTTTTGGTTTGGTACGTCCAAAGGACTTACCAAACCGAAAAATTACATTACGGACATTGGGTCCAAGTATGGACTAGCTTTACTATTACTATACATGTAGTCTGTGCTTATTATGGCTAGTTGCGAACTTGTGATGTGCAATATCTCAATATATAAAATGGACAGTGACACCGATAGTATTATGTTGCTAATTTTGATAGAACTATATTACTATCTCCCACAGTCAATATGGCCATAGGGGTTGTGTACATTTTGTCATGCAGAATATGTCCGGTTAGGGTACCCATAATTGGTGAAAAAGTGCGTGGAGGGCACGTGCCCCCTGTGCGCCCCCTCCCCCCCCCCCCCCCCCCTGGGCTGTACTGTTGTTGCAGTTGTGATATTTGGTGTAGTAATGGTTGATGAACAGTTGTGTTTGGTGCCGTAGTTCTATGCCAGCCACTACAACTACTATACCGGCAACTAACCACGACAACCACTACTCTATCAATCACTTCTGCACTAACAACTACTTTAATCCGAAAAAACATACATTACCCCAACCTTTACTACACCAACCAGCACAACTACTGCACCAACAACTACTACAACACATGATACAACACAACCTACAACATCAACTACGTAGAAACCAGAACACCAACAACCTCCAAACTACCAAGGTAACAACCACAGCACCAACCACCGCAATTACTAATTATTTATCTATTTATTAAGGTTTAACGACACTTCAATAGCCAAGGTCATGTGTCGGTAACAGTTTTGCGAGTGGAGAAAGCCGGAGAGAACCACCGAGTGACGACGAGCAGCTTCCAGCTCCTCAACATCGTAACATCACTCTGCTGCACAAGCAGGATTAGATTGGTTGTGGACATGCGCACCAGCGACGTGCAGTACGCCTTAGTACACGGCGTCATCATGCCTCCATGTGGACAATCTGGGTTAAGTGCTTTACCCATGGACACAACGCGGGAGTCCGAATCGATCGCCCAGACGGTCACCCATCCAAGGACTAACCGGGCTCGACGTTGCTTAACTTCGGTGATCTTACGAGAACCGGCTACTGTAACGCCACCGCGTCCCCGCCGCAATTACTTCACCACCCACTACAGCTTCAGAGTCAACCACAACGCCAATCACTACAATAACTAAACCAACCAATACAACTACTACACCAACCACGATAATAACTAAACCAACTAGAGCTCCAACTACTACAACGTTGTTGGTATCTAGTATTACAACTATTATACCAACAACGACCATACTAACCAACATAACACCAACCACATCAACTACAACAATATCTACAATACCAGCCCTGTCATTACCATACTGATGACCACAACAACACCAACAACCACAACCACAGCATCAATATACTGAAACACACCAACCACCACTTGACCAAAAGCAAATTCTATAGCAGACTTTTCACTACAAACGACTTCAAGCACCACTTCAACAATTATGTCCACAAAGTCCGCTACATCACCTAACACTAATTCTACTACATCAGCAGCAGCAGCAGAACTATGGAAGCAGCAACCAACCACAATAACAACCTTAACCCTTTACCCAACGCAGACGATATCAAAATTTATTATTTTAAATATCATTTTTTCATATTTTTCAAAAAAAATTCCACAAAACCATATCATGTGACCCCTCGTTGGAACGAGCTCGTTCCAACGAGGGGTCACATGATATGGTTTTGTTGAAACTGTTTGAAAAATATTTTTTCAACTGCTGAATTTGCATATTACGCCGATTCGTTGGGTAAAGGGTTAACCCTTCACATAACATGGAATGCAGACGACACTTGCAAACAAAATTATTTAATAACTATTTTTTTTTTCGTTATTTTGCGTCAAAACATAGCTTGTGGCTCAACGAGCTTGTTCCAATGAGGGGTCATAAGCTATGTTTTTGAGACCAAAAAATGAAAATTAAATGGTGAGTTTCGTGAATCGCGCTGGCCGGTTATGGTCGTTACGTTGTGTAAAGGGTTAAAAACATCAACACCAACCAGAACAAAAACAACCCCAACGACCTCACGGTTACCACTACAAATACTTCACCAGTCACTTCAACTACTTAACCAACGACAAAACAAACAAACCTCCACACCAACAACCACAACTTCAACATCAACAACCACTATTAAGTCCCCGATAGTCCCGTGTACTCCTCGAAAGTCCCCGAGCCACTATTTTCCTCTGCCCCGACATTTCCTGAGTAGTTCCCAAACCACGTACATCAGTCCCAATAGTCCCCAAACGACTATCGTCTGACATCAGTTCCCAGTAGTCTGAATAGTTCATAAAATGTTTGAGATTGGTTTCCACTAGTCCAAACTGTCCCATAGGAGCCATAAACACGTCTATAATCTGACATCTTGGAGTCATAAAGGCATGATGTAATAGCTATTGGGGCTCCTCTTCGGCACTGGAGTGCACTCCAGAACAATCGAAATGTGGGTAAATAGCACAAAATCAATAGGGTGGCAGATTGGGTGGCTTTAGACAACCAACAGTGTCCCAAAGGCTAAAGGGTCCAAAAGGGTACAGGAAATCCATACTATGTTACCATACTAGACAACCAAGCATTATCAACAACACCGTATGGCCTAGAATTACGAACCATCCATAGGAAACATAGAGGTGTAAAAAGTATAACAGGAGTAACTAGTACCAAAGGTTCACATTTGACTACCAATGAAATATGCAGTCCATCCTATACAACCGTAGCAGACATCCAAGTGTACCCCACATAACAACTTGACAAGGTACTAAATTATAATTCCAAGTTATTACCTTCAATAACTTGTTATTGCAATTAGCTAAATTGTAATTTCAAGTTATTAAATTGTAATTACAAGTTAGATAAATTGTAATAACAAGTTTATAACTTGTAATTACAAGCCATGGAACTTTAATTACAAGTGATTAAATGGTTATTACAAGTTATATAACTTGAAATTTCAATATAATAACTTATAAATATAAGATACTAACTTGTAATTAAAAGGTTAATACAATTTAGTATCCTGTAATTACTAGTTAGTGTCTTGTAATTACAAGATAATAAGTGAAGGTCAATGGCGGTTTTACACTGTCGTAAAAAGGAATCTAATTTCATACGATTTAACAGATGAGAGATATCTGCAACCACAAAAATACAAAATCTACCACCAGATTTTATTTATAAACTCAAGATTCTTTAACCCCTTAAAACGCGTTTCCTGGAATGGTATCGCCTTTCTGTGGACTTACAGTGAGATGGGTCAGTCCGATATCATTATTCAGGGAGGATAAAATAATAACCACAGTCTGCAGCCGACTGGCTGCAGGCTGCTGTTATTATTTTATCATCAAAGCCCCATGTATAGACCTCTTACAATAAGACCAAAATGGGACGGAATTATGCCTTGGACCGAAAAATCGGTCTTTCGGATTCAAAGGGTTAATACTGGATTATCCGAAAGTGATCTTTGCTCTTTCACTAGAAATTCTCGCTTGTTTTACGACTGATCGGTGTCCAGACGTAAAAATGCATGTCTGTTTACCAAAATTATAAAGACACTCTGAAGAGGAAAAGAAACACCGAATTGTTCTTTGCTTACCTCCACCTCATCGGGTGGCGTCACGAAGATAAGGATTGGGAGGGAGTGTAAACCTCATTTGTCCCGACTGTGATGACTCAGGCCACCACCGATAAATATTCTCACTGCATCTTCAAGCCATGCCCTCGATGGCTGATTAATATTCCATCAAGGCATTCCTTCGTCGAAGTCATGCTTTAATGGCGCAGTTTGGGATTTTAGTCAGTCGGGGTTGTAGTTTAAAAAACAAGAGCTACGCCTGGCGTTGAATAATACGCTCAGTGGGCTTTTTCAAATTGTACATAACCACTGTTTCAGTCAACAAAAAAACGCTATTTATATAAATTGATCCAAAGTTAATAGGAGCGAAAATCAGGGACAAAAGTAATTGACAAATTAGAACCAGAGCCCAAATCAGTCGCATCCGGAAACAAAAATGTTGACGGAAATGTGCGATTTTCAAGTTGAAAAGGCCTATAACTCTTGTAAAAATCACCGGACCAAACCCCAATTCGAACTCAACCTGTATTTTGATTTAATTGAGGTACAAACCAAGTGTGGTCCTGATATATGCATCCAGACTCCATGCAGTTATCATCCGGAAAACAAAATGTTGACCAAAATGTCCAGTTTTTAAATCGAAACGGCCCATAACTCTAGTAAAAATCTCTGAACCAAACCCCAACTCGATCTCATCCTTTATTTTGATATAACTAAAGCACAAACCAAGTTTGGTCCTGATCTATAAATCCAAACTCAAGTTATCATCCGGAAACGGAAAAGTTTACGGACCGATGGAAGGGGACGGACGGACCAATAATATAATACGTCCCATTTTTTTCAAGGCAGGGTCACCTCGTGTCGGATTATGGGGACAAAGTCGTAAGTGATTTATAACAATAACCCTTTTTGGTCTTTCATGTTTGGAATGGAGACAAATGTGCGGACGGTTTAGATAATAGCAAACGGCCTTTACCTAACATGAAAAGCAGATATCACTTGCAAAAAAAGTCTTGAATAACTTTTTTTTTTAAATTTTTTGTCTCAAAAACATAGGTTATGACCCTTCATTGGAACGAGCTCGATGAGCTCGTTCCAACGATGGGTCATAACCTATGTTTTTGAGATAAAAAATGAAACAATAATGAAAATTAATTGGCTGTTTTTGAGAATAGCGCGGGCCGGTTTTGGCCATTACGTTGTGTAAAGGGTTAAATGTTATTGTTAGTTTATCAATATTTATCGTCATTTTCAGCATGTGTAGCTATACCATAATCACAGTACATGATAGTCAAGTTTCTCCAATAGTGTTTAACATCTTGCACGCTGCTGGCAGATATTCCTGCCCAAGTCAAAAAGTCTGTTGTCGCCAAAATAAGTATAATTTGTGCACATTTAACCAAATTACCCCGTGTAAATTGATTGGACTTTTGATCAATGATTTGTTGAGTTATAATTACAAGAAGTTTTCATCAAATCTGGTCATGGCTGCTTCAAAACAGCTGTGACTAGATTTGATAAAAAAAAATATTATGAAAATACTCAGCGGGTTAGAGTTAATCGTGCTAATCACTTTAAACGACTTGCACCCAAAATATTGGGTACCGGGTTCCGACAGGAGGTGACCCTGGCTATTGAAAGTGTCGTTAAACCCCAATAAATAAACAGTTGGCTACCGGGTCCTATTTTCACAATGAAGCAGAGCTGTTCTCCCTCAGTAGATCAGCAATACACCACTTTCATGTGGTCTGAAAACATGGAACCAACTTCCCGGATGAGTGTTATTAAAATATCTTCAATCCGATTCGTTGCTTTGATATACCTTTCATTCAAGGTTTGTTTGTCGTTTGCATCGCTATTGATTGACAAACTCTTGAATGGAGAGACTAACAATTTTCCAGATCTGACAAGTAGTAACACATATTGGAAGAGTGGTTTAACATCAACCAGTTCCTCATTGTTTATTAATGGATATACTATTTCTGGCATCTTATTGTACTAATTTATTATCTTACACGTTCTGTGATTGCAGGTGAGTTGTTACATATTTTGACGATATACGGCATTTTTTAATTGGTTAATTTGATGCAAATTTGTTTTTTTTATTTTATATATTCACACGTGCAAAGCACACGCTAACATCAATGAGCACTACATTTAATACGCCATTTTTTTGTTGATAAATACAGATTTTGTTTTATAAGGTCACCTGTAGAGATTAAATGGGCTACTTTCACTACAAAGCTTCCCGCTACGGGATAGATAGATATATTTTTATTCTGCAGTATACCAGTACATTAACAACATAACATTCAGGGACGTGGCTAGAGATTTCCGATTGGGGGGAGGGGGGGGGGGTATAGGGTAATGAATTTCCAACTAGAGGGAGGGACCGGGAGGTGGGACCCCCCCCCCCCTACCGGTCCCTCCCCTAGTTGGAAATTCACTATCAAGAAACCATTTGAAAATGAAGCTATGAAAGGGGGCATAAAATTGATCTTAGTAACTGAAATACCAACACATTTATGATATAATTCTCAGGTTATTATTATTTGGTATTATTCTGGGAACTGAATATTTGCTGACCAAATTCTCAAGCTCAATCATGATGTGATTTTCTTGAAGTGCATTTCGAGGATTCTTTTTTTATTACGATAAGTAAACATACTATAGAAATCTAATACCGACTGACTTCATGCATACTTATGAAGCTCGATATTGCGTACACTGCTGTTGTAAATAGTAACAGTTGGAATTTTTGCAGATTTGAAATCGAGTTGTAACTTTGGGAAGTAAAGGAAGCGTCAGCATCACCAAAGAAGCTCTAAAACCTGGATAGATGGAATTTCCAACTACTCATGACTTGCCCTCCGAATTTCCAACTATAGGAAATTTTTGCCATGACTGGGGGAGGTGGGAGGCACCCCCCCCCCCCCACAACCCCCTATCGCCACGTCCCTGATAACATTACAGATTACAAGCAGGAACACAACCTAGTATACAGCACGGAAATGACGTTGCCTAAAAGGCTGTCTTCCTACCATTCCCGTAAAATATATATCAAGTCTGTTTGGCATCAGTGTAACAAAATTATTTTCAAAGACAGGAATATCTGATAGTTCGATTATGTTTCATGGGGCTAGGTGGGATGAAAAGGTCAAATGGTGGGAGAAGGATGAGATACCTGAGGGTTTTGACGGCTGATACAATCGGGACAAGCTGGGTTGTCGCACTTGGAGTTTGAACGGGAATAAGTGCTTAAATCTTTATGCGTCCAGTTGGGTACGATTAGGAATGGGCAAGTGTTGATTCATCCTGGGGATCATCGATTAAATCGAAAAATTCGAAAAAGTCACCAAGGGACACCAAGGATTTTGTAGGAAGCTTTGTATTTCTGTCGTATTTTTTCCTTTATCATTATACTTCTGAGGCGGCGGAGCCAGGGGAGCACGTGCCTCTCCACTTTTTTCCCAGATATGCATCGCAGTTACACAATGAGTTAAATGGGCGCATGTAAACGAGTCAATATACAGACATTCCTGTAACATTATTTGCAAATCCAAACAATATTTAGCCAAAGAATCCCACGTTCGGTCGCTTCGGTCCGTTTCTAGCCTTCGGGTTGGAAGATGGTTGAAGTTGAAGAAACGGACAGTGACAACACAGCGACATATTCATCTATACGAGTTGTATCTCCCATGTCATGGTACATTTACCAATATACGATTGTAACGTTTCTCACACTGGGACGAACCATGGTAGCATTGTAAATTTGTGCCCTTCTACTTTTATTGAGCTTCTGCCGCCCCCTGTCGCCCCTGTTTTACTTAACGTTACAGCCATATCCGACCCACGCGCGCGGCCATGAATTTTGTAGGGAAGGCAGGGGCGTCATGCTAGGGAAAAATCGGGGGGGGGGGGGCGGATCAGTGCGCCACCGTCGGTTACCGCGTAGCGTGCCCAAACATTTCGGCAAAAAATGCCTCCCAGATTGCCGGAAATGGCACTTCCCAGGCCTTCACCGAAAATATTTGGGGGGGGGGGGGGCGCCGTTTGCATGACGCCACTGAGGGAAGGTGCGCTAAGTGGCGTTCGATGATCACCGGCTCAACAGGGGTGACCATGGTTCACCCCACGTAGAAAGCTTTGAAAAATTAGTATCGACTGGGACTCTGTACCAGAATCTGGAATAATATTATGTGAAATGTAGGATTTACAATATAAGCACCTTTGAACTTGAACTATTGTTTGTAACAAAATTACATACAAAATAGATTGATGAAGTTGATTGGCATAATTTGCTTTCAAGATATCTATTATACCCTATATATCTAATTCTGTTAATATGTGATTCTGACAGAATTAACCCTTTGAACCCCGGCGGTGTTCTCCATATCAGTTCAATGGCAGCAGTTTGAAGAGTCCATATTCATTACTTGGGGTGGACCAATTAATATTTTCAAAAAGCTGCGCGTTGAAAATATTAATTGGTCTACCCCCAAATAAAAAATATGGACTCTTCCAATTGCTGCCATTGAACTGACATGGAAGGTACCACCAGGGTTCAAAGGATTAAGGCATATTATATGTCAAAACTTTTCAAGTTCAGGTGTGTGGATTGTGGCAGGGGGAGATGATGGGTGGGGCAGCTCCTCCTCTTTTGTGAGAGAGAGCTGTATAAAATTTCAAACAGAAATAAGTTGCGCAAAACCTCGTGGCACAAGTCTCGCGAAATGTGTTCTGTGGTTTGTCGCTAATTTTAAACGAAACGAAAAAATTGTGGATACTCTCCATTTGATAAAAAAAATTTTATCTTACAATCTTAAACTGTGTATGCATTAAGATATTAATTATTAGCTCTGTTTCCAGGGTTCCAAATCTAAACTTGTGTTGGCAATTGTCAATGAATGGGGCACATCAAAAGTAGGCCTACGTGTTGAGAAATGAAATGGAAACACCTTCGCCGTTGTCATGTTTATAAAGATGTCTCAAGAAATAGCATTTTTTTTTATTATCGTTTTACGTAATGTACATGTAACTTAATTTTAATGTAATAGTTTGATGCATTTTACCAAATGGCAGTTCCACAATACAAAAATAACAAATAAGAAGACATAACTAGAGAAACGGAATTTACTGCATCCAGTAAATTCAAGTCTGTGTGAAAGGGGTTAAAGCATCAGAAATAAACAAAATAGAAAGAGAATTTATAGAGGCTTATTAGCTCAACTTTTGGTCCGAAATTCAAGATGGCTGCCAGTGGCCATTTTGTACCGATGATGCAAAAATCAGTTTTTTGTACAGAACTTCTGTATGAAAGTTCTGATTTGAATAAAGTTTTGTATAAATGTTTAGTACCATGGGATACATCACATATAATACGGGTTTTTTTCTCGTGTGTAAATTATGCAAATTAGACTGACTTTGATTTATTTAGTGTTACTTTCAGAGCTGTAAGTGCCAAGCTGCTATGGCGCGGGCTAGAGGCCGTATTTATGAACCGATCTTTACGAAACTTCTTGGGTACCTTTGTTATGACCGTGGAACGAGAACGAGTGTTTTTGGGTGAGGTCCGAAATTCAAGATGGCTGCCAGCTGCCATTTTGTACCGACGATGCAGAAATCTGTTTTTTGTACAGAACTTCCATATGAAAGCTCTGATTTGAATAATTTTTTGTATGAATGTTTAGTACCATGGGATACATCACATATAATACGGGTTTTTTTTCTCGTACGTAAATTGTGCAAATTAGACTAATTTTGATGTTTTTTGGGGTTACTTTCAGCACTGTAAGTGCAAATGCCAATACGGCTCGGGCTAGAGGCCGTATTTATGAACCGATCTTTACGAAACTTCTTGGGTACCTTTGGTATCACCGTGGGACGAGAACGAGTGTTTTGGGGTCCGGTCCGAAATTCAAGATGGCCGATGGCAGCCATTTTGTACAAAATTAGGTGCAATCAGATTTTTGCACAGAACTTCCATATGAAAGCCCTGATTTGAATAATTTTTTTGTGTGAATGTTTAGTACCATGGGATGCATCACATATAATACGGGTTTTTTTCTCGTGCAGAAATTATGCAAATTAGATGAACTTTGATTTTTTCAGTGCGACTTACACACAGTAAGTACACATGTCAATACGGCTCAGACTAGAGTCTGTATTTATGAACTGATCTTCACGAAATGTCTTGGGTACCTTTGTTATCACCTTGGGACGAGAACGAGTGTTTCTGGGTGCGGTCTAAAATTCAAGATGGCTGCTAGTGGCCATTTTGTCCCGAAATTAGGTCTAATCAGTTCTTTGTACACAACTTCTATACAGCTCAGACTAGAGGCTATATTTATGAACCAATCTTTACGAAACTTCTTGGGTACCTTTGTTATCACCGTGGGATGAGAGCGAGTGTTTTTGGGTGTGGTCCGAAATTCAAGATGGCCACCAGCAGCCATTTTGTACCAAAATTAGTGCAATCAGTCTTTTGTATAGAACTTCTGTATGAAAGTTCTGATTTTAATAAATTTTTGTACGAATGTTTAGTAACATGGAATACATCACATATTGTAAGGGTTTTTTTTTCGTGCAGAAATTATGCAAATTAGATGAACTTTGATTTATTCAGTGCTACTTACACAATGTAAGCACACATGTCAATACGGCTCAGGGTAGAGGCTGTATTTATGAACCGATCTTCACAAAACTTCTTGGGTACCTTTGTTATCTCCTTGGGATGAGAATGAGTGTTTCTGGGTACGGTCCAAAATTCAAGGTGGCCATTTTGTACCGAAATTAGGTCCAATCAGTTTTTTGTCACAAGTTCTATACAGCTCGTATTTATGAACTGATCTTCACAAAACTTCTTGAGTACTTTTGTTTTCACCTTGGGACAGGAACGAGTGTGTTTTGGGGTGCCTTTGTTATCACTGTGCTATGAGAACAAATATTTTGTGGTTCAGTCAGACCCACTCTGGGACTCAAAGATTTTTTCTAGTTCAGCATCTGACTGTCACCCACCTTTACAATACTTTACCTATACATTTGTTACAGGCAACGGTCAGTATTTATGTACAGACCGTTACAATACTTTATATGTACCTTTGTTATCAGGTCATTACCTAGATGTTTTTCATTGCTGTGTCACATACTATGCATGTACATGTCTTTGTCTTGACAAGTTGAGCTACAGTGTCATTGACACTTTCATTTTTATTTTATTTATTTATTTATTTATTTTTTTTTTTTTGGGGGGGGGGGGGTCTAATATTTTTAAAGAAATCAGAAATATGTTTTCGTTAATAGTATTCAAAGCTATTCATACAAGAATCAAATCATTTTTTCCAAAAAAACACAAAAAAACACATATGTGCACAGTATAGAAAGGGTTCGTTCAAGGAATCAGAAATGCACATTTTTGCAATGCCACTTATTTGAATGATGTTTAGAGGAGTAATGTGAGTATGGAAAGGGTTAACATTATTCTCACTGAAATAAAATCTTTGGAATCCACATTGAAGTTTTGAGAGAGTTAAAAGCATTTAACTGAATAATTTATACTTCATGTCCTTGCAAAGCAAAGGGTTTCTCTCAATTTAGTTCGAGGAACTAATATCTGATTATAATAACAAGATTGCATTTAATGTTTGACAGCTAGCCCCACTGATGTTTACATTGTCTCCAGTGTGAATAACATAACATAGTATTGTTTGGGGATAATTTACTGTATCAGGAAATTGGAGGCTGTGAAAACCATGTGGCCAACAGGGCCATACCCAAGGGCTCTAGCAACCTGAACAACATAGTGTGCTGAGAACGTGTGGCTATCTGTCAATATCAACGATATAGGACAATTCATTTTCGAGTTATCGTGCGGACAAGGAAGTGCTTAGAAGACAGAAGACAGGAGAATAAAAAGAAAAAGAAGAAGAAAAACTAGAGAAACAGAATTTACTGCACCCAGTAAATTCAAGTCTGTGTGAAACGGGTTAAAGTATCAGAAAAAGCTATATAGAAAGAGAATATATGGAGGCTTATTGTCGGGAGTAAAATATTTTTTAAACAAATCAGAAATGGATTTTCGTTAACAAAATTTACAGATATTCATACAGGAATCAGAACAATTTTTATAAGAAATAAGAAAAGGCAAAAATGTGTACACCATTTAAAAGGTTCGATCAAAGAATCAGAAATTGACATTACTGGCTCTGCCAATTATTTGAATGATGAGATACATGGATAATCATCAGAACTGCATTAATTGTTATAAAATGCAACTGGGGTGGACCACATTTGAACTTCCAGCAGGTTTCAACTCATTCGGTGTAGGTCCCATGTCTGTAGGTTATACCAAACCCGAAGTATGAGTGTAAACCACTTTAAAAATACTGACTCCACCAACTCCGGATCTGCCATATTTGTAGATGATAGCAAATGTTCATATTAGATAGAAAATTTTAAGGTACATGGTACCTCTGGAAAATATATTGTGAGTAAAACAATTCAGTAATGTTGGAATATAGACGTAAAACGGCCTTAAAGCCCCCCCCCCCCCCCCCCCCCCCCCCCACAAGAACCCATCTGAAGACTTACTGGCATTAGCAAAATACCGAGGTCCCATCGATGCCCATGAGTGTTTAGATCAACATTGTGAGGACAGAAAGTGGTATCATTATTCCTGCACTGCAAAAGTAAAAGTTTGGGGACCCATATTAAGATATTGAGAGGGTTAAAATAACCCCTTTAAATACTCCATTTTAACCCTTTAAAAATGAACTCATTCCAATGAGAGGCCATAAGCAATGTTTTCCAAGCAAAAATGAAAATATAATGAAAATTGAATGGAAATGTCTGTGTATAACGCTGGCTGGTTTTCACTTCGCCATAATGTTGGGTAAAGGGTTAAGAATGCCTTACTTTGGAAGGTACACCCGAAAAGGTGTCCCATTCCATACAGAATTAAATGTTCCAGAAAGAAAGGTGTAAAAACATTCTGTTGCCATGAGTTATATGAAAGGTGTTTGTACTCTCATTGAAGTATTAAGAGAGTTAAAAACAGACCATTCAAATATTACATATCATTACTTTATAATTGTGATAGGTGTTTCGAGAAAGCCAGATACCACACAATCCCGAAACCTGTCGGTGCTGAGTTATGATTGAGACCAAAGAAATTTTAAAAATGCTTTGAAATGTGGATGATTCTTCATTCAACGTGGTTTCAGAATTAATTTTGTGACATGATATTAAATAAATATACAATGCTATTCTATGCAAATCTTACAGCTTCCTCTCCGATCTCTTTGTTTTTATGAGAGATTCTCTCAAGTTTTAAATAATGGCTATTGCTTCAGTGAACTCATTTGTCAGTACAGTCTATCAGTATAACAAAAACATTAAGATAGGATCGATTGTATTCGGGTTATCGTGTTGACAAACAGTGCATAGAAGACACAAATATTACAACTACACCATTTTGACATGCCTTCTGTGAATGCTATTTATTTATTGGGTTTAACGGCACTTTTGACAGCCACTGTCACCTAGTGTCGGGCAGTTTTATAGGTGGAGGAAGCTGGAGTACCCTGAGAGAACCATCGAGCAACGGCCAGCAACTGTCAGGCTCCCCAACAGACTGACTCTACATAAGTAGGGGCAGCATTGGTTGAAGACAAGTACGCCATCGATGTGCATTACGCTTTAGTGCTCAATGCCACCGTGCCCCCACGTGGACAATGGTGGTGAAGTATCTTGCTCAAGGACACAACACGGTTGCTGCAGCTGGGATTCGAACCGAAGACCTCTCTGTTTGCAGCCTTCGCCTCTACCTACTGAGCCGACAACACCCTTCTATGAATATAGTTGGAATACTTTGGAGGCTTATTTTAAATAGTTTTAAAGAAATGAAATCGTAAATAGGTTTTCGTTAACATTATTTAAAGATATTCATTCAGGAATCAGATCAATTTTTCCACGAAACCAGAAAAGGCACATATGTGTGCAGCATTCAAAGGGTTCAATCAAGGGAATGCATTAGGGGTCCAAAAATGTGATTTCCAGTCATTCTGAAAAAATGCACTCATTGACACTTGCATGACCTTAGCGACCTTGACACATATTTTGAACCTCTATCGAGTTTTGACTCATTTGGTGTTGGTCCCAGGTCCATTTGTTATACCATGCTTGATTTATAAGCCTGACACACTTTCAATCTTTTTGGTCAAGCTCATTTTTTTTAATGTAAAAAAATGCATGTATGAACTTTGGGAATGCATTAGGGGTTAAAAAATGTAATTTCCAGCATTTCTGAAAAATGTACTCATATGAGTTGACTTTGAGTTGACCCCAGTTGACTTTTGTGACCTTGACCCGTATTTTGAACCTCCATCGATTTCAGACCAATTTGCTGTTGTCCCAGGTCCATACGTCATATCATGCTTGAGATGTGAGCGTGACCCACTTTCAAAATTTTTGGCCTCACCCACTTTTTTAGTGTAAAAATGCATGTACGCAATTCGGGAATGCATTGGTGGGTCAAAAAACATAAAAATGCATGTCTGAACTTTGGGAATGCTTTAGGAGGGTCAAAAATGTGATCTTCAGAAATTCTGAAAAATATTATAGAAGGTGGTAATAATTTACCCCAAGCTAAGCATAAATCTAAGGGATGGGGGCATATTATGGTCAGGAGGCACCAGATTACCGGTAAATCAGGGATTAAATGGGTCCCTCAGACTTGTCCGGATGGGACCTTTGGGAAGGGAGGGGGCATAGTAGTTCAACGGGAGGTGGGTCCGTTATATAACCTGATAGGACAGGCGTTGCTCTCGTGCCTTGGGGACATCTTTCCCATATAAAATATATATCACAGAATTCAGTTGTAATTGGATGGTCACCCAGATAAAGAGGGTACTGGGGCGGGGGGGGGGGGGGGGACTGGTGTACTCGCCAGGGCGGAGTTTGTTTGATAACTGAATTTTCAAGCGCATGCGGTTGCATGACAGTTGAACGTCACTATTGAAGTGGAAACGGGTGGGTTTCTTGGAGTGGAAATGAACTTTAGTCCTTTACTAAGTACACTCTTTTCATGGTTATTCAATGGGTGTTATGTACTTATAGGTAGAGTCACCTAATTAGGTTAATGTATGTCAGCCCAATGGCGCCTACGTCTACTCCCCTGATGGGTATTCCTTGCAGGGCGCTGTCTAGGTTTTTGCTAGACCTAGTTTTGGTGTGGTGGGCTTTCACACTAGGGTTCGGTATAGTGGGTCCTAGTCATACGGGCGGTTTGAGCTTCTTAAGGAGAGCCGATTGTTGTTCAGGGTTGAGAAGGGATAGGGCTGTTTACACAGAAATTTCACTAGGTACTGTTTCAGTTTGGGTTTTATTTCAACCTGTAGTTGGGCGATAAGGGAACAGTGTCAGGTGTCAGGTCTACGGGGTCAGGATTGGTTCTAAGCTCAATAATTGAGTTCTGTACTTGGATGAGGTGTACTTGTTGTTGGTGTAATTGTTGTTTTACCAATTCTGTTAACCCTTTGCCAAACTTAACGGCCAAAACCGACCAGCGCTATTTACAATAATCACCATACACTTTCCACTTTTTTTTCATTTTTTTGTCTCAAAAACATAGGTTATGACTCCTCTGCGGTCATAACCTATGTTTTTGAGACAAAAATTTAACAAATTAGCTATTCAAGAATTTTGTTTGCAAGTGTCGTCTGCTTTTCATGTTAGGTAAAGGGTAAACCGTTGGCTAGTGTGGACGATAGACTTTCTATGAATCGGAGAGGTTATGTTGGAATTTAAGGGTATTGTCAGCTAGGGTCTGCAAATGGTTCAGGGTTAAATGGTAAATATCTGTCGAGAAGACATGGGTTAGGTTATATTGTTGGTACCTCTGGAGAAGAGAGGAGGCACGGGTTTCTTTAAACATTAGTGATGTGTCCTTGTTTAAGTGCCGTCGGAGTCGGCTGTGTTTAGAGGGGTTAAGTGTATTCATTTTGTAACAGGCCTTGGGAATACTAGAGGTCCTAAGTTATTCGTCCGGAGCTATGTCCGCCGGCGGTAACTAGTTTCGCCTAATCCAGGCTTATCAAACCAACGAGAAGTAAGGGAAGCCCCGAGTAGGTTTTTAGCAGTCGCTGGTGCAAAATAATTTGAGTGGAATGCTGCAAAACGTCGAAAATTTCAGTTAAATACTACTAAACGTATATTCAATAACCTTGGGTGGAGGTAGGGTTAAAATAATGTTGTATATTGGGTTTGTGGAACAACAACGTGTGTGAGATGGGCTATCTCAGTCTTTAGATCGTTGTATTTCAGGGTAAAATACTACAGTTTGAGTTGGGTTTAGGTAAAATTTGTCAAACTGTTCAAAACTGGATCAATCTTCTGGAAAAGACACCAGTGCAAACAAAGTGAAAATACTGAGTGTCAAGGGTTCGACTCTGAGTATAAAATCACCATGCATACAATTGTACATGCATACAATTGGGCTAAAAAAGTGTTTTGATTCTCAGGCAATCCCTCCTTGAATTTAAACTTCCTCTTCGGACATTTTTATTTTCTTTCAGTGACTTCCCATATTAGTACAAACTCAGGGAGACCCGAAACTTTTGACTTTTTTTTTTGATTGATGCATATTATTTAGTTGAGTCTCCAATATGTTTTCCTTGTTACACTTTATGGGAGAGAGCTGTACAGGCACTCTCCCATAAATTGTAACGATGCAAATCCCCATAGATTAAATATACTCGTCCAAAAAAGAAAGAGTGCATTGCAGAAATTGATCAAACTCCAAAAAAATAATTTCGTAGGTGTAAAGAGTGTTAACCTGTTCATGAATAAGTTATATTGAACACAAAAACAGCTTTCCCCGTTAAAATTGCATTAACGTTAAATGACGTGCTGCACGTTTGTGAAAAGGCATGTTTTGCACGTGGAGAGTCTGAAAATGCATGCAGCAGTGTGAATCCTTGGGTATTTAAACACTAAAGTAAGGCCTTCCTATCGTTCACATTCAGACTTGCGCTGCTGTTAAAACGACTCCACATTAGCATGCCAAGATTGACAATGAATCAACGTCTCCTTGCCCTGGCCTGGCAACGTCTCCTTGCCCTTGCCCTGTTCGCTTCCATGAGGCGTAGAACACACAGAGAGGTTGCCCAGCATTTGAACTGCCACCGTAACACCGTAGACAGGCTAGTCCATCGACATGCACAACATGATGACGTTCGAGACCGACCCCGCTCCGGGAGACCCCGAGTTACCACCCCTGCACAAGATCGGTATATCCGTGTCGTCCATCTCCGGAACCGGCAACAAACGGCAACGACGACAGCCAGGAACATCCCTAACCTGAGACGGACACATCCTCAAACAGTAATCAACCGGCTGAGAGAATATGGCTTACGTCCTCGAAGACCTGCAATTCGTCCGATTTTGACGTTACGTCATCGTCGTGCTCGACTGCAGTGGTGTAGACAACATCTCAGGCATCCCTTACACTGGTGGCGACGTGTTTTATTCACAGATGAATGTCGTTTCCATCTTTCATCATCAGATGGCCGCCAGAGAGTGTACAGACGTCGAAACGAACTCTACGCAGATCCATGTGTCGTGGAGCGAAACCGTTATGGGGGAGGGTCTCTCATGGTGTGGGGTGGCATCACTGCCCGTAACAGAACTGAGCTCGTCATTATTGATGGCAATCTCAATGCAGCCAGATATCGTGATGAAGTGCTTACACCTGTTGTTGCCCCATTTCTGCAACGTCACGGCCCCGGCGTCATTCTACAGCAGGACAACACCCGACCCCACGCAGCTCGTGTTGTTCAACAGTATCTGCAGCAACAACAAGTGGATGTTCTTCCCTGGCCCGCAAATTCGCCCGATATCTCACGCATTGAGCACGTATGGGACGAAATGAAACGTCAGCTACGCCGGCTTCCCCATGCACCGTCAACGCTTGTGGAACTCCAAAGACAGCTTATCAGAATATGGAACAACATCCCACAACACTTCCATGCTAACTTGTTCGCTTCCATGAGGCGTAGATGCACAACAGTAGTCGATGCAGACGGAGGTCATACCAGATATTGAGTGTGTGACTTTGTGTTTGACCCTTAGTGTCTTTGACTCTCCATGGCACCAAGAGTATTCGTCGTAGCGTAATGAAATTTCTCGTGTTGATCACAAATTGATTCATCTGTGATTAAATAAAATTTCCATGAATGAAAATGATATATACCTTTTTTAGTGTTATTTTTTAGCATGCACACTTTCTTTTTTGGGAGAGTATACTTTTACTTCCAAAAATGGGATTCCAAGCTCCTTTACAGCTCCAGGTAGTCTTACCGTTGCTTCCATCTTGTCTTCAACTATCTGTCCTATGACAGACCTCTATTGTAATCACCCAATACTATAGTCTTCTACCACCCTTGCAGCTTAGTACCATTGCTATTGACATGTCGCACTACTTTATACCTCCTAGCTATGCCTGACACTGTCTCGACTCTTCCCTAGGTCAGGTCTTTAACAGATTGTTCTATTCATCTAAGCCTTATCATTTTGTACAATGCATAGGCTTCGTACAAGCTAGGG
Organism: Pictodentalium vernedei; assembly: GCA_031216915.1. Lineage (NCBI taxonomy): Eukaryota > Metazoa > Mollusca > Scaphopoda > Dentaliida > Dentaliidae > Pictodentalium > Pictodentalium vernedei. The sequence goes on from CM062292.1 coordinate 374,661,735, forward strand.
TACCCTACATTTAAGAAACTCTATGTTGATCAAATCGAGATGTGTTTTTGTGTTAACCCTTTACCTAACATGAAAAGTAGACCACACTTGCAAAAAAAAAAAATTCTTGAATAACTAATTTTTTTCATTTTTTGTCTCAAAAACATAGTTTATGACCCCTCATTGGAACGAGCTCGACGAGCTCGTTCCAATGAGGGGTCATAACCTATGTTTTTGAGACAAAAAATGAAAAAATATTTAAAATTAATTGGCGATTTTTTTGAATAGCGCTGGCCGGTTTTGGTCGTTATGTTTGGTAAAGGGTTAATACACATTATGTCACAGGGTGTACAGAATGCATGCAACACCTTGCAAGAATTTTGTTTGCAAGTGTCGTCTGCTTTTCGTGTTAGGTAAAGAGTTAATACACATTGTGTCACAGTGTGTACATATTGCATGCAACACCTTGCCACACACTGGATGTGCCGTTAACTGCTTTTGTGCTTATGCACAATGTGTGCACAAAACATGCAGCACAAAGGCACAAACGATGACAAGGGAATTCTAGAAGTATATTCGGATACTAGAAAGGGATTCCAGAAAACGTGGGTCTGTTGGTTGATGGAATGTGCTTGTGTAGTAGCGCACAATGTGTACACGTCACATGTTGGATGTGCCAATATGTGCTTGGGTGCTAATGCACAATGTGCGCACAACATATGCTGCACATGCGATGAAAAAATGATGCTGTATGGTGCGAGATAGGTCGTGTGTGTGTTTTTGTGGGGGTGTTTGTGGTGGTTGAGGTTTGAGAAGGTAGGAATTTGGCCCTAAAAACACAGTGGCCCAAAGACTTGATCAATTTTAACTAATTCAAATCGCCAGCTTGCTTATAAAACCTTGTACACATTTTTTTTTAAAAACTGTACACGGGATTTTATAATCAGGCCAACAAAATGCATGTAAATTATAAAAGATGCAGTCACCAGCTGGAAAATGTGATTTAAAACATTTCTTGAAGGCTGAACTTTCAAAAACATAACTTTTGAAATTCGTTAATGCTGATGGGGTGGGGTGGGGTGGGGTGAGGTAGTGTTATGGAGTGAGTTGTAGAGTTGGCGTGACTATATATTGATTCAGAGCCAAGATAGTTTGTGGTTGAGTCTCAAAGTTTCGGACTGTTTATGAAACCTCAATAGTCCAGCGGACAAGTACAAAGAATCGAAAGAATCCTGTAATTTGTGATAAAAGCATGAAACTTGGCACATGTCTTTATCATGCCAAAACAAAGCTTTTCAGATATAGTGCCATTTCAGACATGACACGTAGCACCTCTTTTAAAGATTGCGGATTCTGATTTCCGTAAATTCTAAATTATTGATCTCTAAAGGGCCCAGAGTCTAATACGTGGTATGTGTATTTATGTTTTGGGGCCAAGGAATTAAAAAGCCTCTAGAAAACTGTGGGAGTACTGCTTTTCAATATTTGCCGTCCTTGGTCGCCATTTTCAAAAATAGTGGCTGCTGTTTTGCCTAAAACGTGATATACTGAGCACCGAATTCCCCATAGACTTTACCTTGATACTTAATACCTACAGATAGGTTTTTGACGCCAGTGAAGTATAAATAACACCAATAATATCAGACCATCGATAAAATTTAATTAAAAATCATGAGGCATAAGAGAATGTGTGAGGTATAAGGTAAGTAAAAATTACGATAATTTGTTAATGTATTTCATTTCAGTCAACTTAGAGGATAATTTTAGCAATGCACCACGGAAATGTTTTCTGTATTGTCTGTGTATCCAATAAACACATTCAATGACGAGAGTCTCCACACTTGCACAAGACTATACATGTCAGTGCAGCTTTAGCACATTTGCAGTTTGTTCGGCAACCATTTGAACAACCACATCGTAAAATCTCCCAGCAGACCTTACTTGCCTCTGGAAGTTCGCTCCAGAAAACATCTCAGTGTCCGTCGTCAACAGCTGCCTATCCCCATTCCTCCAGCTGTGCAGTTTTACAAGTGACTGTATTGCCTGTCTCCAGCAATGTCCAGCTTGAAATACAGCTCTCCTAAAATTATGTCGGAAAGCAGATGGGGGAATGTTGAGCATTTCACGACCTTTATGGGCAAAGAGATCACTCTGAGTTCATTGACATGGTATCTTGAACTTGTCTTGTCATACAGTAATAATTACATTGTTAACGTAGTTATACGTTTTGGGTCCAAATACTCAATTCCCATTGGTCAGCTGGATGAAAACGTCATGACCAAATGTAATTCATTTTCCAATGAATACATTTGATCGAACTTTGACCCGCATTTACGATAGAGCGCAGTTGATAGAATGTAATTCGGGCGGTGTTTGGGCGGGTTTTTAACTTTTAGCGCCTCTCGCAGTGATTAACTCCGCTGCTGTTTCTTTGGTGCCATTTCCCAACTGTGGCATAAAGCCCGTTACTAAAATACTCGTTTCCATTTCTAAAGTTGTGAAAATTAAAGCTTATTTGCCTTTGGGATATCATTTAGACGGAACAAAGGCCTGCGCAAGTCCTTGATTCCAACGACTGAAAGCCTCGTTCGTTCGTACATGTTTTATTTTTTTTATTCTTTCTGCTTTGTTGTTTGGTAAAAAGTAGTTTAAACAGTTACGGAATGTAATTATAAGAATTGAAATGAATTTTTATAATCTTTATTGGAGTATGAACGTGTGGGAATGGGTACAAATTGTTTGAATCCCTTCGGGGTTCATACAATTTGTACCCATTCCCACACGTTCATACTCCAATAAAGATTATAAAAATTCCATTCAGTTCTTAAATACTATTAATCGGTCGAATGTTTCAAGGACTATGTCAACTTCTTGAACCTTTGGTTGATGCATCAAGAGAGAACACGCTTCTGTGACATCGGGACAAAGATTCCTGGTATCCCAAGCTGTTTTCTTGCCTTTCCCAGCGAATCATGAGACCGTGTCACATCCGTTTATGGCATGAAACTTAGGAAGCGTCAGGCTTTTGTCCAGTCCAAGGGCAGCTGTTATTGCGTGTGCATGAATAAATCGGAAATGTTTGCCTGTACCAAATACTATCCACAAGTTTGAAAGCAAACATATATATATATACAGCCAGTGCGATCACATCGCTATTACCTGTGCGAATGAGGACCTTTTTTGTACTTCCTGGAGCCATGACTATAAAACTTTCACAATTGTATTTTCTAGAATTGTATTTTTACCTATTAATATAACTGACTAAATTAATCATTAGCTTTTTAAAAGATATGGCAATTTGCCAACTGGCAAATTGCCACATCTTTGAAAATGCTAATAATTCATTTCAACCCAATTAAAGTCATAACAAGAAAATACAATTCCAGTAAATATAATTGTAAATGTTTTATAGTATTGGATCCTGGATGCATCTACAACATGAACCATCATGCGGATATCTGTCTCCTCGTGCAAGCATGGGGCTAATCCTACATTTTCTCTCGGATGCTTGCAAATAACATCTTACAAAATGGTGCTTATGACTTACTTGTCAGTTTCTAGGGTGATAACCTGCTTTTAGAGAAATGCAAACAACTCCTTTGTGTTGTCTGGAGCCTTCAAAAAGTCAATCCAATTTTTGGAATTTCATTCCCTGGTTCCACTCTGCGGCGAACACCTTTCCCTCTTTTCTCTCGTGTTTGTGCCTTCATTGATCATGTACTGATCTCATACAATATCTACCAACTAGACACACAGAATCTTCCAAACATCGAACAATGTCAGATTTTGTGCCTAGACTCAATTTTCTCCGATTTGATAGTGAGGTTGGGCAAGGCTGGTTCTCATGGGCAAAGAATCTCACATTTTGACGTCTTTTAGAAAAAAAAAGATCTGCACACTGGGTCTTTCATCGTGATGACGGATATCAGGTGTGCTCCGCGCCTTATCCACTGAGTCTTCAAACTCAGTCTAGCCATCTCAGGTCTGCTGACCATACCCATCTCCTATTCAGCTGGAGACTCTGTGAAGCTGACTGCTCCACAATCGTCGTTAACAGTGGCATTATTTTGCTCATGTGCCTGGTCAGTGGCAGTGTTGTAGAAGGTATGACATGTTTTTCTGACTGTAAAATGACCTTTCAAAAATTCTGCATGGATTTCGAGATGACTCTTGGAAAGGTTAACAATATCACGAAGGTGAACAGAAATCCAACGGACAAAGTTGAAGTGGTCGAGAGCAAAATACCAGTCTACCAACTTTGTCAAAGATTGAATGTAAAGGTCATAGTCACCAAATCTTATGGACCGCACAAACAGAAGCAGCGAGAGCTCTAGCTGAAGTACAGTGAACCAGTATTTAAACATTGGCTGGCATTCTTGCTGTTGAGAATGCCATTCTTCGAAGCTTTTTTTTTTTGTCTTTCTGGGTCTTCAGATATCATGCATTCCTTGAATGCCTCTTGCAAGGCTGGGAACAATGCTCAGGCTGTCGCCTGGTGGTCTCGACGTGTGCGTGTGATATGAGTTGCTTTCAGGAATGAATCTGCTTTGCCAGGTGTTGCAACTCCCGCTTGTACAAGGGCCCCTGCCCAAACAGTTTTTCAAGAAAATCTCCAATTGTTCTCAAACCGGCTGCCTCAGTATAAAGGCCAGCAAACACGTGAGACTCTCCATTTCCACTGAATAATTTTGCCTAAGGCAAACAGTGGCTGATCCACTGCTACAACTGGTATCTGTCCTGGATGTTTAAGTTCCGTGACTTCCTTTATAATATACAGCGAGTACCTAATCATTGCCTCTGTAGCCGCATCTTTCTTGAATAGTGGGAACAAGCAAAGTACAGCTGTAGGCGTATTTACCGAGGTGCTTGTGGCATTATCATTGCCATGATATTAGTTTAAACATATTTTATTTGCCAAAATTAACAAAAAGGATTGGACAACGAGTGCCTAACACTCTCCCTTCTATACGATTTTCAAGTAAACGCAGTATTTGTTCAATACATACACATCTGAATAAACATTTACGCTATTCGAGATTGCAACAGTATTATGGTTGTAGTTCTTCGGAGAAAGAAAAAGAAGGGAACTGATTGAAAAAAAGAAGCTTTTTAACCCTTTACGCAACGTAACGGCCAAAACCGCCAGCCTTATTCTCAAAAATCGCAATTAATTTTCATTATATTTTCATTTTTTGTCTCAAAAACAAAGGTTATGACCCCTCTTTGGAACGAGCTCGTTCCAAAGAGGGGTCATAACCTATGTTTTTGAGACAAAAAAAAAAAAGAAAAGAAATAGTTATTCAAGAATTTTGTTTGCAAGTGTCGTCTGCTTTTCATGTTAGATAAAGGGTTAGACTGCCTCCAGCCAATTTCCCAAGCCGCAACACTTCAGGAGACACCCATCAGAACTACAAGGTTCATTCAGCGATTTAGCATCTCATATGAACTGGGTGTGCAGGGCATAACTACACAAGTTATGGGGACATAGTCGCAAGTGATCTATACCCCTAACCCTTCCTTGTCTTTCATGCTAGAAATGAAGACAAATGTTTGTTGTTTGTTTATTAATATATTTAAGATCATTTTCAGCATGTGCAGTTATACCATAATCACAGCACAGGATAGTCAAGTTTCTCCAATCGTTTTTAATCATTTTTAATCATGTTAATCACTTTAAACGACTTGTACCCCACACATTGACTACCGGGTCCTATTTTGTCAATGAAGCAGAACTGTTCTACCTTAGCAGACCATCACTGCATCACATTCAGGGGATCTAGAAACGGTGGTCATTTGCAGATGGAGTCACGTTATGGATATCATAGAGGATGTCAGTAACAGAATTAACTGTGATGATTTCCAAGTCCCACTGCAGTATTAATCTTTGATTGGAATACCTTGGACAGACAAAAAGTAATGTGATGCGGCTTCCAGTCCGTTACCACAAAAGCAGTTTGGCGTGTCATAAATATAATTTTTAAATTTCAAAATTTAAAACCCTTTACCTAACGAATCTCCCGCATCCGCCTGCGTAATTTGCAAATTGAGCAGTTGAAAAAAATAAATTTTTCAAAATATATCAACAAAACCTATTTCATGTGACCCCTCATTGGAACGAGCTCAACGAGCTCGTTCCAATGATGGGTCACATGATGTGGGTTTTTTAAAAAAAAATTTTGAAAAATTTAAAAAAATAGTAATTAAAATAATAAATTTTGATATTCTCTGCGCTGGATAAAGGGTTAAGTAACTGCATGCATTACGTAGCCTGTAATGCAGCATATTCAACTTTCTGAAATCTATCCCAAAATACGATGGTGTCCAACATACCTCACTTTTGAAATACTTAGTAAATTCACTTAAAGATTCTTATTTCAATGGGAAGTGAGTTCCACTCTGAAATACAAGATGGAATGAAAGATTTTTTTTAATAATGCAGTGTGCATCAGAGGACTTTGGAAATTTGAACAAGCAAGCAGACGTGTTATATGGTGAGTAGTCCTGTAATGTCTGGGGTAACAGTTCGGAGAGGTACGTCGGGGCATCACCGTGGAGGATTTTGAAAAAGGTCACCATCTTGTGCATTTTTCGTCTTTATTCTAGGGTTTCCCAGACGAGTTCAACGAATACTTTTGAAGGCGGTACCGACCTAGCCAGTCCAGCTATTATCCTCCTGGCTTCCGTGTGTATTTTGTCTAGTTTAGAAAGTAAGTATTCGGGAACTCCGGCGCATACAACATCTGCCTACTCTAATATTGGAATTATAAAATATTTGTACATTATTTGGAGAGCTTTTCTGCTCAGGATAAATTTAAGTTTTCTCAACTGGGAAAGTCTAGAGTTAGTTTTCTTGCATACGTTGCAAATATGTGTATGCCAGTTCAAGTCGGCCTGTAATGTTAATCTGAGGTGTGTGTGTTCAGTTGTTAGATCCAGAAATGTTCCCCCAAACCTTACAACTGGATTCACGGCTACTGCTTTCCCGGTAAATAACATCATCTTGGGATTTGAAGGGTAAACATTTATGAGCCGCTGCTGGGTCCATTCTAATACAACAAGTTCATGATTAATATCTGAACTGATCTGAACCAGACCAGAATTTGTCTTTGTTATACACGTATCGTCAGCGAACAGCCTGACGAATCTGCGGGGACATATAATCAGAAATGTCATTGATGTAAATCAAGAATAGAAGCGGTCCTAACACCGATCCCTGTGGTACTCCACACTTAACAGGAAGACAGTCAGGAAAAAAAAACCCAGAATTTAATATTACTGGTTGTCGAAGGTCATTCAGATAGCTTTTGAACCACTCTAGGGTGGACCCTGAAATACCATGTTGCCTCAATTTGAAGATAAGCTCCTTATGCCAAACCCTATCAAATGCTTTTGATATGTCACAAAATACCTCCGGTGAAAAGAGTCGGTTATCTTTGGCTAAGCATAAGTTGTGATAGATTTCCAGCAGGTGGAAAACGGTACTGTGTTTCAGTACGAAGCCAGATTGAAACCTGCTGGGCATTTTCAAGATATTTTTCATCAAATCTAGTCATGGCTGCTTTACAGCAGCCATGACTAGATTTGATAAAAAAATTAAGTTAAATGTAACACAAGAAGTCATTGGTGAAAAATTCCACTCAATTTACAGGGTGAAAATATGATTACATGTGCCCAAATTATACTTATTTCAGTGACAAGCGAATTCCTGTGCTGGGCAGGAATATCCGCCAGCAGCATGTAAAGGGTTAAAGAATAGATTATTGTTGTGAAACTGATAGAATACTTTATTGAACATAACCTTTTCCATGACACACATTTTCTTGTAGATTGGGGTATAATTATCGCCAGCTTCCAATCTGATGAATACGTGCAAGAAGTAAGTTACTGCTGGAATAATCGTAGGAGTGACTTGCATATTGTTTGCCTCGTCTCCTTTAGTATTTGGTTACTGATGCCGCCATGGCCGACTGCTTTATTGATTTCTAGAGAGCTAAGGATGTCGTAGACGTCTGCTTCGGTCACATTCATGGCGGAAAGAGTTTCTGAGCTCTTAGAACGGAACTTAGGCAAGTCATGTCCTGCTTCGTGGATTTCACTATTTTTCAGAAAGTTTTTTTGGTATTTAGCAAGTTAGACATTTGTTGATTGCTGGATATAGTTACCAAATTTCCAGCGAAAGTTACAAGGTGCTGGACTGGAGACTTGCTATCAAAATTACCTAATAGTTGTTTAACGGTACAAGTTTTCGGGTAGCAAGCGATTTATAGGGTTGTGTCTAATTTAGAAATGTAAGCGGATTTAGCCTTTTTCTTCGTATTATTATTCCCCGTCAAAACGAAGTTTGCGGGGTTTATAGAAATGGGGTCCGTCTGTCCGTCCATTCGTTCGTTCGTTCGTTCGTTCGTTCGTTCGTTCGTTCGTTCGTTCGTTCGTTCGTTCGTTCGTTCGTTCGTTCGTTCGTTTTTCGTTCAACTTTGGACCTTCATATCTCACGCAGTGGATGTTGGATTTAAATGATCTTTGGTATGCTGATAGACCACCATATGGGAAAGGATAATCACAAGTAACGGGTTTTGTCCATTTTTTCCTAGAGTTATGGGCCTTTTCCCGCTTTTTTCATCTAAGAAAGCCTTCAACTTAGAAACCTTTGGCGGGGGATACCGCGGCGTTGCACCTTGTTTATTGGATCTTATTTTTAGATCCATCATGCGAGGACATGATACCACACCTGGAATTTGGAAATAAACATTTGAGAATCCTATTACCTGTACATGGGAATTAGACCGGTATTTTCAATCATCTGTGTCGACATTTATAACTTTTTATTTTAAAGTGAGAAATTGTGTTATTTCGCAATACCATATAAGTTGTACGAGAAGTTCCATATGTACACCGTTCGTGGGTCAAGCATATCCCGGGGAGTGAGTATCGGAAAGATAAATCAGCTGTAACTTTTGCGACACAGAGGTGTAATTGGTGTCAAAATGACGGGGGTCGGATGCAATTTTACGGCACATATTATGTTGGGATGCCAAGGCGCGCTCAGAAATAAACATTTGAGATCGAAACATGAATAGTCGGATTGACTCTCGGACATTAAAACACGTCGAATGATGTTATTTGGCGGTGACGTGCACTCATTTTTGTTCAAGTCGATCACACAGTCTCTCGGAAAAAGATTGGGACAGAAATGAGCAAGATCTGGACATTTTAACTTGCACAGCAGCACAATTTCTACTCCCTCCCGAGAAACGTTTTATACTACTATATGGTCACCGCAGTCTGTGTTGAAAGTCCATTCTGCAAGAGGTTTAGTGACAATCCTCTCTCCACATGCATTCATGTTCAGTTAACCCTTTACCTAACACGAAAAGAAGACGGCACTTGCAAACAAAATTCTTGAATAGCTATTTTTTTCATTTTTTGTCTCAAAAACATAGGTTATGACCCCTCATTGGAACGAGCTCGACGAGCTCGCTCCAAAGAGGGGTCATAACCAATATTTTTGAGACAAAAAATGAAAAAATAATGAAAATTAATTGGCGATTTTTGTGAATAGCGCTGGGCGGTTTTGGCCGTTACGTTGGGTACACTGCAAAAAATATAGGTTCTCTTTAGAACCAAAACTGGTTCTAATCTTGTCCCTGAGATGGAACCAGTTCTGTTTAAAGAGTATTTATTTCAAATCAAATAAATTTATAAAGATTAACATTAAATATTAACAGAATTAAACATAATTTGAGGGGGTTTCAGCCGTAAGTTTAGAGCTTATACGAGGCTGTCTCAAATCATTATTAAGCAAGGGAGATATGGACAGTTGGCTTATCGAACCAGTTTTGGTTCCAAAACTGGTTCGATATGCCAACTGTTCATATCTCCTTTGTTTCAAAATGTTTGCGACTGCGTTGAATAAGCTCCAAGTTTCGTGCTGAATCTACTTCAGTTCATGTAATATTCTGTTAAAACTGAATGCTAATCTTGGTAAATTTATTTGATTTGAAATAAATACTGTTTAAACAGAGCTGGTTCCATCTCAGGGACAAGATTAGAACCAGTTTTGGTTCTAAAGAGAACCTATATTTTTTGCAGTGTAAGGGGTTAAGTGAATTTATTAACTTTGCTGACATTTCATAAATGCCACATTTTAATAACTGTTCTTTACATGTATATCTGAATAAGTTGAAAAAATATTTTATTACTGAACATTTGAATTCCCAGTTCTTTCTTTAGCATATTTTCTTTCAACTTGGAATAATAAATGGCAGCACGATTTGTAAACTTCTACTCTACAGGTGTATGGACAATTGGTTGGTGGGAGGAATGGGAATTATCTGCAGCATTTAAAACAAGTGTAACCAAGGTTTGCAGTTGGTATAACTATAACAGCCATGAATCTTATTTTCAGATGCATCATGTGAGGACGTGATACCACACCTGGAATTTGGAAATAAACATTTGAAAATCCTGTTACTTGTACTTGGGAATTAGACCGGGATTTTCATTCATCACTGTCGATACTTATAACTTTTTTATTTTAAAATGAGAAATTGTGTCCTTTCGCCATACCGCGTCACGTTCTACACGCCTGTGTGTGAGGCCTACCCCGGGGGGTCGAAAAGATAAAATCAGCTGTAATTTTTGAACTCCTTGCATCATAGTAGTGTGGTTGGTGTCCAAATGACGGGTATCGGGCGTACTTTACGATACACTATACTGAGATGCTGTGCCGCTCTTAGAAATAAATATTAGAGATCAAAACATGAATAATCGACGTGACTCTCTGGGCATTTTAACGTACACAACAGCACAATTTCTACTCCCTCCAGAAAAACGTCTTTCTTCTACTCTTTTTAATCCGCCATTTTAAAATGGCTGAAGCTGATAGCAGACCTATAGGTGAATATCTAGTGGGCTGCGCAGGAGACTAGCAAGCAACGTCAGATGTACCTAGAATTCCGGTATTTTGTTGAACAACTTTGTAGCAGGATGTTTCTTAGAGAGATCTTGTCCTTGAATGCAAGAAAATTGCAGTGGTGTCCAACTACCAATGTATACAGCTCAATACTGATAGCCATGTGTCAGTAAATATCTAAAGATTGAAGAGGCAGCTGGAATCTGTGGCACAACGGAACACACTATGAGTGGCAATTAGCAGGAGACTGTTAGGTGACATGGTATTATGTGATGGCATGGTATCGTCGAGATCAGGAAGCATGGAAAGGTTGAAGAAACAAACAAACAAACAAAAATAACGTATTTACAAGAACTACCATAAAACTACCATAAAACACAACATTATAAATTGTGATAAGAACTTGTGGATATCGGCTTACTGAAATGTATTGAAAACAGTTCGTTTAACCCTTTACCCAACGAATCGGCCGCATCCGCCCACGTAATATGCAAATTCAGCAGCAGAAAAAATATTATTTTTCAAAAAATTTCAACAAAACTATATCATGTGACCCCTCTTTGGAACGAGCTCGTTCCAATGAGGGGTCACATGATATGGTTTTGTTGAAATTTTTTGAAAATTTAAAAAAAAATGATATTTAAAATAATAAATTTTGATATCGTCTGCGCTGGGTAAAGGGTTAATATTGGGTTAGCAAGTTTGGGCACCAGTTACGACGACTACTTTACAGACGAGCTCGTTCCAAAGAGGGGTCATAACCTATGTTTTTGAGACAAAAAATGAAAAAAATAATAAAATTAATTGTCGATTTTTGAGAATAGCGCTGGCCGGTTTTGGCCGTTACGTTGGGTAAAGGGTTAATGAATAATGAGTGAACGCTTTTATTTTACTGGGGGCAGCTCCAGTAGTAACTGCTCGTTCTTTCCCTGTAGAAGTTGTTTGTCACAGTTTTGGAGTTGCTTATCAATATGCCCCAGTAAGTGAAGAAATCTACCTCTCAAAATCTCCAGTACCAAATCACCCCCTGAATAATACGTGAGTTTCTTCGTCCAACTGATGTCAGAGTGAGGTCAGATGTCAGATGTCCAATCATCTGATTGCAGGACATGTGAATTTATGACGCTTTCCAGCCAAACATTAGCGGACTTTTCTCTCTCTCTATCAATAACTTTTCTAACTGAATACTCTCAAATTTTCTTGAACCAGACGAAGGGCAGAAAGGCTTGGAGTGTGCTTTTTGTTAACATACACAGTGAAACCAAACACCAAGCAGGGATTGAAACAAGCTTGCCTGGCTGGGACTAGTGTACATTTTAAATAAATAAACATATGAATAAAGATATAACAGCCCTTTTAATGGTTTTTGGGTGTATGTGTTTTTTTTTCCTTCCCATCACCCCGTCATCTGTTCCCCCTGAAGGCAGACCAGAATGGCCAAGGCTCAGCATCCACTGATAGATGACTCCCAGCTTTCAAAAACACATATTGGTGGATTTTTTTCCTTTTTCATAACCGTTATGGATAATATGCTGGGGCTGCTCCCAAACCAGCGACTGTTTGGGTTTCTTTTTCTTTTTTCTAAATCAACCATCAAACTGTGGTTCCAGTATTACCATAAATATGCCCACGTTTCAAAATAAACACTGAGAAAAATTCTTGTAGTTATGCACAATTCCTAGACACCCTCCAGTTAGTTCGAGGTTTTCGGGAGTCTGACTCCAGTACCCTACTGTTTGTGCGCACATTCAAACCAAATAAGATTATTGGCGCTCGACTCTCGTGGATTCATAAGCAAATCAAGTTTATTCGGGTCGCAAGAGATTTCAATTCCACATCGTCCATGTACGCCTTGGTGCGCTGAAACTTTTCATTCATCACAGCATCGTAAACAAAATCAGACATTAACCCTTTACCTAACCTGAAAAGCAGACGACACTTGCAAAAATAATTCTCGAATAACTATTTTTTTCATTTTTTGTCACAAAAACATAGGTTATGACCCCTCGTTGGAACGAGCTCGGCGAGCTCGTTCCAACGAGGGGTCATAACCTATGTTTTTGAGACAAAAAAAATGAAAAAAATAATGAAAATTAATTGGCGATTTTTGAGAATAGCGCTGGCCGGTTTTGGACGTTACATTGGGTAAAGGGTTAACCAACCAAGAATTACATGATTAGGTTATATGTGAGAAATACCTGCTTATAGATCACAATATATATGCGGAGGGGGGGGGGGGGGGTCGCTCTGTGATGACTGGAATGACTGGAAAGGATGAGATATATCCAGATGGTTCTAATTATTATACCAAAAAAAGGATAAAAAAGTACATTCTCTCAGTCTTGTAAATAATTTTGGAGGGGTGGTCCGGTTCACTGTAACTTTAGAACCACAGGCTAAGTACACTAATGGATAGAATTATCGGATACCACGTTTAGTATTTTATCAATGATAAAGACCGTATGAGATCCAGGTTTGCGGTGCTTGGCCGGAAAGAGCTAAACGCTATTTCCACCCAGAGCATCACAAAATCGGCTGCTGCCACAAGCTCATGTGAAAAATAACTTTATATATATTATTCAACTCGCCCTCTCATAATATCCAATCATGCCCATTTACATAATTCAACTCGCCCCCTCTAATAATATGCAATTTTGTCCTTTCATCTTGTTTTCGTCGTTCAATCATGTAAGTATGTTCTATCCTGTTTATTTATATTGCTAGCATCACTTTCAGTTCACAGTTGTAGCTGACATTCCTCTATCCGTTCAGTACCAGTAATAGATGATACAGTACCATCTTGCTTGACTCCAAGTAACCCTTATCTTCTCATCCAGTAGTTGTCACAACAATGTCCAAGGTGGAATACTTCACGAGTTACCAGCAATGTTTTGTGTACCCACTCGCAGAATGTTAGCTGCAGATAAACCTGACACAATGGCAAATGAAGCTATAACGGGCTAAGTGGGGATCTTTCCGCATCAATCGCTCGCTCTGGAGGGCACCACAAAAGGCGCCTTAATTTTTTAAAAGTAGTGTTTGCAAATCTTATGTGGTTTTGGCGTAAAGGGGGTAACGATGATGATTTTCATTCATTCTTATCTGCCTCTCTATTTAAAATTTTTATTGAGGACATAAACGATATTTTCGACAATTTGTGTGATCCTGTGTGGATTCGTGGTTACAAATTAAATCATCTTCTTTTTGCAGATGATCCTGTAATGATATCGGATAGCCAGAAAGGGCTTCAACGGTGCCTCAACAAGCTCCACAATTATACTGAAACCAATATGTTGCAAATAAACGTTGGAAAAACAAAATGTTCAACATTTGGAGTTGCGCCAGTTAATGGCACACAAAAGCAACCAAAATTTTCTATCGGAGGCAAGCGTATTGATATGGCTGACGAATTTACATATCAAGGAATAAAATTCTCAAAAGATGGTACATTCTCTAACGCCCAAAATGAGTTGGTTGTTAAAGCACAAAAAGCTTTATACTCACTTTTTCGTGCATTTAATGAAACTTCACGGGTTCCAATAAAGACAATGTCAAAGCTGTTTGATAAATTAATTCAACCTATAGCCTTATACGGGTGTGAAGTCTGGGGATCAGAAATAACGTACGGTAAGCGTTACAACATAGCCTGTGAAAAATTACACACTTCCTTTTGTAAAAAAGTCTTTGATGTTGGGACATTTTCCTCCAACCACGCGGTTCGCACAGAACTTGGTCGATATCCTCTATATATCGAGGCGGTAAGTAGGATGGCTTCTTTCGCAATCCGAAAATATCTGAGAATCATAATGACCTGAAGTGGAATGTGTTAGCTGAATAGATGAATCGTAAAGGTAAACCGGAATCCCCTTTTTACATTACTGGAAAGGTATGGTCTCGCTGTCCATCAGCATCCAATTATCACTAACACTAATGCTATAGGTAAGCTCAAGTATAATTTGCGCTTGCAGCATGTAAACACGTTCAAGAAGTCAATGTTTTGGGGACTGCAAAATGAATGGAGATAATAAACTGAAAACTTACAGGTTGTGTAAAAATGACTATTCAGTGGAAAGGTACTTAGTGGAAACGAACTCGGCGGAAGACCGGGAAATTTTCACTAAGCTTCGTATCAGCAATCATAAGTTAGCAATTGAGAAAGGGCGACATTATCAACCGCCGAAACCTGTTATCGACAGGATATGTACTCACTGTGAAGCAAACTCTGGGAAAATAGAAAACGAATGCCATTTTCTTATGGAATGTTCACATTATTCAGAGCTTCGATCAGAACTATTTGTTCTGATGAATAGTGAGATCGACGGTTTTAGTGATCTGAGTAAATTTGAGAAATTCAAATTAATATTTGAAAATAGAACCCCCAGTTTATGCCAAACAATCTGCAGCGTGATCCGGATTTTTTTTCGCCAGACGATTATGATATGTTTAGTGATGTGTATGGGAAATTCTAGTTCACATCTCCACGTTCTTTCGCGTATTAAATTAATAAAAAATATAGTACTTTGATCATGGAAAATTGGTGGGTGAAATTGTAATGTTTTAAGTACTACTTTTTTCATGGTACTTGTAGATTCTCGCATACTATCCTGCACAGGATGTTTTATGCTAATAAATGTTATGTTATGTTGACGTCCTTTACAAGACTTCGCTCACAGCTGGATTAGGAATACATCCAATCACCCAGTTAGCCCATGTTTCACTGGTACAACCATTTAAATTTCAACAACTCGTAGGGGGCAAATTTTTAATTGCCCCCTGTATGATAGAACCTTTGTTGATCCTCCGTCTTTTACTGCTTTTTGGTGATATGGAGAGCAACTCAGGTCCCCAAAAATTGAGATCCCTAGCCCATTGAATGTTGACTTCGCTGTTGTGGCACTTGTTTGATATTATCCACAGCTGACGTTGTGAAGATATTTTTTCAGCTGAGTATGGTGTTCAACTTTTCATAGTAATTACAAATATTTGGGCCTGCTTCTATTGAGATCCCAAGAATGCGGTCACGGGAGACCGATAAACTAAGATCAAACAGTTTCTCAACCAAATCTCGCTTTCGGGTATTGTTATGAAGGAGAACTCCTAAATAAACTGGCAAAGGAGGCTCGCGAGATTTACTATGTCGAATCGACTGCCCATGTGTTCTGAGTCGAATCGCAGTATTAAAGAGCAACAACTGACATAGGTTTAGCTGCGACTGGGTTTGTGTTACGAGTGATATTGGCCCCGTACAACAGCGTGGCTACAAGTGTTCTAAATGCTGGTGGAACAGACTCCACCTGACAGTAACTGTTCCTCTTCAAAGTTACCATTGAACTATGTAGTCATCTCCGCCACTTCTTTCCACACAATTATTCTTGCCGCTTTAGTAGGTGCGAATGCATTGTCATCCGTATCGTTTTACAATATTTTTCTCAAGGCAAATCCAATGTCTTCATTCCAAATAATAAAAACATCACGTTCCTCTTCGGAAGCATGGAGTTCTGTTGAAGCAGCCATTAATCGCTCGTCCAGTCTTGTTTAGTGAACAGAATGAGGTCCCCAGATGGTGAATTTGATGATGCTATCCCATACAGTGGGCCAATTTATCCTCTGGGTACCTCTTTCTGTTTAGTTTTGAGACCCTGATTCAGATTGAGGTTCACAGCGGGTAAATGTAGTGATGCTACCCTGTTGTGCAGGGTAGCATCACTAAATTCCCCCTCTGGGGACCTCATTTTGCAGATGACAGTCTGCTTATTTTTTGGCTTGAATATCGAATGTTTTTGACAAACACTGTGCAAGGCGACACAGTCGCATCTTCGGCAAAACTTTTATATCCGGCACCAATATTTCTACGTTTTGAAACCACTGGACAGCAAAATTTTCACCTGTGACTTCTTGACATATGAAACATTTGGACCAGTCCGTTGGGGTGGTTTCTGGAGCTAGTGCTGGAGCCGTGGATGAACCGACTCTCTTTACTCTTGAGGCCATTGTCCACCTGAAAAAACACTATATTAACAATATAAATACTAAGCTACATAGTATGCATCAGGTGCCTAGCAAGATCAAAAATGTCAAACGCGGAACTGTGGTTTATGTGGGTGAGAGTGGTAGGAGCCTGACATGCCGAATGAAAAAACTTTCGAGTGATATCAGTCCCCGTTCAGAGAAGCCACCCACTTGCCATTTCAGTTCACCGGATCTTGAGGAGGCGAAAGACTCGCGGATTATTGTGGTGGGAAAAGTCTATGCCATGAGAAGGGCGCGTTCCGGGAAAGTTATGAATACGGAAGCTACCATCGAGGTAGGGAAACGGTTTCAGCATAAGGACAGACAACTGTAATTGGAAGGCGTATAAGAGGACGTTATAGTGGAGTCAAAACATGACGTTTATAGAGTGTCATGCATTTTATTCAGTCACTGAACAGACAACAATAAATCAGAAATAATATTTCTGCGTTTTTATTTGTTCTTACACCTGATTTATAACTGCAATAATCATACCACTTTGAATTTCAAGTATTAAATTGCATGTAAAAATGATAAATCATCTCACAACCAGGTAATACTATGTTTTACATGCTTGCAGTTGGCATTTTCGAGTTCTCCAACCTCGAAAACATACAGTTTGACACCATAATTACCTTTCTATATTGGACAAATAGTTCTGGAGATATGAAACAGATCTGTCAGGTAAGTCCGTCGTTTTGGAAAATGACCGCCATAGCTCTCAGAGGGGAATTCTGGGATGGCATTATATCTAAATTTGCTCTGTTTGCCATGATAAACCTTTTTATCTTGCAATCAACATTTATTTTGTCTGTATTAACTCCGCAGCCGTCGTGTATCCGACCCCCTGATACAGATGTTTGGATCAGGGGGTCGGATACAAGCACGTTCCTTTCGCGTGAGTTCCATTTTGTTTCATTTTGTTCATCCGTACGAATAAATAGTTCGTTATATATTCGTCTACATTCTTGACTTATCCCCAATATATTGTAAGATAAAATGATTATTACCATTATGTGGATGTACAAAATATGTATCCGAGTCTCGCTCCGGGTTCTAAGAGTAGATCACGACTCGTCTTCGACTCGTGTGATCTGCCCTTAGAACCCGGAGCTCAACTCGAATACATATTTTGTACATCCACATAATGGTAATAATCTCTATGCTCCAATTTTCATGCTTTTTATCAAAAATTCAAAAGTACACGATTTTTTACCTATCGCTGAACTACAAAGGCGATTTCGCGAAATTTTGTATATATTCTTTTATAAGCTGATCCACCAAATGTCTGTAGCTTCTAAAGGCCCCAGTCGCCAGATGGCAAACATGTCTTAAAATGTTTCTTAATCAGTGGACTTTCAGAAAAAACATCGTCTGGAAAATTCCCTGATGGGAGGGGGTGTGGGGGGGAGCCTGACCATATAAAGCTCGTAGTTTAGTAGGCATGGCATGGGTGACGGCAGCAAAATGCGTTTGGTGCTGCGGCAGCAGAGAGGGTATTGAAACAGCCTTATCTGTGATGCTGGAATGCTATTGTTCTTCTGTATAATTTTAACCCTTTACATCAGATACACCACATCAAACTTTTTTATTTTAATTAATTTTTTGAAATATTTTCCCCAAAATTTCAACAAAACCATATCATGTGACCTCTCATTGGAACGAGCTCGTTTCAATGGGGGAGGGGTAACATGATATGGCTTTGTTGAATTTTTTTTTAATCGTTAGGTAAAGGGTTAAAATTAATACAATATAGTAAATAATTTAATAAAATATACATGTAGTAGTGGTGACGTAACTTCCTATTTAATAAAAATAAACACTCATTGTACCAGATATCCAAAATCGTCCCGCTGGGCTCCCAACACCAAGAATCTGGTATTACAGGGCTTCATTTGTAGGCTCGACTGTATGTGACTGCTCCCCTGGGCCCAGCTCGTGTCTCCACATCCCTGTAGGTAACAGGGCATTTTTCGTTCTGAACGGGGGAAACGGCCTTCAGCAGGCAAGGCGTCAACCTTTCACCTAACATAACGGCCAAAACCGGCCAGCGCTATTCACAGAAATCTCAATTCAGTTTTTAGTATTTTTTTCATTTTTTGTCTCAAAAACATAACGTAGTACCCCTCATTTGAACGAGCTCGTTCAAATGAGAGGTCATAGGCTATGCTTTTGATGCAAAAATGAAAAAAAAAACTTAGTTATTAAAAAATTTTGTTTGCAAGTGTCGTCTGTCTTTCGTGTTCGGTAAAGGCTTAATATAAACGTAACTGTGATGTATTTTTCCAGCATTCTCCTACTTTCAAGAAGAAAATGGCGAAGATTCTCAGGTGAACAACGAAGTCACATTTATCCACTGACACGTGGACGGAAAGAGCATTATGCGATTGCAGTCATATTCGAAATTGCTGACCATATTGGTATTAACTTCGGTCTGTTTTGTAATAATCTCCATCAACGAGAATACTAACACAAGAAATAATGTTCGTTATTTTCTTGAGGAAGAGCGTATTCATTTTCAACAGTCTCTCAGTGGTGTCACTGATGAGATCCGTGTTTTCTACCACCATAATGATTCTTATTTCCCAACTTTACCTTTACGAAAATCCCAAACACATTCTCTGTATCCGTTAACAACATCAGGCGAATATAAAATCAACAATCCAAACATATGCCAGAATAACAGTATTCAAAGAATAGACTGTTTGGTCATTGTTCACACGGCAACTGTACACTTCTCAAGAAGAAACTGGATGCGAAGTAGCTGGGGAAACTCTTCTTCTTACCTACCTTTCCAGGTGAGTAAACACTTCTGATGCAAGCAACGGCAGGAGGGGTGGTGATGGGGGGCAAATTATTTTTTTTTCAGGAACATATGATGAGGTGGTTAGTTGAGTAGTCGGAGTGACCGAAAATCAGTTTTTTCCATGGTCCAAAAATGTTTTTCCTTTCATTCTTTTAACCCTTTACCCAACGTAATGGCCAAAACCGGCCAGCGCTGTTCTCAAAAATCGCCACTTAATTTTCGTTATTTTTTTCATTTTTTGTCTCAAAAACATAGGTTATGACCCCTCGTTGGAACGAGCTCGTCGAGCTCGTTCCAACGAGGGGTCATAACCTATGTTTTTGAGACAAAAAATGAAAAAAATTAGTTATTCAAGAATTATTTTTGCAAGTGTCGTCTGTTTTTCAGGTTAGGTAAAGGGTTAATGCTTTTTTTTTGTCTTTTTAGGACATGCATATTCATATAAATGTTTATTTTGTCATTTTTATAGATTTTCAGCAATCATTCAATGAGTCATTAGTCACTTTATTCAGCCAGTTTAAACTTTTTAGAGCTTTTTACTCTACAATGTTAACCGCAACAGTAGTAGCTACATCAGATATATGTGCAAACAGAAAGAAACAAAATCATATAAGAATCATGTAAATTTTAATAGTTTTTTTTCGCTTTTTTCAACTTTCACATAACATACACAGTTGTAGAGCCCCAAAATGGCCTTCAATATGGGTCTAAATAAGTAGTAGGAAATGAGGTAACCGACCCTTTTTGGGCCGGACCTACCCCTTACCTTGGAAGTGGCGTCATAGTCAGGTGACCCAGTGACGTCATGCTGTGTTGCCATGGTAACCCGCGTAAGCGGCCGTCTTGTGACGTCATCCCCATAGTGATACGTGATGTTAGTGTGCATGTGCAGTGTGTTTTGATAGGGTGATACTTGTTTCCGCCGGCCATTTTGTATACTGGAGGCCGCCATCTTGGTTTCTATGGTAGCATATCATTAACGTTAAACATGGCGAATCGGCAATGGGCTTATTCTTTCAGAATCCTCTGCTTCTGTATATGCTATAGTTTTCGTCTACCCGACCCTATTCGTTTGTTGTGTAGTATACCCCAGTAGAGTAGAAGAGCCTATCAGTTGGAACAGTTTTGTTACTATATTTAGTTTTTCTAGTCTGATCTAGTTAGTTCTAACCCTGTTCCGAGAACTCTTGTTCTTGTTTGATTTATCTGGATCATCCAATTAGTTCATTTAACGACCACGACCCGTGGCACCCCAATTCAATCACCCCTAAATAACGAACGACGGGCCTTAGTCACACCTTTTTCTGAAATGAGGGCATGGAATCCTTCAATTAGGTTTAATCTACTATTCCTCTTAGCCTCATTTCAGCTGAAGCCATGAGGGCCATGAAAAAATCCCTCTCTCCACGCTGTTTAGTTCTGTCCAACCAGTTCGTTTTTCGTTCACTTTGTTATATTCTGTTCACTTCGATCTTGGTTGTGTTGGATCCTTGTTCACTTCGTTCTGTGCCGTTATTATTTTGTGGTGGTTGGTTGTATATTGTCATATCTTTTCTGTTCAGGTTCTTGCAATAATAGTTCAATTAGTTTTATTACTCCTCTTTCGTACCCACGAGTGTTTATATCAAATCACGGAATCCCATTTCAGGGAGTAGGATAAGAATCCCTCCCACTTACGAAGGAATGCCTTATATATCCTGTCTACAGATGTTTTACATTGAACGCTGTATAAAATGATACAAAACGGGGACATAAGCAATCTGACCGAGGGTACAGTCGAGACAGAGATAGGTATAGCTAGGAAGTAGTAAAACAAGTCAGTAGTAATGGTGCAAGACTGCTGTTGAAGCTGGTGATAGAACAGATAGACCGTAGACAAGTAGTGGCTTTGGAGCTTTGGGGATGATGGGTGGTCTAGATGCTGTATAGGATCCATATAGGAGCCATATAGGAGCTAGGAGCCATATAGAAGATGTATAGGGGCTGGGTCATAGGTATCCTTAAATACCGAATGAGGCTAAGAGGGCTGGTAAATTAGACCTCATTAAGGAATTTTTCATGGCCTCAACCGAAACGAGGCTAAGAGGGATAGTAGATTAGACCTCATTGAGAGATTTTCTTATTGCCCTCGTGACCTCGTTTCAGAAAAGGAGGTGCTTAAGGCCAGGCGTTTTCCAAAAAGGGATGCCTATGGTTAGACGTTTTCCAAAAAGAGATTCCATGGGATATGGCCATTAAATACCGAAATGAGGCTAAGAGGGATAGTAAACTAGACCTCACTGAAGGATTTTCTAATGGCACTCATGCTCATGGCACTCATGGCCTCATTTCAGAAAAAGGGGTGCCTAAGGCCAGATGTTTTCCAAAAAGGGATTCCATGGAATATGGCAATTAAATACCGAGATGAGGCTAAGAGGGATAGTAAATTAGATCTCATTGAGGGATTTTTTTCATGGCCCTCATGGCCTCAACCGAAATGAGGCAAAGAGAGATAGTAGATTAGACCTCATTGGGTGATTTTCTCATGGTCCTCATGGTATCATTTTAGAAAAAAGGGTGCCTAAGGCCAGACGTTTTCCAAAAAGGGGTGCTGAAATTGGGGCTGCGTGGGACATGGCTGTTAAATACCGAGATGAGGCGAAGAGGGATAGTAAACTAGACCTCATTGGGGGTTTCTCATGGCCCTCATGGTCTCATTTCAGAAAAAAGGATGCCTTTAGGCCCTTCGTTCGTTATTTAAGGGTGGTGAAATTAGTTGCCACGAGTCGTGGTCGTTAAATGAACTAATTGGATGATATCGATAAATGAAACAACAATAGTACTCGGAATAGGGTTAGAACTAACCAGAACAGACCAGAAAATCTAAATATAGTAACAAAACTGTTCCAACTGATAGGAACGCTACTCTACTGGGGTATACTCGAGTACAAACGAACAGGGTCGGGAAGACGAAAACTATAGCATATATAGAAGCACAGGATTCTGAAAGAATAAGCCCATTGCCGATTCGCCATGTTTAACGTTCATGATATGCAAGATCAGAGGTCGCTTCGGGTAAACATTTTGATCAGCCGATCTGTCAAGACAGTCATACACCCGATATCAACAATCAAAATGTTTCGTTTGAAACGAGAAAATGCGCGTTTTCGATTTAATACTAATAAAGATTGAAAAAAATAACACACCTTCTACCCATCACTCAACCGACAGACCAAAATAATATTGATTTTTGGTCAAATGAACACCGCAATGAACCCCTTCCCATACACACTAAAAACTAAAGTATTAAAACTGACACTTTCAAGGTGTTAAACCCATTCTAACTCTTAGGGTTTGATTTTAACACTCAAAGTGCAATGCTTTAAGCACTCAGACATTACAATCGTCAGACATCTGAAACTTGAATGGATGGCACTTCCCATGTGTCTAGCATTGGTGGTTCTTCCAGAATCGTCCATAATTTGATTTGCGCTTGGTGGGTACATAATTAAAAGGACACAACGCAGATGACGCGGATCAGGCTCGAGAGTTCGAGCCTGATCCGCGTCATCTGCGTTGTTTCCTTTTAAGTGTCGCGACATTACACTTGTCAGGTGGTATTATTGTGAACACCTGTCAAGTTCTGGGATATCTACACTTGATCAAAGTGCTAGTTTAGCACTTAGTAAGTGTTAAATACAGCACTTCAAGTGCAGTTTTTAACACTTTAGTTTTTAGCGTGTAGATCGATGAAACGACACAAAGATGATTGCATGAGTGAAAATTCAAACCATGGGTGTCCAAACAACAAATCAATACAAATATTTTTAAGCATAACACATAGATGTTCCAGTTGGAAGAGGGTGGGGGAGGGGCGTGGTCCCTAAAAGGTGGAAATGGTCTACTGGTAGCAGTGTCGCGTGTCCAAACGTCATTTTGACCGTGTTCATATACAGTACATGTCAAAATGAGTTGAAGAATAACCACTACCGGTATAAACCTTTACCCAACGCAGACGATTTCAAAATTCATTATTTTAAATATCATTTTTAAAAATTCTTTTTTAAAAATTTCAACAAAACCATGTCATGTGACCCCTCTTTGGAACGAGCTCGTTCCAAAGAGGGGTCACATGATATGGTTTTTTTTAAATTTTTCGAACAATAATACTTTTTCAGCAGCTGTATTTGCTTATCACGCAGGCTTATGCGGGCGATTCGTTGGGTAAAGGGCTAAACTATAGATGTAATGTTTCTTATATGAATAACAGAAGAATTGGACATGTTTTTGTGAATCTCGGACGGAGAGCTTCCCAGACAACTATGCAAGATTCTTGTATTATCAGTGTCGAAACAGGATTCTTAATTTGTAGTAGTGATGTTGCAACCCATTTTGACTGATAATTTACGTGTATTCTGGCTGTAACTGTTTTTTACATGTTTTAGCTTTATGCGCAGCATTTTAGACAGTGAATTGCATTGAAATTCCTATTGCAGTAAATTTTCCAATGCATAAAAATTCAAAATGTAATTTATAATTTCCACGAATGGATATCACTTCGGGAAAATTATTTTTTTTGGTTGAAGTGGCTTTGATATGCCAACACAATCTGACACGTGAGTGGTGGGAATTTACCCTTCTGGTACTGTTAATTGTTTTGTTTGTTTGTTGTTGTTTTTTTCGACCATTGGAAAATGGATTGATAAGAATCTCCATAATCCAACCCTTTACCTAACAAATTAACTGGAACTGCACACATAATTAATGAATTTAGCAGATAAAATGTTTTTTTTAAAAAGTCTTATACAAACCACATCATGTGCTCTATCATCGGAACAAGATTGTTCCTCGAGTGTCACATGATTCAATTTGCTTGAAGATTGTGTAAGTTTGAAAAAATTAAATTAAAATTTCCAGTTTTGATGTTAAGTAGCAAAGTACAAATGTGTTGTACTGCTTTTTTGTGATCAGAGTACTGCAGTTGTGGATTATTTCAGCAAGTCAAAATTTGTTATTTTGAATTTGTTTTACAATCACGAAAAACTGAATGGCTATGGCTATAGTCCAGTTATTTTACATACTTTTCAAATGCCTCAGATTCCTTTTAGCCCTTTACCCAACGTAATGGCCAAAACCGGCCAGCGCTATTCTCAAAAATCGCCAATTAATTTTCATTATTTTTTCATTTTTTGTCTCAAAAGCATAGGTTATGACCCCTCGTTGGAACGAGCTCGTTCCAATGAGGGGTCATAACCTATGTTTTGGGGACAAAAAATTAAAAAATTGTTTATTCAAGAATTATTTTTGCAAGTGTCGTCTGCTTTTCGTGTTAGGTAAAGGGTTAAAGCACTGACTTTTGCAGCATTTTCTCTCTGTGTGTGGTGGGGGAGGGGGGGGGGAGCTAGTCCTAACTACGAACCTCCGTTTGTTAGTCCCTCCTCCAATTTCCCTACGCGCCTGCCTTACACAGCCTTCTTACACGCACCTTTTCTTCATGGGAGTAGATGTCGGGGTGTGATGGTAAAGGAAAATGCTAGATGTATTAGGGATGTTCTGATGAAGAGCAACAATACCCGGAATGGGTTCAGATCTATTAGAACGCACAACAAAATCTACCAATAGTAACTGTGGTAGAAATGTGTGGTTTTGATATGCCAATTCTGATTTTTATATTAGCCCAAACTACAGGTATTCACCCACGAATAAATTAACAAGAGCTTCTAAGTTTTGAACTACAATCCCACCCCACTGTTATTCCATATACACTTACTTTCACGACATGCCTCCAAGAAAGGCATACCAAAATGATATTGCTGTAATATTTTATCAGTCTGTTCATGGGCCATTACAGTTTGGAACAAATCAGACTTACACACCCCATCGCCAATTGGCCATCTTCGGGACGCCCCAGGAATAGCCGATTAGCTTTTGGTTATTTTTCTGACATCCAAAAGACATCCCGTTCTCCCAAGCAGACAAGGGAAAGGTTTGACGCTTCCATTAAAATGGGTTCAGGCACCGACTGTGAGTGCACTGAAACAATAAAGCGTTTACCACAACTCGAAGGTATGCCGATCAAGTTCCTGACATACGCGTGGCTAGGTATTCATATTGTAAGGCGAGTGGGGGTGGGGGTATGGATTATTTGGAGTGCCGAAACATTTTTATGCCCGAGGAATATCATAAAGATCGAAGTATGGGGAAAGGTATCAAGGCGGCATCTCTCTAGCGTTGGTGGGGATGAAGTGGGTATTTCACCCAGGAGAAATTTGTGAAAATGTGTCCGAAATGGCACTAATTTGAGGGACGAAAGAGGGTTAGACGTGGTATGTCATTTGTAATTTAACTAGTTCACGACCCAGGTAAATTACAGAATTCAGGAAACATATTTAAGGGGCAGTGGAGATTGGAGAAAGGCTTCCTCACTCGCCAGACATGGCTACTCCACTGGTCCGTGGATTTTGATGTAGAAGTAGAACCACAATTTGTTTTTGTTTTTTTATCCCTTTACCTAACATGAAAATGCAGATGACACTTGCAAAAGAAATTTTTGAATAACTAATTTTTTTTCATTTTTTGTCTCAAAAACATAGGTTATGACCACTCGTTGGAACGAGCTCTTTCCAACGAGGGGTCATAACCTATGTTTTTGAGACAAAAAATTTAAAAATAATGAAAATTAATTGGCGATTTTTGAGAATATCGCTGGCCGGTTTTGGTCGTTACATTGGGAAAAGGGTTAAATAACACCTTGTATTCCCCACCTTCCCCATCCATCCTCAGATGAAGTAGATTGTAGTAGTCAACCCATTTAATTCGTTTTTAATCGGAAACTCCTTATCATCTGAACTAAAAGTTTTATTTGATTATAGATCAGAGAGTTCGGAAATTTGAATTAAACTGTTCAGTTTTGCGCCGATCGTGATTGCTTCTGATGTATTAATCAAACTTAAAAGCGTATTAAGAGCCGACAGCCCCAGTTATTATCGTTGACTGAATAGATCAGTGATAACGCATTCGTTTCGTCATATGAAGGTTGAGAGTTCTGTTCTTGTTAGAAAATTGGAAATACTTTCTACGCTACTGGCCGTAGATAAAAAATAAAAATGGGAAAAAATATTTTAAAATATTCTCAAACTACTCTTCCCTTCATTGCCTTCTTCAATATATTGCCTGGAGGTTCAGAAACACAGCACTTCTAATTGCCAGTTTTGTACAGATTTGATAGCCCAGTGGGATAGAGCGTTTGGTTCGTGTTTTGAAGTTCGTGAGTTCGAGCCTCCTAATGTCAACATTTATTTTTTTCAACAGAAACAAGTTTTGAGTCAGTCGTCGGCATTCGCCATGAACATAAAGTGGGGGCAATATTCTTAAAAATTCTCAATATTCCCTTCCCAAAACAGTCATTTCAAATTTGTCGCGTACCAGTTCAGTAACCGAGGGATCATGGCTGTTAATGTGGTCGGTACAATGCTACCATCGATTTGATAGCCGAGTGGCTTAAAACGTACGATACGTTTGTGAGTTCGTTTCCTCTAAATGTCCAAATTTTTTTTTTTTTTGATCAGAAACAAGTTTAATTTTCATGGAAATGAACAAATGAGTGGGCGAAAACACTATGTTGATTGAAGAAGTTATTGCTTTTCATTATCTTTGTTGTAAAACAAAAGATTAGTTTTATTAGCTTCTTGACAGCTGAATGTGGTCAGCATAAAATTTGTATTGATTTGATAGATCAGTGGTATAAAGCGCACGGTGTGTGATGTACAGTTTGTGAGTTCGATCCCCTGAATGTTCGAATAAAATTTTAGTTTTAAAATCTAGATATATGATGCCTCAAAAGAGATGAAGTAAAAATAAAAGTCTATTAGATTTATCCGTGGTCAAGAGGTAGCTTCTTTTGCCCCTGATTTCAGGATCTGGAGTTCAAATCACTGAAAGGGCATCTTCCAAAAACGGCAAGATATTTGACAGCTAGTTGCAATCGATTAACAAATACTTTTCAATTTGTCAATTTTAAGCTAGTTTTTAGATAATAAGTAAGAAATGAAAAAAATGTTTAAAACTATCACCGAAAACACCCAAGGAACCATCCCAAGAACTTGTTCCTGGAAAAATCCGTCGTATAGGCCCCCTTTACTGTTAACAAACTGGCGAACCCATTCAGTACAGGGGTGGTAAATTATAATATCAAACATCAGCCCTGCAGGAATCAGTTACTACTTATCCTCCCACTAAAATCTTTATCTTATAAATTAAACTAGAATAGTAGTAATATTCACAACAATTTTCGTCACGATTTGATAGCAGTTCTATAATCCTCAATTATATCCACCCCTATTGGAATATTCTATGACAAGTTCAGTGCAAAAAGTTCATCTAAGGTCAACTTTTTGTCATTTTCAATTCGTACCGTAGAACGAAATTGTGTTTTAAAATGGACCGATCCAGGAAATAGGGGTGAATTGATGTAAATTTAATACAACCCACGTCCCCTTTCCTGGGTCAGTGCATTTCAAACCGAAATCGCTTTTATGGACCATTTTTAAAATGAGAAAAATATTGACCTTTCTGCACTCAGTTGAACTTTTTGCACTAAACTTGACTTGAATTATTCCAATAGGGTGGGTTGAAGTGCAGATTGTAGGTTTACTATTAAATCATGACGACATTTTCTGTGAATATGTTACTATCATTCTACTTTACATTATAAAATAAAAATTTAATGGAAAGAATCGGTAATATCTGACCCTTACAGGGCTAATGTCTGATATCATAACTTAACACCCCTATACAAGTAATTCACCCAGTTAGTGTCAACATTAAAGGAGACCTATACGAAGATTTCCTCTTGGATGAGGGGGTTGGGAGGGATGTTTGGGTTTATTGTTACATTCCTTTACACATTTTCAACTTTATTTTAAACAGATACAGACAGAGGGGCAAGATGAGTAGTTGGGGGGGGGGGGGGAGTTTAATTTGAATGCTTGAAGGTTTCTTTAAAATAATTTTCACTGTTTTCTCCTGACAGTAATGTTTGGAGGCGTAGCCCGCACACAGGTCATAAAACAAGTCTTTTGTTAAGTATAAACCAATGTCACGGATTTTTAAATTAACATTTTGAAGTGAAATGTTCAAATATTTGTGAACTGAAGGAATACGACAACGTAACCAAAGTATTCATTTTCTTCTTTGTAAAATACCTTTAACGGGAATCGAACCCGCGACCATGCGAACGCCAAGACAATGTAGTTACCTCCAGACCACAGAGATATATGAACGGTTGTCTATTTATCTCATTAGAAATGTTACTTACCATTAGTCTGAAATAAATGATATCATATTAAAAATATATAATATCATTATAAATCAGTGGATTGGACATTTTCCGTCCATAGGTGTTTTTTTATTCCTTTGGGTAGGTTTTTAATAATAAAATTAAATAGTTGCTGATAAAAAAAAAACAAAAAAGACCGTTGACCAACACAGGTAACGAACTCACGACGCGAACATTGTAAGACAACCTCGCTACCAGGAGGCTATCCAAACAACTCAAAACTAACATGGTTTTCGAATTCTTCTCTTATCGCCGTACAGTAATGGTCAAACTTTTAGGGTCATTTATCAATATCCAGCCCGGTTAGTTCGGGTCTCTTAGGCTCGTGGTAAATCCTCCGCTTTGTGTGCTGGACGTTAATGATTCGAGCCCCTTACCTCCAGCACTTGTATCTTGATCTGTAATACATCTGCTCAACATTAAAGAACAAGTTTCCCCTCAACAGGGGAAGGGAGGGGGGGCGAGGGGTGCATCAGCCCTGCAGGAATCAGCCACAGACGGGCACACAAGGCAAGCGCCTCAACAGGTTCCTGTTTTACACCTAGCTGTAAAATGGGAACCTGTTCCCTACTGTGGAGCACCGACAGTATGCTCCGTTGAGTTGAGCTGAGAATGACATAGAATGAACAAAGAGTGTGTACACCTATGATACGGGGTAATAATGTAAGTCAGAGAGAACTGTTTTGGATTCAAGACGTTAACATTGCATTGCATTATTTTTATTTCTTCGAATCGTATATATTTCAGAGAATTTTTCAAACAGAGGCGGCCGAGGGATAGGTGTGGGGGGGGGGGGGGGGTCTGGAGTTGGGGAAGATATATAGCTGTTCAGACCCACCGCGACAACCATGGTTTGGCTGGACGTGTGAACATTTTGATTTTCAGGTATGAAACTCCCCAAATCCCTCAAATGTTTGCCCCCCTCCCAGAACCCGCGCCCCCAGGACTAACTCCACCTTCTCTCTACGGGTAAATCGCCACTGCTGCAATGTAACCCGTTACCAAAGTATAACTGGAAAGCAACACAACTCATATAAATCACCGTTCAATTTTTTTAAATATTTACTTTCAACTCATACGGCTTTTGATCTCTCGTTGGAACAAGTTCGTCGTGCTCGTTCTAAGAAAGGGTCATAAGCCTTTATATGGGTGTGAAGTCTGGGGATCAGAAATAACGTACGGTAAGCGTTACAACATACCCTGTGAAAAATTACACACTTCCTTTTGTAAAAAAGTCTTGGGCGTTGGGAAATTTTCCTCCAACTACGCGGTCCGCGCAGAACTTGGTCGATATCCGCTATATATCGAGGCGGTAAGTAGAATGGCTTCTTTCGCAATCAAAATATCTGAGAATCATAATGACCTGATGTGGAATGTGGTAGCTGAACAGATGAATCGTAAAGGCAAACCGGAATCCCCTTTAAAATTACTGGAAAGATATGGTCTCGCTGTCCCTCAACATCCAATTATCACTAACACTAATGCTATAGGTAAGCTCAAGTATAATTTGCGCTTGCAGCATGTAAACACGTTCAAGAAGTCAATGTTTGAGGACTGCAAAAAGAATGGAGATAATAAATTGAAAACTTACAGGTTGTTTAAAAATGACTATTCAATGGAAACGTACTTAGTGAAAACGAACTCGGCGGAAGACCGGGAAATTTTCACTAAGCTTCGTATCAGCAATCATAAGTTAGCTATTGAAAAAGGGCGACATTACCAACCACCGAAGCCTGTTATCGACAGGATATGTACTCACTGTGAAGCAAACTCTGGGAAAATAGAAAACGAATACCATTTTCTTATGGAATGTACACAATTATTCAGAGCTTCGGTCAGAACTATTTGTTCTGATGAACAGTGAGATTGACGGTTTTATTGATCCGAGTATATTTGAGAAATTCAAATTAATATTTGAAAATAGAACCCCCAGTTTATGCCATAAAATCTGCAGCGTGATCAGGGATTTTTTCGCCAGACGATTATGATATGTTTAATGATGTGTATTGGAAATTCTAGTTCACGTCTCCGCGATCTTTTGCGTATCAAATTAATAAAAACTTTTCACCTTGACGGAAGGAGCCCGTCGCAGAATTAACCCTGGGACCCGAATTTCTTCTTCTCGGTCCAACCCTTTCCTTCCCCCAAAGCATTATAGATTCTCACCAGTCAAAAGATATGCAAACTCACTGAATCTCGTGTGCTATTTTCATGTGTCTTTCCTGACTCAGTCTTGTTTTACAATGTTTTTTATTCAAGAAATTTCGAAATACTGGAGTAAATGTATTGGGACCTGATCTGATCGACAAATAGACCGTTTTTGCGTTCTCAACCCTTGAACCCGAGCGGTCGCTTTTCCGGCCAGGAACATGGTTCATCATAACGTCATTACCGGGCTATTGCATTGAGTTTCCCTGTAGGCAAACTCTTCGATAAAATTATTAACCAAAGGATAGTCGCATTTTTAGATAGTAATGGTATAATTTGCCAGAATCAATTCGGATTCAGTAGCGGGAAAAGCACGATTAACAGTGCTTTTAGTTTAAACAATATTTTATTCAAGATAATGTTATATGTATACATTACATAGCAGTACAATAGATTAATAAAAAAAAGAAAGAAGTTTTGCTAGCAGTATACGAGATAACAGCAACAGTGATAATTAGATCAGTAGATAAACTAGGATTCGACAGGAAGCCTTAGGCTTTTATGAGTCGTCTCCTATGTTTTATAGCACTTTTCGTAAAGATGATAGCAATGATCAGTAGTAACAAATGAAACATGTATATCGCAGCCTAAGGGGGATGAGCACTAGCGGGCCAATGAATCTGGTTGAATCTCTGACCTTGGACAAACGCACCACCGGCCCGCGTCATACTACGTGAGCATTCTAGATGCGTACGCGCAGTCACCTGCAACTACATAATGGCTCACTTTTCTTTACATCAACAAGTGCAGCTGGGGGGTACCGACAGCTCATCAGAAAAAAATTGAAGAAGGCAATTTATACTAATTTCATGCTTAGAATAAGTTGACCAACAGGCTTAGCCCTTAGCCAGCGATATACGCGATTGTCTAAACTATACATACGTGAAATCATAAGTGGTCTAACCGATAAAAAATAAGATGAATAAAAAGAAGTCAGAGAGTAAGAAGATGCAAGAAGAAGAAGTCAAATAAAGAAGAAGAAGGAGAAGCCATCCCGAATACATGGTGCATTGTCTTTAGATAAAGTTGAATAGAAAATAAGGTCTTGAAATTAAGCATCTCTAACAATAACTAGATAATAAAATTGCGGCACATGGCCTCAATCGTGCGGACACAGATAGAGGAATGCTTAACAGTGCCTTTGTACTTGACACAATTATTCGAAATATAAATGCTTACACTCTAAAATCAGTTGGGTTAAAAATTAACCCAAATCAACTGGGTTGAGTGAATATGAACCCAATTGGGTTCATATTCACTCAACCCAGTTGATTTGGGTTGATTTTTAACCCAACTGATTTTAGAGTGTAGGTAAACCATTATACGTTGCTTTTGACGATTTCCATAAAGCGTTCGATTGTGTTGATAGAGCGATATTGTTTAGAAAAATGGAAGCTGTTGGAATGAAAGGTAAACTGTGTGTTCGAGATTATTAAATCCCTATATGAATCAAGTTACTATGTCACAAAAACAAGCAAAGGTTTTGGTCCGCCTACATATTATCGACAATAGGTGTTCGCCAGGGATGTATTTTATCACTCAACTTATTTAAAATATTCATATATGATATCGAACGTTCCTTCGATGAAACTTGTGATCCAGTTAAAATAGGTGACGTGTCCGTTAATGACATCATGTTTGCAGATGACTTTGCATTAGTCTCGGGTAGTTCTGACAGTCTTCAATGATGTTTGGAGAAGTTACAAAATTTTACCGATATTAATGCATTATCTATTAATACGAATAAGACAAAATACGTGGTATTTAGGGCGCGAGCAGCAAAACGATAAATTACATTTTCCATAAATAAAAACCCCTTAGAAAATGTTAATGCATATAATTATCTTGTAATAATGTTAAAAAATTCAGGAACGTTCACCCAAGCAATTTCTGAACAAAGAGCGAAAGGTCGGAGAATAATGTTTTCCCTACTTAGCGCTTGTCATAGAACTGCCTCGCTCCCTGTCGGAAATTCTCTGAAAATGTTTCACAAATTAATAAAGCTCGTTGCCTTATATGGTTGTGAGTTATCGGGTATGGAAATAACTGAGAAGAATACGAATCGCCTTGACTGTGAACAACTACATATTAAATTTTGTAAACAATTATTGGGAGTTGGAAAACATGCATGCAATAATGCTGTTAGGGCTGAACTGGGTACTTGCCCATTATATATTGATATTCTTTGTCGTATGGCATCTTACGTTAACAAATTAACACCGGTCTCAAGTAACACTCTTTTGCAAAATGCTGCTACCGAGCACATGGATCTAACCTCGAACAAATCCATTTTCAAAACTTTGGAATCTTTTGGAATTAATACGCATATTAGTAGTGATAGTTTAGCATCCTGTAATATAAATGCATCAGCATACAGAAATTAACTTTACGCAAAGCATTCAAATGATTTTAGTGTTCAAATACACGCGGATAGCAGTAAACTAAGAACATATCGTCTCTTTAAGAGCAAGTTTGAGCTTGAATCATATCTTGTGTATACGAATTCGAGGGTGGTAGGTCCATATTCACCCGTCTCGGAATAAGTAATCGTTGCCTTGCCTGCTATCGAAAATTATCATCCCCCATTGAACTTGAAAATTGGTTATAAATGCTGTGTTTCTTGATTGTGAAAAATTAAAGATGAGAAACATTTCATAATGGAGTATCCTGCATATGTCGTATTAAGAACTATATTATTTGACACCATGCAGAGATATCATACGATCTTTGGTGAATTAAATATAGATGAACAAATGAATCTAATTATATCAAATACTTGTCTAGGCCCAGATCAAATAGTAAACGGGCATATTAAAGCATCTCTCTCTGTCATGCTTCCTGTTTATAACCATTTCTTTAATCTAATAATTAATAAGAGTATTGTCCCTGAATCGTGGCTAATAGGTGCTGTAACGCCCACCTTTAAAAATAAAGGGGACCCCAGTTCCCTGAAAATTATCGCCCTATTTGCATTCTTAGTTGTCTTGGCAAACTTTTCACGAAAATATTTAACTCTAGATTTTTGGCTTTTGCTGAGGCAGAAGAAATTATTGGAGAATGCCAAACGGGTTTTAGAAAAGGGTGTTCTATCACTGACAATGTATTTGTACTGTATACCCTAATGAACTTAATGAAAGGCTCTGGCAAGAGGCTGTATTGCTCATTTGTAGATTTCAAGCGGGGTTTGATACATTACGGAGACTAGGACTTTGGAAAAAATTAATTAAAAACAAAATTGGGGGAAAATGTTTTGATTATATTAGGAATATGTATAACGGAATAAAATGCCAAGGTAAAATAGGCAGCTCAACTTCGGACTTTTACTTCTGTAATGCAGGAGTCCGTCAAGGTGAAAATTTATCCCTTTTTTATTTTCATTATACTTGAATGATATCGAAGAGTTCCTTCTAAAAATGGGGTTAATGTTTATAAACCTAAGCTCCAAGTGGGACGCCTAGATCAGACACACTTTGTTATAACTTACCTATACTTTTGTATGCTGATGACACGGTATTATTTGCTGAAACAGCAGCTGAAATGCAAATCGCTCTAAACAAATTCTCTGATTACTGCTCGGAATGGAAATTAAATGTAAACTTATCCAAGAACAAATATATTGTATTCGGGAAGGGCAGGTATCCAAGAACCATACTCACTTTTGAAGGGACAAATTAGAACGCGAAATGCATATAAATATCTTGGGGTTGTTTTAACTTCTAATGGCTCGTTCTTGAAAACTAGAAAATCCTTAGCAGAGCAAGCAACAAATGCCACGTATAGTGTCTTAAGGAAAGCTCGAAATTTTAGTTTATCTATTGAATGCCAATTTGACCTTTTTGATATAACAGTTGTACCAATCTTAACTTATGGCTGCGAAGTGTGGGGTTTCGAAAATTTAGAAATTATTGAAAAAGTTCATTTAAAATTTATGAAATTTATACTTGGACTTAAAAGTAGCACTTCTAATCTATGGTGTATGGTGAATTGGGTCGTCACCCACTGAGCGTAGTGATTACGTCGAGAATGGTATCTTTCTGGGCCCATATTGTACAGGCCCACCCCCATCAAACTTACTTCAGTTTTTTATCAGTATTTGTTGCACCAGCATATTGCTGGCAAAATCGACAATAAATGGATTTTATACCACGATTACCTATTGTACTATACATGAAAAGCCTATGTCATACATTTTAGCTTTACACACAACCGTGGTGAACACGTCAGTATTGGGATTTCAATAGTAAAAATTTACACCTACAGTAGAACTACACCCAAGTTGACCTTTGGTGACGTCAAATTTATCGCACGTCGCCTCGCGAAGAGTGAAATGAAAGTGGCAATTATTTATTACGTTTTTAAATGGGTTTACCTCATAAGATGCCAAAAATTAACAAGCATGCACTGTCTCATGTTAATAAAGCATCCATAACTCGAAATAGTATGTTATTATGTTATTAAAACGAAAAAGGCTTCGTTTCGTTTTCCATTTCGTTTCGGCGATAAAATTGACAGCGGAAGTACTGTCCACCGATGATCATGTAAACAAAAACATATTCGCACGAATGTACGTCTGCTGCTCAGTAAAATAGAGAAAAAATAATAACGACTCTTAATAATCTGACGATCATGGTATAAATAAAATATACCCAAAGTAGCTTGGTGTACCAAATGTTCACCATTCGTGGTGAAGTGGTGTTAACCGCGCGCCAAAGGCTCGCGGTTAACACCACTTAACCCCTCGTGGTGAACATTTGGTACACCAAGCTACTATGGGTATGTTCTATATGTATTCGTTGAAATGATTTTAAATACGATCTGTCTGTCTGGGGTTTGGCTCTACCAACAAGTAGACCATAAATCTGAATTAGTCCACACAGTTAAATAATATATATTGACGTGTCAGTATGAACAGGACTGGCAAACCAAACTGTCAGCCTCTCCCATATGCAATACCTATAAAAGTTTCAAAAGTACTCTTTTTCTAGAACCCTATTTGATAAAACTTGGACCCCAAAACAGATCTATTTTGGCCAAATTAAGATTGACAAATAATCGGCTTCCTGTAGAGGATCGTTCCTGGAGTAATATTCCCCGAAATGATTGCACATGTCTGATGTGCGACATGAATACTGTTGCTGATGAACATCATTACATCGTCGAGTGTACTTGCTCAAAGGAATTACGCAAAAGCTTCCTTCCAGTGTGGTCTGACAACCGGCCGAACATTTGTAAATTCCAGAATTCCAGAATTCAACAAGCGTGAAAATCCTGAATCAGCTCTGCAGTTTCATCGAGAAAATAAATTCAATGTTCAAATGATGCAGTTGTTTACACAGATCACTCAATCTAAATAATAACCTCCTTCCCCATCCCTTTGCAGTTCGCCGCCTGGGTTCTATGCTGTTCTCTCTCCCTACAGGGAGATAGAGATGTATGTAATTCAGGTGACGAGCTTCCAAGTTTCCGTTACAGTTGAAAAAATCAAAAATATTCCTTTGGACATCGCAATGAATCCATGGAGGGACAGGAATGCCCAATAATGTGGATATATTCTTAAACTAGTAAAATGTTCTAAAAGAGAACCCACCATTCCGTGTATAATGAAGGCTAGCCTATATATTGTAACACATTCTTCTTTTCAGAACGGTTGCAATCTATAATTTCAACCAAGTCCTTAAAATCTGTTTTAATGGTCACTGGTCGCGACAAAGATAGTCCACAGTATAAACGACCGGTTTTAGCAGGGGTACTGGTGGAGTTTCCTCAATACCTTACCGATGTGACAGGAATGATAGTCCGTAGGAAAATTAGTCCCTCTGGACTATTATTCCACGGAATGATAGTCCTAGGTCTAACATTTCTAGGAATAGTAGTCCGCCGGAATACGCTCCATCGTAATCCCAACACACCCATACATGTTGGCTGTGTATGGCATAGGGGCCATTGGCAGCATTGACGGAGGCGTAGGATGTGTCATAAGTAGCCGAACGCACTGCTAGTCAGTAAATGTGTGGGGTAAACCAATCAGTATTTTCAACGTGCAGCCATAGCCATTGCCATTGAACTGGCATGGAAGATACAACTAGAGTTCAAAGGGTTAATATGCTGTGGAAAGAAGATTATCAGTGGTGGCTAAATAACTTACTAATTATACAGTAACATGATTTTCAAGGGCGTTGGGCTCCATTACTGGACCGTCATCTGCGATTAGCAGCCCAGCAGTCATTACTTGGAAATTATAAGAACGATTTTGACCCTTTTGGATTTATATTATTTCGTGAAAAGAATCAATGTGAAACACCATTTATTAAGCAATTGAAGGCAGAACTCTAATGTATATGCGAAAGTAGTATGTAATGTGGTTTTCATTCCATATTTGGATGACCCCGGTGGATAACCCCGGAAGTGACGTCATGTCACGTGACCTAGTGGTGCCATGTTGTGTTGTCATGGTAACCCGCGTGAGCGGCCATGTTGTGACGTCCTCCCCATAGTGATACGTGGTGTTAGTGCGCATGCGCAGTGCGTGTTCTTAGGGTGATACGTGTTTCCGTCATCCATTTTGTATACTGGGGGTCGCCATCTTGGTTTCTATGGTAGCACGCGGTTGCTATGTTACTCAATTTTCTGCAATAGAGCGGGAGAATGTTCGGAGGGTATGTTCGATTGAATACGAGTATTTCCCGTTTCGCAGAATTACCCAAATAAACCCGACAATCCCTCCAAATCACCAAAATCCACCCCCAAACTACCGAAATTGACTTTATTTAGGACGGATTTCCCCAGAATCCTTTTAGGACCGCCATACCGTAGATTTTAATAGTAGCACGGAGTGTTATAGTACAGAGGGGCACCGAGGTGAGTCCGATTGAACTAGAGTGGTTTTCTGGCTTGGGGTTTCCCCAGAATCCATATTTACTTCGTGGAATTACCACAAACAACCCCAGATTTTGTTCACTTGGTTCTGATTTCCCAGTAAATTCTCCGACACATTGTGCACTAGCACATACGATAAAAAAGGGATTCCCCAGAAGGTATTCCCAATAGGTAGCCTCAAATAATACAATACCAAGTCATAGGTATCCTCAAATACCCGTATGTGCCTTTGATCTAGTGCATCGTGTGTCACATTGTTCATTTTCACATAAGCACATATCGGCACATCCATCATGTACCAATGTGCTAGTGCACAATGTGTCGCATTGTGCATGTTTACATAAGCACATACGACAAAAAAGGGATTCTCCAGAAGGTATCCTCGATAGGTATCCACAAATAATACAATACCAGGTCATAGGTATCCTCAAATACCGAAATGATGCTATGAGTCGTATGTGCGAGTCACTCGAACAAGCAACTGCTCTAAAGCACATTTGCTCGATGGGATTCGAGTCGTTCGAGCAATATGTTGAGTCACTCAATCGAGCAGTTGCTCTAAAGCACATTTGCTCGATGGGATTCGAGTCGTTTGAGCAACTACTCGATAGCTTATTGGCTTTGGGAATGATATAGTCTTTTGTTATACAGAGCAGAGCAGAGATAACTCTGCATACAGATTATGGGAAATGAAGCAATCAGCAATAAAGTGAACTGATTGGATTATCTGGAAAACAAGAACAAAATTACTTGGAATGGGTTTAGAACTAGCCTGAACAGACCAGAAAATCTAAATATAGTAACAAAACTGTTCCAATCGAGAGGCTCTTCTACTCTTCTGGAGTATGCTCCGATTCAATCGAACGCGCCCTATAGCACTACGTGCTACTAGTAAAATCTACGGTATGGGGGTCTTAAAAAAGATTCTGGGTGAAATCCGTACTAAATAAAGTCAATTTCGGTAGTTTGGGGTGAATTTTGGTGATTTGGGGGGGGGGGGGGATTGTCGGGTTTATTTGGGTAATTCTACGAATCGAGAAATTACTTCTGTACAAAGGAACTTACCCTCCAAACATACCCCTATCCTATTGTAGGCCTTTGGGTAACATAGCAACCGCGTGCTACCGTAGAAACCAAGATGGCGGCCTCCAGTATACAAAATGGATGACGGAAACACGTATCACCATAACCACACGCGCTGCGCATGCGCACAAACAGCACGTATCACTATGGGGATGACGTCACAACATGGCCGGTCACGCGGGTTACCATAACACAACATGGTGCCACTGGGTCACGTGACATACCGTCACTTCCGGGGTCATGCCCGTGGTCCTGCCAGTATGGGATGAAACGTGCATGACATACTACTGGCGAAATGTCGTCATGTGCAGAACGTTAGCGCGCGCTAGCCTGTCCACGGGCGCTAATGACTAAAAATAGCCATTTGCGACCGGCTAGGCTTTACGACCTTTCATTCAAGATTATTATGCTCCCTTACAGGCTGTGCAAAGTAGTATTAACCCTTTACCCAACGTAACGGCCAAAACCGGCCAGCGCTATTCTCAAAAATCGCCAATTAATTTTCAAAATATTTTCATTTTTTGTCTCAAAAACATAGGTTATGA
Organism: Pictodentalium vernedei; assembly: GCA_031216915.1. Taxonomy (NCBI): domain Eukaryota; kingdom Metazoa; phylum Mollusca; class Scaphopoda; order Dentaliida; family Dentaliidae; genus Pictodentalium; species Pictodentalium vernedei. The sequence continues at coordinate 374,701,469 of CM062292.1, forward strand.
ACCCTCGTTGGAACGAGCTCGTCGAGCTCGTTCCAACGAGGGGTCATAACCTATGTTTTTGAGACAAAAAATGAAAAAAATTAGTTATTCAAGAATTTTTTTGCAAGTGTCGTCTGCTTTTCATGTTAGGTAAAGGGTTAACGTGAAGGTAACGCACAATGAATTGATAATAGTAGCGATTGTACTGACACATAGAACACATTGGAACACAGGGGACGAAATGTTAATAATGCAGAATACTTTCTTCGCTTCAGTGTCGCTCTCAGAAAAGAGCATATGTGTGGGTTGCGTATGTGGAAAACCGTGAGTTTGACTCACTCGGACCTGTCTGGCAGAGGCCACTCATCTCTGCCCAATGGATTGCAGTCCAGTGGAACCTGCAGTCTCTCACTGTGCTTATGTGTGTGTGACGAGGACATATTTCTATTTGAATGCTGGGCACATTGAGTTTGACTCATTGCAGATTGTCTGACAGAGGTCTCTGAACCCTGTCTGACGGGTTGCAGTCAGTCGAACTCACAATCCCATGATATGATATCTGAATACGTGGGATCGTGAAAAGCAGGAAAAGCTCGTGTATGTAGTTATATATATTGATCTAGAAAGCGCCTCGATAATATGGAGACCACTGAGTGTTCATGGTAACTGATGTAATTGTATATAGTTGTATATAGGGCAGACCCTAAAATGTTTTTGTCCTGATTCTAGCGACTTTAGCTGAAGGTATGGATGAATTTAAAACACCCCGGCGGTGGAGCTTGTCCACCTGTATGTGGGTGGTCATGAATTCCCTGAATATCCCTGTTATCAATTAATGTTTTATTTTGCCATAAGGAGTTAACGGTAAGTAGCCATTGCGAAACTCGCATGGCCCTAGTCACCTCTGTTGTTGTGCTATCTGCGACTGAAGCAATTTTATATATTCGTGTAAGCGAAAGTTTCTCAGTGCGGTGTCCCTGGTAGTTGTCAAATACATACTGCTTAACAGGCATATTATATGGTTTTCGTTTTGAACAAGTCAAGTTCAACGGAAGTGGTGATTGGAGTATAAATTGTATCTACCCAGTGACAACATTGTTCGTTGTGGTACACTTCATTAACATCTTTATTACCCCTTTGCCCAGTAAGCTCCCAATTATGGCCTTAAAAGACTCTGAATGAATACAGCGATTTATTCATTGACGCCCAACTGTGATGACCTCTGAATTCCTCCGTCCTTGTGCTTTGACGACTTTCGATTCTTCTATTTTAAGGGGGGGGGGGGGGGGGGGGGGTCAAGGGTGAATAACGAAGGGGGATTTGATTCAGCACGGTTCCCTCGTTTTATCCCTTTTCCTCTCTCTTTTCTTCACTCCCTAGCCAGTACTAACAACTGATATATGTAGTGAAAGACGTTCCAACAACACTTTTGCTTGTGTCGTTGAGTGCCATATTGGGAGTCGCATCGATGGGTTATGAGAACCAAAAATGTATCACAGCCTTTCTATTTCAAAATCTTACTTTCAAATATATGTTCAGTTCGGTACGGTACTATATGAAAGCCCCAACCCACCTTTGAACAAACAGCGACTATTTGTTAGCGTAGGTACATGATCATTCAGTGAATTGGATGACCTGCAGGCAAGGCGAATGGCTACCTGATATTTTAATGAATTGATTTGTCAGGTAGCTTTTCGATTTGTCAGTTGATCATAGCCAAGTTGTGTGAGTACATATCGTCGCCTGAGTGCTAGAATGTTCTATTCCCCTATGGGACATAGAACATTCTAACACTCAGCCGATGATATGTTTTACAAAATCAAACGAGTCTCATATGAACGACAACGAACCTGATCATATTGAAGATACCAACAACATCTCAGTTGCTGGGCTCGCCACCGAAAGCCCAGCCACGTTTAGATGTTACACATACATCTTGTACATATTGTTTATCTTTATATTTTGTCTGTTTTCTTTTTCTTCCATGTATCCTTCAGCTCAGCAATTTCTTCTTCTCAATTTACAATGCATTACCATCTATCTTCCAGAACCATCTCGAATACACATTATGAAGCCAGGTTGCTAAATGTGATCTCGACTAGCACCTATATCCGAGCAGCAAGTTTTTCATATCACTCACAGATTACTTGATGTGTTGCCTTGAGTTATACCGTGCTCGGATAGGTACCTTTAGCACAAGGGTTTATGTTCTTGAAAGGCCAATCTATCTGTGTATTCAAATACTTGCGACTACGCCTCTATGGCTCTGCGCTGGACGAAAGTTTCACCATTATGGTTGCATTGTTTCTTTGTCAATATATCGTATCTCTCAATTCAAGTTGTAATTGGCCACTTTATAGTCATCGAATGGTAAGTTGTGCAAACGTCAAGCAGTATCCATCTAACAAGCCCAAAGCCCCGAATGTAAATTTCCTGCAAAAAAAAATCATTTTCAACCTCCGTGATAATTCCACTCATTTTCTACTTATCTGTATTATTATTATTGTCAGATGACATTGAAATAAATCAGGGTCCTAACTCTGTTAATTCCGAACACGACCAGAACACCTTCAGGTTTCTCCATGTCAGCATTCAGAGCTTGAAACTCAAAATAGAGCTTGTCCAATGTTAATCTTTATCCTACGACATTCTTGCTCTCACTGAGACTTGGCTACAAAACAATGACTCTACAACAAACATCATAATTCATGGGTTTCATGAACCATTGCATTATGACCGCCCAACGAGATGGTGGGGAGGCATTGTACATTAGAGAGGGCATTTCATTCCGACACAGACCAGACCTTGAGACGCCGAATACTGAGTGTTTGTGGGCTGAAGTATTCACGAAACGTAATAGGTCGTTATTGTTCGGTTATTCTATCGTCCACCCATCAGACCTCAAAACACTTGGGATGCCATACCATCCTCTATTGAAAGAGCAAGGGACACGCGAGTCATATAATAGTTACCGGCGATTTTAACGATAACCATCTGGGCCATGCAAGAAGTACCTTTTCTGAAATAATCAGTTATTTTAATCTTAGACAGCCTGTGGGTGAGCCAACATGCTTCGCTGAGTCATCTGCCTCGTTGATAGATCTCTTTGCGGTCAGCAGCACAGTCAAAGTGAAAACTTGTGAGGTCTTAGAACCGATTCTCCCTGACACGATCCGCTACCACTACCCAATTGCAGTGGAAGTTGAGCTTTTTGTGCCACGATCCCGCACTTTTAAGAGACGGATATGGCTGTATTTCCAAGGAAACTATGATGCATCAAATGTTGCGCTCTCTCGTGAAGATTGGAATGCTCTTTTTGATATCTCATGTTTTGATACAATAGTTTTAAAATTCACTCACAATTTACTCGATATTGCATCCGAACATATACCAAACAAATATATTACTTCGAGGTCGAAGCAGCCGAAATGGATGCATAACCAAATACGACTATTAATAAGACAAAGAAGAAGGCTATATCGCACAGCCAAACGGACTGGCCATTCGAATACATGGACAAAGTATAAAACTAAAAGAAATGAAGTTGTATCAGCTATCAGGAAGGCCAAAACTTTATACTTATCAAAAGTTCAGTCCATTTTAAAAAGTAACGAAACCCCAAGTTCACAGTGGTGGAAAACGTTACAAGATTACTGTTATTAATTACATGAATGAAGTATGCACCTCGAATGTCGAAAAAGCCGAAGTGCTTAATGAATACTTTTGTTCAATCTCAACAGTTGACGATTCGAACGTTTCCTTGTCAGAAGCCATAGCCCATCCTACACGAACAATTGATGGTATATTCCTTCACTACAGCGAGGTGTACGAAGCACTGCAGTCATTGAAGGCGTCCAAAGCATCGGGTCCTGATCTTGTCAGCCCACGTCTTCTTAAAGAATGTAAAGTCTCTCTATGCGAACCACTATCGATTTTATTCAATATATTTCTAAACAATTCGTATTTTCCTTCCTTGTGGAAAAGGGCTAATGTTTCACCAGTTTTGAAGAAAACAACCCGCGCACTTAGTCAATAACTATCGTCCCATATCTCTTATTAGTTACCTTGGTAAAGTCTTCGAAAAATGTATCTTTAAACGACTAAGGCAATTCCTGGAAGACTCGAGCATTCTTAGCCAATTTCAGCCAGGTTTTACACTGGGTGATTCTGTGGTCCTCCAGCTAACTGATATATATGATGGATTCTGTAAAGCGCTCGATGAAGGAAAAGAAGTTAGGGTTGTTTTTGCGATGTCAGTAAGTCTTTCGACAAGGTATGGCATGTTGGTCTCGCTCATAAGTTGGAGAGTATTGGTATCTCGTGTGAATTGTTGCTGTTTTTAAAATCGTACCTCTCAGATAGATCCCAGCGCGTAGTTGTGGGACCAGAGGCTTCCCCGTGGCGCCCTATAAATGGTGGAGTCCCTCAAGGTTCTATACTAGGACCCTTACTATTTCTTATCTACATTAACGACATAACCGAAAATTTACTCAGTAGCATACACCTTTTTGCAGATGATACTTCGTTTTATCTAATTGTAGAAAATCCAAACCAAGCCTCGAATTTAATTAACCATGATCTAACTGTAATTGAGCACTGGGCAAAAACATGGCTCGTCAAATTTAATCCCCCAAAAACTGAGAGTATGGTTATATCGCGCAAAACGAACCCAGCTGCCCATCCACCCTTATTTTTAGGTGATGCTCAAATAAGTGAAGTCAATTCTCATAAGCACCTAGGAGTTGTACTAAATACAACATGTACTTGGACCAATCACATTGAATATATCTGTTCCAAAGCCTGGTCTCCACTAGACTTGTTGCGGAAACACAAATTCGAGCGTGATAGATATGTTTTAGAAAAGATATACTTTGCCTTTGTCAGACCTTTACTGGAATATGGTGATACTCTTTGGGATAATTGCTCGTCAGAGCAAGACGCCGACTTGGAAAAAATCCAGATCGGTGCAGCAAGAATAGTTACGGGGCAACAATTAGTGCTAGTAAATCTTTATTATACTCCGAAACATGTTGGGACACTTTACAAAAAAAGACGCCGAAAACATAAGCTCGTGCAGTTCTTTAAAAGGCATCACCACTTAACGCCTCCTCATATTGCCAATAAAGTTCCACCTCTCATATCCTCAATAAACCCATCACTTAACCCTTTACCCAACGTAACGGCCAAAACCGGTCAGCGCTATTCTCAAAAATCGCGAATTAATTTTCATTATTTTTTCATTTTTTGTCTCAAAAACATAGGTTATGACCCCTCGTTGGAACGAGCTCGTCGAGCTCGTTCCAAAGAGGGGTCATAACCTATGTTTTTGAGACAAAAAATGAAAAAAAATAGTTATTCAAGAATTTTGCTTGCAAGTGTCGTCTGCTTTTCATGTTGGGTAAAGGGTTAATATTCGAACGCGCCAAAACCACAGAGTTCCATTTTGTCGCACACAGTTATACCAATCCTCTTTCATTCCTAAAGTAACTGATCAGTGGAATAACCTACCTTTATCTGTTCGCGAGCATTCGTCACCGAGTAGTTTTAAGACCTTCTTGGATGGTGGCAAACTCCGACCACCATCATTTTACAATGGCGCGAAATCTCGCACGACTCAAATTTACCACTGTAGATTGCGGTTCCACAGCAGAAGCCTTAATGCCCATTTATATGATAATCATCTCGCACCTAGTCCTTTTTGTCAGTGTGGTGAACTTGAGACTCCAGAACATTTCCTTCTTCATTGTCCATTTTTTCCTAACGCACGCAATGAAACCATCAATTTACTCCTTTTCACTATAGACATTACCACACTTCTTTTTGGCTCAGAATTTTTCAGTAACGAGGAGAACAGCCTAATTTTTGATATAGTGCAAGACTTCATCTTACAGAGTGGCCGGTTCCTCTGACGAGTGATGACAACTTTTTTTTAACATGCTTCATCTTCATTAAGAATTCCTCTATCGGTGTCCGCACGTTTAAGGCAATGTACCACAATTTTACTATCTAGTTATTGATAGAGTTGTTTAATTTCAAGACCTTATTTTCTCAGAAATAGTATTCAACTTTATTTAATGCTCAGGCATCAATTCACGCTGAAAAATTAAGTCATATTCCCCTGTCGGCCGGCAAAACGAAATATCAAAATGATATTTAGAAATCGATATTTCATCGTAGGTTCGGATGACGAATCACATGTACTTTAAACGAGTCAGCACATCAGTAATGAATTCCAGAGTCCCAAATACAAACGAATTCGAATAATTGATAGTGACAGTGACTAAATCAATTCATTAAATCAGCGGTTTCAAAGTTTGACTTTCTCATTCACCTTCCAGCGAAAAGCCGAAATCACTTTCAAATTTCTTTAGTTCAACTTCACACGTCTTCAGTGCATTGAGTTCAAAAAAAATAAAATGATGTGTCTTGTTATTGAAAATAAGAAAGTGGTGTTTTTTGTTATTGTTCTATTTCTTCGAAACACATTGCGATTATTTCAATTCGCCAGCCTTGGTAAATCGTAAAGTTAGGGGAGAAATAAGACGGGACTACTTTTTGTGCGGATATTCACACATTCCAATGGTTGGAGTTTGGTTGTTGTAATTTTTGTATGGACGCCGGTTCGGCACATAAATTTTGCGCCTTAATGGCAAATAAAGGCCACAAATTGGAGAGTTTGTAGTCGTAGAGCATTAAATAAAAAGAAAATTCACGAAAATTTGATGCGTCGCTCGTGAAGATCCTCATATTTCTTTGTAGCCACTCACGAGATATTTTCGGTATTCATCAAATTTTCGTGAATATCCTCTATTTACTTTTGATAATTAACCCTTTACCTAACGTAACGGCCAAAACCGGCCAGCGCTATTCTCAAAAATCGCCAATTAATTTTCATTATTTTTTTCATTTTTTGTCTCAAAAACATAGGTTATGACCCCTCTTTGGAACGAGCTCGTCGAGCTCGTTCCAACGAGGGGTCATAACCTATGTTTTTGAGACAAAAAATGAAAAAAATTAGTTATTCAAGAATTTTTTTGCAAGTGTCGTCTACTTTTCATGTTAGGTAAAGGGTTAATATCTTCCTACATGATCACAACTAACCTCACAAACAAGCAATATCAAGCAAGATCAAGCAAGGTCAATGGTTTCGCGCGCCGAAGGAATCCTCATATATCGTGAAGATCCTCATATTTCTTTGTAGCCACTCACGAGATATTTTCGGTATTCATCAAATTTTCGTGAATATCCTCTATTTATCTAAAGACAACGCACCGTATATTCGGGATGGCTTCTTCTTCTTCTTTATTTGACTTCTTCTTCTTGCATCTTCTTACTCTCTGACTTCTTTTTATTCATCTTATTTTTTATCGGTTAGACCACTTATGATTTCACGTATGTATAGTTTAGACAATCGCGTATATCGCTGGCTAAGGGCTAAGCCTGTTGGTCAACTTATTCTAAGCATGAAATTAGTATAAATTGCCTTCTTCAATTTTTTTCTGATGAGCAGTCGGTACCCCCCAGCTGCACTTGTTGATGTAAAGAAAAGTGAGCCATTATGTAGTTGCAGGTGAGTGCGCGTACGCATCTAGAATGCTCACGTAGTATGACGCGGGCCGGTTGTGCGCTTGTCCGAGGTCAGAGATTCAACCAGATTCATTAGCCCGCTAGTGCTCACCCCCTTAGGCTGCGATATACGTGTTTCATTTGTTACTACTGAACATTGCCATCCATCATCTTTACGAAAAGTGCTATAAAACGTAGGAGACGACTCACATAAGCCTAAGGCTTCCTGTCGAATCCTAGTTTATCTACTGATCTAATTATCACTGTTGCTGTTATCTCGTATAGTGCTAGCAAAACTTCTTTCTTTTTTTATTAATCTATTGTACTGCTATGTAATGTATACATATAACATTATCTTGATTAAATATTGTTTGAACTAAGAAGAGAATATAAGAGACGTGTGGCGATTTCAACAGGTTAACAATCGCGGGACATGTCCTGCAAATGTGGTATTAAAAACGCCGAATCTTGTCAGAATTACCAAGCAAATAGACTATTATTGGCGATCGGTATCACAGAGTTTAAAACCCTTTACCCAACGCCCAGGGTTTCAAAATTTATTATTTTAATTATTTTACAGTAAAAGTTTTCAAAACATTTCAACAAATCCATATCTTGAGACTCATAATTTGAATGAGCTTGACAAGCTCGTTCCAGTGGGTGTCACATGGTATGGTTTTGTTGAAATTTTTTGAAAAATATAATTTTTTCAACTGCTTAATTTGAAAATTACGCGGGTGGATGCGGCTGATTCGTTGAGTAAATGGTTAAAAAAAAGTTTCAACCGAGTACTGTATTAAGACCATTATCCGTCCCTTTTCGTCCACTAAAACTTGAAATGTGTTTTGACGGGGCTTATTCTGGTGCGAGTTGCCATGGCTGTTTAACCCGTGCCCCAACACACACGATATCCAAATTTGTTATTTTAGGTTAAAGAAAATTATTTTTTTGATTTTCAAGCAGCGGCGCATTCGTTTTTTCAGCTCGTTGAGAGCTAGCTTAGTTTTGGTGGTCTGAATTTGTTCATCAAATTACAAATTATTGGAGAGAACCAACATATTTGAAATAGAACAAATTTGTACAAACAAACTATTTTTTGCGTTTGATTGAATACGAAACATGGGTAAGAAAAGGCCTAATTGTGGCTTCTAGCACGAAACCAGTTCTAAAACTCCATTTTAGTTGTTCTGAGTTGATTTTGGGTGTCAGTCAAATCAACATGGAAGCTCTGGTATTTAATTTTAGGCTCTCACAACTGGATTTTAGACATCGGCGAACATTCCATCAGTAATAAAACATAAAAATAAATAAAAACCACCCTCCCTCATCCGTTTTAAAAAAAATTGCCTGAGAATAAATTATTTAATTTTGTTTGGACTTAATATTTTTTTTTTCAAATTTGTCACAAACTTTCAACAAATATCGTGTTAACCCTCATTTCAAATGTTCTGTTTGTGATATGCGTGGGTGAAAGCGACTGATTCGTTAGGTGAAGTGTTAGACCCTGCCTACTCTCTCTTTTGGGGTGTTCAGGACATCGTGTGGTCATTATTAGGTCTATTTCGTCGCCTGAGTGCTAGAATGTGCTATGTCCCATAGGGGACATAGAACATTCTAGCACTCAGGCGACGATTTGTTCTACTTCAGCCATCTTCCAGACCGAATCTTTGGATTGGAAGACGATGGAAGGAGAAAAATAGACGGAACTGACCAGACCTAGTGTGCATGTGAATGGGGGTGGCGATTGCATCAGAAGGTTAAGTACACAGCCAGTGTAGTGACGTGCAACCTAAGTCCTTTCGAGGCCAAGAATGGCTCTAAAAATAGGCCTATATTTTGGAGCTCCACATTTTTTCAAGAAAAATGCTCGTTCGGAAATTTCCCTCTAATTGTAGTCCTAACCTCGCAATTGCTACCACCACCTCTCAATCTCGTGCAAATGGCGGGACATAGAGATGTAAATATAGGGGATATCCGAGGGGCGACGCCTATCACCACCCCACAACACCAGGCCTGTATACATACAATTGAAGTGGGCGGAGCTCTTTACCAGTATCTCGTTAAAATCAAGGAGATTGTATCATTTAGACACCCATATTGAAAAGTGCCCATATCATGTGAGGGCAACACCTTCACTTAATATGTGGGTTAAAGCCATTAGACAGTACTAATGTATATATGTAATGCGTCGCTGTGTGCTGCTTTCGTCACGCAATGATACTGTACATCGGTAGTTCGGTCGGAAATTTCATGATCCACCCCACAACCTGAAAGACCAACGAGTGAGAGAAGGGAATAACGTTCGAGTTGGGCGGTATTGAAATGTCAATTTTGGTTCTGGTATAGGTATTTTTAGAATGATGTAGCTCGGCATCGGTATGGCATTCGGTGTCAACCAGTGTGCAGCTATATGGGGGGGGGGGGGGAGGGGGGAGTCTGAGGAGGGGGCACATGCTGTGGCCTAATTATTGATACCTTTCACAACTTATACATTTGACACAAACGGACCCAGAGTCAAGAAAATTGCGTTTATTTGTCTCAGATTTCAATTTTTCCCCCGGAGGAGACCCCCTCTCCACCGTGGGGTGTTCTCCTCTTGTGCTCGCTCCCATCTTGCCGCTACGTGGCTCGGATGATAATGGCATTCTATTTCCTATGCCCCCTAGTAGATCAGCGATCTGAACGCAGCGGCTAACCCCATACTTACGGAAGGGGGGAGGGGGTGTAGCCGCTACGTTCAGATAGCTGAACCAGTCCCTCTAGATATTACTCTTGTCCCCCCCCCCCCCACCCCTAAGTTTGATATCCTGGCCAAGTGCCTGGTGTCAACAATGTACATATACTCACACCGATACCAATATCAAATGGTATTTTTGGTATACTACCTTGGATCACCGTTTTACAGCAGACAACCCCACATAACTGTCCAAGTATTGGAAGCAACACGGGCATTCGCCATCAGCTATTTCTCAGCTTCTTTGTTACATCAAATGACCGGTGGTGGGTACCTTTAGAAATACTTAATTTCAGTTTATGATAACTTAATGTGGCACCGGCACCATTTGGGTGATCCCGGACACACATGGGACGTATAGCCATAGCATCGCTGTGACGGGCCACATGCTGTTGAATACGTGATATATGTAAAGTACAAGAGTGATTTGATACAATAATACCGTGGTATCACTCTCTCATTCTATAAACCAGAATGTGGACAAAAATATTGGTCAGGTCATGGTCTGGGCGGCTGTTGAAACATGGTAAAAGCAAAACGTGAATGGGCCATTTAATTTTTGTTATTACTTTCCAAAGTGTGATTTACTGGGATTTCCGGGTTTGATTATAAACGATAACTTCACAAGTGAATTATTCAATCAACAATTGTGTCATGTATCCGTGCGCGCAGACGAAGACGCTTCGTCGTAGGTGTAATGGGGACTTCATTGGGTTTTTTGCTTTTTTTTAACCCTTTACCTAACATGAAAAGCAGACGACACTTGCAAAAAAAATTCTTGAATAACTATTATTTTCATTTTTTGTCTCAAAAACATAGGTTATGACCCCTCATGACCCCTCGACGAGCTCGTTCCAATGAGGGGTCATAACCTATGTTTTAGAGACAAAAAATGAAAAAAATAATGAAAATTAATTGGCGATTTTTGAGAATAGCGCTGGCCGGTTTTGGCCGTTACGTTAGGTAAAGGGTTAAATAATATAATTATCGTTAATAATGAAAAGTAATAAACAGAGTAATCGCTTGACTGGACTGGTTACGTGAAATAATTCATTCGAGGCGAGGGACTATATTGTAAAACACTCGTGCGCATTCGCGCACTCGTGTTTGTACAACGTCCCTCACCTCTCATGAATTATTTCACGTAACCAGTCCAGTCAAGCGATTACTCTCTAAGAAATCCAGCTCCAGTTATCTTCCAAACATAGAAATTTCAAGTAAAGTGGCGTAAATGAAGGGCGATGACTCTTAAGATAAGATAAGATAAGATAATATTTATTGCAAGAACACCAAAAACAAGGCAGATTGCATGTCATTGAAATTAGTAACAATAATACCAAAAAATTGCAAAATATGTTTGAAACCATAAACACTAATGTTCAGTTGATGCATGTTATAGCTAATGATTTCATTCTAATTGGTATTATGCCGCAAGCAAGCATTCTCTGTATTCAAACATTTGTCGGATCATATTACAGATGATACCACACAGTGCGGGGATTTCATTTTTCATAAGAAATACGAATCTCTCAGAGCTACTCATACCAACAAAATCTGGATATTCTCTCTCGATTTTGCGATAGGAGTCAGCACGTATAGAGTCATATCTCTTACAATCCATTTCAAAGTGGAATTCGTTTTCTATATTACCATTGTTACAGACCTTACATAACCTTTTATGTACAGGTAATGGGGGCTGCATATGTCTACCCTTTTTCAATCATTAAGTTGTGATTACTAATACGTAATCGGGTGAACATATTTTTTGCATGTTCCGAAGTTGTGTTCAGTAAATAAATTTCTATGTTATAAATGTCTTTAAACTCTCTATAGGTTCTAAGTTTGTTTTTTCCGGCCTTCTTATCATCATTGTATATATCATTTAGAAAAGTATTAAGGTGGCGAGTCTTCAAGTCTTCACGAATTACGTCAATTTTCCAATTTCTAAGGTTTGCTGGTTGTTTACCGGGGGCATTTGCTTGACCACTATCTTCCACAAGACGGTGACATCTTGAAATGATTGAATCTGGTAATGTATAATTTTCAGACTCAATTCTAGCCTCAGTCAACAGTGTTGAAGAAGACTTCTGGTACAATTTGGTTGCATATTTAATCATTTGCATCGTAGCCTCTATGTGCACAGGATATCGACCTAATTCCGCTCTCGCTGCGTGGTTGGATGATTTCCTGTTAACACCGAGTAGGCTTTTACAGAACTGTAGATGAACATGTTCACACGGAACCTTATCACCGTGTGTGTTGTTTATTTCAGACGCCCATATTTCACTTCCATATAAAAGAATAGGCTTAATAAGTGAATCGAAAAGTTTAGTGAGAAGAATTATCGGAGGTGGCCATTCCTTTTTGAAAGTATTTAGTAGACTGTACAGTACTTTCATGCCCTTTTTGCTTAATTCTTGTTGTGCTTTTATTAACTTTCCATTTTTAGCGAAACATAGGCCAAGATAAGTGTAATCGGATACCTGAGTAACTGAATTTGAACCAATATGGAAGTTTGGCATTCTGACTTTACGGGAGTGGAATGTCATCGCCTTTGTTTTATCTACATTTACATGGAGCCCGTTTCTAACAGAGTAATCGTCCAATTGGTCTAAGCATCGCTGCAATCCGTAGGGGTTGTCTGATATCAGCACCAGATCATCTGCGAAAAGCAGATGATTTAATGTAGTATTATTTAATTTTACAGGTGCACATTTTTCATCAAAAATGTGTCCAATGTCATCAATAAAAATTTTAAATAATGTTGGCGAAATGACACAGCCCTGCCTAACACCGATTGTCGATAATTGTGCGGGGCCCACGCCAAGTTTGGTTTTTATTTGATAAAAGCTTGACTGATATAAAGAACTTAACACTGCGAGAATATTACCACATATACCCACTCTATATAAGTTTTTGAAAGAGAATATTTCTGTCAACAGTGTCGAAGGCTTTCTTAAAATCAACAAAAACCGCGTATAGTGTTTTTTTCATCTTTTTATATTTATTTATCGATGTTTTAAGAATATAAGCGCTGTCGGTTGTACCTCGACCTTGTCTGAAGCCAAATTGATTATCGGTGATTAAGGAATTGTCTTCAAGAAATGTGTTAATCCTTTCGTTCAGAACTTTATTAAATAGCTTGCCAAGCGCTTTGCTTACGGCTATTGCTCTGTAATTATTTGGATCATATCTATCACCTTTCTTGTAGATAGTTGTTAGTACAGTATTGCTCCAAATCAGTGGATAATGGTGTGATACAAACACCTGGTTGAAAAGTTTAATTAAGTGATCGATTAGATGTGGGGTAACCGTTTTAAGCAGTTCGTTTGATATATTGTCGCAACCAGATGCTTTTTTGTTTTTGAATCGTTTAACTGAAACTGAGTACATAATTTCATCGGCAGTAAATGAACCATTATTAAGTGCAAACTGATAATCTTCATTTCTGCTAAACGTGTCAGGACTGTTAGATTTGTTCGGTGGTCTAGGTCTACAGAGAAGATCGCCAAAGAAATCTACAGTTCTGTCGGCATCCAGATGTTGATCTGCGGCTTTGTTTTTTCGCAATGAATTAATTGTTTTTCAGTATTCTCTGGGGTCAGATGTTGACAGGTGTTCTAGTTTATCGCATATGCTTTTGAAGTATAACTTTGATTTTCTTTTTAGTGTTTTCTTATATGCTTTTTTGGCAGAATAAAATTTCTGAATCAATGACCTGTCGTGGGGTGTGCGTTGCAAGCGTTTTATAGCGTCATCCAGAGCACTTTTTAGTTGTTTGCATTCGCTATCAAACCATCTCTTCTTAGGTCTCATTTTCGATTTTCTGAGAGTTATTCTTTTTGTTGCAGCTGTGTTAATAATACCCAATAACTCCCTGAATTCGGCCACGGCGTCAGTAGTGCCTTTTCTATCCTGAGTGTAGGGTTTCATCAGAAACTGTTGTTTTTTATATTCAACATCGTGGCCATAAATTGCTCTTATAGCTCTCATCTGGCTATCAGGTGTCCACCTTAGTGTGAATTTGGTCATTGTATATTTATATTTTAGATTTACGTCGGATGTATTAGAGGTGTTCCTGTATTTCAATAACATTGTTAGTTGGGAGTGATCTGAATACTCATTGGGGGCTTTTACGCAAAAGTAATCTACATCTGATAAGTGCATTTCTGAAATGATTATATAATCAACAACACTGGCTCCATTATATTGAAAACTTGTAAAATTTCCCATGTAGTCCCCAGGAACCCTGCCGTTCAGAATTCTGAGTTTGGCTGCCTGACAGAAGGAAATCAGCTGCCTTCCATAGGTATTCAGTGACAAATCACCATTGTTGTCGAAACAACATTTTTACATGAACATTTCAAGCAAAATGCGAAACGCAAAAATATGCTTCGAGATCGATCCCGAATCAGTCTCAGGATTCGATTTTTTCGAATCTCTCGTACTAACTTCAATTTGTTACATTTCCAACAAAAATAGGATAAAACTGGGTGGGTGGCCTAGTCAAAGTTAGGCGTCTCCTATCATTACTCCCTCCTCCAACTTCCCTGGGAATGGGTAACGACTGGAGGGTCCTAGTTAAGAATAGGGGATGCCCCAGACCCTCCCCCTCCCAACGTTCCGAATGTTACGTTGTTCCCTCTCGCCCCCAACAAACAAAACTGGCTAGGGCACCCCATTGTAGACTCCTGGTTATGCGCCTGGGCTGTACGGGATCAAAATATACATTTAAAATCTTTAACCCTTTACCCAACGTAACGGCCAAAACCGGCCAGCGCTATTCTCAAAAATCGTCAATTAATTTTCATTATTTTTTCATTTTTTGTCTCAAAAACATAGGTTATTCAATATTTTTTTTTGCAAGTGTCGTCTGCTTTTCATGTTAGGTAAAGGGTTAATGGAGTCTTTTGAACTTTTCAGGTGAGAATGGTATTTCTTCTTGGAATGACCACAAATGAAAAAGTGCAAAACCTTATAGAGGATGAGAATAGCATTTTTAAAGACATCGTTCAAGGAAGATTTATTGATTCTTATAGAAATCTGACTCACAAAGGAGTAATGGGCTTTCGATGGATCACCGAATTTTGCCATAATGTCAGCATTGTAGCCAAGATCGATGATGATGTTTTTCTCAATTTATTTGAGCTCATCGAAAAACATATGATAAATTACACGAAACGTAAACGGCAAATATTCTGTAATCATATTCCTAAGAATGCAATGGCCATTCTAAGAAAGAAGAATAGCAAGTGGTACGTCAGTAATGATGAATTCAGCAACATGACACGATACCCTTTTCCTTATTGTAGTGGTTTTGCCGTATTTTTATCAGGTGACCTTATCCCTCTCATGTATCGTGCAGCCATAATTACACCATTTTTCTGGGTAGATGATTTTTATCTGTTTGGCATGCTACCGTCAAGAATACCTAAGGTTACTTATACCCATTTAAGGAAATACATCACTTTGAAGAAGGAAACCGTATATGAGTGCTTGAGAACTAAAAGAAGCCGCTGTAACATTTTAGCAATGCCGTTAGTGAAGCCGGGTATGTTATGGAAGTATGTTTTATCAAACAGGAATACGGCAGTTTTTTCAAGCCGTAACACGAAGCAGATTTTTAAGTCATTGTGAGAAAGTACCATTAACTATAAGGTAAAATACTGGCACCCAGCTGCAGATACTGACATCGTGAATTTTACGGTAACCAGAGTCGCCGAGAGCGAGGATGGGCGGGGGCAATTTGTAGAACAGGCCCCACGAGCTCATAAGGCGCGAAGCAATGGGAGGGGGGGGGGGATGTCCTTCCCCAGACATTTGTTTTTATAAAATTAGTGCTAGGAGAAGCATTCTCCTGTATTTTTTGGCAATATCTACTCAATTATTTCGTCTCCTGAGTGCTAGAATGTTCTATGTCCCATAGATGGGACATAGAACATTCTAGCACTCAGGCGACGATTTCCTTACAATTTGAATAATTTATTACCTGTATTACTGTATGTACGGGGCATTTTTTCTCCAAAGATAATCGTGACCACCACGATTCAGGAAAGACCGGTGGAAAAACAACAAACTGGAACAAGTGTTTTTTTTTTATATGAATGGAACCCGTTCAGCAATGCAGATAATACTCTTGCCGCCTCCACCACCGTCGGTGGCCCGTACCAAAAGCCTTCCTCTACAACTTTCAACTCAGACGTATCGATAGGTCAACCAACAACAAAAGCCCGGGCCACTAAGCCCCCCCCCCCCCCCCCCCACCTCCCCACTTTTCGGCAACGGTAACGGGTCTACGGCATTTCGTTTAAAGACATTTCGTCTAACCGACACATTGCCGAAACGGTTAATTGTTTAGCCGACTTTTGGTCCAGCCGACCAAATGTCTACCCGGCAATTCACAAAACCGATTGTTCGTCTAAAAGCCATTTGGTATAACCGTATTTAGACGAGTTTAAAAAGTGTTTATTTAGGGTTATCTTATCTGCCTTTTTGCACAAATGATACGAAACTAAATAGTCATTGGTCTGAGTTGATTATTTCCGGGCAAGGCGGATAGAAAATGCGATGAAGTAAAATAGTTATAACATTTATCAACGGAAATGTCTAATATATAGAGGATATTCACGAAAATTTGATGAATACCGAAAATATCTCGTGAGTGGCTACAAAGAAATATGAGGATCTTCACGAGCGACTGCGTCGGTATTCATCAAATTTTCGTGAATTTTCTTTTTATTTAATGCTCTACGACTACAAACTCTCCAATTTGTGGCCTTTATTTGCCATTAAGGCGCAAAATTTATGTGCCGAACCGGCGTCCATACAAAAATTACAACAACCAAACTCCAACCATTGGAATGTGTGAATATCCGCACAAAAAGTAGTCCCGTCTTATTTCTCCCCTAACTTTACGATTTACCAAGGCTGGCGAATTGAAATAATCGCAATGTGTTTCGAAGAAATAGAACAATAACAAAAAACACCACTTTCTTATTTTCAATAACAAGACACGTCATTTTATTTTTTTTTAACTCAATGCACTGAAGACGTGTGAAGTTGAACTGAAGAAATTTGAAAGTGATTTCGGCTTTTCGCTGGAAGGTGAATGAGAAAGTCAAACTTTGAAACCGCTGATTTAATGAACTGATTTAGTCACTGTCACTATCAATTATTCGAATTCGTTTGTATTTGGGACTCTGGAATTCATTACTGATGTGCTGACTCGTTTAAAGTACATGTGATTCGTCATCCGAACCTACGATGAAATATCGATTTCTAAATATCATTTTGATATTTCGTTTTGCCGACCGACAGGGGAATATGACTTAATTTTTCAGCGTGAATTGATGCCTGAGCATTAAATAAATTAATGATACCATCAGATATCTTATCTTATCTTATTGACATTTTGTTCTGAATGGCGTTGTTTATATATCAGCATCGATAAGCCGCGTCAGCGAATGACGTTTTATTATTTACTTTTGATAATTAACCCTTTACCCAACGTAACGGCCAAAACCATCCAGCGCTATTCTCAAAAATCGCCAATTAATTTTCATTATTTTTTTCATTTTTTGTCTCAAAAACATAGGTTATGACCCCTCTTTGGAACGAGCTCGTCGAGCTCGTTCCAACGAGGGGTCATAACCTATGTTTTTGAGACAAAAAATGAAAAAAATTAGTTATTCAAGAATTTTTTTGCAAGTGTCGTCTGCTTTTCATGTTAGGTAAAGGGTTAATATCTTCCTACATGATCACAACTAACCTCACAAACAAGCAATATCAAGCAAGATCAAGCAAGGTCAATTGTTTCGCGCACCGGAGGAGCACAGGGAAATTGTGTGGCAAGCCCCTTTCGACCCTCTCTAACTGTAAAAATAAATTTCTGCACTATGTCCGGGCGTGTTAACCCTTTACCTAACATGAAAAGTAGACGACACTAGCAAACAAAATTCTTGAATAATTAATTTTTTTCATTTTTTGTCTCAAAAACATAGGTTATGAAGCCCTCGACGAGCTCGTTCCAAAGAGGGGTCATAACCTATGTTTTTAAGACAAAAAAATGAAAATATAATGAAAATTAATTGGCGATTTTTGAGAATAGCGCTGGTCGGTTTTGGCCGTTACGTTGGGTAAAGGATTAAAGGAGGAAAGCGGCCGGGGTCTGGTTAGCGGCGTTTGTGTTTCTTATTGCTCTTCTTGGGAGGGGTTGGTTGTGACGGTAAGGCAGCTTTGATAGTTGTAGAAGATGGAGAATTGGAGGACGGCTGATATGGTGTTGTCCTCGCGGCGGTCAATGGCGTGGTGTTTACTTCAGGTGGTGATGTTAGTAAGTAACATTTGCTGAGTCCATGTGCGTTGTTCTTGACCTTTTCATCCTTCATTTCGATGCTGATCATGTATTGTATCTGGTCAAGCATGTACTTTTGGTAGTTTTCGTCCTTGGACTTCTCTACCAGGATCACATCCTGTTTGTAGTTCCGGTCGGAAAAAGCTGGAGAAGCAAAAGCCGGATCGGTGGAAGGTGCAATGACCGACGCAGCTTCAAATGTTTGCGAATTAAGGATCAAACTAATTGTGAAAACAGTTTATCTTCAGAGATGTGAGCAAGTGACGTTTTATTATTTATTTTGATAACTATGAAATACATTAAAGGTGTTAGGAATCATATCACCTACTAGAAACATAATCGCAACTAATCTCACAAGCTTGAAATTTTCTCGAATTAAGGACAAATTAATTGTGAATACAGTTTATCTGTAGACCTAAGACCTGCAGACTAGTGTCCCATGGACAAAGAGTCGTATTAGTGAAATGTCGGGTAGACAAGTGATCGCTTAGACAATAAGCTGGTTATACAATTAGTCGGAAGGTAGGGAGGAGTCGGAGGAGGAGATGTTCGCCAACCAATCTGACCCTGGCTCTCCTATCAGTCTGGACCAACGAATCCATGTTGTCCTCGCCTCGACTTCGGACCCAAATAGCCAGCATCCGGAGGAACCACTGGCGCACGACAAGGAGGGTAAGAGTACTTACCGAGAACAAATTAAAATAATAAATAAAGGCAAAAATAAATATTAATTGTTAGCATATAGGTACTCTATGTTGTATAAAAAATAAGAAGTCAAATTTAGAGCTTTTTGACCGACTCAGTCTGTGGTGATGGGGATTATCTATCAATTTCGTATTCGCCGCCGTACCGAGAAGAGACTACTCTACGAGAACAAGATTGTGACTGTTTATTAACACTGACTGCATGTAGTTTCATTTGTTCTCGGTAAGTTGTCTGTTCTCGGTGTAAATACAAGATTAATAAATAATTCCCATCACATTGACTTTAAATTTGTATTTTTTAAATACAGAAACACAATTCGAGAATCGACAAAAACTAATTCACAATGAGAGACATCTGACAATTCTTCAACACTTTTGTCAAGAACTGTATCCGAGATTTTCAAAGGAGTGACATTTGGAGAGTCGACAACAACCGAACCAACTGATTCACATTGAGAGACATCTGACAACTCTTCAACACTTTTGTCAAGAACCGAGTCCGAGATTTTCAAAGGAGTGACCTTGGAATTGTCCACCGTAACAGGTTTCGATACTTTTGAATTCACGACAACTGATGCATATGTAACTTTTGGAGACTCGGAGCATTCATCACCTCTACTAAAATCCTCATCAGAACAATCTGGAACAACATGAACGACTGTCGGAAGCGACATTGTTGGCAGTAATGGAACGAAGTGGTTGGGTACCCAGTAAGCCTTGTGTTGGGTACACTGCCTGCCCAAAGAACTGAAATAGGGAGTCGTCTGGAACCAACCCGGGGATGGAACATTGTATTAAATATTCCGACGCACACATACACAGGCCCATTTTCCGTAGGATACACCGACTTGATGCGTCGACCAATCACTGTCGAAGCACCGTGTATTGTCCAGGCTGAGGAGTATGCTGCACGACCTTCAGCCTTGGCACAGGATACAATGTCGGCATCGATAGTTGGACTGACGTCAGGTATCCTTGCATTTCTGTGAGCCTCCTCGTAAAAAGACTTATTCAAAGCCAACTCAACGCAGGTACGAATTCTCAGTTCCGTCGAACGAGGCTCATCTCCAAACAAAGCAACCGACATGGCGTTAAATATACGATAACAATATAAACTTTTATTTTCATTTTGAAATATTATTTTGTTTTGTTCTTGGCAAGTAGCCTCTTCTCGGTTCGGCGCCGAGTGTGGGAATTAATTCACCATAGACCTGGCTGGGTTAAAATTGTTTTGTTACTAATTTGTACATAATATACAGTTGATGCCTCATACGCTAACAATAAACTTTTATTTTCATTTTTAAATATTATTTTGTTTTGTTCTCGGCAAGTAGTCTCTAGGGTAGATACATGCCTTATACGCTAACAATAAACTTTTATTTTCATTTTGAAATATTATTTTGCTTCGTTCTCGGCAGGTAGCCTCTTCTCGGCTCGGCACCAAATGTGGGAATTAACAAATAATCCCATTCACCATAGACCTGGCTGGTTTAAAATTGTTTGCTTACTAATTTGTACATAATAAAGAGTACTTACATGCTTTATACGCTAACAATAAACTTGTATGATCTTTATATATTAATTTGTTTTGTTCTCGGCAAGTAGTCTTTTCTCGGTTCGGCGCCGAAGGCAAAGGATTAACCCTTTACCCAAAGTAACGGCCAAAACCGGCCAGCGCTATTCTCAAAAATCGTCAGTTAATTTTCATTATTTTTTCATTTTTTGTCTCAAAAACATAGGTTATGACCCCTCGTTGGAACGAGCTCGTCGAGCTCGTTCCAACGGGGGGTCATAACCTATGTTTTTGAGACAAAAAATGAAAAAAATTAGTTATTCAAGAATTTTTTTTGCAAGTGTCGTCTGCTTTTCATGTTAGGTAAAGGGTTAACGAATAACCCCTTTCACCATAGACTTGATCGGTCTAAAGTTGTTTTTTTTCTAGCTTTTACATAAACAGAGTACCTATATGCCAACAATTAATATTTATTTTTGCCTTTATTTATTATTTTTGGTTGTTCTTGGTGAAACTACTGACCAAACCATCATATGTCAAACTTGAAAAACGGCTAAAGGAAGCTTGGAGTAAATGGGAGCATATCCCCCTCCCCCATCCACCCGCCACTCTCTCAAATTCAGTAGCTTTTTCAACGAATAAACGCAAAACGATTACAATTCTATCAGATTTAATATAATTTAATGCATTGCGAGAAAAGACTAACCCTAATTTTTATATATACCTGTCACCAATAATGTCGTGTTTATTCATTGAAAATGCTCCACTGCAGCGTTTTCAACGAATAATCGCAAATTATTACACTTTTTCAGATTTAATATTATTTAATAAACTGGTACTATCACGTATCCCCAAACAATGGCAAACCACTTCCCGTGTTGATAAGACAGATAATCAACCAATGTAATAATTGATGAACTGAGTATAATGCGGGAGCCACGCGACTTGTTTTCACTATAATCAGTGGGGCCAAGAAATAGCAACTAATGGCATAAGCCCAGGGAAACATGGGAACAATAGGTTATTTTCGGGGTAACGGTCGATTTGCACCGCGGTCGATTTGCACCACGGTCGATTTGTACCCACGGGCGGTCGATTTGCACCACCGAAAAAGTCGATTTGCACCATCGGGCGGTCGATTTGCACCATCGGAAAAGTCGATTTGCACCATTGGTTCGGTCAATTTGCACTATTGGTTCGGTCGATTTGCACCATAGTAGAGTCGATTTGAACCATTCATAAACACGGGTACTCGGCATGAAAAATGACATTTGATAACGATATTTGTATTCTATATCTACAAAAATCATTACCAAATTTAATTTTTCGGGAATCAGCTGTAATAAACTGTTACGCCTGTGTGTCCCTAGCCATTAGACACATTATCAATCTGCTGAGACGGTAGTCCAAACTTGGACCCAAAGTCTGTAAAATAACTTTGGTGCGATACGTCCTGTAAGCATCCCACAATTTAATTAGTGTCTGATGTTTTATTTGAGTGCTCTTTTTCTGATGACGGCAGAGCTTTTTTTGGGAGACCAAACGAACTTGAAGTGGGAGCAGTTCTGATTCTTTGTGAAGCAAATTGAATATACATGTTTAGTGAATTTGTTTTGGCCTGAGTATTAATGGAATGATGCCACCCCTCTGCATCGTTGTTAGTACGTATAGGTCGTCTGAATGTTGACCAAGACGAAGGTGGACACTTTTCTGAGCACACCCAATTCTTTTCAATATATGAAACTAACTTATGAAGCTTTTCTGAAGATTGCGATGTTGGGCACCGGGCCTTCAAGAATGTGAAGGCATCTAATATGTGATTATGTGGCAAATGTGGAAGCGCCATCAACTGGCGCACATAATCTCTCACTGGTTGTTGGTGCACAAATGCTGACTGAAGTCCAGATTTCTTCACTTTCCTGTATACAGCCTGACTTCAGTGAAACCAGCAGCCATGAATGGCAACTTCGGGTAATACCTCATGTATGGCAGACCACACTGCCCTCTCAAAATCTAAAACACATTCCTGTACTGCAGGTTCAGGTACAAAGTTTAAAATTTCACGTAGTACTGCTACGTAGTCTTTTGTCTTACGGCGTGACATGTATGCATAACACAAAGGTACTTGTGTCATAGAGTCTCCACTCTTAATGAAGCTGTGTGGCTCCCTTGCTACCTTAAAAGTTCCGTCCATAACAGGGGGGGGGGGGGGGGGGGGTCTTCCAAAAAATTCCGGACACAAGGCCTAAAATATTTTTTTCCACCTTTTGAAAACCACCCTCCCACCCACGTGCAAAAAAAATATTTTTTTCCTCTGACCACTTGGACACCCACCCCACCACCTTTATTTTTTTCAGTGTATCACCACAGTGGGTAATGAAAAATTATTGCACTGAGCTTCCAGTTGTCAATTCTTGCCTTAATTTGAATCCTAATCTGATAACTGTTTTTTTCACATCTTTATGTTCTGGTGGTTCTAATACCTGATGACAGAACTTTCCGTTGAGCATTTGTCATTCATACATTTAAATAATATGCCTATATACTCTATGGCATAGTGTATACTGGCATATTATTGAAGTGCATGAATTACAAATGCTGAACTGAAAGTTCTGGCCTCAATGCTCTCATAATAATTATCATTCATGTGTTAAGTTCCGAGACTGAAGAAACAATCTAAATTTAGTGAAGAAGTTTTAATTTTAATGACCTGACTATAGGCTAAGTGTCTAGGCTTGAGGTTTCAGCCAATTGTCATTACTCAAAAGATAGTAGATAGCGTGGGAAAGCTGAAAATCTGTCACCAAACACTATTGTAAATCTCACTGTCCGTCCTGGTCCGTCTCCAAAAAAATGTCAGCATTGATTTCTGCATATAACAGCATATAATGTAAGAATTAGACTATTTTTGTGAACATCAAATAGAGGATTGAAATAATCTTCTTTTGCTGCATAGTATTATTCTCAGCTACTCATCTATATACTCTGGTTCAGTCAGGGTCAGTTTTCAATTCAAATATTAACTGTAACTTTTGTTTCATGTTTTCACGAGATAGCCAGACAAACCCTCTGTGAAAACCCTGGTACTATCACTATGAGCTTGAATTAAGTACGTGGGGTTTTATATCAAAGATGCACAGTGAGAATTTTCATTAGTTTCAGATTACAAGAGCTCTACTCAGAGAAACTGGGCATTTAGATTATTTTCCGTAAATTTTTTACATTATTTTAGATGTTCTGCTAAACACATTCCTACTCTTTGTAAAATCCAAATTGTGCCGTGATGATACAGCTATGAAAATTATGTTAACCATTCCCAAATTAAAATTCATAAATTTCCATTGATTGTTTTTAGTCAAACTGGAGTACACAATTCTTAATACATCTAATTTAATTTACAAAAAAGAGAACAAATCCCCTAATCAGCCTCGTGGGGCCTTATTCACTAACCCTACCTGACAAACAGGTGCCTATTAGACTACTAAACAACAATATAGCCTTGTTATGTGAAAATAATTTGAAAAAAAACCACCAGGAAAAAATTGCAACTCCAGGAAAAAAGGTGTTTTGGCCCCCATCCGACCACCCACCCACCCCGGCCTTGTGTCCGGAATTTTTTGGAAGACCCCCCCCCCCCCCCCCCACCCCCCTGTCCATAAACCAGATTTTTGAGTTTTCCATGTGTTTTAGTTGTAGGTCCGTGGCTAGAATTATGTGCCGCTGATCGTCCACTTGAATGTCTTTTTTACGAAAACCGTCAGGTATAAAGGACTCTTTCAGTATGAAGTCAAGGTCCTTTGGATGTTTCGGCCGAAGTTTTTCCCTGGCTCTATTTGCAGAACGTGCAAGCTGATCTAATTTTGGCAACGGCAAATCATCATTTGCCACAGTGTCTAGTGCATGCCTCTCAAGAACCCCCGAAGAAATAAATATATCGTCTCTTGCTGCCTTCTTGACCACGGCTCTCGCTGAGCGTGTGATAGTTGCACCAGGGTCACCAGGATACGTATGACGTGTCGGACCACGGTTGAAAACATTAGAGCTGGGCTGTGTGACGGTAGCATAACATTTTTTTGCCCTGCTGCTACAAATCCATGTGGTTGTTACATTAGCCTTTCGTTTAGACGTGTACATGTACCCTTGTGAATCTACTAAAATGTCAGCACCCCTCTTTGACCCTCCCTTGACGATTTGGTATGTTGTTACCTGGTCATTAAGTATAGTGTCTGGAATGGGTTCTTCCTCAAGTGACTTTTCTATCGCCGGTAGGGGATCATCCACGGGATGAATCACGTCGAATGACCTCTCTTGTGATGTTGAATCTATTTCCATTTCTGATTCATCTGATACTTGACTTGACTTTAGACATTCTGGGCAGACCCATGTTATTATGGTACCATCGCGCTGCTGTTTCGTCATCCTTCTATATTCATCTCTGGACATACCAGTGCCACAAATCCTTTACATTTATTGCAAGAGTCACATTCTAGGGCATCTTGTCGCCGCTGTACCTCTTTATTACAACTTGAGCATGGGTTCTCAGTGAGCTCGTCCATCTTCAACTGATGAAGTTGATGAATGAAAGGTTTTAGCGCGCCGAAGGCGCGCAGGGACGATGTGGGATTTACAAATCCCTTGCGACCCGGTTAGCCTTATTTTATTTCACTTGGATCTTGGATCACACAGGCCTAGCTTTCCTATTGCCTCAAATGGGGTCTGAAGGGGTATGCACGCGGTTAGAATTCCCGGCAGTTTGCATTGGAGTGATAGATTGTCAAAGATCAATCCCTCAACGCCATTAAGACTATTAGAGAGTGGGCTCTATTCGGTTCCAGCTTGGCGATGGTAGAGGTTTGAGTCCCACCATGGTGGCGAGCCAGAATATAATGTTGTGCGATGGCAATTATAAGGGAAAAAGAAAAAAGAAAACCAAACAGCAACGCCGGTTTGGTAGCGGCCCCGGTATATGACCATAGCGGTTACAAAAAACGAGTGGAGAAAGCTCCAACAGTTTAGTTTGAAAAAACCGGGAGTCATCCATCAAGCCTTCTGGGAGATAGGATGCCGTATGTGATTTGAGGTATCTGGTTATCCTTCGGGAATTCCAAATGACCTCCAACACCCCCCCCCCCCACCCACCCACCCACAAAAAGAAAAAAAAGAAAAAAAAAAAGAAAAAAAAAAGCTTTTGATAAAACTATTTTTGTTTGAAAAACTGCTGCAATATGTTATTTAGTTGATGCATTGCTGTCGGATCTTCTGGGAAGAAAATAACCGATTGAACAGGTCCACTTCAATGGCTTGAAATGGCCAGTTGAAATGATCCGTTGGCCTTTAAAAGCAATTGAATATTTGAATATATTTTGTTGGAAAGACTAAAAATATTTCGTCGTCAGCGACTGGTTGTGCTGAACTAGGGACAATATTCTACTACCATCATACCCTCCTCGAAATCTACCATTGACACCAAAACATATTCTGTATCTCTGTTTATAGACGCTAAGTGGCTTAAGGGGAGAGGGGGGGGGGGGGGGTATTCTTCTTAAGCTCTAATTTAAAAGAAATTTTCGCTTGCATTTGTGAAAAACTGGTATTGTTTGTAAAGTTTGTGTATTGCGAGTACAGTTATAAATTTATATTACAATATTTTTAACGCCCGAATGGAATGAATTAGTCAAAGTGTTTGTGGGCTTTGTCGGAAAAATTCAAAAACCGAAATAACTCTTTCTTTGTTTTTCGCCAAGTTGGTTGTCAGTAAATTTATGTAACTTTCCTCCATACCTTCACTTTCTCTCACTAAATTTTATCGGGAGGGAATAACTTTTGTACGCCGGCATGCAGGGCGCGGCTCGATAGGGGTTTCTTTTACGTATGATGTACGTGGTATGGAATCAGCATTTGCACATCATTGCAGCAACGAACTACATTAATGCAAGGAATAGTTCATCTCTCAGGGTCCCAACCCAATAGTATTACAATGCAGGCCTGCCCCCGAACCAGGGAAGTTCGGGTCTTCTTCTTCTTGGTGGTCCCCGAAAGGGGTCGTTGTTGTTTTCCTTCAAAAAGTCCAACCAAACAGAGACAACCTGAGGCAGATTATACTTGCCAGTGATGGCCATCACTCATAATCATCCTCGAAGCGGCAGACTATACTTGCTCGAAAATCCAGATCGACTGCACCCTCGGGGAGAGGTAGTACCTTTGTGAGAGGACCCAACCTCTCACACTGGTCCTCACCCGAGGGTTCAACCGACATCAGCCAAGAGACCATCACGACGCAACTGGTGACACCGGCCGAGTACCTGAAGCAGTTCCTCCTTCAACACGCCTAGACATGTGAGAGTGAATCACCTACAGTCACTGAGGGTCGAAAGGGGCTTGTTCCCCATACCGTCCCTGCGCGCCTTCGGCGCGCAAAACCATTCCTTTCGGATATATCAGGGTGAGTTGAAACCATATCCGCATAAATAAACTTTTAATTTAATACCGAGTCTATCTGTTCACTTGTATCGGGTTAATGAGGATCATTCTGCGGGAGAAGGCTATAATATGGATCGCAGCGGAGTCCTTCAGAGTCAATAAAAACCACCCTCTTAAGCAAAGTTCATTCAAACTCTCCTGTTGGTCGCATTAGAGAAAACGTTTTGTAGTCGAGTTAGTGTTGGGATTCTGGGGTATTTCAGTAAATAAACGCGTTTTAAAGTAGATAAGCGCAACAAACTGTTTTGTGATCAGAACCAGAATATCGTCAAAGCTTTCAGAGATATAAACGCACGAAATCACTGTCAGAGTAACACATAAAAAAGTTGAAAGATAATAAAATTAGAATGGCAGTTTTAGTGAATAATGCTGGCCAGTGTTTGCCGTTACATTCACTGTTACATTGGGAAATGGGTTGAACGACTTGCCCAATGTCTTTGACTCTGTGAGTAAATGCAACAAAGTAAATAAAATGAACATTTATATCTGGTTATAGCATTGGAACTGACATAAAACAAGAAAACAGAAAATGGTTATTATTGTGTTCGGGTGAATTAGGTTTTAGAGATAAAAAGCAATCACAATTAATGAATGTAGTGAGTCACCACCCCGCCCCTCCCCCAAATATTTTACCTTCCTACCCTCCTATAAAATACTCATCCTTCAGTTGTAAGTTGAAGTTCACATAAAACTCACCGAGAAAACTCAGAAAGTACACATGTTGTCGTGTCAGCCCGTTCGATGTTGCAGGACGTTGTGAAAATAAATGGATACATGAAATCAGGTTTTTATGCTCATGACTTTTGATGAATTCATGACTTTTGAGCACCAAATATGATATTGTACCATCTACTTACCCTTTATGTTGTTTGGAAAGCTGAAACCAGATATAATTAACCTAAAAAAAATTATTTTTTTTTTTGGGAGGGGGGGGGGGTGTGTAAAAGGATACTATAACTAATTTTGCTGCGTTTCTGTTTTGTTACTGATAATTGTTTTGTGAGTACTATGTGCAGTGTTTTTGAGATAGCGAGCAAATATTCCATTCAGGTAGTTGGAGATGTAGAAGTATTATTAGTTTGATACACCACTGTATAAACCTTTATAATTTGTGCTAATGTTATGTGAACTGGTCTTGTCCTAGATTTATTTAAGAAATTTATTACTTTTATTAAAAAAAGGAAAGACAAAAAAAAAATGTGTGTTGTCATTCTACTTCTTCATTTCTTTCTCACCTTACATTTTCATCACATTTTAATCTTTCTATTTGCCATCCCTTCCATCGCTATTAGACACTTTTAATTGTGGCATTATAATCTATTTTGTTTTCGCGCTTCGAGGGGCCTGTGAATGAAGATAATTGTTTTTCGTTCGGGTGAAGCTTCATTTTGCTTTCAAATCGAGCCAACTCATTGTCATGGTTCACCCCGTGCCTTTTCCCCATGACACCAGAAGGGACATCGTACCATAAAATTTTCCACGTGCTCACCAAACATTGGCTTCCACAGCTATTGTAAACTACACTATGTTGGTGCCGTCTACCCTCTATCACCCAATAAGTAGTTTGTCAGATTGTACAGGCCAGTGATAAATTGCTGAATAAAATAGTGGGTGGGCTGTAAATAGTAGATGGATGGTAAGTCATCTCGAAGCGCTGACCATCACCGAAGGCGTCGGAGGGGGGGGGGGGGTATCCCCTCCGATGCCCTTGGTGACGGTCAGCACACCAGGGAAGCATGGGAGGAACGAGCATAACCCACCACCCTTTGTGAGTTGGACCGGAAAAGATTTTTGAAACTGCCATTAGTAAGGGAGTCCTGATTGATTTTCATATCTTTCTGTCGCATAATTCCACGCAGTAGGTAAAGGGTTAACTGTCCTCATGACTTTCTCAACTGACTTCGCCTGGGGCCAAACGATAACAAGGGCCGAGTTCTCCTATGAGCAAACTTCTCAGAATGTGAGCCCAATCGCCGCTATCTCAGCGCGGTTGACACTGCATTCACTTTTTATGCACATGGGCCCTCAAACAGCATGAATTTGAGGATGGAATGATTCACAAACAAATCAGACCATATTTTATCTAGAACATTATGTCCTGGAGATTAAGTGCATTAACTTGGGTCTTGGGGACTTTGTCCGGGTGCCAATTGGGTAGTATTGAGTGCTGTTAGGTGTTATTGGGTGTTATTGGGTAGTATTGGGCATTATTGGGTGTTATTGGGTAGTATTGGGTGTTATTGGGTAAATCGACGTGCCCCAAATAGGCAATAGTGCAAATCGACCGATATTCTATTTTCGCCATTAGATAGTATCTAATAATAAAAATTACTCTTCTGGCATCACTTTGTTGTATGAGGTGTAGATTATTTTTGAGTAATCCACATAAATCTATGCAATTTATAGAGACAGAATTTACATGTTTTATTTTTTTATTAATCCACTCCTTTCAAAGAATGCTCGATTTCGCTGCATAAGTATGTGTATTGTCACGTAGAAAAGGTTATGAACCACTAAATAAATCCCATTGACCACAGTGTTAACCTTCCACTCACTGTACAACACACCAAGTTGTTTTGAAAAAAAATACCTATACATATACAAAGTACATCATCTCTTGAAAAAATTAAACTGGAAAAAAATATATGTTGCCACACCAAATTTCAGTTTAAATTTCGAATTTTCACAACTACCGTATGGTCTTGCACTGAATGACCTTCACACTTTTTTCCCCATGCCTCATGTTTTTGAGAGATTCTCACACATTCCGGCACCAAATTACAAACAAACTTATTAATCCTTTCTAAAGTGGAGGAATCAAAATTTTAATTAATGGTTTCAAAGTCAAAATATATTTAACCAGTCAACTGATCATCCCTATTTAATCCTACTCACAACATTGGGTGTCAAACGTTCCACGTCACGTGTTCACTTATTTAGTGGTTCATAACCAAAATCAGTGAACACACATTGTCAGAGCATTCTTTGGCTGAATCTATTTTATTTACGTTGTCTCTCCACCCTCTTTCTACGAGGCCGAAACGTCCCAGACCGAAACGTCTCAAGGCCCAAACGTATCAAGGCCGAAACATCCCGATCCCTCTCACCGCAACAAGGAGACACTGGGAGACCTCATCGAAAGACTAGACAACAACATCATCTCTACATCCGGCCAACTGAAGTTAGATTTCACAGACTCAATGGAAGAGTACAGGGACTACCCCCCACAACCACTCGGTTGTGGAGGTAACCCCTGTACGCTTAACCTCACAGCTCAGGCCAAAGGAAGTTGAGATTCATAAAATCCGGGACCAGGCCTTCCTTTTCCTCCCTTGCCACTCTAAGACATGAAGGAAACGTTATTTTACAGTCATTGAGGATCGAAAGGGGCTTGCCCCAAACCGTAACCGTGCGTCCATGGCGCGCGAAACCATTGATCAGATCAATTGATCGTGGTTTTCGGCCAGACGTATTGATTTTACTGAGACGAAAAGTCGGGCACCGACGGTAACAACCGGTTCTGTTCGAAGTGAAATCACACAAACGGATATGTGCTCATGTTCAAAGGAACTTGCTTTTTCAGTTTGAGCAGCTGGCGCAAAAGACATTTAATTCTCTAATTACTGTAATTACAGTTGCTGCAAAACAGCATCATCCAGATCCCTTGGTCTGGGAAAAGTCCATTTTCAAAGGAAACCAATTAATATTTTAACTTGCAGTCAATCGGCAGCAGGTTAAAAATATTGGTAAACTTTTGCAAAGTATTCATTTTAGATTATTGTTTCTTCTTGGGGGTGCGGCGGCTCAGTAGATAGAGGCGCAGACTGCAAGCCGAGAGGTCAGACATGTTAACCTCCAGAATAATTTTTCAGGGAACCTGAGGGTGATTTTCAGGGAAATGGGATGGATTTCAGGGAAAAGTTCGTGCACGGGCAAAATAAAAGAAAAAACTTGTGAATGTTCAGCTCACGGACCACTATTAACACCAGGTTATATCCAGAACTAGTTGTCAACTATGCTGATGCATTATGCTGTATGTTAAAAAATCATAAAATAACTGTTCATATGCCCCCCCCCCCCCCCGATCCTCTTCTTCATGAGCTTCCCCCCCCCCACCACCACCACCACCACCACTCACCCACACTTGTCCCACAGAGCACCTCCACCTGTGGTTTGCTCTTATCAAAGTCTCCTTAGCTAATAATTTCCCAAGTCTGGAAATGTTAACAGGAAAAGATGTCCTGATGTTCAGTTACTTCAAGAACATTAGTACTCAGAAAGTATCTTTATCAAACCTCATGCATGTGGGACGCTTGTGCCCTACACAAAACTTTTCTTTTCATCACTGAAGCATTTTTTTTTAATTCCATTCGAAATTTTCTGGTTACAGATGGCCAACAGTTAACAGTTCTGTAGTCAGCACAACAGAATAAATGTGGTGTTAGAAAATAAGTCCATTGTGTTTAAATGTGCTGTCATAATTTTTCGGCATCCTAAGCGACTTTAACCTACTTTTAAGCTGTGCTTGAAATAAGCCAATTTCGAAACTGCTATCTTTGGACTTTAATCTATGCAAGGTCACAGGTCGCGAGGTGTAAACAGTGCGATTTCATTGCTAACAACGCGTTTTCTTGGAATGTTTATACCTCGCGACCTGTGACCTTGCATAGATTAAAAGCAAAGATGGCAGTTTCGAAATTGGCTTATAGTTGTTGTTTACGTTTTGATTTTGGAAAAGGGATGAGAATTAAAGCTTTTCTATGAAGGAATAAATAAATATATATTATTTCATTCCTTTTCATATATTTTAATTTCCAAAAGCTGCATTTAAATGAAGGTGGAGTTTTCAATTTTTTGAAAGTAAGTCACCTATTTTCACTTCGACACTCGCACATTGATCATGAATCTCCGAAGAAAACCCCCAGAAATAAACATGAACACAGTTGAAATATATATCATAAAATAGCCTTTTCTTAAATAAATTTAACTTAAATCCATATTTTACTGCTTCGTGAGTTTTTACCAGAGTTTGAAATGCATGTGATTTGACTCGGATAGTTTTTCATAAGTTACAACGGGAACGAAATATTTGACTGTTGTTTTCCGGGATTTTTGGTCTAAACTGATTCCCGTCCGGGAGGCACATTGAAATTCCGGGATTTTCCCGGGCATTCCGGGAGAGTTAACATGTCTGCGAGAGGTCATCGGTTCGAATCCGAGCTGCGGCAACCGCGTTGTGTCCTTGGGCAAGACACTTCACCCCCGTTGCCCACGTGGGGGGCACGGTGGCGTTGTGTACTAAGGCGTACTACATGTCAATGGTGCGCCTATCTTCAACCAATGCTAACCCTGCTTGTGTGGAGTTAGTATGCTGAGGAGCTGACGGTTGCTCGCCGTTGGCATAGCTTCCATATCTATCTTTAACAGGCATCCATTCCAGTTCCCATCTGACCACCTCCATTACTTGACCCAGAAATGCAGAAAAGAAACCAGCAAGCTGTCAGTAATCATGAATGTTTACTGCAATTTTAAAACAATGTTACCATTAACTATTTGCTAATGCAATTTTAACTGCAAATATATTATTTTTTGTACTGTTTTATCATATTTAATTATAAGAATTATTAAATTTTCACTTAAAATTAAAGGTTTTGCAGTGCTTTTCAACAGCAATGAAAGTGTCAGTGATTCTGTAGCTCAACTTGTTTAAGACATGTACATGTCTAGTATGTGACACAGCAATGAAAAACATCTAGGTAATTACCTGATAACAAAGGTACATGTAAAGTATTGTAATGGCCTGTACCTAAATGCTGACCGTAGCCTGTAACAAATGTGTAGGTAAAGTATTGTAAAGGTGGGCGACAGTTGGATGCTAAACTAGAAAAGAAATCTTTGAGTCCCAGAGTGGGTCTGACCGAACCCAAAAATATTTGTTCTCATAGCACAGTGATAACAAAGACACCCAAAATATATTTATTTATTTATTTGTGTTTAAAGTCATATATTTTTGCACAATGGCTGATCATGACAACATGAGTATCAACTCAAGACCAGGGGCGAGCGTTAATAAGCCATGTTGCCCATTTTAGAGAGGGTTTGCACCTCCCAAGCATTGGTGACTGGGTCCTATTTTATCAGTAAAACAGAGCCTGTTTACCACAGTGACCAGGCACTGCTTCACTTCCCGGGGTTCCAGCGGGGAAGGCACCCCAAAACACTCGTTCCTGTCACATGGTGATAACAAAGGTACCCCAAGAAGTTTCGTGAAGATCAGTTCGTAAATACAGACTCTAGCCCGAGCCGTATTGACATGTGCACTTACACTTACTGTGTATAAGTAGCACTGAACAAATCAAAGTTCATCTAATTTGCATAATTTCTGCATGAGAAAAAAACCTGTATTATATGTGATGTATTCCATGTTACTAAACATTCCTACAAAAATTTATTCAAATCAGAACTTTCATACAGAAGTTCTGTACAAAAAACTGATTGCACTAATTTTGGTACAAAAAGGTTGCTGGTGGCCATCTTGAATTTTGGACCACATTCAAAAACACTCGTTCTCGTCCCACGGTGATAACAAAGGTACCCAAGAAGTTTCGTAAAGATTTGTTCATAAATATGGCCTCTAGCCCAAGCCGAATAGAAGTTGTGTACAAACAAGAGGCCCCACGGGGCCTGAAGTGCTCATCTTGAACAGAACACAATATAAACAGAGTCCAAGAATGAATCTACATTAAGCAATCTATCTCCATAGGCTACACTGTCAATCCTTGAGTCCCTCAGCAGTGACAGAAATAATCTGGGCATCATGCCTTTTCTTCAGTTGATCATAATGTAAGATGTAGAGCTCCCCTATGAAGCCACTTGATACAACCTATGTGGATTAATCTTAGTTAAACACCTCTGGAGGGTACTGAATACAAAATTTTTAAATCTTCAGCAAAATGCCCAATTCCGGGAACCCATATAGAGCCCAAATATTAACCCAGGCTCTCAATTTGAACACAGTTGAATCTGACCTCCCTAGAGATGTTGTGTACCGAATATGAAAGCATTCTGACTGTTGGATCTGAAGAAGAGACATTTTGAAGAAATTTCTTCATATTGCACTACCATAGCGAACCCAGATATTACCCTATGGATCTGATTTGAACAAACTTGAATCTGACCCCCCCCCCCCCAGCCACCCATAATATGAGGTGTACACTATACTAAAGAGCTGAGGGGTGGGTTAATATGACCTCACAGTTAATGTATGTGGCCCTCACAGTTAACGTATATCAACAAAAGTTACCAGTTACCAATTCCGGCAACCCATATAGAGCCCAAATATTAACCCACGCTCTCGATTTGAACACAGTTGAATCTGACCTCCCTAGAGATGTTGTGTACCAAATATGAAAGCATTCTGACTGTTGGATCTGAAGAAGAGAAATTTTGAGGAAATTTCTTCATATTACACAACATAGCGAACCCAAATATTACCCTATGGATCTGAATCTGCCCCCCACCCCATAATATGAGGTGTACACTGTACTAAAGAGCTGACAGGTGGGTTAATATGACCTCACAGTTAATGTATGTGGCCCTCACAGTTAACGTATATCAACGAAAGTTACAGTGAAATTATTCCAAAACGAGCCATCCTATCAAGTTACATTGAAATCCCTTCATAAATATGGCCTGTAGACTGTGTTAAAGGTTTTCGGGCTTCGGGCCCCTGTAGCTGTCAGTTTCCCAATTGCATCCAAAGGGGACGTTCTCATCTAGACATTATATGAAGTCAACCTACCAAGTTACAATGAAATCCCTTCATAAATATGACCTGTAGACTGTGCTAAAGGTTTTTGGGCTTTGGGCAGCCATCATGGTTGAATGATCGCAACCAAAAGGGGACATTCTCATCTGGGCATCATCTGGTGTGATCCTACGCAGTTACAATGAAATCCCTTCATCAATATGACCTGTAGACTGTGCTCAAGGTTTCCAGGCCCCTGAATCCATCGCAGTTGACCAATCACGACCAAAAGGGGATGTCATCATCTAGGCATTACAGGTTACTGCTCAGGCAGCCATCATGGTTGAATGATCGCAACCAAAAGGGGACATTCTCATCTGGGCGTCATCTGGACTGATCCTACAAAGTTACAATGAAATCCCTTCATAAATATGACCTGTAGACTGTGCTCAAGATTTTCGGGCTTCGGGCACCTGTGGCCATCACAGTTGACCAATCACGACCAAAAGGGGATGTCATCATCTAGGCATTATATGGAGTCAACTTAACAAGTTACAATGAAATCCTTCCATAAATACGACCTATAGACTATGCTAAAGGTTTTTGGGCTCTGGCAGCCATCAAGGCTGAATGATCGCGACCAAAAGGGGATGTTCTCATCTAGACATTATTTGGAGTCATCCTACCAAACTACAATGAAATCCCTTCATAATTATGATCTGTAGACTGTTCTAAAGGTTTTCGGGCTTCGGGCCCCTATAGCTGTCACAGTTGCCCATTCATGTCCAAAAGGGGACGTTCTCATCTAGACATTATATGAAGTCAAACCTACCAAGTTACAATGAAATCCCTTCATAAATATGACCTGTAGACTGTGCTAAAGGTATTTGGGCTCGGGCAGCCATAATGGTTGAATGATCGCAACCAATAGGGGAATTCTCATCTGGGCACCATCTGGAGTGATCCTACGAAGATACAATGAAATCCCTTCATAAATATGACCTGTAGACTGTGCTTAAGATTTTCGGGCTTCGGGCACCTGTAGCCATCACAGTTGACCAATCATGACCAAAAGGGGATGTCATCATCTAGGCATTACATGGAGTCCACCAAACAAGTTACAATGAAATCCTTCCATAAATACGACCTATAGATTATGCTAAAGGTCTTTGGGCTCGGGCAGCCATAAAGGCTGAAAGATCGTGACCAAAAGGGGATGCTCGTATCTAGACATTATTTGGAGTCATCCTACCAAGCTACAATGAAATCCCTTCATAACTAGAGGTACTGTGAGCAAGCTCACAAAGTGATACCCCCGAATGTATAAGTTAGATCATCTCCCCTTGGAAATGTCAGAACAGAATTATATTGCTTCATGCACATCTTCATATGGAGTTCTTCCATTGTGTAAAGTTTCATGAAAATTCTTCATCCTGTGCTTATAAGGATGGACAGATGGACAGACGGACGGACGGACAGACAGATGGATGGACAGACAGATGGACGGACAGGGTGTTTCCTATATACCCACCCCCAAACTTTGTTTGCGGGGGGGTATAATTATCACCTGTAGACTGTTCTAAAGGTTTTTGGGCTTCGGGCTCCTGTAGCCATCACAGTTGCCCATCGTATCCAAAAGGGGACGTTCTCATCTAGACATTATATGAAGTCAACCTACCAAGTTACAATGAAATCCCTTCATAAATATGACCTGTAGACTGTGCTCAAGGTTTTCGGGCTTCGGGCACCTGTAGCCATCACAGTTAACCAATCATGACCAAAAGGGGATGTCATCATCTAGGCATTATGTGGAGTCAACCTAACAGGTTACAATGAAATCCTCCTATAAATATGACCTTTTGCCTATGCTAAAGGTTTTTGGGCTTGGGCACCCATCAAGACTGAATGATCGCGATCAAAATAGGACGTTCTCATCTAGACATTATTTGGAGTCATCCTACTAAGTTACAATGAAATCCCTTCATAAATATGACCTGTAGACTGTGCTAAAGGTATTCAGGCTTCGGGCCCCTGTAGCCATCACAGTTGCCCAATCACGTCCAAACGGGGA
Organism: Pictodentalium vernedei; assembly: GCA_031216915.1. Taxonomy (NCBI): domain Eukaryota; kingdom Metazoa; phylum Mollusca; class Scaphopoda; order Dentaliida; family Dentaliidae; genus Pictodentalium; species Pictodentalium vernedei. Next base: position 374,738,616 of record CM062292.1, read on the forward strand.
CTTTCTCATCTAGACATTATATGAAGTCAACCCACCAAGTTACAATGAAATTCCTCAATAAATATGACCTGTAGACTGTGCTAAAGGTTTTCGGGTTTTGGGCTCGGGCAGTCGTCACGGTTGGCAGATCACGCCCATATGGGGAAATTCTCATCTAGACATCATAAGGAGTCATCCTACCAAATTATAATGAAATCCCTCCATATTAAACCTGACCAGCAGACTGTGGTAAAAGTTTTGGGGTTTCGGGCTTGGGCAGCCATCACGGTTGACAGATCATGCCCAAAAGGGGACGTTCTCATCTAGGCATTATACAGAGGCATCCTACCAAGTTACAATGAAATCCCTTCATAAATACGAACTGTAGACTGTGCTAGTGGTTTTCAGGTTTTGGGCTCGGGCAGCCATACCAGTTGACCGATCGCGACCAAAAGGGGACGTTCTCATCTAGACATGACCCCAAACCTGCATAGAAATTTTGTGACGATCAGACAAGAACTGTGCTAAATGAAAATATGAACAGACTCACAGACTAACAGACTTCTGCACTTTGTCAAGTTAAGCTAAAAATTATCCCCCATATTGAACAAAGTTCAAATTTGTTCAATATTAACAAAGTTAAAATTTGTTCAAATTTGTTTAATATTAACCTAGGGACTTGGTTTGAACAATCTTGAATCTAACTCTCATACCAATGATGTATATCAAACATTAAAAGATTCTGGCTGGTGGTTCTGAAGAAGAAGATTTTTAAAGGATATTCCCCATATTACCCTATGTAAAAAATTTGGGCTCCTATATTGGGCCCAAATATGAACCAATGGGCTTTATTTTAACAAACTTGTATCTGACACCCCTATGAATGCTGTATACTGAATATCAAAAGATTCTGATGATTAGTTCTGGAGAAAAGACTTTTTAAAATTTTTGCAAATATGCTGACTAAGCATTTTTTTCGATGCCCATTACAGAACACCTTAACATAACTGCTGGCAATTTTTTTTTACCATTCAATTCTACTGGTCCTAAGGATACTGCATACCAAATAACAGCTCTCTGTTCTGTGTGGTTTTGCGAATATGGGCGTTTGAAAATATTTCTATTTTTAGCTCCCAGGGTTCCCATGGGGATGTGGGAATTTTTTTTTTGTATGTGTCAAGTACTTATGCCCCAATAATACCACATACCAAATTTGGTTCATACCGGACCATCAGTTCAGAAAATAGAAATTTTGGGCGGGGGCCAAAAATCTTACCCCTCCCATTAAAAAGCCAAATATTGCTTCACGAACTTCGTTTGAACAAACTTGATTCTACACCTCAAAAGGGAGCTCCATAGCAAATATCAAGTCATTGTGCACACTGGTTCATGAGAAGTAGATTTTAAAAATATTTTGGAGCATTTTCCCCCACTCCTTCCCTATGGGGCTGCGCATGTTGAGTTGAACAAAAATGCAATGCCCCTTTTGGACCATCACTCACACAAACTTTCACTTGAATTGGCCCAGTGGCTTTGGAGGAGACCGCCAAAACATGGTGTTGACGGATGGCGGATGTAGAGCGATGAGATTTGCTCAGCTTGACTTTGTCAAGATGAGCTAAAAATAAACATCAATTTATGTTTGGAAAATATTGTCATGTTGTCTATGTTTTAAATATTCTAATTATGTTTCATAGAAGTCATCTCATAAAATTGACAATATGTTGCATCAGACAAGATGTATTTACCACCTATCATCCCTTCATGATCTCACCATACTCAAGACTTTTCAGTAGTGGGCAGGTGTTAACATTTTTTATTTTCCTCAGTACTATCTCCAGAAAGTCATATTTTAGCATTACTACATTGCAACCACCCCCCCCCCCCCCCCTAAAAAAAACAACAAACTTTGCCCCAACACCCATAAAGGTGTAAACAAAACATTGGTTCCACAAATGTAAACTACTGAGTTTTTCTTAAACCAGGCTTTTCATTCTTCCAAATAATTTTCTTTCTACAACTGATGCGGCTGTGTGTGTGTGTGTGGTGTGTGTGTGTGTGTGTGTGTGTGTGTGTGGGGGGGGGGGGGGGGGGGCGGTATCTAGTAAGGGATCAATAATTGCATGTACTGCTGTTAAACATCCACAGACACTGTCAGCATGTCACCGTCTGTCTTTCTGCTTTGCACTAACCTGTTTTCACAATTGATTTAGTCCTGCTTCCTGAGAACTATTTCAACTTAACATGCTCTTTAACCCTTTACCTAACATGAAAAGCAGACGACACTTGCCAAAAAAATGATTGAATAACTAATTTGTTTCATTTTTTGTCTCAAAAACATAGGTTATGACCCCTCATTGGAACGAGCTCGACAAGCTCGTTCCAATGAGGGGTCATAACCTATGTTTTTGAGACAAAAAATGAAAAAATAATAAAAATTAATTGGCGATTTTTGAGAATAGCGCTGGCCGGTTTTGGCTGTTATGTTGGGTAAAGGGTTAAAGTATGTTTGCGTTGGCAAACGTGCTGCTTCATTGCTGAAGTGTGAATCAAATATTATTACACAGTAGGCCTAGTACCAACTCATTGGCAGTATGCAGCGAAAGGGCAACAATGTTACAAAATTTTATAGGAACAGTACCAGTGGCTGGCACCTATATCGAAACCAATTGGACTTTTTTGTCCAAAATTAATTTTTTAGTTTTCCTTTGTTTTCAATAACGAAAGCAAAAGTGGAGTTTCACTGTTCATTTTCATAAATATAGCCGATGGTTTTCACTGGTTATTTTCCACTGAACGCTGCAATCTATAAGAACCAGTCTAATGCAAGAACTTGTCCATGCGAAGGGTACTTTTTATCGGATCGCACTAGAGCTTTCTGGTTATAATTAACGCATGCCCCTAAAATCCATGTGATCGTGAGAACTACAGTTACATGTGTGTAATAATGTACTTTTCAAGACTTACTGTCGACCAGGTGTGATGTTCCTAGTCAAGTACCCTCTGCTTGTTTGGCAGACGACACTTGATTAGTAACAACGGGTCAGGTTTTAACCCTTTACCTAACACAATTTATTTATGGTGTTTAAGGTCACATACTTATACACAATGGCTAATTGTGATCGTGACAGTTTTATGGGTGGAGGAAGCCGGAGTACCCGGAGAGAACCACCGAACATCGACAAGAAACTGTCAGCTCCCTAACATTCTAACTCTTTTCAAGCTCCACTCAAGCAGGGTTACAGTGGTTGAAGACGTGCACTATTGACATGCAGTATGCCTTAGTACACGGCATCATCATCATGCCCCCATGGAGGCAACCAGAATAAAGTGCCTTGCCCAAGGACACAACGCGGGTCGTCCCAGATGGGGATCGAACTTGGGACCTCTAGCACAGAAGTCCAACAGTGTACCACTGAGCCACCATGCTCCCACCCAACCTAACACAAAAGGCAGACGACACTTGCAAATAAAATTCTTGAATAACTAATTTTTTTCATTTTTTTGCATCAAAAACATAGCTTATGACCCCTCATTGGAACAAGCTCAACGAGCACGTTCCAATGAGGGGTCATAATCTATGTTTTTTAGACAAAAAATTAAAAGAAAATTGAATGGTGATTTTTGTGAATAGTGCTGGCCAGTTTTGGCCATTAGATCAAGGGTTAAGACTTCCTCCACTCACTATTATCTGTATTGTTATTGTCAGAGCACCTGCTGTATTACATCACAGACTCATAGACTCGACTTCAGACTTCTTGGTGTTAATCCTTTACACAATGCATGGAATGTCAAAATTTGTTAATCTAATTATATTTTTCAAATTTTTAAGAACATTTCAACAAAACCACATCATGTGACTCCTCACTGAAATGAGCTCATTCCAATGAGAGATCACATGATACGGTTTTGTTGAAATTTAAAAAGAAAAAAAAATTGTTTTCAACGGCTCAATTTGTAAATTATGTAGGCGGATGCAGGTGATTTGATAGGTAAAAGTATCAAACATCTGAGGCACCACAAAGTAGATCTTCTGTTTCTCAGGCTATTTTTGTAAAATTGCATTTGGGCGGGCGATTTTTTATTTTTATAATTACTTGTTTGCCATCAAAAGTTCATATTCTTGGTTTGTTTTATGCTTCATAATCTACAGAATAGCATGGGTGGTTGTGTATTTCGTGCCTTGGGTGCAAGAAGGCTTTACAATGCACCCAAGGGACAAATTTATCAATTTATTAACTTGGGTAAAATATCAGACATAAACCATTTAATTTTTATTTTTAAAGTTTGCATTGGTTATAAAAAAAAACAAGCCAAGACCAATACCGGGTCTGGACCTGCGTCGCTGCATGCAACAGATCTGAAAATTAGATACATGATACAACTCATCATTATGAAGCTGCAGACCAAATATAAAATCATTCCCTTTCATAGAAGCCAAGAAAACTTTGACGGAAAAAGTGTTTTGGACGGACTGATGGAATGACGGACGGAGTCGAGCGGTTACTAGACCTGCTCTGCCACTGGCGACGCAGGTAAAAAGCATGCGGCAGCCAAAATAACCATGTGGGAGGGCCTGAGAAACAGATTTTTAACTATTTTAGGCATATTCTAATTATATTTTTTTCAGATTTTTCAAAACATTTCAACAAAACCATATCATGTGACCCCTCATTGAAATGAGCTCATTCCAAAGAGAGGTCCCATGATATGGTTTTGCTGAAATTTGAAAAAATAATAATTGTGTGCAAGAGCTCAATTTGAAAGTTATGTGGGCGGATGAGGCTGATTTGATAGGTAAAGGGTTGGGTTCCCTCTAGAACAAGCAGATATCAAACATGTAACCAAAGCAGCAGAACATCTATTGTAATGCATCTTTCTTCCAAAGTAAGAACTCTGTTGATTAAATACTCAAGCCATTTTAAACAAAATATATTTTATTTATAATTCAGTGTGTTTATGTAAGTTGTTAGCCATTTCCTGCTTTTCTTTCATGTTCTGATGTCTCGTTTTGGCCGACTTCCACCGTTCGGATTCAGGTTCTTTTATTTCATCCTCATCATCCTTTTTTGGAGGGACATAGTCTTCCTCTATGCCCAAATAATTGCCATCAGAGTCAAAACCTGAAAAAACAACAGAATTGATACATTTTGTTACCTTCAACAACCATTACAATGCAAAACAGCACAATTTGTGCCATTATACTCCAATTCTGTTTACAAATTTAAGTCAAACACAAACATTTTTCAACAAACAAAGGTGAATAACTCTTGAATGAAATCCTCCAGCATCCAAATTTGCCTTTGTGGGTGTATTTGGCATATTATGGTGAAGATGCATACAAAATTTCATCACAATCTGTCATTTCATTTATTCAGATTTAACAATACTTTCAACAATTAGAGTGATGTCACGCATAGAGCCCAACTGTTCCAGCAATGACAATGCTTAGACATAAAATAGTCTGTGCTATTTTTTGTTAACCACTTACCTAACAAATCTGCCATATTTTCACTCGTGATATACAAAAATTGCTATTCAAATTTTGTTTTTTTTATTTTTCTACCCCAAAACATACCTCATGACCTCTTAATGGAACAATCTTGATGGGCTTGTTCCAATAAGGACTAATAAGCAATGGTTAGAAGTAAACCAGAGGCTCAATTGAGCCTAAAATGCTTACCTGGCTCAAGTTGTCAAAAGAGATGAATGTATCAGTAAGTGTCTGGCATACAGAGCCCAAATATTAACCCATTGACTTCATTTGAACAAACTTGAATCTGACACCCCTAGAGATGTCACACACCAAATATAAAAAGATTCTGACTGGTGGATCCGAAGAAGAAGATTTTTCAAGAAATTTTCTCACATTGCACCGAGTTAAACTAAGGGCCCCAATAAAGAGCCCAAATATTAACCCATGGGCCCTATTTGAACAAACTTGAATCAGAACCCTCCCCCTCCGCCCCCCCTCCCCCAGATGTTGTATACCAAATATGAAAATATTAAGGATTTTTTTAAATTTTGGAAAACAATTTAGGGGTGCTGTAATGCCCCTTGTGATGCCCCCTCCATACAATAGAAACATAATTGTGGACTCATGGCTTTCACAATGAGTGTAACTGTTCTACTTGTCGACCCTAGTCAGGGCATTGGAAGCCCCCAGTGAGGGCTCTTGTCCCTGTGTGACTGAATGCCGTACTCTCCAAAAGCAAACGCAACAAAAATATATGAGAGAGTTAATTGACAGAAAAGAACCCAAACTGGCCTCTCCCAACAATTTATAATCAATAACAAGGAAGAAGACAAAATTCCACCCAAAGACACATAGTATGAAATACTCTGCTTCAGTATAATATATCACCAAATGAATCTGGATTGAAACATCCACACATACTACAATTACAGCCAGAATATTACTTTAAAATCAGGTTACATCCGATTTGTTACTCAAATCGGATGTAACCTGATTTTAAAGTAATATTCTGGCTGTAATTGTAGTATGTGTGGATGTTTCAATCCAGATTCATTTGGTGATATATTATACTGAAGCAGAGTAATATTCTGTAATTTCCTAAATGAAAGTGTCAATGACACTGCAGCTCCACTTGTCCAATAAGGGACTGAACTAAATAGAAAGCTCCAATAATGATTAGTCACTCAATCAAGTTTCTACAAAACAATCCCATCACACCAAAGCTACATATGAAACCTGAAAAAGATCGGTTGAGATATGCGACCTGTAGGGTGTACGAATGGAATTGTTGACAATTTATATGCCAAATCCAAGATGGCTGATGGTGGCCATGTTTTTCAATGAAATTCCGAAAAATTTGATAGCTCCCATGTAGACATCACACAAAAGCCACATATGAAATTGGGTGAGAGATGTGGCCAGTGGGGTGTGCTAATGGAATTGTTCACAATTTATATGTCAAATTCAAGATGGCTCCTAGTGGCCATGTTTTTAACCAAAATTCAGAGAAATTTGGTAGCTGGCTTCCATCTGGATACGACACCAAAACTATATATGAAATCTGAAAAAAATTGGGTGAGAGATGTGGCCTGTAGGATGTGCTAATGGAATTGTTCACAATTTATATATCAAACCCAAGTTGGCTGCTGGTGGCCATGTTTTAAACACAATTCAGAAAAATTTGATAGCTTCCATCTAAAGATATGACACCAAAACTTCATATAAAATTTGAATAAAATTGGGTAAGAAATGTGGCCATGTTTTTCAATGAAATTCCGAAAAATTTGATAGCTCCCATGTAGACATCACACCAAAGCCACATATGAAATTGGGTGTGCTAATGGACTTGTTGACAATTTACGTGACAAATCCAAGATGGCTGCTGCAGCCATGTTTTTCAACGACATCACACCAAAGCTACATACAAAATTTGAAAAAGATTGGGTGAGAGATGTAGCCTGTAGGGTGTGCCAATGGAATTGCTGACAATTTATGCGCCAAATCTAAGATGGCCCTTGGCGGCCATGTTTTTTAACAGAATTCCGAAAAATTAAATAGCTCCCATTTAGGCATGGTCCTAAAGGTACTTATGAAATATGGAACTAAACGGGTGAGAGATGTGACCTGTAGTGTGTGCCAATGGAATTATTGACAATTTATTTGCCAAATCCAAGATGGCTGCTGGTGGCCATGTTTTTCAATGAAATTCGGAAAAATTTGATAGCTCCCCTCTGGACATCACACCAAAGCTACATATGAAATTAGAAACTGATTAAGTCAGAGATGCGAATTGTAGGGTGTGCCAATGGAACTGTTGACAATTTATATGCCAAATCTAAGATGGCTGCTGGTGGCCATGTTTTTCAATGAAATTCGAAAAAAATTGATAGCTCCCATCTAGACATTGCCCCGAAGTCACCTGATCGTGTGAGAGCTACAGTCTGCAGGGTGTGCTAAAGGAATTGTGGACAGACAGATGTCCCTTCAGAAATAAGCAGTCTGAACACTCTTATCAGTCATTTTATGTTAATGTTCTGTTATCTGAATTAGTTTTTGATTAGGCCCCACAAGGTAGATCTTGTTTCTCTGACCATTTTTTGTAAAATTGCATGTGTGCGGGTGGTTTTTTATTTTATTTTTTATTTTTGTAATTATTTCTTTGCCAACAAGAGTTCAAGTTCTTAGTTTGTTTTATGTTTTAGGCCTCATAATCTCCAGAATAGCATTGGTGGTGGTGTATTTCATCCCTTGAGTGCAAGAAGGCTTTAATTATTAACTTGGGTAAAATATCAGGCATAAACTATTTAATTTTTATTTTTTTAAGTTTGCAATGGTTATAAAAAGAGAGCATGTGGTAGCCAAAAGTACCATGCGGGAGGGCCTGAGAATCACATTTTTAACTTTTTTAGGCCTAACTGCAGAAGTATTTTTCAATGCTGAAATATCAGTGTTTTGGGATTCTACCAGCATGGTAAAGCAGTTCACACATGATAGTGATAACGCATGGTACATATTCTATACTGACAGCCCTCTACCAATTGCAAAAGCCAGATCCTGTCTGTGCTAGTCACAAAAATTACCATTCAAATTTTATAATTTGTTCATTTTCTGTGTATGAAACATATTTTATGACCATCCTCCATGGAACCAGTTCGTTCCAATGTAGGGAAATAAGTGAAGGTGTTGAAGCAATGCAAGTGTCAATGACACTGTAGCTTAACTTGACCATGTTTTGTGTTTGATGAAAAGGATAATGTTCAATGTTTATGAAAGGATTATGAAATACGACAAGAATTGTGATAATTGAGGATATGTTAATTTCCGTTTCCCGTATGTGATGTTTTCAATAAAATAATTTGAGGTGTAGACTGTACTAAAGAACTGAGGGGTAGGTTAATGTGGACCTCCCAGTTAATGTATGTCAACCAAAGTTACCAAGTTACAGTGAAATTATTCCAAAAAGAGTCATCCTATCAAGTTACAATGAAATCCCTTCATAAATACAGCCTGTAGACTGTGCTAAAAGTTTTCAGGCTTCAGGCCTGTGTAGCCATCATAACTGACTGATCGCAACCAAAAGGGGACGCCCCCATCTAGACATTATACTGAGTCATCCTACCAAGATACAATGAAATCCCTTCATAAATACGACCTGTAGTCTAGCTAAAGGCTTTTGGACTCGGGTAGTCATCACGGTTGAATGATCGCTACCAAAAGGGGACGTTCTCATCTAGACATTATCTGGAATCATCCTACCAAGTTAATATGAAATCCCTTCATAAATACGGCCTGTAGACTGTGCTAAAGGTTTTCAGGCCCCTGTAGCTGTCAGAGTTGACCAATCGCGACCAAAAGGGGACGTTCTCATCCAGACATTATATGGAGTCATCCTACCAAGTTACAATGAAATGGCGATGCAGTGGTGTTGCATTAACTGGTTCTCGTCAGATCACCGAAGTTAAGCAACGTCGAGCCCGGTTAGTCCTTGGATGGGTGACTGTCTGAGTGATTCGGTCTCCCACATTGTGTCCTTGGGCAAGGCACTTCACTCCGATTGTCCACATGGGGGCAAAAAACGCTGTGTACTAAGGCCTCCTGCACGCCGATGGTGCACATGTCTTCAACCAATCTAACCCTGCCTGTGCTGCAGTGCGGAGTTATGATGTTGGGGAGCTGGCAGCTGCTTGTCGTTGCTCGGTGGTTCTCTCTGGGTACTCCGGCTTCCTCCACCCGTAAAACTGTCACCAACACGATATGACCTTGGCTGTTAATGTGTCGTTAAACCCTAATAAATAAATACAATGAAATCCCTTCATAAATACAACAAGAAGTCTATGCTAAAGGTTTTGGGGTTTTGGGCTTGGGCAGTTGAAAGATCGTTACCAAAAGGGGACGTTCTCACCTAGACATCATCTGGAATCATCCTACCAAATTACTATGAAATCCCTTCATAAATACAACCTATAGACTGTGCAAAAGGTTTTCGGGCTTAGGGTCCCTGTAGCCGTCACAGTTGACCAATCGTGATCAGAAGGGGATGTTCTCATCTAGACATTATATGGAGTCATCGTACCAAGTTACAATGAAATCCCTCCATATTAAATATGACCTGTAGACTGTGCTAAAAAAATGTGGGTTTCGGGCTTGGGCAGCCATCATGGTTGACAGATCATTACCAAAAGGGGACGTTCTCATCTAGACATTATACAGAGTCATCCTACCAAGTTGCAATGAAATCCCTTCATAAACTTACAAATCATTCAAAACTGGCCTTAAAACTCATCTTTTCAAAGAATTATACCCAGAACCAGTTCATTTTGAATTAATTTAATTTATAACCCAAATTACGAGATTTCACAAAGCATATGTTTTCTTTATTTTACTTGTAAAGCCTGAGAGAACTTACGTGGATTCATTGGCTCTAAACTGTATTTATTATTATTATTATTATTATTAAATACAACCTGTAGACTGTGCTAAAGGTTTTCGGGTTTTGGGTTCGGGCAGACATCACAATTGACCGATCGCAACCAAAAGGGGACGTTATCATCTAGACAGGACCTCAAACCTGCATATGAAATTTCATGGCGATTGGACAAGAACTCTGGGGTGTAGTCTGTGCTAAAGGAAAATGTGAACAGTCTAGTAGACTAACAGACTTCCGCACACGTGATGGCAATAGCTTATCTTGACTTTGTCAACTGAAGCTAAAAATGACACATTTGTTTTCTTTTATAAAAGAGACTACTTTGAAAGTCATCTTTTACTTATGTCAGGTAAAAGTATTAAGGTTCTCACGAAGTACTCAAAGAAAAAATAGCAAAAGTGAGAAAAAAAACTTACCAACTCCTAAATCTTCATTAAGCTGAACTTCCTCTTCAGATGGAAAGTCTTCTTCAAACATTAATCTTCCAGTTCTTTTCTCATAATCCATCATTTCCAGAAAATTATAACTGTTAACTTTTGGCTTCCATTCTCCTTTTGGCAGGATACCTGAAGCAGATTACAACAGAGTTGAAAAATTTGAAACTTTTGATTTTTTTATTACTCATTCAGACACAGTGATAAAGTCTGTTTGGTAAAATAGCAGGCCTTAAAATTTATATGAATCAGTGAATTGATTTACGTAATGATTCATGCAAATAGCCAACATGCAAATCAACATATTATTTATTTATTATTATTTATTGGTCTTTAAGGTCACATACTTATGCACAATGGCTAATCGTGACCGTGACAGTTTTACGGGTGGAGGAAGCCGGAGTACCCGGAGAGAACCACCGAGCAACGACGAGCAGCTGTCAGCTCCCCAACATCGTAACTCTGAACTCTGCACCGCAGCACAGGCAGGGTTAGATTGGTTGAAGACATGCGCACCATCGACGTGCAGTACGCCTCAGTACACAGCGTCATCGTGCCCCCATGTAGGCAATCGGGGTGAAGTGTCTTGCCCAAGGACACAACGCGGTTGCCGCAGGTGGGATTCGAACCGAGGACCTCTCGGCTTGCAGCCTGCACCTCTACCAACTGAGCCACCGCGCCCCTGCAAATCAACAGTGATTCGCTATGTGTATCAGTGACGATTCGTGGAAGCAGTGAATCACATGGGTGCTAATTGTACATTGAGTAGGGTCAACTTAGTGTTGCTGTTTGAACACAGAAAACAAACAGGTATTCACAGTGCCAGAGCATGTAGTTTAACTGGTAGAGTGCTGAGATATTTTTCAAAGGTATTTGGTAACATGTCTATTTTTTTATTTATTATTTATTTATTGGTGTTTAAGGTCACATATTTCTGCACAATGGCTAATCTTGACCTCGACAGTTTTGGAGGAAGCCGGAGTACCCTGAGAGAACCACCAAGCAACGGCGAGCAACTGTCAGCTCCCCAACATACTAACTCCACACAAGCAGGGTTAGCATTGGTTGAAGGCAGGTGCACCATCGACGTGCAGTACACCTTAGTACACAGCGTCACCTTGCCCCCACGTGGTCAATGGGGGTGAAGTGTCTTGCCCAAGGACAAACTATTTTCTTTAAAGATTCTATTGTTACCAGCAAGAGGACCCTTCATTTAGCAATATTTTGTTCATAAATAATTTATTTCTTACAATTTATTGGAGAGTGTTTTTTTTGGCACTCTCCAATCAATTGTAATAAAGCAATTTAATATCAACATTTTTTGTTCTACTGTTGAGCAAACTTCAAGCTAAAACATATAGTGTAAAGCTACTATAGTGGATTTCAGCACTTTTCAATGGAGCTATGATAGTGGCTTCTAGCACACTACCAGTTAATCCAGACATAAATTTATCCCCTTCGGTAACTCTATTCTGAATACCCAGCTGAGTTAGTTGATAACCCAATCAAGCGCAAGCATGCACTGCATTCAAGATGAAGTAGGGTCAATCCACTTAGTCTTTTCAGGACTCTTACATTGAGCTCAAGTTACTTTACTGGTAACCTCGGTATGACCTATCCTAGGAGTCTCACAGAACTAGACAGGATTGTCAATCAGACAAGTGGCATTACTCACCCCCACACTTCCTCCCGACACACACACATATATGGTTACAATATGTTTTCTCCCCAAACCAATTTCATCCCATAAATCGACATTAGATTTGCCCAGAAAATATCCTGCACTTGCCACAAAAATTGCCAACTTTTGGGTGTAGGGGTGAGGGGGAGTTTTCGAAGTCTAACAATGGAATTACACTTATATCATCTGCAATCTGAATCGTATGCAGTAATTTCACCCAAATCTTCCATTTTGATTTGCACAGATATTCTGCTGGAAAATTACTTTTATTTTTCTCTATTTTCAGTTTTCTTCTCCGGTAACTTATTTAAAATATATCTTTTCAAAAGTATCACTGCTTTAAATGTAGTATATACCCATAGTAGCTTGATGTACCAAATGTTCAGCACGAGTGGTGAACATTTGGTACACCAAGCCACTTTGGGTATATTTTATTTATACCATGATCGTCAGATTAATAAGAGTTTAAATGTTAAATAAATCAATATTCACACGTGCGAATCTGTTTTTGTTTACATGAGCACTGGTGGGCGGTACTTCCACTGGCAATTTTATCACCGAAACGAATAGAAAACGAAACCCGAAATTACGGAGCCTCTTTTCATTTTAATAACATAATAACATACTATTTCGACTTATGGAAGCTTTATTAACATGAGACAACAGGGGTTTGTTAATTTTTGGTACCTTATGAGGTAAACTTATTTAAAAACGTAATAAATAATTGCGGGTTTCATTTCATTTTTCATGAGGCGATGAGTGATAAATTTTGACCAGTTTGCATTCAAGGCGAGGTCACCAAAGGTCAACTTGGATGTAGTTCCATTGTAGGTGTAAATTTATATTATTGAAACCCCACTGCTGATGTGTTCACCACGGCTGGTGTGTAAAGCTAATGAAAGTGTCAGTGACACTGTAACTTAACTTGTCTGTGTGTTGAGTGTGATGAAAAGGATAATGTTCAATGTTTATGAAAGGATTATGAAATATGACAAGAATTGTGATATTTGGGAATATGTTAATTTCTGTTCCATGTATGCTATGTTTTTAATAAAAATAATATGAGGTGTAGACTGTACTAAAGAACTGGGGTGGGTTAATGTGGCCTTCACAGCTAATATATGTGGCTCTCACAGTTAACGTATGTCAACAAAAGTTACTAAGTTACAGTGAAATTATTCCAAAACGAGTAATCCTAGTTACAAAGAAATCCCTTCATAAATATGGCCTGTAGACTATGCTAATGGTTTAGGGGTTTCGGGCTCATGCAGCCATACCGGTTGACCGATCGCGACCAAAAGGGGATGTTCTCATCTAGACATGACCCCAAACCTGCATATGAAATTTTGTGATGATCAGACAAGAACTGCGGGGTGTAGCCTGTGCTAAAGGAAAATGTGAACAGACTCACAGACTAACAGATTTCTGCACACGTGATGGCAATAACTTATCTTGACTTTGTCAAGTTAAGCTAAATATAATGTCACAGGCTTTTTTATATATAGTAGAATCAGTAATCATGGTATAAATATAAATTAAATTTGAAGCTCTGTATATTACTCTACTTACTTCTGTTTAGAAATCCAGTGCAGAGTGCAAATAAATTCCCCAAAGGCCCCATAAAGTAGATCTTCTGTTTCTCAGGCCTTTTTTTTTATAAACTTGCATGTAGGCGGCCTATTTTTTATTTCAAATTTATTTTTGCAACTATTTCTTTGCCATCAAAAGTTCATGTTCTTGGTTTGTTTTATTTTTTAGGCCTCATAATCTACAAAATAGCATGGGTGGTTGTGCAATTCATCCTTTGAGTGCAAGAAGGCTTTGCATTGCTAAAGCATTGCAAGGCCTTGTTGCACTCAAGAGACAAAATTGATCAATTTTATTAACTTAGTCAAAATATCAGCCATAAACCATTTCATTTTTTATTTTTTTAAGTTTGCATTGGTTATAAAAAGAGAAAATGTGACAGCAAAAAAAACAGGGGGCCTGAGGGCGCTCACCTGACATGGTAGCCTAAATATCAACCCAGAGAATTGATTTCCACAAGTTGCATCTGCTCCTCCTAAGAAAAGCTGAAACCAAATATTCTGACCAGTGGATCTAAAAAAAGATTTTTAAAGAATATTCCTCATATTGAACTAAGTCATAATTCGGGTTCCCACAGGGAGCCCATATATGAACCCAGGGACTTGGCTTTAACAAACCTGAACCTCACGCCCCTAAGGATTCTGCACACCAAATATCAAAACATTCCGACTGCTGGATCTGAAGAAGATTTTTAAAGAAAATTCCTCATTTTGAACCAAGTTACAATTCAAGCTCCCACAGTGAGCCCAAATATGGACCTAGGGACATGGCTTGAACAAACTTGAATCTCACACCCCTAAGGATGCTGCATACCAAATATCACAAGATTCTGCCTGCTGGATCTTGAGAAGAAGATTTTCAAAGAAATTTGCCTGAAATGCACTAAGTTCAAATTTGGGCTTCTATGGTTCAAATCAGCCTCTCGTTTTGGAAAGTTAAAAAATTTATAGTAATTTATATATTTTTTATACTTACCAATGACCCAGACTTAGCTGGTGCTAACTCCAACAAAACCAGGGCCAAACACAAATTTTGCCCCCCAATCCCCAAAATTTGCATCCAAAACAAAAAGAAATCATGTCCTAAAGGACCTCCATAGTACGCCTCTACTGCGCATGCGCAGTGACGCAGTCGTCCCGAAATTGGCGCCAATTATCATTCTTACTGGCAGTGCCTGGTCAGCGCTATGTACTCAGCGGGGAGGCAAGAGTTCCCAACTCCAGGGAGGGCCATCCCCGTCTGGGTCATTGGTAAGTATAAAAAATATATAAATTACTATAAATTTTTTATACTGTACCAATGACCCAGACTTAGCTGAATAGTAAACAGGCTGGAGGGCCTAGGACATAGAGGAAAGTCCAATAAGCTCAACTATATAGTAAAGAGGTAACCCCTTAAGGAGAAAAGGAGTATTAGGCTTTACATGTATCTTTCTTATTTAATATTAAATTAGAAAGATACACTACCCTTAATAATTGAGCACAATAACATTCATGTTCTCTATTAACATCCAGTATAACCCTTATACTAATTATTTTTAAAGCAAGCCAAAAAATAAAGTAGTCCAGAGAATTGAGACTCTTTATAATCATTTAAAAGTGTCCGAGTATTGTATATTAAAGCCCGTTTGACACTTGACATATACAAATGCTTCACACCGAGCTACACTTTAAAAATAAGACATGAATGAAATTAAACATTAATATTACACTTTAAAACCATCCCGGAAGCGACTCAGAAATACTGACTTGGAGGAGGCATTCCCTTGCTTTTCACTATAAAGCAGGTGACCTAAGGGAACACCCCCCCCCCCCCCCCCCCTTCCCCTTGCCCTGGGTCAAATAGCCCAGAGCGAAGAGGGCAGCCGGACGGAGTCACTGCCGGAACAGAAAGCCTGCATAACTATAGTTGCAACTGTTTAGTGGACGACATTCTGAGCAACAGATAACGGACCTAAACAATGCAGGTCTCCAGAAATGGACTCAATATTTCTGAGATAAAAATTCGTAAATGTGGATGGCTGAGACCAATAAGCAGCCTTCATTAAATCTGTAATAGCAACACTATTAGCATAAGCCCAGGAAGTAGAAAGAGCTCTTACTTCATGAGCAGAAATCTTAAGCACAGACTGCTGAGAAGAAGATAAATCTTCATAAGGCCAAAAAAAATTAATGGTGTGGTTCGGGTAACATGCTAGAAAAAAAGAGGGTCGGTAGGTCGGATTTTTTTTTTTTTTTTTTATTTATTTTTTCCCCCAAGTATTTTTTGCTTTCGTTGAAAGGGGGAATTCTATGGCAGTTTTTCAAATGGATATGGTAGAATTGGTAGGTTCGGGTCTTCATACGTTCTTATATTTGATTTGGGGGACAGCGAATGTTTCACAACACACGGAGGGCGAGATCTTTGTTATTTGCCCTTTATACGGGAACATGTAAAAACGTAAATATTTGCACATTTAATATTTCCCTGGATGTCTAAATTTAAGTTGCGTGACAGCTGATATCACGCAGACAGACTTTTCAATGCACTTTCATTTTGGACACAAGACGGTTAATATTTGCAATCAATTGTTTCACTTTCATTTGACACCGCTTTAGAATTGTTTTGTTCTCATTCTGACATATTGAATGGCATCCCATAATAGGCCAAGCACCAGTAACGTTGTGCTCATTTACGCCCCTATGGTTTTCGCCCCATATATTTCGCTGTTCCGTTTGGTGAATATGTATCCTGTATTGTTAATTTGTGTGCAGTATTAACGGTACGCATTTTTCAGACCATATCACAGACTATTGGATTCATTGCATATTTATGAGTTTACGGCCCCCTCTCTTGTCAAAATATGTTGGTGACAAACCTGAAACAGACTTGTACATGTATGTGCAAGTACAAAATACACATAAAACTGTGACGGACTTGTCACCAGCATATTATAGCAGGAAAGTGGAAGTTGTATAAAACTCGTGAGCATGCAATTAATAAATTAATAAAGGGCTCTGTCAGACTCAGCAACATTGTAGATGACTCCTCCACCAGCCTGAGACAACACCTTGACAACAGACATCAGTCGGCGAGACCACTGACGGACAACACTTCTAGGCTAACCCTGGGCCGAGAACTCAGGGATGCAGGTGCTGTGTGACGATTTAATAAAGGATGACCAGTGGGCCTACTGATCAAGTGGAAGACAGAGATGTGAAGACGTTGGCGACCATACAAAAAGATGCTACAATCTGGCAAGTGACGGTCCATCGTGGAACTTGGAAGAAACCCCTTTCAATTGCCACCCCTCTACCCAGTTGAAAGGATTAATACTTCAGCCTTGGATTTATTATTAAAAGACATTTATATCAGAAGTGCAGAATAGAACTTTCAACTTGATAGAGAGTTCTCTCTATCAAGTCGAAAGTTTTATTCTGCACTTTGATAAAAATGTATTTTAATATTTAATATTAAAAGCCATTATATCAGAAGTGCAGAATAGAACTTTCAACTTGAAAGAGAGTTCTCTCTATCAAGTTGAAAGTTTTATACTGCACTTCTGATATAAATGTATACATGTTAATCCCAGAATTACTATTAAACAGTACTTTATAACTTTAGATGAGTGTGTGAGAAATATTATATTTAAAATCCACTGCCTATAAAATAGCACTAGATTTGAAATATAATGTTTCTCACCTAGTCCCCCCCCCCCCCCCCCCCCCCCCTAACATCGTCATTAATGTAATCTTTCTCGCCTAGTCCCGCCCCTAAAATCGTCATTAATATTCTTTGGACTAGGGACTGAAACAACATAAACTCCCAAACATCCAAACTAGGGCAATAAATGAAAGTGAATCTCAAAAATATATTTTTAATCGTTGAATGACAGGCAAAAAAAAACCCCAAAACAAAACAAAACTGCACTTGGTCACTTGCCAAGTGGTGGAACGTATATCAAATGGAATAAACAAATTGTCAGGTGGTTGCAAACGATATCTTTCAGAAGTGAAAATCATACTGTTTTATGGTTTATAGGGGCGCTGGCAGATTGGCGAGAGACCCTGTTCAACACACGTGTCACATATTGGAAGGACTGTTTTGAACTTTGAAACAATTTCCGGAAGCACCCTTGCTTCAGGTAGGGCACAAAAGCTGCAAAGATCCACCCGACCAAGTTTTGCGCTGTAGTATGATAGCTCCACTGGGGTTTCACACGACACAGACAGCTTCACAAAAATTTTCTTTTTCAATAAATGTTGGGGTGGGCAGATCGGCGATCCGCAGGTGAAATCAAAGTTAGATAGTAAGCACGCCAAACTAAATTTTTGTCTCTCAGTAAGTCTAGTTTGGGAATATATCACTCTGGGTTTTTGGCACTCAATGCATATAACTGTACTCCTCGCAGTCTGTGCACTCATTGTACACATTTCAGCATCCTCCCCGTATACATCACCAATACTACAAACAGTGCTACTGCTATTTGTCTTGGCAGTCGCTTTGCTAGGTTTGTTGCAATGAGCTGCTTTCTTTGTCGATTGTGTCGGACAATCTTCATCTGTTGTGGTGACTCCCTTCAACTGCGCATACGGCTTGAAGTGGAAACCTGTGTTATCCATCACCGGATCAGGCAACCAAGCTAAGTCTTCAGGATCACTTTTTGGTGGCGAGCAACATTCACTATTTCCACACTTTCGAACTTGAAACGAATATTTGCGTTCTCGACAGTGACGTTGTACCCAGTCCTTGTAGGTTTGATCTTTATCATTGAGCGCTTTTGTCAGATGATCTGGGTCTAGATTGGGGAACATTGAAGTTAAGAGTCCCTTCATTTTGTCAATTTCTGCGACAGTAAC
The DNA here is from genome assembly GCA_031216915.1 of Pictodentalium vernedei. Taxonomy (NCBI): domain Eukaryota; kingdom Metazoa; phylum Mollusca; class Scaphopoda; order Dentaliida; family Dentaliidae; genus Pictodentalium; species Pictodentalium vernedei. The sequence continues at coordinate 374,757,538 of CM062292.1, forward strand.
TGGGTCGGCGGTGACAATTGTGTCATCTTTAAGACGAAGTCTCACGAACCGACTTCTGACAATCTCCTTCACAGGCTCCACCAGTTTTGGCCATTTCTCTCTCAAAATTGGATTTTTATCTGCTCGTGTGCGAATATCTGCCATACTACTACATGATGTCAAAATCTTTTCAACTGCAGGATCATCAGAAGCATTCCTACTTAGTGCGCAGTTTTGTAGGCCTAAATTTAGAACCGACATGACCCTCTCAACTGGATTGGTCCAGCTATGCCCTGGAGCGCATCTTGCCAACACAACCATGTCTAAATCAAGCTCCCTGAACAAGCAAATTGTCGCACACTTCACACTTTCCAAGTTGTTCCTTTGGTCAGTCCCACCGTCAGTAAATTTCAGAAGAATTTTGGGTCCATCTTTAGTGTGTATTTGCGAAAGTGTGCATGCATGTCTAAAAGGGTTAGACTGTTCAAAAATGGAATCGTTGATCACTGTTGTAACTTTTCCTCGAACGAATGAATTTTCAATATGCTCGGGAATGTTTATCCGGAGATATACAGAAGGCGTCAGGCTACAATTAGTCATATCATGATCAGATGCAACGAGCGTTGTACTTGTTGGAGCCAGCGTCTTTTTGCCTCGCACTCCGGTCGATACAACCACATCCGGACTTCCAATGGGGATTTTTGCTTTGTCGTCTACAGAGTACATAGCACATTTATCGCGCAAGTCTACGGCCATTGACTTCATATATTTCAGTTGTGCTGAACAGAAATGTTCATCGGGGTGGGATGCGCGTAGTTGCCTCCTCTGAATTTTATATTGTACATCTATCTTTGATGTGAATCGTAATGCTGCTTGCGTGTAGGGATTTGTGGGGGCAAACTGCAACCTGACTAACGTTTTGGATGGTATCGGCGTATCTGGTGGGCATTTGTCCTGGGCTTGTTGAATTAAATCCGGTAAGGAAATCCACTCTGACAAATGTGCCTGTTTGTGTCTCCTATCATCGGCCGCGGTTACGTTCTCAACAATTTTACTGAGTTCCGTGAAAAAAACATCAAATTTTCCTGTCGGCCGCCCCGCGTTCAATGTACGAAGATCAACAAGCAAGCCTTCTTCACCCAAGAATATCGCACGCAATCTTTGCTGTGTGTCTATGTGGCTAGCTGTTGTTGCATCAATAGTTAGCTCTTTGTATATAAGATCAACGGTAGATGGTGATATTTTTGCGACATTTCGAATATGTGCCTTAAAGTGATTGCGTTGGGCTCTGGTGTGATACACAGGGAATTTTTTCTGAATTTCATGAAATAACCTCAAGGGTTTTGTTAGTTTGTCATCTTCAGTCCTGTCGGGATCTACCCTCACAATGCATGTTGAAGTAACAATTGAACCGCCAGGAGAATATCGGTAGAGATCAATGGGTACGGATAATTGCAATTCCGAAAAGAATCTAAAACGCTGCATGTTTGACTGAAACGGGTTTGTGATGTGTTCTTCTTCATTGAAGAACAACGGGTCATCAGGGTCTCGGGATGACATTATACTGTCAAGAACTGTATATTTATCTTTTGGTGTAAATGGAGTTGCCCTTCTGTGTTCAACTGTCATGTCAGAGGTAACAGATCTCGCAGGGGCATCTCGTTTGCGGTTCAAATCAGAACTGCAAGCCTGTTCTTTCAAATATTCACTGAAACCCAAAAGACAGTCAGCAAGGCTTTTCACGTGATCATGGAACACAAACCATTTTGAGTTAGTTTTCATGATTGGCTTCAAGCAAACACTGTACAGGGCCTGGCCGTGACTATTCAATTCACTTGAGTTCATTGGTTGTGTTTTTTGTTTTTTACGTTTGGTTTCATTGTACCCACTGAAGGCACAGAATTTTTCTGGTATCGGTGTCACTTGTTTATGATGAAGAGACGAATCTTGGAAGGTAACGTGTTGATTGGTGACGTACCACAACGCATTACAGAGCACCTGTGCTATATACGAGCCTTCCGTTCGAAGTTCCGCGACTGGAAAATCAACACCGTCTTCACGCATCATTTTTAAAACATCATTATACAGTTCGTCTTTTCTATTCAAACCAGTTTTAACCCCGGGACTTGTAACCTTTTCAGGGGGGTACCCTCGTTTTTTTGATTGACTCATTAACACATCGAAAACATTCTCTGTGTTGGGTGTACTTTCTAAATTCTCAGGTGTGTTACAAACACTGCCTGGTTCTTCCAAACATCGGAAAACAACAGTTTTTATTTGGAATCTGTCAAGCACAGAGCCAAGTTGCATTTCACTGGAAACATCGAACAGGCCTTGAGGGGGGGAACCCATCGAGTCCGAGTTATTCGTGCAACAAACGTGTACACACTCGCTGCTTGAATTTGTGCTGGATTGTCCGTGAATTTCGGTAAAGATATCTTTGAATGTCGTTGAATGCTGAACAGATTTCAGCATTCTTATTTCATCTGAGTGACAGCATTTCTTTTTTATAAGTGCAAGAATAGCAGACATTTTGATCAATTTTATTCCACGGCGCACAGGAAACTAATTCGAAATACCGGCACCGAGAAATCAACATAAAAACGTATTAAAACACAGAATACGCGCCGTCAGTTTCAACGTATAAACCGGGAACCCATTCGCGGTAACAAAATGCGGAATTCGTGCCTTACTTTTTCGGTCTTGAATTTTTTAAACAATCGACGATTTTTTCGGCCCATAAAATTATTAGGGTCGCACTCCAAAATTAGGGTCGGTCGGGTTACCCGAACCACACAACTTTTTTTTCTTGGCCTAAGCAGTACGGATAGTTAACTGAATCCATCTAGCAATAGAATGGACTGAAATGTCCTTTCTATTAGGCATCAAAGACAGAAAGAAACGTTTCCGTCCCTTTCTGATGAACTGAGATCTCTGTTTATAGATACGTAGTGCTCTAACAGGACAGAGTAAAGGCCTACGCCCGTCTGAAGACGGAAGAGCCTTAATAACAATAGGTTCCGGATATTTATTAGGAGCCTGATTCTTAGCTAAAAAACCCACATTAGTAGTGAAGGTGATAGTGTTCCCAACACTACGATAATGAGAATCATCCACCGATAGTGCATGAAGCTCACTGACTCTTCTGGCAGAAGAGAAAGCTAAGAGAAAAGCTGTCTTATAAGATAAGAATTTGAAATCTACTGTCCCAAGAGGTTCAAATGGCTTTTCCTTCAATTTAAGGAGAACCCAAGCTAAATTCCACTTAGGAATTAATCTAAGAGTTCTGGGTCTATTTATCGAAAAGTTTCTAACCAATTTCGATAAAGAGACATTAGATCCAATTTGTAAACTATCATGATGTGCATAGGTATCAGATAACATAGATCTATAACCCTTTATAGTAACAGGCTGCAGTTTGATTTCGTCAAACAAGTATACTAGAAAGTTTGCAATGTCTGGTATAGAGGGATCAAATATATCTACAGAATGATCCCTACACCAACGACGAAAAACCTTCCACTTAGCCGCATAGTTTAGCGAAGAGGAGGTCCTCCTACAGTTAGAAATCGCGTCCACTACTCGTCCTGTAAAGTGCTTGCCATGCAAGAAGGACCGCACAACGGAAAAACGTGAAGGTTGAGACCTTGCGGGTTGTGATGGAGTTGGCGCGATTTCCCCTGCGAAAGAAGATCCTCTCGTGGAGGAAGCTTCCGCGGTAGGTCCCACAACAGACACCTGAGTAGATTTATCCACGGTCTCTGTGGCGACAGAGATGCTACCAACAGAATCTTGCATTGAGATTGTTTTATCTTTAGCAATACTTGTTGAATTAACGGCGCTGGAGGATACGCATATCCTATCATTCCGTCCCAAGGGATCGACAGAGCGTCTACTGCAAATGCTCTTGGATCCGGACACGGGGACACATACGTCTGCAACTGATTGTTGAGATGTGTCGCAAATAAGTCTATCATTGGCCGTTCCCATTGGTAGCAAATCTGATTGAATACTTGTTTGTTGAGAGTCCACTCCGACGGCAACAAGCGACCCTTTCGTGAAAGGGAGTCTGCTAGCACATTCAGACGACCCGGTATGTGATGGACCGAAAGAAGAACGTGATGTTCTAACGCAAACAGAAGGATTCTTTCCGTTAGATTGAACAACGGAACTGAATGAGTGCCTCCCTGATTCCGTATATACGCCACTACTGTCGTATTGTCGGATAGGATTTGGACATGAGCATCGTGAATAATGTCCATCCAGTGACGTAACGCAAGCCAAATTGACATCATTTCCTTGATGTTTATGTGCTTGCACAGGAATTGCGGATCCCAAAGACCCTGGCATCTCGAATCCGTTGGGATTAATGATGCACCCCAACCTGTTTGACTGGCATCCGTCATAACGGTAAAACTCGGATCCGGCAACTGCAGCGGAACTCCTTGAGTTAACCACTGAATGTTTGCCCAAGTCTGAATCTCTTGTTTCACTTGATCTGACAAGAGAACGTCTACATCGAGCGAATGAATTTTCACACTCCAATTCTGAGTCAGGAAAATTTGAAGAGGACGTGTGCGTAGCCGTCCCATCGGAATGAGATCCGCGGCGGCTCCGCACAGACCTATCAGTCTCATAAATTCTCTCGCCGTGACTTTGTCTGCGTGCAGACAATAGCGAGCGTAACAACTGACTAATTTCGCTCTGGTTAACGGCAGACGAACGAGATTGTTGTGCGTCTCGAAGCTCATTCCCAGATGAGTGAATGACTTGGACGGCACCAGATCCGACTTCTCCTCGTTTACTATGAAACCGAGACGTCGGAGCAATAGAAGAAGATTCTGAACATCGTTCTGAAGCGTTAACTCGTTGCCGTACCTCTGAAGAATGTCGTCCAGGTAGGCCGACGTTACCGCAGACGAATGAGCTCGGAAGTAGATCATTACCGAGTTCATTACCCGAGTGAAAGCCCAGGGTGCTAGATTCAATCCGAAGCACATGGCCCGGAACTGATACACCACTCCTAGGACTGCGAAGCGTAGATACTTTCGGAATGTCGGATGTACCATGACGTGAAAGTACGCATCTTTGAGATCTATGCTCGTTGCATAATCGTTCACCCGAATACTCGCTCTGACCGATTGAATCGTCTCCATATAAAACTTCGGAGCGACGATCAGCTTGTTTATCCAGCTCAAATCTATGACTGGACGGAACGAGCCGTCTGGTTTCGGAACCAGAAACAGATGGCTGTAGAATCCCAGAGATTCCTGGTTTTCTACGACCTCTACCGCGTTCTTCATTAAAAGAGACTGCACCTCTGATAACAGAGCGTCTCTTTTCTGTGGATTTGACGGAAGATGAGTCCACTTTGGACTTCGAGTTAATGGAGGCTTTCGTTTGAAGGATATCTTTAGACCTTCCGAAGTCACTCCTCTCACCCAAGGGTCGTCCGTAATCGACGCCCACTCTTGTGAAAAACTCGACAACCTTCCGCCAACCGGAACGCGATAGAGGTTTAAGCCATCACCTCCTGGACCTGCGAGGCCTGCGGTAGGAAAAACCACGTCTTCCACGACCCGCACCTCGCCTCGTCGACCTCGGGGCGTCCGACCGATTGTCCCGGCCTGAAGGACGTCCCGAACGAGAGTCGCTATCCTGACGGTCTCTCGAATAAGACCAAGAGGACGCACCTCTATAGGAACCTCTCTTGGGCGCATTAGACCCAGAAGTGCCTGTCTTATTCGTGTCTGCTGTATCCGACTTTTTAGGAGCGGATCTGAACAACAGAGAATCATTAGCTTTCTTTTTAATTTTATCATAAATAGCGGAAAGCTTGCCGTCAAAGAGAAGTTCTCCTGAGACCGAAGCGACTCTAAGAGAGTTCTTCACCTTAGAATCCACTAGTGTGGATGTAGCTAGGGCTGCGTCACGTCTAACCAACTCCAGATTTGCCACTGAAAGGGCGGAGTTACACGTGGAATAAGCTACTGCCCTTGAAAGAAGTCTTAAAGAGGATTGTATATCCTGAAACTCTTCCCCTTGAAGGCGCAGTGATAACGCCTTAGTAAGGTGATCTGCGTAAGATAAGGCATCTAAATTGGCTCTGTTAGACGCAATAGCTGTTTCCAACACTGCGGTTGGAATAGAAGCTGACGACGGTAATGATAGCTCTAAGTCTTCCGCCTCGTCGTCCATACGCAGAGGAACTCTCGGTATACCCTGTCCTGTCGTGTCGAATTTATTCCTTGCATTAATGAAAGGCAGGTTAAGAGTATTAGCGGACAAGAAACCTGCTTTCCCTGTCCTGGAAGCAAGTTTAAATATAGCGTCGTTCAATAATTCAAATGTTCTTGCAACATTATTGGACTGCGACGGAAACTCGGGAGCGATGTCCCTGAACCGCTCAAAAAAATCAGAGTCCAATGACGCTATAATTCTCTTGTCCGGAAGCGCAGCAGTCTGGCCCGACGGAACAACTTGAGGGAGAAAGTGCCGGATGAAGTCCACGGCAGCTTTATGTTGTTCCGAAAGGGATAGCTCCAAATCATCCGTATCCCTTTCACCATCCGGTCGGACCTCCCGATGTTCCCGGTCGTCCGCCCCCGATGCTTCGGCGGAGCGTACCGACCCAGCGCCGTCGGATAATTCTCGATCCAACACCGTTTCTGTCGGCTGCTGGGATGCTGCGATAAGCTGTGCTATCTGCACAAGAATGTCCGACATCGAGACCTGCGGAGGCGCAGTCTTTCGCTGCTTCGCCAAGGGCAGCTCCGCATCAGATGGCTCCCGCATACTTTTCCTATGCGAACGTCCGGTGTCCATCGGTCTCGAATCCCTGGCTGCCGGATGGTGTGACCTGGTCGCCGAAGAATCCTTCATCGGCGAAGCTGGTAAAATATCGGAGGTCACGCAGCCAAGGTGCGGTCGTGTGCGCTGACGAGAAGAGGAAGCCTTAACAGTCTCTGCGGACTGCTTATACAACGGAGCGTCCCGAGCGACGGACGTATGCTCCGCTAAAGACACATTTTGTACCACAACATCTGGTCCCAGATGTTGTTGTACGAGAGAGGGACCTCTCTCGCTCGCGGCCCGGCTGGACCTGGACGAGCTAGGAACCGGACTAAAAGGCTTCCTCCGTTCTCGTTTACTATCCGCCGTCACTGGGTGTGCATCTATTATGTTTATAGTGCTCGCATCACCCAAAATTTCCTCTTGGACCGCATCGGACGAACCCGGCTGCCGAACCATTCGGTGAATGGACGCTACACCGGGCGAGCTAGCGGACGACATTTGTCTAATCTCCATGAGCACTTTTGCCGCTAGCTCTGAATTCATTTGTGACGACGGACGCACACTTGAAGAAGATAACATGGAAACATCACCCTGTTCTGGTTCCTCTGAAATAGAAACTGAGAGAGTAGAGTGACCTTGTGGAGAAAGAGCCGGCATCGCTCTTTCTCCAGAAACAACATATCGTGACACACGTTTCCAATGTTTCTCATCCCAATGTTCACATATAGGACAGGGATTAATGCGAGAACACTGACTACAATTAATACAATGATCATGAAAGTCAGACGAAAGTCAGAGGAACAATTTGAACAATGTCCCTTCATTGTGAAAGAACAACAATAAGTCCTAGTTACTCGCAAAAACCCCTGACACAAAGATACATAATAACATGATCCATTAATAAATGAAAAAACAATTGCAAAACAAAATAATTTTGAAAAAATATTTTTTCAGAGAAGCCCAAGTTGCTGAAAAGTAACGTTGAGCCCCGATGGATCCGACGGCAAAGTGTGGTCAAAAATTTTAAATTTATATAAAATAATTAATGAGACACTTTCGGATAATATAAATGTATCTTATAATGAGATAAACTACCACAAAGGCAAACAGCCCCCCTCAAAAAAGGCTGTTGCCAATGAAAACAAACAGTGTAAACACACTAGAAAACATGACTCCAGGCACTGAAAAAACTGGCCCGGAATCAGTCATCAATTACACTCTATCTGATGCAAAACAGAGACTCCCAGGGGAGAATCTGTAGAACATCAGATGGAAGATGCAGAACACAAACGTTATACACCCATGGGTGAAAACGTAACTATGGGGAAAATAACAGAAAACATTCTGTAACCAAGCAACTCTCCCAGGAAATTTTAGAAATGAAACTTCTCAAAAATATGCCAAAAGCATGGGAGAATTGCCAGGGGGGACTTTAGAAGGTTAGGGGAGAGGAAACACTGAATAAGCAGTGCAACAATTAGCAAGAATGACAACAAGAGGCCCATGCCTCGAAAATAGGCAACTTAACATAATTTCATCAAAAAATTTTAAGTACAGCCCTGATTATTTTTTGCCACTTCTTTTTCCTCTCCTCCTTCTATCCTCCTTAGAATCACATTTTCTCCAAAAATTACGTGTCTGGCATCCTTTAAACTGAGATTTACAAGCACAAAGATCAGTGAGATGTTGACTGATGAAGGGCCAAACAGAGAATGATAATTGGCGCCAATTTCGGGACGACTGCGTCACTGCGCATGCGCAGTAGAGGCGTACTATGGAGGTCCTTTAGGACATGATTTCTTTTTGTTTTGGATGCAAATTTTGGGGATTGGGGGGCAAAATTTGTGTTTGGCCCTGGTTTTGTTGGAGTTAGCACCAGCTAAGTCTGGGTCATTGGTACAGTATAAAAATATAGAAATTTTGGGCGGGGCCAAAAATTTTGCCCCTCCCATAACGACGCCAAGTATAGCCCCACAAACTTCTCTTGAACAAATCTGAGTCTACACCTCAAAAGGAAGCTGCACACCAAATATCAAGTCTCTGCTACTGCTGGTTCATGAGAAGAAGATTTTTTAAGATTTCAGCACACTTTTTGGGTGTGGCCCTACCCACGGGCGAGGCAACTTGATTTGAACAAAATCAAATTGCGATGTCATAACAAACTATTATCTCAAATATCAATTAAATTGGTTCAGCGGTTTGGGAGGAGAAGACGCAAACACCATGTTCACGGACGCCGGACGACGGACGGTGAGTGATCACTATAGCGCTCCTGACTGAAAGTCAGGTGAGCTAAAAAAACCACTGAGAAGGCTTGAGAAACAGATTTTTAACTTTTTTAAGCCTTAAATTTACTTTTTTTAATTTTTGACTTAAAAACACAGCTCAAGATCCTTTGGTTGGAATGGGCGCACTGAGAATGGATGTTCCTGTAGTGGGAATCTACACTATGTTTTGTAGGCTAAATGAAATATTTCAGCTATTGAAGAAATATATTTGCAAGTACAGATTTATTTTGTGCTAGGTACAGGGTTGCAGAAGCTGATAACATAACAACCTTGGCAACAAACTAATAACAGAAAAGGCCTAAAAAAGTTAACAAGATAAAATAAGAGGCCCCAGGGGGCCTGAGGGCACTCACCTGACATGGTAGCCTAAATATTAACCCAGAGAATTGATTTCCACAAGTTGCATCTGCTCCTCCTAAGAAAAGCTGAAACCAAATATCCAAATATTCTGACCAGTGGATCTAAAAAAAAGATTTTTAAAGAATATTCCTCATATTGAACTAAGTCATAATTCAGGCTCCCACAGGGAGCCCATATATGAACCCAGGGACTTGGCTTTAACAAACCTGAATCTCACACCCCTAAGGATTCTGCACACCAAATATCAAAACATTCCGACTGCTGGATCTGAAGAAGAAGATTTTTAAAGAAAATTCCTCATTTTGAACCAAGTTACAATTCGAGCTCCCACAATCAGCCCAAATATGGACCTAGGGACATAGCTTGAACAAACTTGAATCTTACCCCCCTAAGGATGCTGCATAAAAAATATCAAAAGCATTCATCTGCTGGATCTGAAGATTTTAAAGAAAATTCCTCATTTTGAACTAAGTTGTCATTCAGGCTCCCATAGTGAGCCCAAATATGAACCAAGGGACTTGGCTTGAACAAACTTGAATCTCAGCCCCCTAAGGTTGCTCCATGCCAAATATCAAAACATTCCAACTGCTGAATCTGAAGAAGAAGATTTTTAAAGAAAAATTCCTCATATTGACTAAGTTATAATTTGGGCTCCCACAGGGAGCCCAAATATGGACCCATGGACTTGGCTTTAACACACTTGAATCCCCCCCTCCCCCCCAAGGATGCTACCTACCACATATCAAACCATTCCGACTGCTGGATCTGAAGAAGGAGTTTTTTAAGAAAATTCCTCATTTCGAACAAAGTTACAATTCAAGCTCCCACAGTGAGCCCAAATATGGACCTAGGGACATGGCTTGAACAAACTTGAATCTCACCCCCCTAAGGATGCTGCATACCAAATATCACAAGATTCTGCCTGCTGGATCTTGAGAAGAAGATTTTCAAAGAAATTTGCCTGAAATGCACTAAGTTCGAATTTGGGCTTCTATAGTGAGCCCAAATGTGAATCCAGGTGGCCGATTTGAACAAACTGGAATCAGATCCACCCCACAATGTTGCATACCAAATATCAAAAGATTCTGCCTGCAGGATCTGGAGAAGAAGATTTTTGAAGAAATTTGCCTGAAATGCACTAAGTTCGAATTCGAGCTTCTATAGTGAGCCCAAATATGAATCTAGGGAGCTGATTTGAACAAAATAGAATCAGATCCACCCCACAATGTTGCATACCAAATATCAAAAGATTCTGCCTGCTGGATCTGGAGAAGAAGATTTTTTAAGAAATTTGCCTGAAAAGCACTAAGTTCAAATTTGGGCTCCTATACTGAGCCCAAATATAAACCCAGGGAGCCGATTTGAACAAACTTGAATCAGATCCACCTCACAATGTTGAATACCCAATATCAAAAGATTCTGCCTGCTGGATCTTGAGAAGAAGATTTTCAAAGAAATTTGCCTGAAATGCACTAAGTTCAAATTTGGGCTCCTATACTGAGCCCAAATATAAACCCAGGGAGCCGATTTGAACAAACTTGAATCAGATCCACCCCACAATGTTGAATACCCAATATCAAAAGATTCTGCCTGCTGGATCTTGAGAAGAAGATTTTCAAAGAAATTTGCCTGAAATGCACTAAGTTCAAATTTGGGCTCCTATACTGAGCCCAAATATAAACCCAAGGGGCCGATTTGAACAAACTTGAATCAGATCCACCCCACAATGTTGCATACCAAATATCAAAAGATTCTGCCTGCTGGATCTGGAGAAGAAGATTTTCAAACAAATTTGCCTGAAATGCAGTAAGTTCAAATTTGGGCTCCTATACTGAGCCCAAATATAAACCCAGGGGGCCAATTTGAACAAACTTGAATCAGATCCACCCCACAATGTTGCATACCAAATATCAAAACATTCTGCCTGCTGGATCTGGAGAAGAAGATTTTTTAAGAAATTTGCCTGAAATGCACTAAGTTCGAAATCGGGCTCCTATACTGAGCCCAAATATGAACCCAGGGGGCCGATTTGAACAAACTTGAATCAGATCCACCCTCCAATGTTGCATACCAAATATCAAAAGATTCTGCCTGCTGGATCTGGAGAAGAAGATTTTTTAATGTTTTTCCCATTGCCTACAGTGTTAAAAAGTGCTGACTCAGCACTTTTTCAAAGTCCCGAAACTGTACCCTATGATAATACCGATGGCATTTTTTTTTTACCAATTCTTTCTGTTGGTCCTAAGGAAGCTTCACACCAAATAAAAATTCTCGGTGCCGTGCAGTTTTGGAGATATGAGCGTTTTAATTTTTTTCTATTTTTAGCTCCTGCGGTTCCCATGGGGCTACGGGAAAAAAAAAATCAGCATAAATTAGGTACTTATGACCCAATAAGCCCTCACATAAAATTTGGTTCAAATCAGCCTCTCGGTTTGGAAAATAAAAGTTTTGGGCGGGGCCAAAAATTTTGCTCCTCCCATAACGACGCCAAGTATAGCCCCACAAACTTCTCTTGAACAAATCTGAGTCTACACCTCAAAAGGAAGCTGCACACCAAATATCAAGTCTCTGCTACTGCTGGTTCATGAGAAGAAGATTTTTAAGATTTCAGCACACTTTTTGGGTGTGGCCCTACCCACGGGCGAGGCAACTTGATTTGAACAAAATCAAATTGCGATGTCATAACAAACTATTATCTCAAATATCAATTAAATTGGTTCAGCGGTTTGGGAGGAGAAGACGCAAACACCATGTTCACGGACGACGGACGACGGACGCAGGACGACGGACGGTGAGTGATCACTATAGCTCTCCTGACTGAAAGTCATGTGAGCTAAAAGTTAAAAAATTTATAGTAATTTATATATTTTTTATACTTACCAATGACCCAGACATAGCTGGTGCTAACTCTTAAAATATAGGGCCAAACACAAATTTTGCCCCCCAATCCCCAAAATTTGCATCTAAAACCAAAGAAAACATGTCCTGAATGGCCCTCCACACTTCACCTCTACTGCGCATGCGCAGTGTCAAGGACGTTCCAAAATTGGCGCCATTAATCATTCTAATAACCAGTGCCTGGTAAGCGCTATGTACTCAGCGGGGAGGTAAGAGTTCCCAACTCCTGGGAGGGCCATCCCCGTCTGGGTCATTGGTAAGTATAAAAAATATATAAATTACTATAAATTTTTTAACATTTTTATACTGTACCAATGACCCAGACATAGCTGAATACTAAAAAGGCTGGAGGGCCAAGGACATAGAGCAAGATGGAATACGCTCAATTATATAAAATAGAGTCATCCCCTCTAGGGAAAAAGAAGTATTAGGCTTTACATGTATCTTTCTTATTTATGATAAATTAGAAAGATACAACACCTTCCAAAATTGAGCATCATACATCCATGTACTCTATTAATATCTAGTATAATCCTTATACTAATAATTTTTAAAGTAAGCCAATAAATAAAGTAAGTCTAGAGAATAGAGACTCTTTATACTCCTTAAAAGTGTCTGAGGATTGTATAAAAATGTCCGTTGACACGTGCTATATTCAAAAGCTATACTTTAAAAATGCCGCTCAGGATCACAGATCCAATGTCGAGTTGTGACCTTGACCTTTGACCTGGCGAGTCCAAGGTCAATAGGGTTCTTCCTCGCACCAAGGCCAACACACCTATGAAGTTTCATGACTCTAGGTTGAACCACTGTCAAATTCTCATCCGGAAACCAATTGTTGCGATATACTATGTTCAAGGTCACTGTGACCTTGACCTTTGACCTGGTGAGTCCAACATCAATAGGGTTCTTCCTCGCACCAAGGCCAACACGCCTGTAAAGTTTCATGGCTCTAGGTTGAACCACTATCAAGTTATCATCCGGAAACCAATTGTTGCGATATACTATGTTCAAGGTCACTGTGACCTTGACCTTTGACCTGGTGAGTCCAAGATCAATAGGGTTCTTCCTCGCACCAAGGCCAACATACCTATGAAGTTTCATGACTCTAGGTTGAACCACTATCAAGTTATCATCCGGAAACCAATTGTTGCGATATACTATGTTCAAGGTCACTGTGACCTTGACCTTTGACCTGGTGAGTCCAAGATCAATAGGGTTCTTCCTCGCACCAAGGCCAACACACCTATAAAGTTTCATGACTCTAGGTTGAACCACTATCAAGTTATCATCCGGAAACCAATTGTTGCGATATACTATGTTCAAGGTCACTGTGACCTTGACCTTTGACCTGGTGAGTCCAAGATCAATAGGGTTCTTCCTCGCACCAAGGCCAACACACCTATGAAGTTTCATGACTCTAGGTTGAACCACTATCAAGTTATCATCCGGAAACCAATTGTTGCGATATACTATGTTAAAGGTCACTGTGACCTTGACCTTTGACGTAGCGAGTCCAAAATCAATAGGGTTCTTCCCCTCACCAAGACCAATCTACCTATGAAGTTTCATGAATGTGAGTTGAACCATTATCAAGTTATCATCCGGAAACCAATTGTTAAGATTTACTATGTTCAAGGTCACTGTGACCTTGACCTTCGACATAGCATGTCCAAAATCAATAGGGTTCTTCCTCCCACAAAGACCAACCTACGTATGAAGTTTAATGAATGTGAGTTGAACCACTATCAAGTTATCATCCGGAAACCAATTGTTTACGCCCGCCCGCCCGCCCGCCATTCACCAAACTATAAGTCGAGTTTGACTTCGTCACAACTCGACTAAAAACTAAGACCTGAATGAATTTTTAAAACATAAACTTCTCACTAAACAACCATCCCAATAACAGCTCAGAATTACTAACTCCGGAGGAGGTATCCCCTTGTTTTCATAGTAAAACAGGTGACCCAAGGGAACACCCTCCCCCCCCCCCCTTTTTCTTGCCCTGGGTCAAATAGCCCAGAGCGAAGAGGGCAGCAGAACGGAGTCACTGCCGAAACAGACAGCCTACCTAGCTATAGTAGCAACTGTTAAGTGAATGACATTCTGAGCAGTAGATAATAGACCTAACAATAGAGGCCTCCAGAAATGGACTCAATATTTCTGAGATAAAAATTCATGAATGTGGATGGCTGAGCGCAATGAGCAGCCTTCAAAAATCTATAATAGCGACACTATTAATGTAAGCCCAAGATGTAGAAGAACTCTTACTTCATGAGCCGTAATCTCAAACACAACTGCTGAGTCAATGATATACCATAAGCAGTGTCGATAGTTAATTGAATCCATTAGCAATAGAATGGAGCGTAACGTCCTTCTATTAGGCATCAAAGACAGAAGAAGCTTACGCCCGAAGTAATAAACAGATATCTGTTTATAAATACATAAACTCTAACCGGACAGAGTAAAGGCCTATGCCCGTACGAAGACGGAAAGACCTAAATAACAATAGGTTCCGGATATTAATTAGGAGCCTGACTCTTATGCAAAAATCCAACCTAAATAGTAAAGGAAGTAGTGATTCCGAAACTACGAAAGTGAAAATCATCCACCGATAGTGCATGAAACTCACTGACTCTTCAGTAAAAGAGAAGCCAACAGAATTACTGTCTAAAAGGTCAGAATTTGAAAACTACTGTTTCCAGAGGCTCAAATGATTACTTAGCTAAATAAGAACCGAAGTTAAATTCCATATAGGAATTTAATCTAACGATTCTAAGTCTATTTATCGAAAAGTTACTAACTGACTTAGATAAAGAGACATAAGACTCAATTGTAAACTATCATAGAGTGCATAGGTATGAGGTAACATAAACCTATAACCTTAATAATAACAGGCTGCAGTAGATCTTGTCAAACAAGTATACTAAAAAGTTGCAATGACTAGTATGGAGGGATCAACAATATCAACATAGTGATCCCTACACCAACGACGGAAGAGCCTCCACTTTAGCCGCATAGTATAGCGAAGAAGAGGTTCTCCTATAGTAAGAAATCGCATCCAAAGCTCGTCCAGTACAATGCTTACAATGCAATAAGGACCACATAACGGAATACGTGAAGGTTAAGACCTTGCGGGTTGTGATAAAGATGACACGATTTTACCCAGCGAAAAAAGATCCTCTCATGGAGGAAGATTACGCGTTAAGTCCCACAGTAGACATCAGAGTAAATTTACCCACGGTCTCTGTGAAGACAGAGATGCTATCAACAGAAATGTATTGTGGTTGTTTATCTTAGCAATACTTGCTGAAACAACAGCGCAGGAGGATACGCATATCCTATCATTCCGTCCTATTAGATCAATAGAGCGTTAACAACATAAGCTCAGAGATCCGGACAAGCAAACACATACGTCTGCAATTGACAAGCAAGTTGTGTCGTAAATAAATTATCATTGGGCGCTCCCATTGATAGCAAATCTGATTGAATACTTCTTTGTTGAGAGTCCATTCTGACGGCAACAAGCGACCCATAAGTGAACGGGAGTCCGGTAATACAATCAGACGACCCGGAATATGACGGACCGAAGCAGAACTTGGTGTACTATAACAAACAGAAGGATTCTTTCCATTAAATTGAATAACGGAAACGAATGAGTGCCTCCCTGGTTCCGGAGATACGCAACTACTGTCGAATTAACGGACAGGATTGGACATGCGTTTCTGAATAATGTTCATCCAATGACAAAAAGCAAGCCTAAAAAAAAACATTATTCCGTGGAAGATAAGTGCTTGCTTAGAGACCCTGGCACTTCGAATCCGTTGGGATCAATATTATATCCCAACCTGTTTGACTGGCAACCGTCATAATTATAAAACTCGGATCCGGCAACTGCAGTGGCACTCTCTGAGTCAACCACCGAATGTTTGCCCCAGTCTGAATCTCTTGCTACACTAGATAGACAAGAGAACGTGTAAATCGAGCAATTCATGGATTGCTGAAAAGTTGCCGTCGAAGAGAAGCTTCTCCGAGAACGAAGCGACTCTGAGAGAGTTCTTCACCTTACTATCCACGCGCGTGGATGTAGCTAGGGCTGCGTCATGTCTAACCAACTCCAAGCAGCCACTGAAGGGCGGAGTTATACGTGAACAAACTACTGCCCTCAAAAGAAATCACATTGAGGATAATATCCTGGAATTCTTTCTCTTAAAGACGTAATGATAACGCCTCAGTAAGGTGGATTACGTATGATAAAGCGTCTAAGTTAAGTCTATTAGACATCATTGTCGTTTCCAACATTGTGGTTGGAAAAGACATGGATGGCAAAAAAGAATATTTCCAGTCTTTAACCACGCCGTCTAGACGCATATGAACTCTCGGTATGCCCTGTTCTGCCAAAATAAATTATTCGTATAAATGATAAAAGGCAGAAATGAGTATTGCGGACAAGAAACTAAACTATCATGCTTGGTAGCAGGCTTATATATATATATAGCGTCGAAAAATAATACATATGTTCTAAAGACATTATTGGACTGTGTCGGTAAGTCAGGGACAATGTCCCTGAACCGATCCAAAATTCTGTGTCCAATGACGCTATAAGTCTCTTATCCAACATCGCAGCAATGTAGTCCGAAATAACAATCACTGGAAGATAATGCCGGAAGATATGTATGGCAGCTTCCGATGCTACGAAAGGGAAAACTCGAAATCTTTCGAATCCCTTTCGCCATCCTGTCGGACCCTATAAAGCGTTCGGTCATCCGTACCTGATGCAACCGCGGACCGCACCGACCCAGCGCCGTCAGATAATTCCTGATTCGACCAAGAAACTGTCGATTGCTGGGATGCTGCGAAAAAACTGTGCTAACTCGGATAGCACGTCCGTCACTGAGGCCTGTGGAGAAGCGGTCCTACAATGCATTGCCGCTGGAAGCTCCGTGATCGTTACCCCGTGCATACTACTAATATGCGAGCGAACGGAGTGTATAGGCCTCGTATCCCTTGGCTACCGGATGGCGTGACCTGTTCGCCGTGGAATCATTGAATGACGAAACTGATCGGATACTCGAGGTCACATAGCCAATGTGCGGTCGTGTGCACTGCTGTGAGGATGAGGAAGCATTATCGACAGTCTCTCGGACTGTCAATATAACGGAGCGTCCCGAGCGACGGACATATGCTCCGAATGTAAAATATCTGAACCACAACATGCGGTCCCCTATGTTGTTGGACGAGAGAGGGACCTCTCTCGCTCACAGCCCGGACGGACCTGGACAAGCCAGGAACCGGACTAACAGGCTTCCTCCGATCTGTCCTCAATCCGCCGTCACTGGGTGAGTACTAAAGTAATTATAGTGCTCGCATCACCCAAATCTCCTTCCTAGACCGCAACGGACGAACCCGGCAGCCGAACCATTCGATGAATGTACGCTACACCGGGTGAGCTAGCGAATGTCACTCCGTCGATCCTACAAGGGACCTCTTAGGCGATAGACATATTCCATGTGCACTTATTGCCGCTAGCTCTTCATTAACTAAGACGACAGAGGCACACTTTTGAAAGACATCTCCGTAACTTTGCGAACAAGAAACCAGAAATGCTTGGTAATAGCAAGCATATAATAATAAATATATAGCGTCGTTCAATAATTCGAAAGTTTGTGTGACATTATTGGACTATGTCGGAACTGAGGGACGAAGTCCCTGAACCGAACCAAAAATTTCTAAGTCCACCGACGCTATCAGTTTCTTATCCGGCATCGCAGCATTCTGGTCCGACGAAAGAACCTGTAGAAGATCAAGTCAGATGACATACACAACAGCATATGTTGTTCCGAAAGGGAAAGCTCGAAATCCTCCGAATCCCTTTCGGTATCCCGTCAGACCAGATGAAATTTTCGGACGTCCGTACCCGCTTCCGCGGAGCGTCCCGACCCAGCATCGTCGGATAAAACATATGCGACAGATTCAGTTGTTGCTGGGATGCTGCGATAAGCTGTGCTATTTAGGATAGCACGTCCGTCCCCGAGGCCTGTGCAGTAGCGGTCTTACGATGCATTGCCGCGGAAGCTCCGTGTACGTTGACTCCCACACACTTTCCTATGCGAACGTCCGGAGTCTGCAGGCCTCATGTCCCTGGCTACCGGATGGTGTGACCTGGTCGCCGATGATTCTCTGACTGGCGAAGCTGACTGGATATCCGAGGTCACGTAGCCAAGAGCGGTCGTGTGCGCTACCATGAGAATGAGGAAGCCTTATTGACAGTCTCTCCGGACTGACTATATGTCGGAGCGTCCCGAGCGACGGACGTATGCTCCGAATGCGAAACATTTTGTACCACAACATCTAGGGCCAGATGTTGTTGTACGAGAGAGGGGCCTCTCTCGCTCGCCGTCCAGATGGACCAGAACGAGTTATGAACCGGACTAAAAGGCTTCCTCCGTTCTCCCTCTAATCCGCCGTCACTGGGTGTGCATTTGGTTGATTTATAGTGCTCGCATCACCCCAAAACTCCTTCTAGACCGCAACGGACGAACCCGGCTGCCAAACCATTCGATGAATGGACGCTACACCGGGCGAGCTAGCGGACGTCAAAGGCCGTCGAACCTACTAGGGTCCTCTTAGGCAATTGGCGTATTTACATGAGCACTTTTCCGCTAGCCCTTCATTAATTGTGACGACGGAGGCACACTGTTGGAAGACATCACAGATACATCACCCTAATCTTGATCGTCTGAAATAGAAATTGATAAAGTAGAGTGACCCTGCGGGGAAAGGACCGGAATGTCCAATTCCCCACTAACATACCGTGACATACGCTTCCCATGTTGTCATCGAAATCATCAGATACAGAACAGGAGTTAATGCGAGTACACTGACCACATATAGAATGATTAGAAAAGTCAGAGGAAGACTTCCTCTTATTACAATTCATCAAAATCCTTTCAATGTGAAAAGAAAACAAAGTCCTGGTACTCGCACCAACCCCTGACAATCTAAATACATAATAATAATATGATCCATTAACATAGAAAAAATAATTAAAATCAAAATATTTTGAAAAATATTTTTTCAGAACAGCTCAAGTTTCTGAAAAGTAACGTTGAGCCCCAATGGATCCCAAGCCTAAGTGTGGACAAAAATTTTAAAAATATTTTAAACAATTTATGCAACACTTACGAACAATAATAATGTATCTAGTTATGATTAAATTAACATCAAGATATTATTTTCAAGAAATCCCCCCCTCACACAGAGGGCTGTTGTAAATGTAAACATTGAGTGTAAAAACACTAAAATAAGACTCCAGGCACCCAGGCCCGAAATCAGTTACCAAAAATACACTATCTGATGCAAAACAGAGACTTCCAGGGAAGAAACTGCAGAACATCAGATGGTAGATGCAGAACACAACACCTAACCACCCGTAGGTGAAGACGTAAACATGGGGAAAAGAACAGAAATCTTTCTGTTATTCAGCTAAAACTCCCAAGAAATTTTAGTAATAATAATTACAGAAACTATGCCAAAAGCATGGGAGAATAGCAAGAGGGGACTTAAAGGAAAGGGAGAGAGGAAAACACTGAAAAATCAGTGTAACTAAATAACAAGAATGACAACAAAATGGCTGCTACCTCGAAAATAGGTAACTTAACATAATTTCATTAAAAAATTTTAAGTTACAGCCCTGATAATATTCTGTCACACATTTTTCCTCTCCTCCTTCTCTATCCTCCTTAGAATCACCATTTCACTAATATTTATGTGTCTGGCATCATTTAAACTGAGATTTACAAGCACAAAGATCAGTCAGATGTTAACTGATGAAGGGCCAAACTTAGAATGATTAATGGCGCCAATTTCGGAACGTCCTTGACACTGCGCATGCGCAGTAGAGGTGAAGTGTGGAGGGCCATTCAGGACATGTTTTCTTTGGTTTTAGATGCAAATTTTGGGGATTGGGGGGCAAAATTTGTGTTTGGCCCTATATTTTAAGAGTTAGCACCAGCTATGTCTGGGTCATTGGTACAGTATAAAAATATAAGTTTTTCAGGCCCAGCCACATGGTCAATTTGGCTGCCACTTGCTCTCTTTTTATAACCAATGCAAACTTAAAAAAATAAAAATTAAATGGTTCAAGTCTGATATTTTAATCAAGTTAATAAAATTGATCATTTGTCCCTTGAGTGCAATAAGGCTTTTCAATGCTTTAGCACTGCAAAGCCTTTATTCAGCACCACCCATGCTATTCTGTAGATTATGAGGCTTAAAACATAAAACCAAGAACATGACCTTTTGATGGCAAAGAAATAATTACAAAAATGAAAAATAAAATAAAAAACTGCCTGTCCACATGCAATTTTACAAACCAGAGGCTCAAGTGAGCCTAAAATGCTCACCTGGCTAAAGTTGGCAAAAGAGATGAGTGTATCATCAGTAAGTGATGAGCAACAAGAGCATTTTTTTGATTTGCTATGACACAACCAAAGGCAACTTTTTTGGCCATTAACTCTTAACCTGCTGAGTATTTTCAAGATATTTTTCATCAAATCTAGTCATGGCTGCATTGTAGCAGCCATGACTAGATTTGATGAAAAAATCTTCTATGTTTAACTCGAGAAATAATTGGTGAAAAACCACCTTCAATTTGCAATGTCCAGATTTGATTAAATGTGCAAAAATTATTATTATTTCTGTGGAAAGAGAAATCCTGTCCTAGGCAGGAATATCCGCCAGCAGCATGCAAGGAGTTAATTTCTGCAGGTCCTAGGAAAGCTTCCTTGCAAGCTCTGTTCTGTGAAGTATTAAAAAACAACCGAACAAAATTTTTGTTTTGTTTTCAACTCATGTAGTAGGGTATGTCATATACTACATGACAAATTTGGTTCACATCTGCATATTGGTTCTGAAAATAGAAATTTTGAGTGGAGCCCAAATTTGGCAGCCCAAATTTTGACCTACTGATTTTCTTTGAACAAAAGTGAATCTGCATCACTAAAGTAAGTTCCATACGAGAAAGCAAAGCATTATTGCAAGTGGCTTCTGAGAAGAGGATTTTTAAAGCATTTTAGACTTATAGAGCATTAACCCCCAAGGGATATGGTACTTTTGGGGGAAAAATTCAGAAAAGTAAACTCCACCAGTCTGAAGATGGCAGCGGCTTCATTTGAACACAGTAGAAAAGGTATACTCCAAAAATGGTCTGGGCCATAAATGAATGAATTTGGCCCAGTGGATTTAAAGAATAAGAAAAATGTCTAACTAGAGAAACAGAATTTACTGCCACCAGTAAATTCAAGTTTGTGTGAAAAGAAATCAGAAATAGGTTTTCGTTAACAGTATTTAAAGATATTCATACAGGAATCAGATAAGTTTTTTCCAAGAAACCAGAAAAAAACATATGTGCACAGCATTGAAAGGGTTCAATCAAGGAATCAGAAATGGACACTTTTGGCTCTGCCACTGATGTTTAGAGCAATAATGTGAGTATGGAAAGGTTTATAATTATTCTCACATAACAAAAAATAAAATCATTGGAAAACACATTGAAGTCTTGAGAGGGTTAAATTAAAGATATTCATACAGGAATCAAGATAATTTTTTCCAAGAAACCAGAAAAAACATATGTGCATAGCATTAAAAGGGTTCGATCAAGGAATCAGAAATGGACATTTCTGGCTCTACCACTTATGGAAGTCTTGAGAGGGTTAACATTTATTTATCTATTGGTGTTTAAGGTCACATATCTGCACAATGGCTAATCATGACCACGACAGTTTTATGGGTGGAGGAAGCCGGAGTACCCAGAGAGTACCACTGAGCAATGGAGCAACTATCAGGTCCCCAAACATACTAACTCCACACATGGAGGGTTAGCATTGATTGAAGACAAGTGCACCATTGACGTGCAGTACGTGATAGTACACAATGCCAATGTGCCCCACATTAAGCAATGGGGAGAGGGTTAAAAGCATTGAACTGAATCATTTCATTTTCACCTGATTAAAATAATAAGATAACGTGTGGTTGACAGCTAACTCTACAGCTCTTGAAAATTAATATTTACATAAGAGTAAATTGTTTTCTAGTTTCAATAACTTAACAGATATTGCTTCAGGATAAATTACTGGAAAAATGCTGACTCATCATTTTCTCAATGCCCCCTACAGAACACCCTGAGCCAACAGGTGGCAATTTTTTTAACTATTCCATTCTACCAAATAACAGTTCTCTGTTCTGTGTGATTTGGAAAATATGGGCTTTTGAATATTTTTATATTGTACCAATGACCCAGACTTAGCTGGTGCTAACTCTAAAATATTTAGGGCCAAACACAAATTTTACCCCCCAATCTCCAAAATTTGCATCTAAAACCGAAAATTATATGTCCTATATGGTCCTCCATATTTTTACTCCACTGCGCATGCGCAGTGTCAAGGAGGTCTCGAAATTGGCGCAATTATCATTCTTTGTTTGGCCCTCAATTCAGTTACATCTCACTGATATTTGTGCTTATAAATCTCAGTTTAAATGATGCCAGACACGTAATTATGAGAGAAATGGTGGATATAAGGAGGAAATAGAAGGAGGAGAGGAAAAAACAGTGGAAGGAAATGTTCAGGGCTGTAACTTATAATTTTTTTTATGAAATTATTTCATGTTACCTATTTTCGAGGCATGGCCCTGTTTTGGTCATTCTTGCTACGAATGTTCTATTGTTTGATCAGTGTTTCCTCTCTCCCTTTCCTTTATTCCCCCTAGCTATTCTCCCATGCTTTTGGCATATTTTTTGTAATGTTCATTACTAAAATTTCTTGGGAGTTTTGGCTTGGTAACAGAATAATATTCTGTTTTTTTCCCATGTTTACGTCCTCACCCTTGGGTGTTTAGGCGTTTTGGTCTGCATCTACCATCTGATGTTCTGCAGTTTCTTCTCTGGAAGTCTCTGTTTTGCATCAGATAGTGTTTAAATTGGTAACTGATTTCAGACCATGTTTATCAGTGCCTGGAGTCATGTTCCCGGTTTGTGTACACTTTTTGTTTATGTTGACAACGGTTACTTCTGATAGTGATTACTTGTCCTCTGCTTAGTTCAGTTCATAGCAAGGTACATTAATATTGTCCGTAAGTGTTACTTTCATTTTTTGAAATGGTTTTAAAATTTTTGTCCACACTTACGCTTTTTGGGGATCCATTTGTTCTCATTGTTCCCATTGGGAACTTGAGCTCTTCTGAAAATTTGTTCCAAAATTTTTTTTTTTTTAAATTATTTTCTTTCGAAATGTTATATTGGATTATATACTCGCCCAAAAAAGAAAGCGTGCATTGCAGAAATTGATCAAACTCCAAAAAAATAATTTCGTAGGTGTAAAGAGTGTTAACCTGTTCATGAATAAGTTATATTGAACACAAAAACAGCTTTCCCCGTTAAAATTGCATTAACGTTAAATGACGTGCTGCACATTTGTGAAAAGGCATGTTTTGCACGTGGAGAGTCTGAAAATTCATGCAGCAGTGTGAATCCTTGGCTATTTAAACACTAAAGTAAGGCCTTCCTATCATTCACATTCAAACTTGCGCTGCTGTTAAAACGACTCCACATTAGCATGCCAAGATTGACAATGAATCAACATCTCCTTGCCCTGGGTATGATTAGAGATGGCAGAACACAAAGAGAGGTTGCCCAGCATTTGAACTGCCACCGTAACACTGTAGACAGGCTAGTCCATCGACATGCACAACATGATGACGTTCGAGACCGACCCCACTCCGGGAGACCTCGAATTACCACCCCTGCACAAGATCGGTATATCCGTGTTGTCCATCTCCGGAACTGGCAACAAACGGCAATGACGACAACCAGGAACATCCCTAACCTGAGACGGATACATCCTCAAACAGTAATCAACTGGCTGAGAGAATACGGCTTACGTCCTCGAAGACCTGCAATTCGTACGATTTTGACGTTACGTCATCGTCGTGCTCGACTGCAGTGGTGTAGACAACATCTCAGGCATCCCTTACACTGGTGGCGACGTGTTTTATTCACAGATAAATGTCGTTTCCATCTTTCATCATCGGATGGCCGCCAGAGAGTGTACAGACGTCGAAACGAACGATACGCAGATCCATGTCGTGGAGCGAAACCGTTATGGGGGAGGGTCTCTCATGGTGTGGGGTGGCATCACTGCCCGTAACAGAACTGAGCTGGTCATTATTGATGGCAATCTCAATGCAGCCAGATATCGTGATGAAGTGCTTACACCTGTTGTTGTCCCATTTCTGCAACGTCACGGCCCCGACGTCATTCTACAGCAGGACAATGCCCGACCCCACGCAGCTCGTGTTGTTCAACAGTATCTGCAGCAACAACAAGTGGATGTTCTTCCCTGGCCCCTAAATTCGCCCGATATCTCACCCATTGAGCACGTATGGGACGAAATGAAACGTCAGCTACGCCGGCTTCCCCATGCACCGTCAACGCTTGTGGAACTCCAAAGACAGCTTATCAGAATATGGAACAACATCCCACAACACTTCCATGCTAACTTGTTCGCTTCCATGAGGAGTAGATGCACAGCAGTAGTCGATGCAGATGGAGGTCATACCAGATATTGAGTGTGTGACTTTTGTGTTTGACCCTTAGTGTCTTTGACTCTCCATGGCACCAAGAGTATTCGTCGTAGCGGAATGAAATTTCTCGTGTTGATCACAAATTGATTCATCTGTGATTGAATAAAATTTCCATGAATGAAATTGATATATATCTTTTTTTAGTGTTATTTTTTACCATGCACACTTTCTTTTTGGGGAGAGTATATTATATTATATTATGTATCTTTGTTTCAAGGGTTAGTGCGAGTAATATGACTGTGTATATTTATTCTTGATGAAAAAATATTGTTCAAATTGTAATGCGAGGATATCTTCCTCTAATTCTCAGGTTCATGCGTTTTTTGTAGTCAATGTATTCGCACTAATTCTTGCTCTGTGTGTGTTGATTGGAATGACAACGTTGGAGACGTGTGTCACGGTATCTTTGTAGCGGTGAGGGGTCCATTCCGGTCCTCTCTCCGCAGGGTCACTCTACTTTATCAGTCTCTTTTTCAGAATTCAGAGTGATGTTTCTGTGATGTCTTCAACAAGTGTGTCTCCGTCGCTGCAATATTAGGGCTAGTGGAAAGTGCTCAAGGTATTACAGCAATTGTCGAAGAGTTCCCTAGTAGGATCGAAGGCACTGATCGTCTGCTAGTCCTCCCGGTGTCGAATGGATCGGCATCCGGGTTCGTCCGTTGCGGTCCAGGGAAGCAGATTGGGTAATGCAAGCACTATAAAACATCGAATGTGCACACCCAGCAATGACGGATCCGAGGATAGTATGGAGGAAGCCTGTCAGTCTGGTATCTAGCTTGTCCAGGTCCACCTGGACCGCGAGCGAGAGAGGCCCCCTCTCTCTTACATCAACATCTGCGCCGCGATGTTGTTGTATGTTTGTTCATTAGTCAGAGCTTACGTCCACTCCTCCTGCTCGGGACGTTCCGTTGCATAGACAGTCCGACGCGGCTGTTATATTGGCTTCCTCATCCTCACGTCAACACACACGACCGCACCTTGGCTATGTGACCACAGATTTCCAGGGGACGTTCGCATATTATATAAATGCAGGATTGAACGTCCCTGGTGCTCCTGCTTCACCGACCAAGGAATACACGTTGACCAGGTCACTCCATCTGCTAGCCAAGGACACGAGGCCTTTCTAGTTGGGACATTCGCATATTATATAAATGCAGGAATGAACGTCCCTGGAGCTTCCAGTGGATAATTACGTAGGACCGTGGCTCCACAGGTCTCATTGAGTAACATGAACAAGGTGATGTTACCGTGATGTCTTCGTAAAGTGTGCTTCCGTCGTCACAGTCAAATCAAGAGCTAGCGGTAAAAGTGCTCATGCAGATACGTTAATTGCCTAAGAGGTCCCAAGTAGGATCGACGGCGTTGGCGTCCGCTAGCTCGCCCGGTGTAGTGACCATTCATCGAATGGCTCAGCAGCCGGGTTCATCCGTTGCAGTCCAGGAATGAGATTTGGGTGATGCGAGCACTATAAAATACAATATGCACACCCAGTGATGACGGATACGAGGATGGTGCGGAGGAAGCCTATTAGTCCGGTTCCTAGCTCGTCCAGGTCCATCCGTGCTGCGAGCGAGAGAGGTCCCTCTCTCGTACTACAACATCTGGGCGCAGATGTTGTGGTACAAAACGTTCCTCAGTCGGAGCATACGTCCACCGCTCGGGACGCTCCGTTATATAGACAGTCCGGAGAGACTGCTCTTTCGGCTTCCTCATCCTCACGGCAGCACACGCAACCGCACCTTGGCTTCGTGACCAGTGATATTCAACCAACATCGCCGATAAGGGATTCTACGGCGACCAGGTCATGCCATCCGGTAGCCAAGGATACGAGGCCTTTATACTCCAGACGTTCGCATATAAGAAGTCAACGTCCAAGGAGCTTCCAGCGGCTAAATCCTGTAAGACCGCAGCTCCACAGGCCTCTGTTACAGACATGCTATCGCAGATAGCACAAATTATCGCAGCATCCCAGCAACCGACAGTAACTCTGTCGGATCAGGAATTATCCGAGGAAGCTGGGTTGGTACGTTCCGCTGCAGGTTCAGGCACGGACGACCAAGAATTACAAGTGGTCCAACAGGATGGCGAAAGGGATACAGAGGAGTTGTATTTTTCCCTTTCGGAACAACATAATTGCCATAGAGTGCATCCGGCATTATCATCTGACGTTGTTCCTCTGGACCAAAATGCTGCGTTGCCGGATAAGAGACTGATAGCGCCACTGGACACAGAATTCTTAATCGGTTTTGGGACATCGTCCCTCAGTTTCCGACATAGTCCAGAGATGTCTCAAGGACATTTGAACTATTGAATGACGCTATATATAACTTGCTACGTAAACGGGCAGGTCCGGTTTCTTATCGGCAAATGCTCTACATCTGCCTTTCATCAATTCAAGGAATAATTTCAAAACGGCAGGACAGAGCATTCCGAGAGTTTCTCTGCGTCTAGACGACCAGGCTGAAGACCTAGTATTGTTTATACCGTTGTGTATGTTAATTCCAACCACGATGTTGAAAACGACAATATCGTCTAGCAGGGTTAGCTTAGACGCATTATCGTACGCAGATCACCTTACCAGAGCGTTATCATTATGTCTCAAAGGAAAAAGAATTCCAGGATGATTGTACAACCTCCTTAAGAGTTCTTTCAAGGGCCTTAGCATTCTCCACGTATAACTCCGCCCTTTTAGTGGTGATATGGAGTTGGTTAGAGGTGACGTGGCCCTGGCTACATCCACGCCTGTGGATAGTAAGGTGAAAAACTCTCTCAGAGTCGCTCCGGTCTCCGGAGAGTTTCTCTTCGACGGCAAGCTTTCCGCAATCTATGATCAGATAACTAAGAAAGCTTCAGACTCTCTGCTATTCAAATCCGCTTCCATAGAGTCGGATTCAGCGGAGAAAAGTAAGACAGGCACTTCTGGGGCGAATACGTCCAAGGGAAGTTCCTATAGAGGTTCCTATGCGTCCTCTAGGTCTTACTCTAGAGACCGTCAGGGTAGCGACTCAGGTAGGGGCTGTAATACTGGCGGAGACATCCGGTCAGATGCCCCTAGGTGACGGGGTGAGGTGCGGACCGTGGAGGACATGGCTTCTCCTTCCGCAAGCCTCGCAGGACCAGGAGGTAATGGTATTAACCTCTATCGTGTACTAGTGAGTGGAAGACTGTCGAGTTTCTCAATTAATTGGGAGTAGATTACGGACGTCCCTTGGATTCGAGGGGTGATTTCGGAAGGACTAATTGTCCTTCAAACAAAAACCTCCGTTAACTCGAAGTCCAAGATGGATTCAGCTTCCGTCAAGTCCACAGGAAAGAGGCTCGCTTCCATCAGAAGTCCAGTCTCTTCTGGAATGATCGCGATAGAGATCGTAGAAATCCAGGAATTTCCAGGTTTTTACAACCATCCTTTTCTGGTTCCAAAACCAGCCGGCTCGTTCCGTCCACTGATAAATCTGAGCTGGATAAACAAGTTGATCGTGGCTCCAAGTTTCTATATGGAGACCATCCGATCGGTCAGAGCGAGTATTCGGGTGTACGACTATGCTACATGCACAGATCTCAAGATGCGTACTTTCACGTCATGGTATATCAGGTGTTCAGAAAGTATCTTCGCTTCCTCATCATAGGAGTCGTGTATCAGCTCCGAGCAATGTGCTTCAGTCTGAATCTAGCCCCTCTGAGCTTTCACTCGAATAATGAACTCGGTAATGACTCATTTCCGAGCTCATTCGTCTGCAATAATGTCGGCCTACCTGGACGACATTCTTCAGAGGTACGGCAATGAGTTAACGCTTCAGAACGATGTGCAGAGTCTGCTTCTATTGCTCCGACGTCTCGGTTTTATAAGTTAACGAGAAGTCGGAACTTGTATCGTCCAAGTCATTCACCCACCAGGGGATGAGCTTCGAGACGCACAACATTCTCGTTCATCTGCTGTTAACCAGAGCGAAATTAATCAGTTGTTATGCTCCCTATTGTCTTCACTCAGACAAGGTTTCAGCGAGAGATCTCATGAGACTGATAGGTTTGTGCGGAGCTGCCACGATTTTATTCCGATGGGGCAGCTATGCACTTGTCCTCTCCAAATTTCTTCTGACCCAGAATTGGAGGGTGAAGATTCTTTCGCTCGATACGGACATCCTCTTGTCAAATCAAGTGAATAAGAGATTCAGACTTGGGCAGATATTCAGTGGTCAACTCCGGGAGTTCCACTGCAATTGCCGGATCCGAGTTTTACAGTTTTGACGGATGCCAGTCAAACAGGTTGGGACGCAACATTGAGCCCAACGGATTTGAAGTGCTGGGGTCTTTGGGATACGTAGTTCCTAATCAAGCACATAAACATCAAAAAATGATGTCATTTTGGCTTGCGCTATGTCATTGGATGAACGTTATTCAGAATGCTCACGTGCAAATTCTGTCTGACAATTCGACGGTATTAGCATATTTTCGGAACCAGGGAGGCACTCATTCCATTCTGTTATTCAAGTTAACGGAATGAATCCTTCTGTTTGTACTAGAACATCAAGTTCTCTTATAGGTCCTTCATATTCTGGTGTCGTCTTAACGTATTAGCGGACTCCCTTTCACGGAGGGGCCGCTTGTTGCCGTCAGAATGGACTTTCGACAAACGAGTATTCAATCAGATTTGCTACCAATGAGAGCGGCCAATGATGGACTTATTTGCGACGCATCTCAACAATTAGTTGCAGATGTATGTGTCATCATGTTCGGATCCTTGAGCGTTTGCAGTAGACGCTCTATCGATCTCATGAGACGGAATAATAGGATATGTGTATCCTCCAGCGCCGTTGATTCAGCAGATATTGCTCAAGTTAAATAATCTCAATGCAAAATTCTGTTGGTAGCATCTCTATCTCCACAAAGACCGTGGATTAATCTACTCGGGTGTCTGTTGTGGGACATGCTGTGGAAGCTTCCTCCACATTTCGGTCCATTCTATGGCTAGATGAATTCAATTAACTATCAGTACTGCTTATGATAATATCTTCAACTCAGCAGTCTGTGCTTAAGATTTCAGCTCATGAAGTAAGAGTTCTTTCTACATCATGGGCTTACGTTAATAGTGTTGCTATTACAGATCTAATGAGGGCTGCATTTTGGTTTCAGCCTTCCACTTTCACGAATTTGTACCTTAGAAATATTGAGTCCATTTCTGGAGATCTGCATTGTTTAGGTCCGTTATCTGTTACTCAGAATGTCGTCCACTAAACAGGTGCAACTATAGTTATGTAGGCTTTCGGTTCCGGCAGTGACTCTGTCCTGCTGCCCTCTTCGCTCTGGAGTATTTGATCCAGGGCAAGGGGAGGGGGGGGGGGGGGCAGGTGTTCCCTTAGGTCACCTGCTTTATAGTGAAAAGCAAGGGAATACCTCCCCTGGAGTCAGTAATTCGAGTCGGTACCGGGATGATTTTAAAGTGTAAAGCTAATGTTTACTCATCCATGTAATATTTTTAAAGTGTAGCTCGGTGTGAAGCATTTGTATATGTCACATGTCATACGGACGTTAATATACAATCCTCGGACACTTTTAATGAGTATAAAGAGCCTCATTTCTCTGGACTTCCTTATTTATTGGCTTTCCTTTAAAAATAATTAGCATAATAGGTTATACTGGAGGTCAATAGAGATCATTGATGTTATTGTGCTCAATTACAGAATGGTGTTGTGTCTTTCTCGTTTTGATGCAAATAGAAAGATACATGTAAAAAGCCTATTTCTCCTTTCTCCTCGAGGGGATAATTCTGTTATATGTAGTTGAGTCTATTGGATTTTCTTTATGTCCTAGGCCCTCCAACCTTTTTACTATTCAGCTAAGTCTGGGTCATTGGTACAGTATAAAAATGTTAAAAAATTTATAGTAATTTATATATTTTTTATACTTACCAATGACCCAGACAGGGATGGCCCTCCCATGAGTTGGGAACTCATACTTCCCCACTGAGTACATAATGCTTACCAGGCACTAGTTGTAAGAATGATAATTGCGCCAATTTCAAGACCTGCTTGACACTGTGCATGCACAGTAGAGTAAAAGTATGGAGGACCATATAGGACATGTAATTTTCGGTTTTAGATGCAAATTTTGGGGATTGGGGGGTAAAATTTGTGTTTGGCCCTAAATATTTTAGAGTTAGCACCAGCTAAGTCTGGGTCATTGGTAAGTATAAAAAATATATAAATTACTTTCAATTTTTTAACTTTTTTTCTATTTTTAGCCTCTGGGGTTGCCACAGGCTGTGAAAAAAATTTTTCTGGCATCAATCAATTACTAAGGACACACTTATACTACATGCCAAATTTGGTTCAAATTGGCACATTGGTTATTGATATACAAATTTGGGGGCGCAGCCCAAAATGGATATGCTCCCACAGAGAGCCCAAATATTGACCTACCAACTTCCCTTGAACAAACTTTAATGTTCAACACCAAAGGATGTTCCATACCAAATATCAAGGCATTCCCTCTGGTGGTTCATGAGATGAATATTTTTAAGCTTTTGGGGCATTAACCAGAGCCTGAAGATGGCAGCTGCTTCATTTGAACAAAATAGGAAGGGTATACTCCATAGATGGTCTGTGCAATATATGTTTGAATTTGGCCTAGTGGTTGTGAAGAAGCAGAGAAGTTTCCCAAAGTTAACAGATGCCGGATGCCAAGTGATGGCAATAGCTCCCACTGACTTGCAGTCATGTGAGCTGAAAATGGCCTGAGAAATGGAAAATATACTTTGTGGGGCCTAATAAAGAAATAATAAATCTGAAAATAGATGAGGGAAGTTCACTTCCTCTTATCTTGAATTTTAATGAGGTAACCTAAAACTTACTAGAAGGCCGCAGATCTCCCAACAAAGCTTTCTCTAACCAGTCCAACAAGTTTTTCTCATTGAATTCACTCTCAAAGTTATAAACCAAACCCTAAAATGAAGTAAGAGAAAAATCATATACTGCAATGCCTACTTAATTGGATATCTCTCAACTGAATAAACCTGTAAATTCAATAACTTCCAAACACAAAACCACTTACCATACCTTCAGTACAAATTTGACCGGTTAACTGCATATAGGTTAAAGAGTAAACTCCTGTTAATTGAATAAAAACTCCTGTAATATGTCAAGAAATTACCCGAACAGTCACTGGATCCTTCTTGTTTTTAGACCTATTTTGCATCACCACATCCCATACAGGCATGTAACCAAGTATATCTTGTTTGACTGAGATCCCTGAGTTCTGTCAAACACGATATAATAGAATGAATGCTAAATTTATTTTTAGAATACAGGAAACTTACCATTTCATTCATTTCATTTATTGGCGTTTAAGGTCACGTATTTCTGCGCAATGGCTGATCATGAACATGACTGTTTTATGGGTGGAGGAAGCCGGAGTTCTGGGAGAGAAGCACCGAGCAGTGGTGAGCAACTGTCAGCTCCTCAACACACTAACTCCACACAAGCAGGGTTAGCATTGGTTGAAGACAGGTACACCATCGATGTGCAGTATGTCTTAGTACACAGTGCCACCATGCCCCCTCATGGGGGTGAAGTCTTTTGTCCAAGGACACAAGGTGCTTGTCGCAGACAGGGTTCGGTCGAGGACCTCTCGGCTTGCACCTCGACCTACAGAGCCACCACGCCCCCCCCCCCCCCTAGGAAACTTACCAAATCCCTGTTAACTCTTATGGGCCTTGACAACTGTGCTGAATTTATAACTGATAACAGTATGTACATGGCCTGTGGCTTAGCAGTAAGTTCAAGTCAAGTCTTTGCTGCCAGTAAGGCAGCAAAGACTTAACTAGAAACCACTACATTATTAATTTGTCTGTTGTTAGCAGGAACTCCTCTTGATGGCATGGTAAGGGCTCCTGATCTTGGGTTGTAAAAGAAGGAAAAAGGCCCTCTAAGGGTTAATTGAATACTCCTGTTTACTGAATTATTTTCACTGGCAAGTGCCTATTCAATTAACTGGGTTCCACTGTATTACATTATATACTACTCACATTTTGCTGAGGATCACCCCCACTTCCAAGCCTGAAAATAAGCAATCTGTCATTTGCAAAATGAGGTCCCCAGAGGGTGGATTTGATGATGCTATCCCATACAGTGTGCCAATATATCCTCTGGGTACCGCTTGCTTTTTAGGCTTGAGACCTTGATTGAGATTGAGGTTCACAGAGGGTAAATTTAGTGATGCTACCCTGCTGTGCAGGGTAGCATCACCTCATTCACCCTCTGGGATCCTTATTCTGCAGATAATAGTCTGCTTATTTTCAGGCTTGCCCTATTCATCAACACTGCAGAGTTTCTGGTGCTAACTTTTAACTATTTATTGGATTTTAAGGTCACTATCAGCAAATATGGTTATATAAGCTCCAGTTTTCTTAACAGACACATTAATTTAACCCGTGGGTGTTATTACCAGAGAAGGAAAAAATAGGCCAATGAAATCGTCAGATGTGTACCCATACGCGCAACTAGTAGAAAGCTGTATGATGGAGGGCCACCCCGGATGCCGACATTTTGTACACCATACATGGTATGGATACATATAGAAATGGATTGGAGGAGTGCCTAATTTGATGGATAAAGGGTTAATATCTCCGGATCAAATTATTACATTTACACACAAAACTATACAGCACAGCACATCAGTAACCTGAATTCATATATAAAGCAACCTGATAATCTGATTAATATTTTTTGAGTTATCGCATGCCGAAGAAATGGATTGGAGGAGTTCTCAATTTGAAGGATAAAGGGTTAATATCACAGGATCAAATTATCAGATTGACACCAAAAACTATACAGCTTGGCACATCAGTAACCTGAACACAAATATAAAGTAACTTGACAATCCAAGCAATATTTTTCAAGTTATCGAATGCCAAAGGGATTGGAGGAATTTTCAATTTGAAGGATAAAGGGTTAATATCTCAGGATTAAATTATCAGATTTACACCAAAAACTATACGGCGCGGAACATCAGTAACCTGAAGATATATGTAAAGTAACATGACAATTGGATTGACATTTTTTGAGTTATCTCATGCCAAAGGGATTGGAAGAATTCTCAATTTGAAGGATAAAGAGTTAATATCTCAGGATCAAATTATCAGATTTACACTAAAAACTATACAGCTCAGCACATCAGTAACCTGAACACAAATATAAAGTAACTTGATAATCCAAGCAATAATTTTCAAGTTATCGAATGCCAAAGAAATGGATACAGATGCTGGATGGATGGACAGACAGACAGATAAAGGATGGACGAATGACCGATGCCACCCTGGATGCCAGCATTATGTGTACCATACATAGTATGGATACACATAAACTAGAGTGATGTCACGCATGCAGCCCGACTGTCCCAGGAATGGCAATGCTTAGATGCAAAATAGTCGGAGCCATTTTTTGTTAACAGTTTACCTAACGAAACTGCCATATCTGCACTCGTGATATACAAAATTTGCTATTCAAATTTTATTTTTTCATTTCTCTACTTCAAAACATACCTCATGACCTTAATATTAATGGAACAAACTTGATGAGCTTGTTCCAATAAGGAGTAATAAGCCATGGTTAGAAGTAAATAAAAAATGAAAAAATCTGATGTTTCAGAAAAATAATTTGTACTGTTGGCTTCAACTTGTGTTAGGTAAAGGATTAAATATGCAGTACATAAAGCAATGTTGGGCTATATGAATCAATTTTCTTTTTTGCAAGTAATAACTCCCAGTCCTTCAAAATGCATTTTGGGAATAATTGCCTAAGTGACACGTTTGTGTGTGTGTGTGTGTGTGTGTGGGGTGGGGGGGGGGGGGGGGGAGGAGTTGTGGAACCTATATTGAAACCTGGCCTGCTTTACTACCTGGAAACTACACATATCACCTTTGGTTGAAAACAAATAAAATAATCCAAACTGGAGTAATCAGTTGGAAACCAATTGTTTGCAGACAGATGGATGGACGAAAGTCATGACTACAGCGCTGATTATTGTCAGGCTAAAAATGCATTGTACCAAAGAAAAAATATTGCATGAATGGCCCTGGGTGAGGAGGAGGTGGGGTGGGGGGGGGGGGGGGGAGTGTTAGGGGAGTCCATTTTTTTTCCACATGTGGTCAGTCTAAATCCTTCAGAATGCATTTTGAGCAGAGAAAAAAAAATACCTAACTGGCACCATGGGGGTGGGGGGATGGGGTGGTGTTTGTCTGGGTTTTTCACCACAAACTTTAACCAAAACTGAAAACTGCATTTTTGCCGAAAGAAAAAAAAAAGTGCCTAATTGCCCCCCCCCCCTCCCCCCCGGGGGTTGGGGGGTTGGGGGTTACGTGAGTTTAAAAAAAGGTTCTGCATGTAGTGACTGTAAATAGTTCAAAATGCATATTCGAGGAAAGAAAAAAAAAAGCCTAATTTGGGGGGGGGGGGGGGGGGGGGGGGGGAGGAATGAAAATTTCTGTCTGTATTTTTAACCACAAACTTTAACAAAAAAAACATTTTTGACAAAAGGAAAAAAAAAGGTTATGCATGTAGTGACTGTAAATAGTTCAAAATGCATATAAAATGCCTAACTGGGGGGTGGGGGGCAGTGAGGGGGGGGGGGTGGGGGGGTGGTGCTTGTCTGGGTTTTTAACCAAAACTGTAAACAAGCATCTTTGAAAAAAAACGTGTCAATTGGCCCCCAGCAGGGGACGGGGGAGTGGGGGGGGGGGGGGGCAGGGGGGATACGTAAGTTTAACTAGAGGGGGGTATCAGTACCAACAGGTGGCCAATGTAAAGGGGTGGCTAGAGTAAAAAAAAAAGTTCAAAACTTGCACACAAAAGTCCAAAATTAAAGAAAATAAGCAGCTAAAGGGTTAAATAATATAATAATAACCCCTAAGAAGCATGCTAACATAAAATAGGAACCATGGCAATATGGTACAAGGTAAGTCTCCACTTTGAAAAAAAGAAAGACAAACCTCAAAACCTGCACATAAAAGTAAAAAAAGTATTACATTTGTTTCAAAGGGTTAAAATTTAGAAAAATACCCTAAAAATATTACAATAACCAGCGTGGCAATATACCAGTGAGATAAAACTCCACTTAAAAAAAAATATCAAAACCTGCACACAAAAGTACAAAACCTGCACAGAAAAGTCCAAAATTAAAGTAAATAAGCAGCTAAAGGGTTAAATAATATAAAAATAGCCCAAGAAGCATCCTAACATAAAATAGGAACCATGGCAATATGCTACAAGGTAAGTCACCACTTGGAAGAAAAGAAAGACAAACCTCAAAACCTGCACATAAAAGTAAAAAAAAGTATCACATTTGTTTCAAGGGGTTAAAATTGAGAAAAATACCCTGTCACAGTAACCACAACGGCAACATGCCAGTAAGGTGAAAGTCTACTTGAAAAATATCCACTTGGAAGAAAAGAAAGACAAACCTCAAAACCTGCACATAAAAGTATCACATTTGTTCCCAAGGGTTAAAATTTAGAAAAATACCCTGAAAATGTTACAGTAACCACCATGGTAATATGCCAGTGAGGTAAAACTCTACTTAAAAAAAAATATCAAAACCTGCACACAAAAGTACAAAACCTGCACACAAAAGTCCAAAATTAAAGTAAATAAGCAGCTAAAGGGTTAAATAATATAATAATAACCCCAAGAAGCATCCTAACATAAAATAGGAACCATGGCAATATGCTACAAGGTAAGTTGCCACTTGGAAGAGAGAAAGACAAACCTCAAAACCTGCACATAAAAGTAAACAAAAACATCAAAACCTGCACACAAACGTCAAAATAAGTCCAAAATTTGATTCAAAGGGTTAAAATTAAGACGAAATACCCTGGAAAAGAGTTAAATGTTATCGTGAACCCCCATAGCAATATGCAAAGAAGAAAAAAATTTTTTTAAAAGCACAAAAATCCAAACCTGTAAACAAAAGAAGTCCAAAATTGAAGTAATTAAGCAGGGAAAGGGTTAAAGAATACAACGTAGCCCTAAGATGCATGTTTACATACAATAGAAAGCATGGACATATGCTACAAGGTAAATCTACTCTTGGAAGAAAGGGAAAAAAAACCCCATGAAAACCTGCACGCAAACGTCAAAATAAGTCTAAAATACAATTCAAAGGGGTAAAAAAAATTTAAAAATGCACTGGAAAGATATCAATGTTATAATAACCACCACTGCAATATGCAGTGAGGTCAACCTCACTTGAAATTGTTTTTTTTATCGCAACCTGTACATAAAAGTAAGAAACTGTAAGCCTAAGTCCAAAAGCTGTACATAAAAGTCCAAAAATGAAGTAATTCAGCAGGAAAAGGGTTAAATAATACAAACATAGCCCTAAGATGCATGTTTACATACAATAGAAAGCATGGACATATGCTGCAAGGTAAATCTCCACTTGGAAGAAAGGGAAAAAAACCCATCAAAACCTGCACGCAAACATCAAAATAAGTCTAAAATTTGATTCAAAGGGTTAAAATTAAGACAAAATACCCTGGAAAAGAGTTAAATGTTATAGTGAACCACCATAGCAATATGCAGAAACTCTACACTTGGAAGAAAGGAAAAAAAAAAAACCCATGAAAACCTGCACGCAAACGTCAAAATAAGTCTAAAAATCTATTGAAGGGGTTAAAAACTTTTTAAAAATGTACTGGAAAGATATCAATGTTATAACCACCACTGAAATATGCAGTGAGGTCAACCTCACTTGAAATTGTTTTTTTTATCACAACCTGTACATAAAAGTAAGAAGCTGTAAACCTAAGTCCAAAAGCTGTACATAAAAGTCCAAAATTGAAGTAATTCAGCAGGAAAAGGGTTAAATAATACAAACATAGCCCTAAGATGCATGTTTACATACAATAGAAAGCATGGACATATGCTGCAAGGTAAATCTCCACTTGAAAGAAAGGGAAAAAAAAACATCAAAACCTGCATGCAAACATCAAAATAAGTCTAAAATTTGATTCAAAGGGTTAAAATTACAACAAAATACCCTGGAAAAGTGTTAAATGTTATAGTGAACCACTATAGCAATATGCTGAAACTCAAAAAAAAATGTGAAAAGCCAAAAAATCAAAACCTGTACACAAAAGTTCAAAATATTTGAGAGCGGACGCCGACGCCGACATGAGGGCTATGCCATAGGCTCACACAACTAATGTTGGTGAGCCAAAAAAAAGGTTCCGCATGTAGTGACTAAATAGTTCAAAATGCATATTGGAGAAAAGAACAAAAAAAAAGCCTAATTGGGGTTTGGGGTAGGGGGTGGTGGTGTTTGTTTGGGTTTTTAACAACAAACTTGGAGTCACCCTACCAAACTACAATGAAATCCCTTCATAATTATTGCCTGAGGAATATTCTAAAGGTTTTCGGGCTTCAGGCCCCTGTTGCCGTCACAGTTGCCCAAAAGGGGATGTTCTCATGTAGACATTATATGAAGTCAACCTATCAAGTTACAATGAAATCCCTCCATAAATATGACGTGTAGACTGTGCCAAAGGTTTTCGGACTTCGGGCTCGGGCAGCCATCATGGTTGAATGATCGCAACCAAAAGGGGACATTCTCATGTGGATTGATCCTACGAAGTTACAATGAAATCCCTTCATAAATATGACTGTAGACTGTGCTGAAGGTTTTCGGGTTTCGGGCTCCTGTAGCCGTCAAAGTTGCCCAATCACGTCCAAAAGGGGACTTTCTCATGTTGACATTATATGAAGTCAACCTATCAAGTTACAATGAAATCCCTCCATAAATATGACCTGTACACTGTGCTAAAGGCTTTCGGGTTTTGGGCTCGGGCAGTTGTGACGGTTGATAGATCACGCCCAAATGGGGAAATTCTCATGTAGACATCATACTGAGTCATCGTATCAAGTTACAACGAAATGCATCCATATTAAACATGACCTGCAGACTGTGCTAAAAGATTTTGGGTTTCGGGCTTGGGCAGCCATCACGGTTGACAGATCATGCCCAAACAGGGACGTTCTCATCTAGACATTATACAAAGGCATTCTATGAAGTTGCAATGAAATCCCTTCATAAATACGACCTGTAGACTGTGCTAATGGTTTTCGGGTTTTGGGCTTGGGCAGCCATACCGGTTGGCTGATCACGACCAAAAGGGGATGTTCTCATGAAGACATGACCTAAAACCTGCATATGACATTTCGTGACGATCAGACAAGAACGACCGGGTATAGCCTGTACTTGAAGGTTGAATAAAAATCTTTAACCACAAACTTTAACCCAAACTCCAAATGTCAACAAAACAGGAAAAGAGAAAAAAAAAAAAAAAAAAACCCACTTGAACCTTCAGTAAAAAACTTTAACCACAAACTTTAACCAAAAACTCTAAAAGTTAACAGATGGACAGACGGACGGATGGACAGATGGACGAACGGACAAAAGTCATTACTATACCCCTTACTGTAAACAGTCGGGCTAAAAAGAGAGAATTATTCTTGCATTTATCACACAACTTTCAATGAGATATTGTGAGACAAGTGCAAGAAAATGCTTGACTTTTTTGCTTCACGGATAATGATACTCCGTACACATTGTTGGTTAAGGTTAACCACTACAATAAGCAATGATTATATATTTATATATCATCAGGCAGTTTGGGTATCTGCGACTTGGTCTATTTATCTTTTCGTCTGTCTTCCAACAGGTATTTTTACCACTGGCTTCTGTGGGATTAATTTCACATTTGGTCTTGCTTCCTCTGCTGTCTTGTATTTTATTATAAATCAATCTATGAAAAAAAAACTGTTTGTCAATTTGAGTTAGAATTGAGGTTTTATAAAATGTGGTGGATTAACAAAAAACAAGAAACTCACTTTGATGTTATATTTAATTTTATTACTTGATGAATCCATATCACAGAAATACAACTTGTGGTGCTTGTTATTCATGACACACAAGTGGTAACAGTTTTTTGTTCAACCCTGAACATGTGATTGTTTTGTTTATGTCAGCAGTTCGTTTGACGAGGAAACACCTGTTTCATGGCAGTGATGTGTAATCAGGTACACACAGTCCAGTGTTGTTTTAACTCCCAACAACAAATAAAAGTTAACAATGAAAGTGTCAATGACACTGTAGCTTAACTTGTGTGTTGTGTTTGATGAAAAGGATAATGTTCAATGTTTATAAAAGGATTATGAAATAAGACAAGAATTGTGATAATTGGGAATATGTTCATTTCTGTTCCCTGTATGCTATGTTTTTGATAAAAATAATATGAGGTGTACACTGTACTAAAGAGCTGAGGGGTGGGTTAATGTGACCACACAATTAATGTATGTGGTCCTCACAATTAAGGTATATCAACGAAAGTTACCAAGTTACAGTGAAATTATTCCAAAACGAGTCATCCTATCAAGTTACATTGAAATCCCTTCATAAATATGGCCTGCAGACTGTGCTAAAGGTTTTCGAGCTTTGGGCCCCTGTAGCCATGAGTTACCCAATTGCGTCCAAAAGGGGACGTTCTCACCTAGACATTATATGAAGTCAACCTACCAAGTTACAATGAAATCCCTTCACAAATATGACCTGTAGACTGTGCTAAAGGTTTTTGGGCTTTGGGCTCGGGCAGCCATCATGGTTGAATGATCGCAACCAAAAGGGGACATCCTTATCTGAGTATCATTTGGAGTGATCCTACGAAGTTACAATGAAATCCCTTCATAAATATGACCTGTAGACTGTGCTGAAGGTTTTCAGGCTTCAAGCCCCTGAAGCTGTCACAGTTGACCAATCACGACCAAAAGGGGATGGCATCATCTAGGCATTATATGGAGTCAAACTAACAGGTTACAATGAAATCCTTCCATAAATATGACCTATAGACTATGCTAAAGGTTTTGGGGTTTTGGGCTCGGGCAGCCATCAAGGCTGAATGATCGTGACCAAAAGGGGACGTTCTCATCTAGACATTATTTGGAGTCATCCTACCAAGTGACAATGAAATCCCTTCATAAATATCACCTGTAGACTGCGCTAAAAGTTTTCGGACTTCGGGCCCCTGTAGCCATCACAGTTGCCCCATCACGTCCAAAACGGGGTGTTCTCATCTAGACATTATATGAAGTCAACCTACCAAATTACATTGAAATCACTTCATCAATATGACCTGTAGATTGTGCTAAATGTTTTCGGGCTTTGGGCTTGGACAGCCATCATGGTTGAATGATCACAACTAAAAGGGGATATTCCCATCTGGGCATCATCTGGAGTGATCCCACGAAGTTACAATGGAATCCCTTCAGAAATATGACCTGTAGACTGTGCTCAAGGTTTTTGGGCTTCAGGCCCCTGTAGCCATCACAGATGACCAATCACGACCAAAAGGGGTTTTCATCATCAAGGCATTATATCGAGTCAACCTAACAAGTTAAAATGAAATCCTCACATAAATATGACGACAGACTATGCTAAAGGTTCTTGGGCTCGGTCAGCCATCATGGCTGAATGATCGCAACCAAAGGGGGACGTTCTCATCTAGACATTATTTGGAGTCATCCTACCAAAATATAATGAAATCCCTTCATAAATATGAGCTGTAGACTTTGCTAAAGGTTTTTGGGCTTCAGGCCCCACCAGCCATCACAGTTGCCCAATCATGTCCAAAAGGGGACGTTCTCAAGTAGACATTATATGAAGCCAACCTACAAGGTTACAATGAAATCCCTTCATAAATATGACCTGTAGACAGTGCTCAAGTTTTTCGGGCTTTGGGCCCCTGTAGCCGTCACAGTTGACCAATCACGACCAAAAGGGGATGTCATCATCTAGGCATTATATCGAGTCAACCTAACAAGTTACAATGAAATTCTTCCAAAAATACGACCTATAGACTATGCTAAAGATTTTTGGGCTCGGGCAGCCATAAAGTTTGAATGATCGTCACCAAAGGGGACGTTCTCACCTAGACACTATTTGGAGATATCCTACCAAGCTACTATGAAATCTCTTCACAAACATGACCTGTAGACTGTGCTTAAGGTTTTCGGGCTTCGGGCACCTGTAGCCATCACAGTTGCCCAATTGTGTCCAAAAGGGGACGTTCTCATCTAGACATTATATGAAGTCAACCTACCAAGTTATAATGAAATCCCGTCATAAATATGACCTGTAAACAGTGCTAAAGGTTTTCGGGCTGGGGCAGCCATCATGGTTGAATGATCGCAACCAAAAGGGGAATTCTCATCTAGGCATCATCTGGCATGATCCTACAAAGTTACAATGAAATCCCTTCATAAATATGACCTGTAGACTGTGCTCAAGGTTTTCGGGCTTCGGGCACCTGTAGCAGTCACAGTTGACCAATAATGACCAAAAGGGGATGTTATCATCTAGGCATTATATCGAGTCAACCTAACAAGTTACAATGAAATCCTTACATAAATATGACCTATGGACTATGCTGAAGGTTTTTGGGCTCGGGCAGCCATCAAGGCTGAATGAGCGCGACCAAAAGGGGACTTTCTCATCTAGACATTATTTGGAGTCATCCTACCAAGTTACAATGAAATCCCTTCATAAATATGACCTGTAGACTGTGCTAAAGGTTTTTGGGCTTCGGGCTCCTGTAGCCGTCACAGTTGCCCAATCATGTCTAAAAGGGGATGTTCTCATCTAGACATTATAAGAAGTCAACCTACCAGGTTACAATGAAATCCCTTCATAAATATGACCTGTAGACTGTGCTAAAGGTTTTCGGGCTTCAGGCTCAGGCAGCCATAATGGCTGAATGGTCGCAACCAAAAGGGGACATTCTCATCTGGGCATCATCTGGAGTGATCCTATGAAGTTACAATGAATCCCTTCATAAATATGACCTGTAGACTGTGCTCAAGGTTTTCGGGCTTCGGGCCCCTGTAGCCATCACAGTTGACCAATCATGATCAAAAGGGAATGTCATCATCTAGGCATTATATCGAGTCAACCTAACAAGTTACAATGAAATTCTTCCATAAATACGACCTATAGACTATGCTAAAGGTTTTTGGGCTCAGGCAGCCATAAAGGCTAAATGATTGTGACCAAAGGGGACTTTCTCACCTAGACACTATTTGGAGTCATCCTACCAAGCTACTATGAAGTCCCTTCACAAATATGACCTGTAGACTGTGCTTAAGGTTTTTGGGCTTTTGGTCCCTGTAGCCATCACAGTTGTCCAATTGTGTCCAAAAAGGGACGTTCTCATCTAGACATTATATGAAGTCAACCTACCAAGTTACAATGAAATCACTTCATAAATATGACCTGTAAACTGTGCTAAAGGTTTTCGGGCTTTGGGCTCGGGCAGCCATCATGGTTGAATGATTGCAACCAAAAGGGGACGTTCTCATCTGGGCATCATCTGGCGTGATCCTACAAGGTTACAATGAAATCCTTTCATAAATATGACCAGACTGTGCTCAAGTTTTTTGGGCTTTGGACACCTGTAGCCATCACAGTTGACCAATCATGACCAAAAGGGGATGTCATCATCTAGGCATTATATCGAGTCAACCTAACAAGTTACAATGAAATCCTTACATAAATATGACCTATGGACTATGCTAAAGGTTTTTGGGCTCGGGCAGCCATCAAGGCTGAATGATCACGACCAAAAGGGGACGTTCCCATCTAGACATTATTTGGAGTCATCCTACCAAGTTACAATGAAATCCCTTCATAAATATGACCTGTAGACTGTGCAAATGGTTTTTGGGCTTCGGGCCCCTGTAGCCATCACAGCTGCCC
Source organism: Pictodentalium vernedei (assembly GCA_031216915.1). Classification (NCBI taxonomy): domain Eukaryota; kingdom Metazoa; phylum Mollusca; class Scaphopoda; order Dentaliida; family Dentaliidae; genus Pictodentalium; species Pictodentalium vernedei. The sequence continues at coordinate 374,801,292 of CM062292.1, forward strand.
AATCACGTCCAAAAGGGGACGTTCTCAAGTAGACATTATATGAAGTCAACCTACCAAGTTACAATGAAATCCCTCCACAAATATGACCTGTAGACTGTGCTAAAGGTTTTCAGGTTTTGGGCTCGGGCAGTCATCACGGTTGACAGATCGTGACCAAATGGTGAAGTTCTCCTCTAGACATCATCCGGAGTCATCCTACCAAGTTACAATGAAATCCCTCCATATTAAATACGACCTGCAGACTGTGCTAAAAATTTTGGAGTTTCGGGCTTGGGCAGCCATCACGGTTGACAGATCATGACCAAAAGGGGACATTCTCATCTAGGCATTATACAGAGGCATCCTACCAAGTTACAATGAAATCCCTTCATAAATACGACCTGCAGACTGTGCTAATGGTTTTGGGGTTTTGGGCTCGGGCAGCCATACCGGTTGACCGATCGCGACCAAAAGGGGACGTTCTCATCTAGACATGACCCCAAACCTGCATATGAAATTTTGTGATGATCAGACAAGAACTGCGGGGTGTAGCCTGTGCTAAAGGAAAATGTGAACAGATTCACAGACTAACAGACTTCCGCATGCGTGATGGCAATAGCTTATCTTGACTTTGTGAAGTTAAGCTAAAAACATGAATTATTGTAAAGCGGAGGCGTGGTCTGATTTTTGGGGGGTGAAAACCTGGGCATGTTCAAGTTTCTTAAAAATGTCAATCAATGTTGTCACGTCCATTCCTGAGATCTTGTGTGTACATACATGGCCTTTCTCACATTGGTGATCAGCTGTCTCTACTTTGTGTTGATCTATTTTCCCAAGCATTTTCGTTTTTTCTTATTAATGATACACATCTTTTTGGCATTTAATTCCAATTTCCAAGTCTTGAGACAGTTGAAAAAATAATTATTTTAAACTGTATTAATACAAAGAGTAAATAATTTCACTAATTTTTAGGATTGATCATGAGAGTGAGTCACACCCACCATTGCAAAGGATACTGTTGTGTGAATACACAGCCATGAAAAATATATGAACAGTTAAGTCTTCAATATTTGACATGCAATATCTCAATCTTGAAGACCTCATCTTCCAAATGTTGCTGAGAAGAAACTCTATGCATCAAAGATTTCATTTAGAAGAAAGGACATATCTCATCCATTAATTGTATGAAAAAGCCTAAGAGTAGAATCTCTATTTTGCTGGAATTCTGTAGTTGAAAAAAAGGAATAGCTCTTTTGCAGGAAATGTCCTCAATTCAAACTTGAACCAAAACGTGAACCATGTTTGTGTATTTTGTTTTATTGGGGTTTAATGCCACTTCAAAAACCAAGGTCATATCGGGTCAGACAGTTTAGAATGTGAAAGAACCTGGAGTATCTGGGGAGAACCACTGAGTAGCAGCAAGAAACTGTCAGACTCCAACTTACTACTTAGTAGCAGTTGAAGGCAAGTGCACAATCGATGTGCTGTATGCCTTACTACATAGTACCACTGTTCCACCACATGGACGGTTGGGATTAAGTGTCTTGTTTAAGGACACAGTGCAGATGGTGTGGGACAGGAACAAACCACTGACCTTTTGGTTTTCAGTCCAATGCTCTAACCAATGAACCATTGAACACCCAAACTTGAACCATATTTTCGTTGCTTACAAGCATCTGAAAAACTTTGTTACAGTAGGTCCAGTCTTTGTAGTGCAACTGAGCATACATTTTATTTAAGAAATTCTGACAAATTCCCAGTTAAAGACAGAGAGCAATTAATCTAGCAAGAATTGTTAAAAAAAAAAATAACAAGTGTTTGACCTCCGAGGTGGTATTAGTCCCCTACGGCGCTTTTGTGACATAAGGTGTTTTTGTCACAGAAGACACTAGAGTATATAAGCATCTTGGATTTGAAAAAAAAATATTGAGCGTGCATAATCCTCTCACAACCCTTTATCCATGTACCATATATGAAAGGCGTAGCTTGAACCATGTTGGAGGGAGGGGTGGTAACATAAAATAGAGAAAAAAGCTTAAAAAACACAACAAAAATAGCCGCCATTCTGCCATCTTGGATTTTGAAAAATAAATATTGACTGTGCATCATCCCCTCAGAACCATTTATCCATATACCAAAGATGAAAGGTGTAGCTTGAAGCATATTAGAGGGAGAGGTGGTAACATAAAAAACAGACAGACAGACAGACAGACGGACAGACAGACAGATGTTAGATTTTAAAAAAAAATATTGAGCGTGCAACATCCCATTACAACCCTCTATCCATGTGCCAGATATAAAAAGTGTAGCTTGAACCATGTTGGAGTGAGGGGTGGTAACATAAAATAGAGAAAAAAGCTAAAAAAAACACAACAAAAATGGCCGCCATGGCGCCATCTTGAATTTTGGAAAAAAAATATTGAACGTGCAACATCCCATTACAACCCTCTATCCATGTGCCAGATATAAAAAGTGTAGCTTGAACCATGTTGGAGTGAGGGGTGGTAACATAAAATAGAGAAAAAAGCTTAAAAAACACAACAAAAATGGCAGCCATGCCGCCATCTTGGATTTTTTAAAAAAAAGTTAAAAAATTTATAGTAATTTCTATATTTTTTATACTTACCAATGACCCAGACATAGCTGGTGCTAACTCTTAAAATATAGGGCCAAACACAAATTTTGCCCCCCAATCGCCAAAATTTGCATCTAAAACCAAAGAAAACATGTCCTGAAAGGCCCTCCACACTTCGCCTCTACTGCGCATGCGCAGTGTCAAGGACGTTCCGAAATTGGCGCCATTAATCATTCTAATAACCAGTGCCTGGTAAGCGCTATGTACTCAGCGGGGAGGCAAGAGTTCCCAACTCCTGGGAGGGCCATCCCCGTCTGGGTCATTGGTAAGTATAAAAAATATATAAATTACTATAAATTTTTTAACATTTTTATACTGTACCAATGACCCAGACATAGCTGAATAGTAAAAAGGCTGGAGGGCCAAGGACATAGAGCAAAATGGAATACGCTCAATAATATAAAATAGAGTCATCCCCTATAGGGAAAAAGAAGTAATAGGCCTTACATGCATCTTTCTTATTTAAGATAAATTAGAAAGATACAACACCTTCCAAAATTGAGCTTCATGCATCCATGTACTCTATTAATATTCAATATAATCCTTATACTAATAATTTTTAAAGTAAGCCAAAAAATAAAGTAAGTCTAGAGAATAGAGACTCTTATAGTCCTAAAAGTGTCTGAGGATTGCATAATCATGTCCGTTGACATATGCAATAATCAAAAGCTATACTTTAAAAACTAAGACTTGAATGAATTTTAAAAACATAAACTTCTCACTAAATAAACATCCCAATAACAGCTCAGAATTACTAACTCCGGAGGAGGTATCCCCTTGTTTTCATAGTAAAACAGGTGACCCAAGGGTACACCCTCCCCTCCCCCCCCCCCCCTTTTTCTTGCCCTGGGTCAAATAGCCCAGAGCGAAGAGGGCAGCAGAACGGAGACACTGCCGAAACAGACAGCCTACCTAGCTATAGTAGCAACTGTTAAGTGAATGACATTCTGAGCAGTAGATAATAGACCTAACAATAGAGGCCTCCAGAAATGGACTCGATATTTCTGAGATAAAAATTCATGAATGTGGATGGCTGAGCGCAATGAGCAGCCTTCAAAAATCTCTAATAGCGACACTATTAATGTAAGCCCAAGATGTAGAAGAACTCTTACTTCATGAGCCGAAATCTTAAGCACAACTGCTAAGTCAATGATATACCATAAGCAGTACCGATAGTTAATAGAATCCATTAACAATAGAATGGAGCGAAACGTCCTTCTACTAGGCATCAAAGACAGAAGAAGCTTACGCCCATAGTAATAAACAGATATCTGTTTATAAATACATAAACTCTACCCGGAAAGAGTAAAGGCCTATGCCCGTACGAAGACGGAAGGACCTTAATTACAATAGGTTCCGGATATTAGGAGCCTAACTCTTATGCAAAAATCCAACCTAAATAGTAACGGAAGTAGTGATTCCGAAACTACGAAAGTGAAAATCATCCATCGATAGTGCATGAAACTCACTGACTCTACAGTAAAAGAGAAACCAACAGAATTACTGTCTAAAAGGTCAGAATTTGAAAACTACTGTTTCCAGAGGCTCAAAAGATTACTAGCTAAATAAGAACCGAAGTTAAAATCCATATAGGAATTTAATCTAAAGATTCTAAGTCTATATATCAAAAAGTTACTAACTGACTTAGATAAAGAGACATAAGACTCAATTGTAAACTATCGTAGAGTGCATAGGTATGAGGTAACATAAACCTATAACCTTACTAATAACAGGCTGCAGTAGATCTTGTGAAACAAGTATACTAAAAAATTGCAATGAGTAGTATGGAGGGATCAACAATATGAACATAATGATCCCTACACCAACGACGGAAGAGCCTCCACTTTAGCCGCATAGAATAGCGAAGAAGAGGATCTCCTATAGTAAGAAATCGCGTCCAAAGCTCGTCCAGTACAATGCTTACAATGCAATACAGACCACACAACGGAATACATGAAGGTTGCGACCTTGCGGGTTGTGATAAAGATGACACGATTTACCCAGTGAAAAAAGATCCTCACATTGAGGAAGATTTCACGTTAAGACCCACAGTAGACAAGAGAGTAAATTACCCATGATCTCTGTGAAGATAGAGATGCTATCAACAGAAATGTATTGTGGTTGTTTATCTTAGCAATACCTGCTGAAACAACAGCGCCGGAGGATACGCGTATCCTATCATTCCGTCCTATAGATCAATAGAGCGTTAACAACATTAGCTCAGAGATCTGGACAAGCCAACACATACGTCTGCAATTGATTAGCAAGCTGTGTCGTAAATAAATCATCATTGGGCGCTCCCATAGATAGCAAATCTGACTGAATACTTGTTTGTTGAGAGTCCATTCTGACAGCAACAAGCGACCCGTAAGTGAACGGGAGTCCGGTAAAACAATCAGACGACCCGGAATATGACGGACCAAAACAGAACTTGGTGTACTATAACCAACAGACGGATTCTTTCCATTAAATTGAATAACGGAAACGAAAGAGTGCCTGCCTGGTTCCGGAGATACGCCACTATTGTCGAATTAACGGACAGGATTTGGGCATGCGTTTCTGAATAATGTTCATGCAATGACATAAAGCAAGCCTAAAAAACATTATTCCGCGGAAGAAAATTGGTTGCTAAGAGACTGCGGAACCCAAAGACCCTGGCACTTCGAATCCGTTGGGATCAGTATTATATTCCAATCTGTTTGACTGGCAACCGTCATAACAGCCACACTCGGGTCCGGCAACTGCGGTGGCACTCTCTGAGTCAACCACCGAATGTTTGCCCCAGTCTGAATCTCTTGTAACACTAGACAGACAAGAGAACGTGTAAATCGAGCAATTCATGGATTGCCGAAAAGTTGCCGTCGAAGAGAAGCTCCTCCGAGAACGAAGCGAATCTGAGAGAGTTCTTAACCTTACTATCCACGCGTATGGATGTAGCTAGGGCTGCGTCACGTCTAACCAACTCCAATCAGCCACTGAAGGGCGGAGTTATACGTGAACAAACTACTGCCCTCAAAAGAAATTACATTGAGAATAATATCCCGTAAATCTTTTCTTGAAAACGTAATGATAACGCCTCAGTAAGGCAGATTACGTATGATAAAGCGTCTAAGTTAAGTCTACTATACATCATGTCGTTTCCAACATTGAAGTTGGAAAAGACATAAACGGCGAAAAAGAATATTTCCAGTCTTTAACCACACCGTCTAGACGCATATGAACTCTCGGTATGCCCTGCTCTGCCAAAATAAACTATTCGTATAAATGATAAAACGGCAGAAATGAGCAACGCGGACAAGAAACTAAACTATCATGCTTGGTAGCAGGCTTGTATGCATATATAGCGTCGAAAAATAAAACACATGTTGTAATGACATTATTGGACAGCGTCGGTAAGTCAGGGACAATGTCCCTGAACCGATCGAAAAATCCGAGTCCAATGACGCTATAAGTCTCTTATCCAAGATCGCAGCAATGAAGTCCGAAATAACAATCACTGGAAGATAATGCCAGAAGATATGAAAGGCAGCTTCCGATACTACTAAAGGGAAAACTCGAAATCTTTCGAATCCCTTTCGCCATCCTGTCGGACCCTATAAAGCGTTCGGTCGTCCGTACCTGATGCAACCGCGGACCGCACCGACCCAGCGCCGTCGGATAATTCCTGATTCGACCAAGAAACTGTCAATTGCTGGGAGGCTGCGAAACAACTGTGCTAACTCGGATAGCACGTCCGTCACTGAGGCCTGAGGAGAAGCGGTCCTACAATGCATTGCCGCTGGAAGCTCCGTGATCGTTACCCCGTGCATACTACCAATATGCGAGCGAACGGAGTGTACAGGCCTCGTGTCCCTTGGCTACCGGATGGCGCGACCTATTCGCCGTGGAATCACTGAATGAAGAAACTGATCGGATACTCGAGGTCACGTAGCCAATGTGCGGTCGTGTGCCCTGCTGTGAGGATGAGGAAGCATTAAGGACAGTCTCTCGGACTGTCAATATAACGGAGCGTCCCGACTGACAGACATATGCTCCGAATGTAAAATATCTGAACCACAACATGCGGTCCCCTATGTTGTTGGACGAGAGAGGGACCTCTCTCGCTCACAGCCCGGACGGACCTGGACAAGCCAGGAACCGGACTAACAGGCTTCCTCCGATCTGTCCTCAATCTGCCGTCCCTGGGTGAGTACTAAAGTAATTAAAGTGCTCGCATCACCCAAATCTCCTTCCTAGACCGCAACGGACGAACCCGGCAGCCGAACCATTCGATGAATGTACGCTACACCGGGTGAGCTAGCGAATGTCACTCCGTAGGTGATAGACATATTCCATGAGCACTTATTGCCGCTAGCTCTTCATTAACTATGACGACAGAGGCACACTTTTGAAAGACATCTCCGTAACTTTGCGAACAAGAAACCAGAAATGCTTGGTTATAGCAAGCATACAATAATAATATATAGCGTCGTTCAATAATTCGAAAGTTTGCGTGACATTATTGGACTATGTCGGAACTGAGGGACGTTGTCCCCGAACCGAAACAAAAATTTCTAAGTCCACCGACGCTATCAGTTTCTTATCCGGCATCGCAGCATTCTGGTCCAACGAAAGAAGCTGTAGAAGACCAAGTCAGATGACATACACAACAGCATATGTTGTTCCGAAAGGGAAAGCTCGAAATCCTCCAAATCCCTTTTGGTATCCCGTCGGACCGGATGAAATTTTCGGACGTCCGTACCCGCTTCCGCGGAGCGTTCCGACCGAGAATCGTCGGATAAAAAATATGCGACAGATTCAGTTGATGCTGGGATGCTGCGATAAACTGTGCTATTTAGGAAAGGACGTCCGTTCCCGAGGCCTGTGCAGTAGCGGTCTTACGATGCATTGCCGCCGGAAGCTCCGTGTACGTTGACTCCCGCACACTTCCTATGCGAACGTCCGGAGTCTGCAGGCCTCGTGTCCCTGGCTACCGGATGGTGTGACCTGGTCGCCGATGAATCACTGACTGGCGAAGCTGACTGGATATCCGTGGTCACGTAGCCAAGAGCGGTCGTGTGCACAACTATGAGAATGAGGAAGCCTTATTGACAGTCTACTCCGAACTGACTATATGTCGGAGTGTCCCGAGCGACGGACGTATGCTCCGAATGCGAAACATTTTGTACCACAACATCTGGGGCCAGATGTTGTTGAACGAGAGAGGGGCCTCTCTCGCTTGCCGTCCGGATGGACCGGAACGAGCTATGAACCGGACTAAAAGGCTTCCTCCGTTCTCCCTCCGATCCGCCGTCACTGGGTGTGCATTAGGTTGATTTATAGTGCTCGCATCACCCCAAAATTCCTTCTAGACCGCAACGGACGAACCCGGCTGCCGAACCATTCGGTGAATGGACGCTACACCGGGCGAGCTAGCGGACGTCAAAGGCCGTCGAACCTACTAGGGTCCTCTTAGGCAATTGGCGTATTTACATGAGCACTTTTCCGCTAGCCCTTCATTAATTGTGACGACGGAGGCACACTGTTGGAAGACATCACAGATACATCACCCTAATCTTGATCGTCTGAAATAGAAATAGATAAAGTAGAGTGACCCTGCGGGGAAAGGACCGGAGTGTCCAATTCCCCAATAACATACCGTGACATACGCTTCCCATATTGTCATCGAAATCATACGATACAGAACAGGAGTTAATGCGAGTACACTGACCACATATAGAATGATTATAAAGTCAGAGGAAGACTTCCTCTTATTACAATTGATCAATATCCTTTCAATGTGAAAAGAAAACAAGTCCTGGTACTCGCACTAACCCCTGGCAATCAAAATACATAATAATAATATGATCCATTAATATAGAAAAAATAATTGAAATCAAAATATTTTGAAAAAATATTTTTTCAGAACAGCCCAAGTTTCTGAAAAGTAACGTTAAGCCCCAATGGATCCCAAGCCTAAATGTGGACAAAAATTTTAAAAATATTTTAAACAATTTATTCAACACTTACGAACAATAATAATGTATCTAGTTATGAATAAAATAACATCAAGATATTATTTTCCAGAAATCCCCCCCTCACACAGAGGGCTGTTGAAAATGTAAACAATGAGTGTAAAAACACTAAAATAAGACTCCAGGCACCCAGGCCCGAAATCAGTTACCAAAAATACACTATCTGATGCAAAACAGAGACTTCCAGGGAAGAAACTGCAGAACATCAGATGGTAGATGCAGAACACAACGCCTAACCACCCGTAGGTGAAGACGTAAACATGGGGAAAAGAAACAGAATTCATTCTGTTATTCAGCTAAAACTCCCAAGAAAATTTAGTAATAATAATTACAAAAACTATGCCAAAAGCATGGGAGAATAGCAAGGGGGGACTTAAAGGACAGGGAGAGAGGAAAACACTTAAAAAACAGTGTAACTAATTAATCAGAATGACAACAAAATGGCTGCTGCCTCGAAAATAGGTAACTTAACATAATTTCATTGAAAAATTTTAAGTTACAGCCCTGATAATATTCTGTCACACATTTTTTCCTCTCCTCCTTCTCTATCCTCCTTAGAATCACCATTTCACTAATATTTATGTGTCTGGCATCATTTAAACTGAGATTTACAAGCACAAAGATCAGTCAGATGTTAACTGATGAAGGGCCAAACTTAGAAATGATTAATGGCGCCAATTTCGGAACGTCCTTGACACTGCGCATGCGCAGTAGAGGCGAAGTGTGGAGGGCCTTTCAGGACATGTTTTCTTTGGTTTTAGATGGAAATTTTGGGGATTGGGGGGCAAAATTTGTGTTTGGCCCTATATTTTAAGAGTTAGCACCAGCTATGTCTGGGTCATTGGTACAGTATAAAAATATATTGAACGTGCATCATCCCCTCCCAACCCTCTATCCATGTGCCAAATATGCAAAGTGTAGCTTGAACCATGTTGGTGGGAGGGGTGGTAACATGAAAATAGAGAAAAAAAGCTTAAAAAACAACAAAAATGGTCACCATTCTGCCATCTTGGATTTTGAAAAAAAAATTTTGAGCGTGCATCATCCCCTCAGAACCATTTATCCATGTACCAAATATGAAAGGTGTAGCTTAAAGCATGTTGGAGGGAGAGGTGGTAACATAAAAAACAGACAGACAGACCGAGCAGACAGACAGACAGACAGACAGACAGACAGACAGACAGACAGACAGACAGACAGACAGACAGACAGACGGATGGATGGACGGATGGACGGATGGATGGATGGATGGATGGACGGACGGACGGACGGACAGACAGACAGACAGACGGAGTGCAATCCTATAGTCCCCTTACGGTTCCCATAGGGGACTAAAAATATTGCTAGCAGGTGGAGAGCAAATATCTTATGTAACACTTTCCAATATTTAACTGGTAGAGTGCTAGAAGCCACTATAACAAGGGCTACGCAAAGCGTGGGCCACTGCCCCCAACCTGTAGGCATGTTCGAAGTAGCCTTAAAGGTATTGTGGGACAGAAAAAATGTCCAACGTGCCATAACTCTGGGAAAAATTATGTGGCGCAACCCGTTCCTTGTACATATCCATTCCCCCATGCAGGTCTATCAGCATACCAAAGGAGATCCAAATCCGACCAATGACATTTAAATTACAATGCAAAACGTTTGTATTGACAGACAGTCAGACAGATGGATGGAGAGACAGACGGATGGACAGATGGGCAGAGGGCTTCACTAAATACCCCCAAATTCTCCTTCGGAGGTTGGGGCATAATAACTGTGTGAATGCTGTAATTTATTTTTAAGTGATGACTGAAACTTGGTGTAAGAAGCCATATTCTGAGCTGCCATAATCTTGACTGCTCAATCTTCGACATGAAAACAGGTAAGATCCAATATCTTTGCTTCCTGCTATAGAATGTAAATATATCACTAACCTCACTGTGATTAACAAAAGCTACTGCTGGTGTACCCTGAGCTCCACCATATGCTGCCTTGATAACATGATTAACAGCATGGTTCTTTGTTCTGAAAAAAAATATTACATATAGTAGAACCTTTACTTTTAGCCTCAAACAAAAGCTGAATACCAAATATCTACCAATTCCATTCAAAGGTTCTGAAGAAGATTTTTTTAAAACTTTGAGATCAGATCAAAATGCAAATTCATAAGAAACAAATCCCTAAAATTTGACTGAAATCGGCCCAGAGGTGTTTGAGAAGAAGTACTGATAATAATAACACTTTGGCCGGCCGCTAATTTGTCGCGGTTCTCGGATGAGAAGGCCTTGGTTACCCCTGTACTCCCAACTGCCTCCCTATTCCCACGCTTCTTCTCTCCTCCCAACACTCGGAGATGAACTGCTTGATGACATCTCTTGCCCCATTCTTTCCAATCTCTCCGATTAGCATATTAACCCTCTCCTTTGAGTCTCCCACTAACCACATGTCCTTCATTCTCCCCTCCCACTTCCCCATTATACTGAATACCAATTCACGGATAATGGATGGCTGGGGAAAAATGATCACTATAGCACACCCGACTTTCAGTCACATGAGCTGAAAACTAGTATTTTAACCTGAAATTCAACTTTTTCAGAAAATTTTGCTTTTGACCTCACAATCAATGTTTCAATTTTGTCTTTTCATTTTTGATAATTTACAAGCCCATTAACTATTTACCCACAATGACATCCCCAGTAGATTACCAAATACACTTTAAAAAAATACTTTTCATGTTTGTTTGGTTTGGTCTACTTCCGCCTAAAGAGCACTTTCACCTACAAAATAACTTTTGTAAAAGTGTAGGTGAAAGTGCACTAATTTAGCTTGGGGGATTAATGGTTATTATCTGGTTTACCCATCGAAAATGGATTTACCCTGAACAATTTGAATATGTGTACTATTAAGAACAGGAAAGTTAACTATGACTTTTTTAAATACGTATTTTTGCAACTTTAAATACACACATGCACCTTAAATGCTGATTATCTACTCACATTGAACACTGGTATTGCGAGCATTTGCAAAAACAAATGATGTGAGAGATTCTAAGATGTGTATTCTCATATTTTACTTACCCGGTACTTGTTCTGAATAGTACACATGTTCAAATTGTTGAGGGTAAATCCATTTTCGATGAATAAACCAGGTAATAACCGTTAATCCCCACAAGCTAAATTAGTGCACTTTTGCCTACACTTTTACAAAAACTATTTTGTAGGCGAAAGTGCACTGTAGGCAAAAGTAGATGCCTCCGTTTATTTTTTCCTTGCATATAATACCTCTTCTGGATTTCACTAATAAACACAAATGAAAGAATAGAAACTGGAGAAATATTCCACAATAATACCCCCTCTATTAAATATTAGAACGTTTCTTTTCATGTTTTATCGGTCGATAGTACCTGAGTTTGTGTGATTTCTGAAATAAAACCTGAAGCAGCGAAGCTGCTTCAGGTTTTATTTCAGAAATCACACAAACTCAGGTACTATCGACCGATAGAACATGAAAAGAAACGTTCTAATTATTTTATTATGCCGAACAAAAGTACGTTCATTGTTATAATGTTAAGCGTTCACTGAAGCATGTCATCAGTCTTGTAACAACAATGTAGTCGAATCCAAAAACATGACGTCATTTCGAACGAATGACGTCTCTTCGAAAATGACTTGTCACAAGTGCCGTCGCTTTGGGAGTTTCTTTCTATATCAACAAATGCCAGTGTTTACAGCTGTTCATGTTATAATTCATTGTTAATGCTTGTGTGATAAGTGGTATAAATTAATGGAATATAAATTCATGTTTCTCGGACGACGGCAGTTGGTAGAATTAAGCGGAGTGAAACAATTTATTTTGAACTTGAGGCGGAGGTTCAGTGAGGACGGGGATTACTCAACTTGTGGAAATATAATTGATTGAGGTCATAACTCATATTCAGGATTCACTGAGGTGGTGAACAACATGTGAGTCTTTAATATTTCTGATTCTTTTGAATTCATTGTTTGCAGTTAAAATTGAAAACACACCCACTGAAGATGCCCATGTGTTGGTAAGTTTGTGTCTACCGGTGACGAAAAAAGTTAAACGAACATGGAGCCAGCCTTTGGTGTTGAGAAATTCCAATCGACGCTGTTCAATGGAAGTGGAGCTTACATTTTCTTCGTTCTCTTGTCTCCAGGGAAAAACGTTCCGACAGTACCCGTGTTTTGCCCCAAAAGTCCAGTACTATGACTTTTAGAAGGTGTCGAATTAACCAATCATGGCTGATGTTAAAAACGTGAGGCATAATAAATATGTTTATTCATCCTAAATATAAAGAGATGTTTCACAAGCTGTTAACATGCTTTTCTCAAGCCCTCTGGCATGGGAATTTGGGCTGCACAATTCTCTTTTTCACCGCCTTTACAAACTTAACAAAAATAAAAATGTATTGGTTTAATATCAGATAAATTCCACTACATATGTTATTCTGTAGATAATGAGGCCCGAAATACAAAAACAAACCAAACCTGAATACAACAGAACTCAAAGTGAATTGTTGGTCCCGGCCATTTGAGTGTACAAACTCATTAACTGGTTGTGGGCTAGATTATTTTTGGTGGTCTGAATTATTAAAAAATCTGTTTTATTACAAATTATTGGAGAGTGCCTACATGCACTCACCAATAATTTGTAATGAAACAAATTTTTATGAACAAAATATTATTTGCATTTGACTGATTATGAAATATGAGGAAGGAAAATGTGGCGTTTCCTCTGGCACTCACATTTTTTGAAAGCCCTGATAGTGGCTTCTAGCACTCAACCAATTAATTTCAACTTTGAAAACTCGAACTTCCGACATTTCAAATACCTATGATCTCTCAAAGTCCTTTGTTGATAAGGAACTAATTAATCCATCGAATAATACACCCCCCCCCACACCTTTCCCCTACCCCGAAAGTCGAACTCTGCCTGTATAAACACAATGTGGTGAAAGTATGATCAACATTGTGACCACACATTATCAAGGGTGAAGTGATTAACTGCACATTATCAAGGGTGAAGTGATTAACTCTTTACCCAACATAACGGCCAAAACCGGCCAGTGCTATTCTAAAAAATCACCAGTTAATTTTCATTTTTTGTCTCAAAAACATAGGTTATGACCCATCGCTGGAACGAGCTCGTTTCAACGAGGGGTCATAACCTATGTCTTTGAGATCAAAAATTAAAAAAGAATTTTTTTTGCAAGTGTTGTCTGCTTTTTGTTTGAGGTGTGAAAAACTCTTTAGAAGCCTTCAATAACAAAGCACATTAAATGTTGCTTGAGTGAGAAATAACCCAGTAATAAATGACTTTAAAAGTGGGGAAAACTCAGTAAAGCATCACCCCATCATCTGTTCCCGTGTAGGCAGACCAGATGACCAAGGCCCAGCATCCACACTCCCTTATAGGCTGATGGATGACTCCCAGCTTTCAAAAACACATATTGGTGTATTTTTTCCTTTTTGTAACTGTTAAGGATAATATGCTGGGGCTGCTCCCAAACCAGCGACTGTTTCTTCTCTAAGCAAACACAGAGCAGAACTCTTGTAGTTATGCAAAATTCTCAGCTATCTTCCATTTCGAGGGTCTCGGGGATCTCAACTCACTACCCTACTGCCAGTGCGCACATTCAAACTAAATAAGATTATTGGCTCTTGCGTCCGATTCTCGTGGATTTATAAGCAAATAAAGCTATAAAGCAAATAAAGTTATTAGAGTCATAAGGGATTTCAATCCCACATCTTCCCTGTGCGCCTTCGGTGTGCTGAAACCTTTCATTCATTCATAAAGCATTTTCTCTTCTTGCTGTGAGTCAGTCTGTAAAGTAGTGCCAAGTTGTAGTCTGTTTTTTTTGCATGTGTTTACACATCATATATTACATGTTCCGGTTTCAGATTTGATCAGTTGTTCATTATATTCAATTTGAGATACAGGTAATATATAATTTGGTATTCTACATCTGCAACACACACCATGATATAACAACACTCATACTCATCAAACATTATCAAGACTGCAAATCAACAAGTCGCCCCTTTTTCAAAACTTCAAAAACTTAAGTATCTGATAACTTGGAAGTGATTTTCTCTGGTCCCTCGAACTTCTGAGTTATTGAGATTACGTTTTTTTAACTCTTTACCCAACGTAACGGCCCAAACCGACCAATGCTATTCACAAAAATCGCCAATTAATTTTCATTATATTTTTCTCTCAAAAACATAGGTTATGACCCCTCTTTGGAACGAGCTCATCGAGATCGTTCCAATGAGGGGTCATAACCTATGTTTTTGAGACAAAAAATGAAAAAATTAGTTTTTCAAGAATTTTGTTTGAAATTGTCGTCTGCTTTTCATGTTAGGTAAAGGGTTAAAAAAAATTGTCTGGAGCAGCATTGGATCAATTCTGTGCAGGCTTATTCTATAACCTACGACTATTTCTGCAAACCAACATGAAGTACAACCAGCTCAGTGGCCAATGTGAAACAAAGGCTAGAAATGAAGAAAATATTTTTAAAAATGGTATATGGTATTGTTGACAGTAAGGAGAAAATAGTACCTTATTTTAAAAGAAATGAAAAAATGCATCTCAAGAATATTGTCTGAAAAGGACTAATATTTTTACTCACAATGGCATGTAACAAAATGTTACATTTCTGCTCTCAAATGACATCGCTACTTCAGAAAATAATGTTTTATCCTTTTCTGCATCTTCATTGTCAGATGTAAATAAAATAACAAATGGAGATCCTCTTGACAATAGGACAGGAAACATCAATGCAGACAGTTCTGGCTGGAATTAAAAGCAAGAAAAATACTAAACTTTTATTTCAAGAAGTAAAGCTTAAATAAGGATAGTAATAAGGTATTCATAAAAACTGCAATTTAAATTTTAATATTTTTTTCAATTTCAGTTTTCAGTTTCCGCAATTAATTCCTTTCCTGACAAGACTAACAGAGGACATTTGCAAAAGAATTCTTGAAAACAAAAAGCCTAATGATCACTCAAAGAAATTTAAATTTTATAGTAAATTTCCTTTCTTATTACACCTACCGCAGTTGTTTACTACAGGCTTGCACTACAGTGGAAGACCCTAACTCGGATAAAATACTCTCTTTTTTTAATCTTTCCCAAGAGATTTGGGAAAGAAAAGTGGTGTAAAAACACCACGAAAAAATAAGTGCAAACTGGTTCGAGCGCCATCGGCGCACACCCAGTAGGGGACGCACTTCTCTTAGTACAATTCCACGATTTCTGTTAACCAGTGCACGAGCAGTCATCAAACCATTTTTTTGAGTCCGCCAACATAGGAGTTATGTGATCAGTGGGGAGAAAGGATTCTTACCCGAATACGAAGACGGGAGGGCCTCCATGTAAACAATTGCGGTTGGTATAATAAGAAAGGAAATTTACTATAAAATTTAAATTTCTTATCAACCTACCTTACAAATGTTTACTACAGGCTGAATAGACAATAGGATGGAGGGAATCACATAACCAACCCACACATAACCCAACTGCAGGGAACTGTGCACAGAGGAAGAGGTCCCTAGGCCTATCAAACCATAGCATCACAAACATTAGTAAAAGACAATGAGAGATGAGGTGTATGGTTCTGTGCGACGCACAGACAGAAAGAGCAGTAACAGCACAGAGCCGGAACTGACCTTGTAAGCAGCCGAATGGCTGGGATAGACCACAGTCTGAGCAGATGAAAGAGGGCCCTTAGAACAAAGGTCCTCTGCCTGCTCCTGCAACTGTCGCAGATATGTGGAGAAAGTAGTATTTCTCCAATAGGCTGTCAGCATAACATCCGGCAACATGACAGAGTTAGTATAAGCCCCAAGAGGTAGACAATGCACGCACCTCGTGGCAGAAAAATGATTGGTAATACAATTGTCAGTCGCTAGACGAGCGGAAGAAGCTTGAATAGCAAGACAAATCCATCGAGAAATGGATTCAGGAGAGATCTTCTGTCGACCAGGAATAAGAGACAGAAAATCGACCCTACCTTTCCAAATGAATAGAGAAAAGGGTGTTTACCCTCAACAGAAGAAAGAGTCCCGATACAGATAGGAGGCGGAGTAGTTCCAGTATTTGATTCTTAGCCAGAAAGGAGCAATCACTGGTAAACATAACACTGGTGGGAGAGCTCCAGAAAAAGGCTGGGTCAACCAAGAGGGCGTGAAGCTCACTAACCCGTCTGGCTGAGGCAAAAGCCATCAGAAAAGCCGTCTTGTATGTGAGAAAACGCATATCCACCTGGGATAAAGGCTCCAATGGTATCCCCCTCCCCCAAGCAAAACAGCACCCAAGAAAGATTCCATCTTGGGATAAGCTGCAAAGTCCGAGGCCTTTTCAAGGAAAAGTGCCGAAAACAAGCTTGGAAAGGCATGGAGCAGTGCTGATACGATGCTGTCCCACATATGAAAAGGTCTCCGAAGCATGGACCTGTACCCATTGATGGAAACAGGCTGGAGACCCCCAGAATCAAACATATACCAGAAACTCCGAAATCTGTGTGATCAAAGGAGTGACAGAAGCAACAGAGTGATCCGCACAGTGAGGGCTGGGTTAATGTGGCCCTCACAGTTAATGTATGCGGCCCTCACAGTTAATGTATATCAACAAAAGTTACCAATTTACAGTGAAATTATTCCAAAATGAATCATCCTATCAAGTTACAATGAAATCCCTTCATAAATACTGCCTGTAGACTGTGCTAAAGGTTTTTGGGCTTCGGGCCTGTGTAGCCATCACGGTTGACAGATAGCAACCAAAATGGGACATCCTCATCTAGACATTATACTGAGTCATCCTACCAAGTTATAATGAAATCCCTTCATAAATATGACCTATAGACTGTGCTAAAGGTTTTCGGGCCTCGGGCCCCTGTAGCCGTCACAGTTGACCAATTGCAACCAAAAGGGGATGTTCTCATCTAGACATAATGTGGAGTCAACCTACCAAGTCAAGTTACAATGAAATCCCTTTATAAATGTGACCTGTAGACTGTGCTAAAGGTTTTCGGGCCCCTATAGCCATCACAGTTGACCAATCGCGACCAAAAGGGGATGTTATCATCTAGACATTATATGGAATCAACCCATCAAGTTACAGTGAAATCCCTCCATAAATACGACCTGTAGACTGTGCTAAAGGTTTTCGTGTTTTGGGCTCGGGCAGTCGTCATGGTTGACAGATCATGACCAAATGGGGAAGTTCTCATCTAGACATCATACGGAGTCATCCTACCAAGTTACAATGAAATCCATCCATATTAAATATGGCCTGTAGACTGTGCTAAAAGTTTTTGGGTTTCAGGCTTGGGCAGCCATCACGGTTGACAGATCATGACAAAAAGGGAACATTCTCATCTAGATATTATACAGAGGTGTCCTACCAAGTTACAATGAAATTCCTTCATAAATGCGACCTGTAGACTGTGCTAATGGTTTTTGGGTTTTGGGCTCGGGCAGCCATCACGGTTGATAGATCGCGACCAAAAGGGCACATTCTCATCTAGATATTATACAGAGGCATCCTACCAAGTTACAATGAAATTCCTTCATAAATGCGACCTGCAGACTGTGCTAATGGTTTTTGGGTTTTGGGCTCGGCAGCCATCATGGTTGATTGATCGCAAAGGGGACGTTTTCATCTGGATATTATACAGAGGCATCCTACCAAGTTACAATGAAATTCCTTCATAAATGCGACCTGCAGACTGTGATAATGGTTTTCGGGTTCTGGGCTTGGGCAGCCATCACGACCAAATGGGGATGTTCTCATCTAGACATGACCTCAAACCTGTATATGAAATTTCATGACGATCGGATAAGAACTACAAGGTGTCGCCTGTGCTAAAGGAAAATGTGAACAGACTCACAGACTTCTGTACACGTGATGGCAATAGCTTATCTTGACTTTGTCAAGTTAAGCTAAAAACTGGTCCAACATTGAAAGGAAACTTATTCTAGACCCCAACAGTGAATAATTCAAAAATAAAAATGATTCAAGTCAGCACCGATTAGTTATTGAATGGAAACCAAATTCAATTCATAATGAATTGGTTGAATTGGCTTGCTGATCCAAAATCGAAAGGAAGCTTCCTCTAGACACTAATAATGCATACCCAAATAAACAGCTGCGCCATGAGCACATGATACGCCCGTTGTTAATTAAAAGAAAGAAGCACACAATATGAGTTTACAAGTGTACCTAATCCATATTTTTTTATATTCATGTACAATAATCATAACCAACAGAATACAGTAAAACTTACTCAATCGTATATCTTTTAATTGAATATTCATGTTAGATAAATAAAATTTCAAAACACAAAACCATTTACTATACCTATAATACAAATTTGTCCTGATAATTGAATATGGGCTTTAAATTAAAACTCCTGTTAATTGAATAAAAAATTATTGAAAACCATCTTTTGCTGTTTTGATTGTCTCTGACGGCCAGTGAATTCCTTCATTAAATGGTGTTTTTGATCCCTGACCCTTTACCTAATGCTAGTAGCAGGCGACACCTGTAGCAAACTAAAAAAAAATTTTTTTTTCTTTCAAAATATAGGTTATGACCCCTCATTGGAACAATCGTGACATGTTCATTCCAATTAGGGGTCTTAACTTACGTTTTCGAAGGAAAAAATGAAAGTATAGACAAAACTGAAGAGTGATTTCCCAGAGCTAACAGAGCTCCGTCAAACCAGATATAATTGACTAAATAATGTTTACCCGGAATAACAGAAGAGAAATAGAAAAAGTGTTGAAATAGTAATGGTATAGTTGGATGGATACAACTCACCTAATTTCATGGTAATGCGATCCATATTATTTTATGGTCTGAGTAATAAACTTCAAGAGTACCTCCATCATCAATGTCAACATTTGTGAATATGAGATCTATAGTAGAGCCATGATCATTTGTTGGTTGAAAGATAACCTGCTTATATTTCATGTTTTGAATCATCACTGATAAGAGTTGTTGTTTGTCAGGCGAATCTTCCTTCCAATTAATACTGAAGTCTCCAATAATGACAGCACTGTTGTCACAGACATATCTACTGTGTACAAACTTGAGTCTTTCACAAAGTTTGCTCACTGGCTTATTTGGTGGTTTGTAAACAATAACAAGAGTCAAACTTGGATTTTTGTGTGTGCGTACAACAGATATTTCAATGCCATTTGCAGACTCATTTACAGGAAAATTGGGACAGTAATCATCCTTTGAGTAAACTACTAGTCCATGAGGAGGTCTCTTAGAACCTATTTCCACAGAATCCTGTCTGTACTGATTGAAAGAACTCAATGATGTAGAATTCTGATCATCAAGAGTGCAGAATTTTGTTTCACAAAAACTAACAATACTTGCGTGAGCAATATTTCACTTTTCTAAGTAATAAAGTCCCATAACTCTGGAATGACTAATCAAACGGCGACACCAAACGAAAGGCAGCTTCCATTCATCAACATAAACCACCTACCAAAAAATCGTGAAAATCTCTCGAAGCGTTCTCGAGTTATAGTACGTGTAAAAAATCAACAATTTTCTAAGTAATAAAGTCCCATAACTCTGGAATGACCAATTGAACGGCGACACTAAACGAAAGGGAGCTTCCCTCCATCGATATACACCACCTACCCAAAAATCAAGAAAATCTCTCAAAACGTTCTCAAGTTATCGTACAACGTGTAAAAAATAAACAATTTTCTAAGTAATAAAGTCACATAACTCTGGAATGACTAATTGAACGGTGACATTAAACGAAAGAGAGCTTCCCTCCATTGATATACACCACCTACCCAAAAATCACGAAAATCTCTCAAAGCGTTCTTGAGTTATCGTACGATGTGTGACCGGACGGACAGATGGATGGACGGACAGACGGACAGCGGTATACCACAATACAACCCATTTTTTCAAAACGGGCATATAAAAATGAAATTGATTTGAGTCAGTATTCATTAGATTTTAGGTGGAAACCAAATTCAAAATGGCCACCATAATGAATTGGCCACTGGTGGCCATCTAGGTTCAGCTGACTGGTCCGAAATCAAAAGGAAGCTTCCTCTAGATACCAACAAAGCATAATTAAAAAGTAAAAAAAATGATTTGAGTCAGCATTCATTGGTTATTGGATGGAAATCAAATTCAATATGGCTGCCATATTGAATTGGCTAGCTGGACCTAAATTGAAAGAAACCATTGTCTGGTCATCCACAAGTTACCCCTAAAATTATAATTTGATCAAATAAGCGGTTCTTTAATTATCTGACAGAAGTTAAAAAATTTATAGTAATTTATATATTTTTTATACTTACCAATGACCAAGACTTAGCTGGTGCTAACTCTAAAATATTTAGGTCCAAACACAAATTTTACCCCAATCCCCCAAATTTGCATCTAAAACCGAAAATTACATGTCCTATATGGTCCTCCATATTTTTACTCCACTGCGCATGTGCAGTGTCAAGGAGGTCTCAAAATTGGCGCAATTATCATTCTTACAACCAGTGCCTGGTAAGCGATATGTACTCAGCGGGGAGGTATGAGTTCCCAACTCATGGGAGGGCCATCCCCGTCTGGGTCCTTGGTAAGTATAAAAAATATATAAATTACTATAAATTTTTTAACATTTTTATACTGTACCAATGACCCAGACTTAGCTGAATAGTAAAAAGGTTGGAGGGCCTAGGACATAAAGGAAAATCCAATAGACTCAATTACATATAACAGAACTATCCCCTCAAGGAGAAAATGAGAGATAGGCTTTACATGTATCTTTCTTATTTGTATCAAAAAGAAAGACACAACACCATTCTATAATTGAGAGCAATAACATCAGTGATCTCTATTAACATCCAGTATAACCCTTTATACTAATATTTTTTAAAGGAAAGCCAATAAATAAGGAAGTCCAGCAAAATGAGACTCTATATACTCATTTAAAAGTGTCCGAGGATTGTATATTAACGCCCGATTAACATGTGATATATACAAATGTCTCACACCGAGCAACACTTAAAAAATATTACATAGATGAGTAAACATTAGCTTTACTTTAAAACCATCCCGGTACCGACTCGGAATTACTGACTCCAAGGGAGGTATTCCCTTGCTTTACACTATAAAGCAGGTGACCTAAAGGAACACTCCCCCCCCCCCCCTTCCCCTTGCCCTGGATCAAATACTCCAGAGCGAAGAGGGTAGCAGGACAGAGTCACTGCCAGAATCGAAAGCCTACATATATATAGTTGCCACTGTTTAGTGGACGACATTCTGAGTGAAAATAACGGACCAAAACAATGCAGATCTGCAGAAATGGACTCAATATTTCTCTGATACAAATTCATGAAAGTGGAGGGCTAAGACCAATATGCAGCCCTCATTAGATCTGTAATAGCAACATTATTAGCCTAAGCCCATGATGTAGAAAGAACTCTTACATCATGAGCTTAAAACTAAAGCACAGACTGCTGATTGAAGATATTATCATAAGCAGTACTGACAGTAAATTGAATCCATCTGACCATAGAATGGACCGAAATATGGAGGAAGCTTCCACGGCATGTCCCACAACAGACGCCTGAGTAGATTAATCCACGGTCTTTGTGGAGCTACAAATGCTACCAACAGAATATTGCATTGAGATATTAACTTGAGCAATATCTGCTGAATCAACAGCGCTGGAAGGTACGCATATCCTATTATTCCGTCTCACGAGATCGATAGTGCGTCTACTGCAAACGCTCAAAGATCCAAACATTGTGACACATACGTCTGCAACTGATTGTTGAAATGCGTCACGAATAAGTCGATCATTGGCCACTCTTCTTGGTAGCAAATCTGATTGAATACTCATTTGTTGAAAGTCCATTCTGGCGGCAACAAGCGGCCCCTCCGTGAAGGGAGTCCGCTAATACGTTCAGACGACCCGGAATATGACAATCCGATAGGAGAACTTGATGTTCTAGTACAAACAGAAAGATTCCTTCCGTTAACATGAATAACAGAATGGAATGAGTGTCTCCCTAGTTCCGAAAATATGCTAATACCGTCAAATTGTCGGACAGAATTAGCACATGAGCATTCTGAATAACCTTCATCCAATAACGTAGCGCAAGCCAAAATGACATCATTCTTGATGTTAATGTGCTTGATTAGGAACTATGGATCCCAAAGACCCTGGCCCTTCAAATCCATTGGGCTCAATGATACGACCAACCTGTTTGACTGGCATCCGTCCAAACTGTAAAACTCGGATCCGGCAATTGCAGTGGAACTCCCTGAGTTAACCACTGAAAACCTGCCCAAGTCTGAATCTCTTATTCACTTGATTGACAAGAAGATGTCTGTATCGAGCGAAACCCTCCAATTCTGGATCAGAAGAAATTGGAGAGGACAAGTGCATAACTGCCCCATCGGAATAAAATCGCGGCAGCTCCGCACAAACGTATCAGTCTCATGAGATCTCTCGTTGAGACCTAGCCTGAGCGAAGACAATAGTGAGCATAGCAACTGATTAATTTCCCTGGTGGGTGAATGACTTGGACGATACCAGATCCGACTTCTCCTCATTTACTTATGAAACCGAGACATCGGAGCAATAGAAGCAGATTCTGCACATCGTTCTGAAGTGTTAACTCATTGCCGTACCTCTAAAGAATGTGGTTTAGGTAGGTCGATGTTATCGCAGACGAATGAGCTCAGAAATGAGTCATTACCAAGTTCGTTATTCGAGTGAAAGCCCAGGGGGCTAGATTCAGACCGAAGCACATTGTTCGGAGCTGATACACGACTCCTATGATGAAGAAACGAAGATACTTTCTGAACGCCTGATGTAGCATGACGTGAAAGTATGCAACTTGAGATCTATGCATGTAGTATAGTCGTACACCCGAAAACTCGCTCTAACCGATCGGATGGACTCCATATATAAACTTGGAGCCACGATCAGCTTGTTTATCCAGCTCAGATTTATGAGTGGACGGAACGAGCTGTCTGGTTTTGGAACCAGAAAAGGATGGTTGTAGAAACCTGGAAATTCCTGGATTTCTATGGTCTCTATTACGATCATTCCAGAAGAGACTGGACTTCTAATGGAAGCGAGGCTCTTCCCTGCAGACTTGACGGAAGCTGAGTCCATCTTGGACTTCGAGTTAACGGAGGTTTTCGTTTGAAGGACAATTTAGTCCTTCCGAAATCACCCCTCGAATCCAAGGGACGTCCGTAATCTACTCCCAATTGAGAAACTCGACAGTCTTCCGCTCACTGGTACACGATAGAGGATGAGACCATTACCTTCTGGTCCTGTGAGGCTTGTGGAAGGAGAAGCCATGTCCTCCACGGCCCGCACCTTGCCCCGTCGACCTAGGGGTGTCTGACCGGATGTCTCGGCCAGAATTACGGCCTCTACCTGAGTTGCTACCCTGACGGTCTCTAGAGTAAGACCTAGAGGACACATAGTAACCCCTATAGGAACTTCCCTTGGACATATTCATCCCAGAAGTGCCTGTCCTACTTTTCTCCGCTGAATCCGACTATATGGAAGCGGATATGAATAGCAAAGAGTCTGAAGCTTTCTTAGTTATCTGATCATAGACTGCAGAAAGCTTGCCATCGAAGAGAAACTCTCCGGAGACCGGAGCGACTCTGAGAGAGTTTTTCACCTTACTATCCACACGCGTGGATATAGCCAGGGCCGCGTCACGTCTAACCAACTCCATATTGCCACTAAAAGGGCGGAGTTTTACGTGAGGCCCTTGAAAGAACTCTTAAGGAGGTTGTACATCCTGAATTTCCTTTGAGACGTAATGATAACGCTCTGGTAAGGTGATTTGCATACGATGATGCATCTAAGCTAACCCTGCTAGACGATATTGTCGTTTCCAACATCGTGGTTGGAATTGACATTGACAACGGTATAAACAATACTAGGTCCTGGCCTGGTCGTCTAGACGCAGAGAACTCTCAGAATGCTCTGTCCTGCCATTTCAAATTATTCCTTGAATTGATGAAAGGCAGATGTAGAGCATTTGCCAATAAGAAACCTGACCTGCCCATTTAGGTAGCAAGTTATATATATATAGAGCGTCATTCAACAGATCAAATGTCCGTGAGGCATTTCTGGACTATGTCGGAAACTGAGGGATGATGTCCCAAAATCGATAAGAATTCTGATTCCAGTGGCGCTATCAGTCTCTTATCCGGCAACGCAGCAATTTTGGTCCGGAGGAACAACGTCAGAAGATAATGCCGGATACACTCTACGGCAATTATGTTGTTCCGAAAGGGAAAATACAACTCATCCGTATCCCTTTCGCCATCCTATCAGACCCCTTGTAATTCTTGCTCGTCTGTGCCTGAACCTGCAGTGGAACGTACCAATCCAGCTTTCTCGGATAATTCTTAATCCGACAGAGTTACTGTCGGGTGCTGGGATGCTGCAATAATTTGTGCTATCTGCGACAGCACGTCCGTAACGGAGGCCTATGGAGCTGCGGTCTTACAGAATTTAGCCGCTGGAAGCTCCTTGGACGTTGACTCCTGCATATTTCTTATATGCAAACGTCCGGAGTATGAAGGACTTGTATCCTTGGCTACCGGATGGCGTGACCTGGTCGCCGTAGAATCCCTGGTCGGCGATGTTGGTTGAATATGACTGGTCTCGTAGCCAGGGTGCGGTCGTGTGTGCTGCCGTGAGGATAGGATAAGGAAGCTGAAAGTATTTTTCAAGTTATCGAATGCCAAAGGGATTGGAGGAATTTTCAATTTGAAGGATAAAGGGTTAATATCTCACGATTAAATTATCAGATTTACACCAAAAACTATACAGCTCGGCACATCAGTAACCTGAACAGAAATATAAAGTAACTTAGCAATCCAAGCAATATTTTTCAAGTTATCGAATGCCAAAGGGATTGGAGGAATTTTCAATTTGAAGGATAAAGGGTTAATATCTCAGGATATAAAAAAGTTAAAAAATTTATAGTAATTTATATATTTTTTATACTTACCAATGACCCAGACATAGCTGGTGCTAACTCTTAAAAATCTAGGGCCAAACACAAATTTTGCCCCCAATCCTCAAAATTTGCATCTACAACCGAAAAAATCATGTCCTAAATGGTCCTCCATACTTTCCCTCCACTGCACATGCGCAGTGTCAAGGAGGTCTCGAAATTGGCGCCAATTATCATTCTTACAAGCAGTGCCTGGTCAGCGCTATGTACTCAGTGGGGAGGTATGAGTTCCCAACTCCTGGGAGGGCCATCCCCGTCTGGGTCATTGGTAAGTATAAAAAATATATGAATTACTATAAATTTTTTAACATTTTTATACTGTACCAATGACCCAGACATAGCTGAATAGTAAAAAGGCTGGAGGGCCTAGGACATAGAGGAAAATCCAATAAGCTCAACTATATAAAATAGAGTCATCCCCTCGAGGAGAAAAGGAGTATTAGGCTTTACATGTATCTTATTTTATGATAAATTAGAAAGACACAACACCCTCCATAATTAAGCATAATAACATTCATGTTCTCTATTAACATCCAGTATAACCCTTTATACTAATTATTTTTAAAGTAAGCCAATAAATAAAGTTAGTCCAGAGAATTGAGACTCTTTATACTCTTTAAAAGTGTCCGAGGATTGTATATTAACGCCCGTTTGACACGTGACATATACAAATGCTTCACACCGAGCTACACTTTAAAAATATGACATGAATGAATTTTTAAACATTAACTTTACACTTTAAAACCATCCCGGTAACGACTCAGAATTACTAACTCCGGAGGAGGTATCCCCTTGCTTTTCACTATAAAGCAGGTGACCCAAGGGAACACCCTCCCCGCCCCCCTTGCCCTGGGTCAAATAGCCCAGAGTGAAGAGGGCAGCAGGACGGAGTCACTGCCGGAACAGAAAGCCTGCATAACTATAGTTGCAACTGTTTAGTGGACGACATTCTGAGCAACAGATAACGGACCTAAACAATGCAGGTCTCCAGAAATGGACTCAATATTTCTGAGATAAAAATTCGTGAATGTGGATGGCTGAGACCAATATGCAGCCTTCATTAAATCTGTAATAGCAACACTATTTGCGTAAGCCCAAGATGTAGAAAGAGCTCTTACTACATGAGCCGAAATCTTAAGAACAGACTGTTGAGTTGAAGATAGATTATCATAAGCAGTACAGATAGTTAATTGAATCCATCTAGCAATAGAATGGACCGAAATGTCCTTTCTATTAGGCATCAGAGACAGAAAGAAGCATTTTCGTCCCTTTCTGATAAACTGAGATCTTTGTTTATAAATATGTAAAGCTCTAATCGGACAGAGTAAAGGCCTATGCCCGTCTGAAGACGGAAGGGCCTTAATAACAATAGGTTCCGAATATTTATTAGGAGCCTGATTCTTAGCCAAACATTAGTAGTAAAGGTAATAGTGTTCCCGATAGTGAGAATCGTCCACCGATAGTGCATGAAGCTCACTGACTCTTCTAGCAGAAGAGAAAGCTAAGAGAAATGCTGTCTTATAAGACAAGAATTTGAAATCTACTGTCTCAAGAGGCTCAAATGGCTTTTCTTTTAGTTTAAGAAGAACCCAAGCTAAATTCCATTTAGGAATTAATCTAAGGGTTCTAGGTCTATTTATCGAGAAGTTTCTAACTAATTTAGATAAAGAGACATTAGATCCAATTTGTAAACTATCATGGTGTGCATAGGTATCAGATAACATAGACCTATAACCTTTAATAGTAACAGGCTGCAGTTTGATCTCGTCAAACAAGTATACTAGAAAGTTTGCAATGTCTGGTATGGAGGGATCAAAAATATCAACAGAATGATCCCTACACCAACGACGAAAGACCTTCCACTTCGCCGCATAGTTTAGCGAAGAGGAGGTCCTCCTACAGTTAGAAATCGCGTCCACTGCTCGTCCTGTAAAATGCTTGCCGTGCAAGAAGGACCGCACAATGGAAATACGTGAAGGTTGAGACCTTGCGGGTTGTGATGAAGTTGACGCGATTTCCCCTGCGAAAGAAGATCCTCTCGTGCAGGAAGTTTTCGCGGTAAGTCCCACAGCAGACACCTGAGTAGATTTATCCACGGTCTCTGTGGAGACAGACATGCTACCAACAGAATTTTGCATTGTGATTGTTTTATCTTTAGCAATATTTGCTGAATCAACGGCGCTGGTGGATACGCATATCCTATCATTCCGTCCCACGAGATCGATCGAGTGTCTACTGCATATGCTCGGGGATCAGGACATGGTGACACATACGTCTGCAACTGATTGTTGAGTTGTGTCGCAAATAAGTCTATCATCGGCTGCTCCCATTGGTAGCAAATCTGATTGAATACCTGTTTGTTGAGAGTCCATTCTGACGGCAACAAGCGACCCTTCCGTGAAAGGGAGTCTGCTAATACATTCAGACGACCCGGAATATGATGGACCGAAAGCAGAACTTGGTGTTCTAGAACAAACAGAAGGATTCTTTCTGTTAAATTGAATAACAGAATGGAATGAGTGCCTCCCTGGTTCCGGATATACGCTACTACTGTCGTATTGTCGGACAGGATTTGGACATGTGCTTTCTGAATAATGTTCATCCAATGACGTAGTGCAAGCCAAATTGACATCATTTCCTTGATGTTTATATGCTTGCCTAGAAACTGCGGATCCCAAAGACCCTGGCACTTCGAATCTGTTGGGATCAATGTTGCACCCCAACCTGTTTGACTGGCATCCGTCATAATCATAAAACTCGGATCCGGCAACTGCAGTGGAACTCCCTGAGTCAACCACTGAATGTTTGTCCAAGTCTGAAACTCTTGTTTCACTTGATTTGACAAGAGAACATCTATATCGAGCGAATGAATCTTTACACTCCAATTCTGAGTCAAGAAAATTTGGAGAGGACGAGTGCGTAACCGCCCCATCGGAATGAGATCTGCAGCGGCTCTGCACAGACCTATCAGTCTCATGAACTCTCTCGCTGTGACTTTGTCTGAGTGAAGACAATAGCGAGCGTAACAACTGATTAATTTCGCTCTGGTTAACGGCAGACGAACGAGATTGTTGTGCGCCTCGAAGCTCATTCCCAGATGAGTGAATGACTTGGACGGCACCAGATCCGACTTCTCCTCGTTTATTATAAAACCGAGACGGAGGAGTAATAGAAGCAGATTCTGCACATCGTTGTGAAGCATTAACTCGTTGCCGTACCTCTGAAGAATGTCGTCTAGGTAGGCCGATGTTACCGCAGACAAATGAGCTCGGAAATGTATCATTACCGAGTTCATTGTTCGAGTGAAAGCCCAGGGCGCTAGGTTCAAACCAAAGCACATCGCTCGGAACTGATATACAACTCCTAGGACTGCGAAGCGTAGATACTTTCTGAATGTTGGATTACCATGACGTGAAAGTACGCATCTTTGAGATCTATGCTTGTAGCATAGTCGTTTACCCGAATACTCGCTCTGACTGATCAAATTGTCTCCATATAGAACTTCGGAGCGACGATCAGCTTGTTTATCCAGCTCAGATCTATGACTGGATGGAACGAGCCGTCTGGTTTCGGAACCAGAAACAGATGGCTGTAGAAACCCGGTGATTCCTGGTCTTTTACGACCTCTACCGCATTCTTCGTCAGAAGAGACTGTACTTCTGATAAAAGAGCATCTCTTTTCT
This sequence comes from Pictodentalium vernedei, assembly GCA_031216915.1. NCBI lineage: Eukaryota > Metazoa > Mollusca > Scaphopoda > Dentaliida > Dentaliidae > Pictodentalium > Pictodentalium vernedei. Next base: position 374,830,648 of record CM062292.1, read on the forward strand.
GAGGATTTGACGGAAGCTGAGTCCATTTTGGACTTCGAGTTAATGGAGGCTTTCGTTTGAAGGATATTCTTAGTCCTTCCGAAATTACCCCTCGGACCCACGGGTCGTCCGTAATTTACGCCCACTCGTTTATAAAACTCGATAATCTTCCGCCTACCGGAACACAAAAGAGGTTCAAACCATCACCTCCTGGACCTGCGAGGCTTGCGGAAGGAGAAACTACGTCCTCCACGACCCGCACCTCGTCCCATCGACCTAGGGATGTCTGACCGGTTGTCTCGGGCAGAATAACGTCCCGCACATGAGTCGCTGCCTTGGCAGTCTCTAGAATAAGACCTAGAGGACGTATAAGAACCTCTATAGGAACTTCTCTTGGGCGTACTTGTCCCAGAAGTGCCTGTCTTACTCTTTTCTGCTGTATCCGACTTTTTGGAAGCGGATTTGAATAGCAGAGAATCCGAAGCTTTCTTAGTTATCTGATCATAGATTGCTGAAAGCTTGCCATCAAAGAGAAGCTCTCCGGAGACCGAAGCGACTCTGAGAGAGTTCTTCACCTTACTGTCCACACGCGTGGATGTAGCTAGGGCTGCGTCACGTCTAACCAACTCCAGGTTTGCCACTGAAAGGGCGGAGTTATACGTGGAATAAGCTACTGCCCTTGAAAGAAGTCTTAATGAGGATTGTATATCCTGGAATTCTTTCCCTTGAAGACGTCATGATAACGCCTTAGTAAGGTGGTCTGTGTATGATAAAGCGTCTAAGTTAACTCTGTTAGACATTATTGTCGTTTCCAACGTCGTGGTTGGAAATGACATAGACGACGGTATAGACAATTCCGAGTCTTCAGCCTCGTCATCTAGACGCAGAGGAACTCTTGGTATGCCCTGTCCTGCCATTTCGAATTTATTCCTTGAATTGATGAAAGGCAGATTTAGAGCATTTGCGGACAAGAAACCAGACTTGCCTGTTTTGGTAACAAGCTTATATATAGCGTCGTTCAATAATTCGAATGTTTTTGTGACATTATTGGACTGTGTCGGAAACTCAGGGACGATGTCCCTGAACCGATCAAAAAATTCTGTGTCCAATGACGCTATCAGTCTCTTATCTGGCATCGCAGCATTCTGGTCCGACGGAACAACCTCTGGAAGATAATGCCGGATAAAATCTACGGCAGCTTTATGTTGTTCCGAAAGGGAAAGCTCCAAATCCTCCGAATCCCTTTCGCCATCCTGTCGGACCCTATGAAGTTCTCGGTCGTCCGTACCTGATGCTTCAGCCGAGCGTACCGACCCAGCGTCGTCGGATAATTCCTGATCCGACAGAGATTCTGTCGTTTGCTGGGATGCTGCGATAAGTTGTGCTATTTGGGATAGCACGTCCGTCACTGAGGCCTGTGGAGTAGCGGTCTTACGTTGCTTTGCTGCTGGAAGCTCCATGTACGTTGACTCCTGCATACTTCTCTTATGCGAACGTCCGGAGTCTACAGGCCTCGTGTCCCTGGCTACCGGATGGCGTGACCTGGTCGCTGTGGAATCCCTGATTGGCCAAGCTGGCTGGATATCCATGGTCACATAGCCAAGGTGCGGTCATGTGCGCTGCCGTGAGGATGAGGAAGCCCTATCGACAGTCTCTCCAGACTGTCTATATAACGGAGCGTCCCGAGCGGCAGACGTATGCTCCGAATGCGAAACATTTTGTACCACAACATCTGGTCCCAGATGTTGTTGTACGAGAGAGGGACCTCTCTCGCTCGCAGCCCGGATGGACCTGGACGAGCTAGGAACCGGACTAATAGGCTTCCTCCGTTCTCTCCTCTGATCCGTCGTCACTGGGTGTGCACTTTGTCTTATTATAGTGCTCGCATCACCCAAATCTCCTTCCTGGACCGCAACGGACGAACCCGGCTGCCGAACCATTCGATGAATGGATGCTACACCGGGCGAGCTAGCGGACGCCAACGCCGTCGATCCTACTAGGGACCTCTTAGGCAATTGACGTATTTCCACGAGCACTTTTGCCGCTAGCTCTTCATTTATCTGTGACGACGAGGCACACTTTTGGAAGACATCACGGAAACATCACCCTGTTCTTGTTCCTCTGAAATAGAGATTGATAAACTAGAGTGACTCTGCGGAGAAAGGACCGGCATGTCCTTTTTCCCGTAACAACATACCGTGACACACGTTTCCAATGTTTGTCATCCCAATTGACACATACTGAACAGGAGTTAGTGTGAGTACACTGACTACAATTAATACAATGATTATGAAAGTCAGAGGAAGATTTCCTTTTATTACAATTTGAACGATATCCTTTCATTGTGAAAAGAATACAAAAAGTCCTAGTACTCGCAGCAACCCCTGAAAACAAAGATACATAATAACATGATCCATTAACATAGAAAAAATAATTGAAATCAAAAAAATTTTTTGAAAAAATATTTTTTCAGAAAAGCCCAAGTTTCTGAAAAGTAACGCTGAGCCCCAATGGATCCCCAAAAGCCTAAGTGTGGACAAAAATTTTAAAAATATTTTAAAAAATTAATGCAACATTTACGTATAATAATAATGTATCTTGTTATGATTAAACTAATACAAAGACAAGAAATCCCCCTCCACAGAGACTGTTGTCAATGTAAACAAGAAGTGTATAAACACCAGAAACATGACTCCAGGCACTGATAACCATGGCCTTAAATCAGTTACCAATAACACACTATCTGATGCAAAACAGACACTTCCAGGGAAGAAACTGCAGAACATCAGATGGTAGATGCAGAACACTACACCTAAACACCCATGGGTGAGGACGTAAACATGGGGAAAAGAACAGAATTCATTCTGTTACCCAGCTAAAACTCCCAAGAAATTTTAGTTATCATATTACAGAAAATATACCAAAAGCATGGGAGAATAGCAAGGGGGGACTTAAAAGAAAGGGAGAGAGGAAACACTGAACAAGCAGTGTAACTTTATAGCAAGAATGACAACAATAGGCCCATGCCTCGAAATTAGGCAACATAACATAATTTCGTAAAAAAATTTTTAAGTTACAGCCCTGATTATTTCCTGCCACTCATTTTTCCTCTCCTCCTTCTATTTCCTCTTTAGATCCACCATTTCTCTAATATTTATGTGTCTGGCATCATTTAAACTGAGATTTACAAGCACAAATATCAGTCAGATGTGAACAGATGAAGGGCCAAACAAAGAATGATAATTGGCGCCAATTTTGAGACCTCCTTGACACTGCGCATGCGCAGTGGAGGGAAAGTATGGAGGACCATTTAGGACATGATTTTTTCGGTTTTAGATGCAAATTTAGGGGATTGGGGGGCAAAATTTGTGTTTGGCCCTAGATTTTTAAGAGTTAGCACCAGCTATGTCTGGGTCATTGGTACAGTATAAAAATACAGATTTACACCAAAAACTATACAGGTCGGCACATCAGTAACCTGAACACAAATATAAAGTAACTAGACAATCCAAGCAATATTTTTCAAGTTATCGAATGCCAAACAGATTGGAGGAATTTTCAATTTGAAGGATAAAGGGTTAATATCTTGGGATCAAATCATCAGATTTACACCAAAAACTATACAGCTCAGCACATCAGTAACCTGAACACAAATATAAAGTAACTAGACAATCCAAGCAATATTTTTCAAGTTATCGAATGCCAAAGGGATTGGAGGAATTTTCAATTTGAAGGATAAAGGGTTAATATCTCAGGATCAAATTATCCGATTTACACCAAAAACCATACAGCTCGGCACATCAGTAACCTGAACACAAATATTAAGTAACTTGACAATCCATGCCGGACGGACAGATGGACAGACAGACAAAGGATGGATGAATGATGGATGGTCACCCCGGATGCCGGCATTATGTGTACCATACATAGTATGGGTACACATAAAAAGTGAAAACAAACCAGAAACATGACTCCTGGCACTGATAAACATGGCCGGAAATCAGTTACCAGTTTAAACACCATCTGATGCAAAACAGAGACTTCCAGAGAAGAAACTGCAGAACATCAGATGGTAGATGCAGACCAAAACGCCTAAACACCCAAGGGTGAGGACGTAAACATGGGAAAAAAAAACCCAAAAAATAATTCTGTTTCCAAGCCAAAACTCCCAAGAAATTTTAGTAATAAACATTACAAAAAATAAGCCAAAAGCATGGGAGAATAGCTAGGGGGAATAAAGGAAATGGAGAGAGGAAACACTGATAAACAATGGAACATTCATAGCAAGAATTACCACAAGGTCATGCCTCGAAAATAGGTAACATGAATAATTTCGTAAAATAATTATAAGTTACAGCCCTGAACATTTCTTTCCACTGTTTTTTCCTCTCCTCCTTCTATTTCCTCCTTATATCCACCATTTCTCTCATAATTATGTGTCTGGCATCATTAAAACTGAGATTTACAAGCACAAATAACAGTGAAGTGTAACTGTATTGAGGGCCAAACAAAGAATGATAATTGAGCCAATTTCGAGACCTCCTTAACACTGCACATGCGCAGTGGAGTAAAAGTATGGAGGACCATATAGGACATGTAATTTTTGGTTTTATATCCAAATTTTGGGGACTGGGGATAAAATTTGTGCTTGGCCCTAAATATTTTAGAGTTAGCACCAGCTAAGTCTGGGTCATTGGTACAGTATAAAAATACCAAAAGTTAACGGATGGACAGACGGACGACATGGTGAAAACATAATGCTCACGAGAGAATCTCTCAGGGGCATAAAAATTTGAGCTCTTGTCCAATCAGAGGGTGAAGATTTTATTATAATTGGAACATGTGCAAATTCATCGGATAAAGTAGAATTGATGGCATGATAGTCAAATGAATGGAAGCAATATAGTACATCTGTCATAACTTACTACAACATGGAAGCGTTTCTCTTGGATAAACTTCTGTAATGTTTCTGGTGAAAAGTCAAAAGACCTAGCAAAGAAAGGTTCATCCACATCATCCGGCTTCACAACGATAACAGCTGGTACTGTGGTGTCATATTTCTTGGCCCTGTAATAATACATGTACAATGTACAGAATGCTTAGACAATACAATGAAAAGTTAAAAAATTTATAGTAATTTATATATTTTTTATACTTACCAATGACCCAGACTTAGCTGGTGCTAACTCCAACAAAACCAGGGCCAAACACAAATTTTGCCCCCCAATCCCCAAAATTTGCATCCAAAACAAAAAGAAATCATGTCCTAAAGGACCTCCATACTACGCCTCTACAGCGCATGCGCAGTGACGCAGTCGTCCCGAAATTGGCGCCAATTATCATTCTTACTGGCAGTGCCTGGTCAGCGCTATGTACTCAGCGGGGAGGCAAGAGTTCCCAACTCCAGGGAGGGCCATCCCCGTCTGGGTCATTGGTAAGTATAAAAAATATATAAATTACTATAAATTTTTTAACATTTTTATACTGTACCAATGACCCAGACTTAGCTGAATAGTAAACAGGCTGGAGGGCCTAGGACATAGAGGAAAATCCAATAAGCTCAACTATATAGTAAAGAGGTAACCCCTTAAGGAGAAAAGGAGTATTAGGCTTTACATGTATCTTTCTAATTTAATATTAAATTAGAAAGATACACTACCCTTAATAATTGAGCACAATAACATTCATGTTCTCTATTAACATCCAGTATAACCCTTATACTAATTATTTTTAAAGCAAGCCAATAAATAAAGTAGTCCAGAGAATTGAGACTCTTTATAATCATTTAAAAGTGTCCGAGTATTGTATATTAAAGCCCGTTTGACACTTGACATATACAAATGCTTCACACCGAGCTACACTTTAAAAATAAGACATGAATGAATTTAAACATTAATATTACACTTTAAAACCATCCCGGAAGCGACTCAGAAATACTGACTTGGAGGAGGCATTCCCTTGCTTTTCACTATAAAGCAGGTGACCTAAGGGAACACCCGCCCCCCCCCCTTCCCCTTGCCCTGGGTCAAATAGCCCAGAGCGGAGAGGGCAGCCGGACGGAGTCACTGCCGGAACAGAAAGCCTGCATAACTATAGTTGCAACTGTTTAGTGGACGACATTCTGAGCAACAGATAACGGACCTAAACAATGCAGGTCTCCAGAAATGGACTCAATATTTCTGAGATAAAAATTCGTAAATGTGGATGGCTGAGACCAATAAGCAGCCTTCATTAAATCTGTAATAGCAACACTATTAGCATAAGCCCAGGAAGTAGAAAGAGCTCTTACTTCATGAGCAGAAATCTTAAGCACAGACTGCTGAGAAGAAGATAAATCTTCATAAGCAGTACGGATAGTTAACTGAATCCATCTAGCAATAGAATGGACTGAAATGTCCTTTCTATTAGGCATCAAAGACAGAAAGAAACGTTTCCGTCCCTTTCTGATAAACTGAGATCTCTGTTTATAGATACGTAGTGCTCTAACAGGACAGAGTAAAGGCCTACGCCCGTCTGAAGACGGAAGAGCCTTAATAACAATAGGTTCCGGATATTTATTAGGAGCCTGATTCTTAGCTAAAAAACCCACATTAGTAGTGAAGGTGATAGTGTTCCCAACACTACGATAATGAGAATCATCCACCGATAGTGCATGAAGCTCACTGACTCTTCTGGCAGAAGAGAAAGCTAAGAGAAAAGCTGTCTTATAAGATAAGAATTTGAAATCTACTGTCCCAAGAGGTTCAAATGGCTTTTCCTTCAATTTAAGGAGAACCCAAGCTAAATTCCACTTAGGAATTAATCTAAGAGTTCTGGGTCTATTTATCGAAAAGTTTCTAACCAACTTCGATAAAGAGACATTAGATCCAATTTGTAAACTATCATGATGTGCATAGGTATCAGATAACATAGATCTATAACCCTTTATAGTAACAGGCTGCAGTTTGATTTCGTCAAACAAGTATACTAGAAAGTTTGCAATGTCTGGTATAGAGGGATCAAATATATCTACAGAATGATCCCTACACCAACAACGAAAAACCTTCCACTTAGCCGCATAGTTTAGCGAAGAGGAGGTCCTCCTACAGTTAGAAATCGCGTCCACTGCTCGTCCTGTAAAGTGCTTGCCATGCAAGAAGGACCGCACAACGGAAAAACGTGAAGGTTGAGACCTTGCGGGTTGTGATGGAGTTGGCGCGATTTCCCCTGCGAAAGAAGATCCTCTCGTGGAGGAAGCTTCCGCGGTAGGTCCCACAACAGACACCTGAGTAGATTTATCCACGGTCTCTGTGGCGACAGAGATGCTACCAACAGAATCTTGCATTGAGATTGTTTTATCTTTAGCAATACTTGTTGAATTAACGGCGCTGGAGGATACGCATATCCTATCATTCCGTCCCAAGGGATCGACAGAGCGTCTACTGCAAATGCTCTTGGATCCGGACACGGAGACACATACGTCTGCAACTGATTGTTGAGATGTGTCGCAAATAAGTCTATCATTGGCCGTTCCCATTGGTAGCAAATCTGATTGAATACTTGTTTGTTGAGAGTCCACTCCGACGGCAACAAGCGACCCTTTCGTGAAAGGGAGTCTGCTAGCACATTCAGACGACCCGGTATGTGACGGACCGAAAGAAGAACGTGATGTTCTAACGCAAACAGAAGGATTCTTTCCGTTAGATTGAACAACGGAACTGAATGAGTGCCTCCCTGATTCCGTATATACGCCACTACTGTCGTATTGTCGGATAGGATTTGGACATGAGCATCGTGAATAATGTCCATCCAGTGACGTAACGCAAGCCAAATTGACATCATTTCTTTGATGTTTATGTGCTTGCACAAGAATTGCGGATCCCAAAGACCCTGGCATCTCGAATCCGTTGGGATTAATGATGCACCCCAACCTGTTTGACTGGCATCCGTCATAACGGTAAAACTCGGATCCGGCAACTGCAGCGGAACTCCTTGAGTTAACTACTGAATGTTTGCCCAAGTCTGAATCTCTTGTTTCACTTGATCTGACAAGAGAACGTCTACATCGAGCGAATGAATTTTCACACTCCAATTCTGAGTCAGGAAAATTTGAAGAGGACGTGTGCGTAGCCGCCCCATCGGAATGAGATCCGCGGCGGCTCCGCACAGACCTATCAGTCTCATAAATTCTCTCGCCGTGACTTTGTCTGCGTGCAGACAATAGCGAGCGTAACAACTGACTAATTTCGCTCTGGTTAACGGCAGACGAACGAGATTGTTGTGCGTCTCGAAGCTCATTCCCAGATGAGTGAATGACTTGGACAGCACCAGATCCGACTTCTCCTCGTTTACTATAAAACCGAGACGTCGGAGCAATAGAAGAAGATTCTGAACATCGTTCTGAAGCGTTAACTCGTTGCCGTACCTCTGAAGAATGTCGTCCAGGTAGGCCGACGTTACCGCAGACGAATGAGCTCGGAAGTAGATCATTACCGAGTTCATTACCCGAGTGAAAGCCCAGGGTGCTAGATTCAATCCGAAGCACATCGCCCGGAATTGATACACCACTCCTAGGACTGCGAAGCGTAGATACTTTCGGAATGTCGGATGTACCATGACGTGAAAGTACGCATCTTTGAGATCTATGCTCGTTGCATAATCATTCACCCGAATACTCGCTCTGACCGATCGAATCGTCTCCATATAAAACTTCGGAGCGACAATCAGCTTGTTTATCCAGCTCAAATCTATGACTGGACGGAACGAGCCGTCTGGTTTCGGAACCAGAAACAGATGGCTGTAGAATCCCAGAGATTCCTGGTTTTCTACGACCTCTACCGCGTTCTTCATTAAAAGAGACTGCACCTCTGATAACAGAGCGTCTCTTTTCTGTGGATTTGACGGAAGATGAGTCCACTTTGGACTTCGAGTTAATGGAGGCTTTCGTTTGAAGGATATCTTTAGACCTTCCGAAGTCACTCCTCTCACCCAAGGGTCGTCCGTAATCGACGCCCACTCTTGTGAAAAACTCGACAACCTTCACGCCAACCGGAACGCGATAGAGGTTTAAGCCATCACCTCCTGGACCTGCGAGGCCTGCGGTACGAGAAACCACGTCTTCCACGACCCGCACCTCGCCTCGTCGACCTCGGGGCGTCCGACCGATTGTCCCGGCCTGAAGGACGTCCCGAACGAGAGTCGCTATCCTGACGGTCTCTCGAATAAGACCAAGAGGACGCACCGGAACCTCTATAGGAACCTCTCTTGGGCGCATTAGACCCAGAAGTGCCTGTCTTATTCGTGTCTGCTGTATCCGACTTTTTAGGAGCCGATCTGAACAACAGAGAATCATTAGCTTTCTTTTTAATTTTATCATAAATAGCGGAAAGCTTGCCGTCAAAGAGAAGTTCTCCTGAGACCGAAGCGACTCTAAGAGAGTTCTTCACCTTAGAATCCACTAGTGTGGATGTAGCTAGGGCTGCGTCACGTCTAACCAACTCCAGATTTGCCACTGAAAGGGCGGAGTTACACGTGGAATAAGCTACTGCCCTTGAAAGAAGTCTTAAAGAGGATTGTATATCCTGAAACTCTTCCCCTTGAAGGCGCAGTGATAACGCCTTAGTAAGGTGATCTGCGTAAGATAAGGCATCTAAATTGGCTCTGTTAGACGCAATAGCTGTTTCCAACACCGCGGTTGGAATAGAAGCTGACGACGGTAATGATAGCTCTAAGTCTTCCGCCTCGTCGTCCATACGCAGAGGAACTCTCGGTATACCCTGTCCTGCCGTATCGAATTTATTCCTTGCATTAATGAAAGGCAGGTTGAGAGTATTAGCGGACAAGAAACCTGCTTTCCCCGTCCTGGAAGCAAGTTTAAATATAGCGTCGTTCAATAATTCAAATGTTCTTGCAACATTATTGGACTGCGACGGAAACTCGGGAGCGATGTCCCTGAACCGCTCAAAAAATTCAGAGTCCAATGACGCTATAATTCTCTTGTCCGGAAGCGCAGCAGTCTGGCCCCACGGAACAACTTGAGGGAGAAAGTGCCGGATGAAGTCCACGGCAGCTTTATGTTGTTCCGAAAGGGATAGCTCCAAGTCATCCGTATCCCTTTCACCATCCGGTCGGACCTCCCGATGTTCCCGGTCGTCCGCCCCCGATGCTTCGGTGGAGCGTACCGACCCAGCGTCGTCGGATAATTCTCGATCCGACACCGTTTCTGTCGGCTGCTGGGATGCTGCGATAAGCTGTGCTATCTGCACAAGAATGTCCGACGTCGAGACCTGCGGAGGCGCAGTCTTTCGCTGCTTCGCCGAGGGCAGCTCCGCATCAGATGGCTCCCGCATACTTTCCTATGCGAACGTCCGGAGTCCATCGGTCTCGAATCCCTGGCTGCCGGATGGTGTGACCTGGTCGCCGAAGAATCCTTCATCGGCGAAGCTGGTAAAATATCGGCGGTCACGCAGCCAAGGTGCGGTCGTGTGCGCTGACGAGAAGAGGAAGCCTTAACAGTCTCTGCGGACTGCTTATACAACGGAGCGTCCCGAGCGACGGACGTATGCTCTGCTAAAGACACATTTTGTACCACAACATCTGGTCCCAGATGTTGTTGTACGAGAGAGGGACCTCTCTCGCTCGCGGCCCGGCTGGACCTGGACGAGCTAGGAACCGGACTAAAAGGCTTCCTCCGTTCTCGCTTACTATCCGCCGTCACTGGGTGTGCATCTATTATGTTTATAGTGCTCGCATCACCCAAAATTTCCTCTTGGACCGCATCGGACGAACCCGGCTGCCGAACCATTCGGTGAATGGACGCTACACCGGGCGAGCTAGCGGACGACATTTGTCTAATCTCCATGAGCACTTTTGCCGCTAGCTCTGAATTCATTTGTGACGACGGACGCACACTTGAAGAAGATAACATGGAAACATCACCCTGTTCTGGTTCCTCTGAAATAGAAACTGAGAGAGTAGAGTGACCTCGTGGAGAAAGAGCCGGCATCGCTCTTTCTCCAGAAACAACATATCGTGACACACGTTTCCAATGTTTCTCATCCCAATGTTCACATATAGGACAGGGATTAATGCGAGAACACTGACTACAATTAATACAATGATCATGAAAGTCAGAGGAAGATTTCTTCCTATGAACAATGTCCCTTCATTGTGAAAGAACAACAATAAGTCCTAGTTACTCGCAAAAACCCCTGACACAAAGATACATAATAACATGATCCATTAATAAATTAAAAAACAATTGCAAAACAAAATAATTTTGAAAAAATATTTTTTCAGAGAAGCCCAAGTTGCTGAAAAGTAACGTTGAGCCCCGATGGATCCGATGGCAAAGTGTGGTCAAAAATTTTAAATTTATATTAAATAATTAATGAGACACTTTCGGATAATATAAATGTATCTTATAATGAGATAAACTACTACAAAGGCAAACAGCCCCCCTCAAAAAAGGCTGTTGCCAATGAAAACAAACATTGTAAACACACTAGAAAACATGACTCCAGGCACTGAAAAAACTGGCCCGGAATCAGTCATCAATTACACTCTATTTGATGCAAAACAGAGACTCCCAGGGGAGAATCTGTAGAACATCAGATGGAAGATGCAGAATACAAACGTTATACACCCATGGGTGAAAACGTAACTATGGGGAAAATAACAGAAAACATTCTGTAACCAAGCAACTCTCCCAGGAAATTTTAGAAATGAAATTTCTCAAAAATATGCCAAAAGCATGGGAGAATTGCAAGGGGGGACTTTAGAAGGCTAGGGGAGAGGAAACACTGAATAAGCAGTGCAACAATTAGCAAGAATGACAACAAGAGGCCCATGCCTCGAAAATAGGCAACTTAACATAATTTCATCAAAAAAATTTTAAGTACAGCCCTGATTATTTTTTGCCACTTCTTTTTCCTCTCCTCCTTCTATCCTCCTTAGAATCACATTTTCTCCAAAAATTACGTGTCTGGCATCCTTTAAACTGAGATTTACAAGCACAAAGATCAGTGAGATGTTGACTGATGAAGGGCCAAACAGAGAATGATAATTGGCGCCAATTTCGGGACGACTGCGTCACTGCGCATGCGCAGTAGAGGCGTAGTATGGAGGTCCTTTAGGACATGATTTCTTTTTGTTTTGGATGCAAATTTTGGGGATTGGGGGGCAAAATTTGTGTTTGGCCCTGGTTTTGTTGGAGTTAGCACCAGCTAAGTCTGGGTCATTGGTACAGTATAAAAATATATAAATTTATCTTTTCTGTATACCAGATATTCTTTAACAAAAACTGATGGTCAGAAAAACATCACTCTGTACCAAATATGGAAAGCCAGCGAGATATACGCTACATGTGGTTTGTCTGTAAAGAACAGTGGCCTGAAGAAGCAAATATTTAAATATTTATGGGCAAGGCAGCTCTAATTAGCCACGAGTATCACAGCTCACTACTGAGGAATGTTTATTCACTGACTTGGACCTGTTTGAAACAAGTTGCCAATCAAATTTGTTGAATCTGAAAGCAATTCTTTCTGAATGGCTTTAATACTGAAATATAATTATGTTGGTTAAGGTACACATTTTCTCATGCTCCTAGTATATCAGCAGTAGGAATAATTTAATATTTTCAACACCTCACCTCAAGACTACCTGGGTTCTAAACCCTGGTAGGCCTGAGCTGTGATAAAGAAATTATTGAATGTCAATTTCTTGATATTTTAGGAGTGCAAAAAGAGGTAGGCCTGAGGTATTACAGAGACAACTAGATTTTACTGGAATTTTTTTAAAAATCTGAAGAAACAAGTAGAATGCCAAGGCCGGCTATTCCCCCACACCTCAGTGCCAAGCATGGGTTTCTAGTCATTTATCTTTGTTGATATTGAATTAATAAATATCTTCTTTTTTTAATTTTTTTTATTCTGATGAAATAATGTACATGTACAAATAGGTAATTACATACAGACACACAAGTAGTATACAGCAAGTATATAATTTACATGACTGCATATGTATACAAAGTCTACCTGCGTAAAGCTGTATTTCCATCACATTTCTAGTATCTAGCCATTGTGTTTTGGAAACAGAAAAAAACAACCTAATAACAGTTACTGGTGGTGACTCAATGAAATGAAAGTGTCAATGACACTGTAGCTCAACTTGTCAAGACAAAGACATGTACATGTATAGTATGTGACACAGCAATGACAAACATCTAGGTAATGACCTGATAACAAAGGTATTGTAACAGTCTGTACATAAATACTGACCGTTGCCTGTAACAAATGTATAGGTAAAGTATTGTAAAGGTGGGCTACAGTCAGATGCTAAAGTAGAAAAGAAATCTTTGAGTCCGAGAGTGGGTCTGACTGAACCCCAAAATATTTGTTCTCATAGCACAGTGATAACAAAGGCACCCCAAAACACACTCGTTCCTGTCCCAAGGTGAAAACAAAGGTACCCAAGAAGTTTTGTGAAGATCAGTTCATAAATACGAGCTGTATAGAACTTGTGACAAAAAACTGATTGGACCAAATTTTGGTACAAAATGGCCGCTGGCAGCCATCTTGAATTTTGGACTGCACCCAGAAACACTCATTCTCGTCCCAAGGTGATAACAAAGGTACCCAAGAAGTTTTGTGAAGATCGGTTCATAAATACAGCCTCTACCCTGAGCCGTATTGACATGTGTGCTTACATTGTGTAAGTAGCACTGAATAAATCAAAGTTCATCTAATTTGCATAATTTCTGCACGAAAAAAAAAAAACTTACAATATGTGATGTATTCCATGTTACTAAACATTCATACAAAAATTTATTCAAATCAAAACTTTCATACAGAAGTTCTGTACAAAAGACTGATTGCACTAATTTTGGTGCAAAATGGCTGCTGGTGGCCATCTTGAATTTCGGACCACACCCAAAAACACTCGCTCTCATCCCACGGCGATAACAAAGGTACCCAAGAAGTTTCGTAAAGATTGGTTCATAAATATGGCCTCTAGTCTGAGCCGTATAGAAGTTGTGTACAAAAAACTGATTAGACCTAATTTCGGTACAAAATGGCCACTGGCAGCCATCTTGAATTTTAGACCGCACCCAGAAACACTCGTTCTCATCCCAAGGTGATAACAAAGGTACCCAAGACATTTCGTGAAGATCAGTTCATAAATACAGACTCTAGCCCGAGCCGTATTGACACGTGTACTTACTGTGTGTAAGTCGCAATGAAAAAATCAAAGTTCATCTAATTTGCATAATTTCTGCATGAGAAAAAACCCCGTATTATATGTGATGTATCCCATGGTACTAAACATTCACACAAAAAATTATTCAAATCAGTGCTTTCATATGGAAGTTCTGTGCAAAAATCGGATTGCACCTAATTTTGTACAAAATGGCTGCCATCTGCCATCTTGAATTTCGGACCGGACCCAAAAACACTCGTTCTCGTCCCACGGTGGTACCAAAGGTACCCAAGAAGTTTCGTAAAGATCGGTTCATAAATACGGCCTCTAGCCCGAGCCGTATTGGCATTTGCACTTACAGTGCTGAAAGTAACACCCAAAAACATCAAAATTAGTCTAATTTGCACAATTTACGCACGAGAAAAAAACCCGTATTATATGTGATGTATCCCATGGTACTAAACATTTATACAAAACTTTATTCAAATCAGAACTTTCATACAGAAGTTCTTTACAAAAAACTGATTTTTGCATCATCGGTACAAAATGGCCGCTGGCAGCCATCTTGAATTTCGGACCGCACCCAAAAACACTCGTTCCCGTCCCTGGGTCATAACAAAGGTACACAAGAAGTTTCGTAAAGATCGGTTCATAAATACGACCTCTAGCCCGAGCCATAGCCAATTGTTGACGTACGGACAGACGGACAGACGGACGGACAGACGGACGACGGGCCATGACAATAGCTCAAATTTGACTTCGTCAAAGTTGAGCTAAAAATATTGCCGCAATAGGGACAATAAGAAAGTTAAAAAATTTATAGTAATTTATATATTTTTTATACTTACCAATGACCCAGACTTAGCTGGTGCTAACTCTAACAAAACCAGGGCCAAACACAAATTTTGCCCCCCAATCCCCAAAATTTGCATCCAAAACAAAAAGAAATCATGTCCTAAAGGACCTCCATACTACGCCTCTACTGCGCATGCGCAGTGACGCAGACGTCCCGAAATTGGTGCCAATTATCATTCTTACTGGCAGTGCCTGGTCAGCGCTATGTACTCAGCGGGGAGGCAAGAGTTCCCAACTCCAGGGAGGGCCATCCCCGTCTGGGTCATTGGTAAGTATAAAAAATATATAAATTACTATAAATTTTTTAACATTTTTATACTGTACCAATGACCCAGACTTAGCTGAATAGTAAACAGGCTGGAGGGCCTAGGACATAGAGGAAAATCCAATAAGCTCAACTATATAGTAAAGAGGTAACCCCTTAAGGAGAAAAGGAGTATTAGGCTTTACATGTATCTTTCTTATTTAATATTAAATTAGAAAGATACACTACCCTTAATAATTGAGCACAATAACATTCATGTTCTCTATTAACATCCAGTATAACCCTTATACTAATTATTTTTAAAGCAAGCCAATAAATAAAGTAGTCCAGAGAATTGAGACTCTTTATAGTCATTTAAAAGTGTCCGAGTATTGTATATTAAAGCCCGTTTGACACTTGACATATACAAATGCTTCACACCGAGCTACACTTTAAAAATAAGACATGAATGAATTTAAACATTAATATTACACTTTAAAACCATCCTGGAAGCGACTCAGAAATACTGACTTGGAGGAGGCATTCCGTTGCTTTTCACTATAAAGCAGGTGACCTAAGGGAACACCCCCCCCCCCCCCCCTTCCCCTTGCCCTGGGTCAAATAGCCCAGAGCGAAGAGGGCAGCCGGAGGGAGTCACTGCCAGAACAGAAAGCCTGCATAACTATAGTTGCAACTGTTTAGTGGACGACATTCTGAGCAACAGATAACGGACCTAAACAATGCAGGTCTCCAGAAATGGACTCAATATTTCTGAGATGAAAATTCGTAAATGTGGATGGCTGAGACCAATAAGCAGCCTTCATTAAATCTGTAATAGCAACACTATTAGCATAAGCCCAGGAAGTAGAAAGAGCTCTTACTTCATGAGCAGAAATCTTAAGCACAGACTGCTGAGAAGAAGATAAATCTTCATAAGCAGTACGGATAGTTAACTGAATCCATCTAGCAATAGAATGGACTGAAATGTCCTTTCTATTAGGCATCAAAGACAGAAAGAAACGTTTCCGTCCCTTTCTGATAAACTGAGATCTCTGTTTATAGATACGTAGTGCTCTAACAGGACAGAGTAAAGGCCTACGCCCGTCTGAAGACGGAAGAGCCTTAATAACAATAGGTTCCGGATATTTATTAGGAGCCTGATTCTTAGCTAAAAAACCCACATTAGTAGTGAAGGTGATAGTGTTCCCAACACTACGATAATGAGAATCATCCACCGATAGTGCATGAAGCTCACTGACTCTTCTGGCAGAAGAGAAAGCTAAGAGAAAAGCTGTCTTATAAGATAAGAATTTGAAATCTACTGTCCCAAGAGGTTCAAATGGCTTTTCCTTCAATTTAAGGAGAACCCAAGCTAAATTCCACTTAGGAATTAATCTAAGAGTTCTGGGTCTATTTATCGAAAAGTTTCTAACCAACTTCGATAAAGAGACATTAGATCCAATTTGTAAACTATCATGATGTGCATAGGTATCAGATAACATAGATCTATAACCCTTTATAGTAACAGGCTGCAGTTTGATTTCGTCAAACAAGTATACTAGAAAGTTTGCAATGTCTGGTATAAAGGGATCGAATATATCTACAGAATGATCCCTACACCAACGACGAAAAACCTTCCACTTAGCCGCATAGTTTAGCGAAGAGGAGGTCCTCCTACAGTTAGAAATCGCGTCCACTGCTCGTCCTGTAAAGTGCTTGCCATGCAAGAAGGACCGCACAACGGAAAAACGTGAAGGTTGAGACCTTGCGGGTTGTGATGGAGTTGGCGCGATTTCCCCTGCGAAAGAAGATCCTCCCATGGAGGAAGCTTCCGCGGTAGGTCCCACAACAGACACCTGAGTAGATTTATCCACGGTCTCTGTGGCGACAGAGATGCTACCAACAGAATCTTGCATTGAGATTGTTTTATCTTTAGCAATACTTGTTGAATTAACGGCGCTGGAGGATACGCATATCCTATCATTCCGTCCCAAGGGATCGACAGAGCGTCTACTGCAAAAGCTCTTGGATCCGGACACGGAGACACATACGTCTGCAACTGATTGTTGAGATGTGTCGCAAATAAGTCTATCATTGGCCGTTCCCATTGGTAGCAAATCTGATTGAATACTTGTTTGTTGAGAGTCCACTCCGACGGCAACAAACGACCCTTTCGTGAAAGGGAGTCTGCTAGCACATTCAGACGACCCGGTATGTGACGGACCGAAAGAAGAACGTGATGTTCTAACGCAAACAGAAGGATTCTTTCCGTTAGATTGAACAACGGAACTGAATGAGTGCCTCCCTGATTCCGTATATACGCCACTACTGTCGTATTGTCGGATAGGATTTGGACATGAGCATCGTGAATAATGTCCATCCAGTGACGTAACGCAAGCCAAATTGACATCATTTCCTTGATGTTTATGTGCTTGCACAGGAATTGCGGATCCCAAAGACCCTGGCATCTCGAATCCGTTGGGATTAATGATGCACCCCAACCTGTTTGACTGGCATCCGTCATAACGGTAAAACTCGGATCCGGCAACTGCAGCGGAACTCCTTGAGTTAACCACTGAATGTTTGCCCAAGTCTGTATCTCTTGTTTCACTTGATCTGACAAGAGAACGTCTACATCGAGCGAATGAATTTTCACACTCCAATTCTGAGTCAGGAAAATTTGAAGAGGATGTGTGCGTAACCGCCCCATCGGAATGAGATCCGCGGCGGCTCCGCACAGACCTATCAGTCTCATAAATTCTCTCGCCGTGACTTTGTCTGCGTGCAGACAATAGCGAGCGTAACAACTGACTAATTTCGCTCTGGTTAACGGCAGACGAACGAGATTGTTGTGCGTCTCGAAGCTCATTCCCAGATGAGTGAATGACTTGGACGGCACCAGATCCGACTTCTCCTCGTTTACTATAAAACCGAGACGTCGGAGCAATAGAAGAAGATTCTGAACATCATTCTGAAGCGTTAACTCGTTGCCGTACCTCTGAAGAATGTCGTCCAGGTAGGCCGACGTTACCGCAGACGAATGAGCTCGGAAGTAGATCATTACCGAGTTCATTACCCGAGTGAAAGCCCAGGGTGCTAGATTCAATCCGAAGCACATCGCCCGGAATTGATACACCACTCCTAGGACTGCGAAGCGTAGATACTTTTGGAATGTCGGATGTACCATGACGTGAAAGTACGCATCTTTGAGATCTATGCTCGTTGCATAATCGTTCACCCGAATACTCGCTCTGACCGATCGAATCGTCTCCATATAAAACTTCGGAGCGACGATCAGCTTGTTTATCCAGCTCAAATCTATGACTGGACGGAACGAGCCGTCTGGTTTCGGAACCAGAAACAGATGGCTGTAGAATCCCGGAGATTCCTGGTTTTCTACGACCTCTACCGCGTTCTTCATTAAAAGAGACTGCACCTCTGATAACAGAGCGTCTCTTTTCTGTGGATTTGACGGAAGATGAGTCCACTTTGGACTTCGAGTTAATGGAGGCTTTCGTTTGAAGGATATCTTTAGACCTTCCTTAGTCACTCCTCTCACCCAAGGGTCGTCCGTAATCGACGCCCATTCTTGTGAAAAACTCGACAACCTTCCGCCAACCGGAACGCGATAGAGGTTTAAGCCATCACCTCCTGGACCTACGAGGCCTGCGGTAGGAGAAACCACGTCTTCCACGACCCGCACCTCGCCTCGTCGACCTCGGGGCGTCCGACCGATTGTCCCGGCCTGAAGGACGTCCCGAACGAGAGTCGCTATCCTGACGGTCTCTCGAATAAGACCAAGAGGACGCACCGGAACCTCTATAGGAACCTCTCTTGGGCGCATTAGACCCAGAAGTGCCTGTCTTATTCGTGTCTGCTGTATCTGACTTCTTAGGAGCAGATCTGAACAACAGAGAATCATTAGCTTTCTTTTTAATTTTATCATAAATAGCGGAAAGCTTGCCGTCAAAGAGAAGTTCTCCTGAGACCGAAGCGACTCTAAGAGAGTTCTTCACCTTAGAATCCACTAGTGTGGATGTAGCTAGGGCTGCGTCACGTCTAACCAACTCCAGATTTGCCACTGAAAGGGCGGAGTTACACGTGGAATAAGCTACTGCCCTTGAAAGAAGTCTTAAAGAGGATTGTATATCCTGAAACTCTTTCCCCTGAAGGCGCAGTGATAACGCCTTAGTAAGGTGATCTGCGTAAGATAAGGCATCTAAATTGGCTCTGTTAGACGCAATAGCTGTTTCCAACACAGCGGTTGGAATAGATGCTGACGACGGTAATGATAGCTCTAAGTCTTCCGCCTCGTCGTCCATACGCAGAGGAACTCTCGGTATACCCTGTCCTGCCGTATCGAATTTATTCCTTGCATTAATGAAAGGCAGGTTGAGAGTATTAGCGGACAAGAAACCTGCTTTCCCCGTCCTGGAAGCAAGTTTAAATATAGCGTCGTTCAATAATTCAAATGTTCTTGCAACATTATTGGACTGCGACGGAAACTCGGGAGCGATGTCCCTGAACCGCTCAAAAAATTCAGAGCCCAATGACGCTATAATTCTCTTGTCCGGAAGTGCAGCAGTCTGGCCCGACGGAACAACTTGAGGGAGAAAGTGCCGGATGAAGTCGACGGCAGCTTTATGTTGTTCCGAAAGGGATAGCTCCAAGTCATCCGTATCCCTTTCACCATCCGGTCGGACCTCATGATGTTCCCGGTCGTCCGCCCCCGATGCTTCGGCGGAGCGTACCGACCCAGCGCCGTCGGATAATTCACGATCCGACACCGTTTCTGTCGGCTGCTGGGATGCTGCGATAAGCTGTGCTATCTGCACAAGAATGTCCGGCGTTGAGACCTGCGGAGGCGCAGTCTTTCGCTGCTTCGCCGAGGGCAGCTCCGCATCAGATGGCTCCCGCATACTTTTCCTATGCGAACGTCCAGAGTCCATCGGTCTCGAATCCCTGGCTGCCGGATGGTGTGACCTGGTCGCCGAAGAATCCTTCATCGGCGAAGCTGGTAATATATCGGCGGTCACGCAGCCAAGGTGCGGTCGTGTGCGCTGACGAGAAGAGGAAGCCTTAACAGTCTCTGCGGACTGCTTATACAACGGAGCGTCCCGAGCGACGGACGTATGCTCCGCTAAAGACACATTTTGTACCACAACATCTGGTCCCAGATGTTGTTGTACGAGAGAGGGGCCTCTCTCGCTCGCGGCCCGGCTGGACCTGGACGAGCTAGGAACCAGACTCAAAGGCTTCCTCCGTTCTCGCTTACTATCCGCCGTCACTGGGTGTGCATCTATTATGTTTATAGTGCTCGCATCACCCAAAATTTCCTCTTGGACCGCATCGGACGAACCCGGCTGCCGAACCATTCGGTGAATGGACGCTACACCGGGCGAGCTAGCGGACGACATTTGTCTAATCTCCATGAGCACTTTTGCCGCTAGCTCTGAATTCATTTGTGACGACGGACGCACACTTGAAGAAGATAACATGGAAACATCACCCTGTTCTGGTTCCTCTGAAATAGAAACTGAGAGAGTAGAGTGACCTTGCAGAGAAAGAGCCGGAATCGCTCTTTCTCCAGAAACAACATATCGTGACACACGTTTCCAATGTTTCTCATCCCAATATTCACATATAGGACAGGGATTAATGCGAGAACACTGACTACAATTAATACAATGATCATGAAAGTCAGAGGAAGATTTCTTCCTATTACAATTTGAACAATGTCCCTTCATTGTGAAAGAACAACAATAAGTCCTAGTTACTCGCAAAAACCCCTGACACAAAGATACATAATAACATGATCCATTAATAAATGAAAAAACAATTGCAAAACAAAATAATTTTCAGCGAAGCCGAAGTTGCTGAAAAGTAACGTTGAGCCCCGATGGAACCGATGGCAAAGTGTGGTCAAAAATTTTAAATTTATATTAAATAATTAATGAGACACTTTCGGATAATATAAATGTATCTTATAGTGAGATAAACTACAGCAAAGGCAAACAGCCCCCCTCAAAAAAGGCTGTTGCCAATGAAAACAAACAGTGTAAAAACACCAGAAAACATGACTCCAGGCACTGAAAAAACTGGCCCGGAATCAGTCATCAATTACACTCTATCTGATGCAAAACAGAGACTCCCAGGAGAGAATCTGTAGAACATCAGATGGAAGATGCAGAACACAAACGTTATACACCCATGGGTGAAAACGTAACTATGGGGAAAATAACAGAAAACATTCTGTAACCAAGCAACTCTCCCAGGAAATTTTAGAAATGAAATTTCTCAAAAATATGCCAAAAGCATGGGAGAATTGCAAGGGGGGACTTTAGAAGGTTAGGGAAGAGGAAACACTGAATAAGCAGTGCAACAATTAGCAAGAATGACAACAAGAGGCCCATGCCTCGAAAATAGGCAACTTAACATAATTTCATCAAAAAATTTTAAGTACAGCCCTGATTATTTTTTGTCACTTCTTTTTCCTCTCCTCCTTCTATCCTCCTTAGAATCACATTTTCTCCAAAAATTACGTGTCTGGCATCCTTTAAACTGAGATTTACAAGCACAAAGATCAGTGAGATGTTGACTGATGAAGGGCCAAACAGAGAATGATAATTGGCGCCAATTTCGGGACGTTTGCGTCACTGCGCATGCGCAGTAGAGGCGTAGTATGGAGGTCCTTTAGGACATGATTTCTTTTTGTTTTGGATGCAAATTTTGGGGATTGGGGGGCAAAATTTGTGTTTGGCCCTGGTTTTGTTAGAGTTAGCACCAGCTAAGTCTGGGTCATTGGTACAGTATAAAAATATATATTTATTTTCAATTCTGATACTTCTGTTACAGAAAATGGGTTGATAACAAATTTCTACAGAGTCTGTTGGTGGTTTGTTATCTAATAACGACCAGGATGTGAGACGTTTTTCCCCAAAACTGTTTGCATACGCCCAGATTTTTGTTAACCCCTCTTTGTGTTGATACCAAATTTTGTTGTTGCCATATTGTTAGAAGTCATCAAAAATAAGAGTTTTCCAGGGTGATATTATGCTGGGATCCATCAGTTTCTTAATCCTAAACATTTTTAGAGAATGACTGTATGACCAAAAGTCTGGAAACTTAAGTCCCCCATTGGAAACCTGATTCATAAGAACCCTACGTTTGATCTTTTCCTTTTTACCCTCCCACAAATAATGAAACAGTTTGGATTGCATTGCGTCCAACATATTATCAGGTGGTTTGGGAAGGACTGATAGACAGTGTATTAGTATTGGTGAAGCCAGCGTTTTTACCAATTAGGCTGAGATTTCTAAACGACCAGTCGTTCAGAAGTTTTT
Source organism: Pictodentalium vernedei (assembly GCA_031216915.1). Taxonomy (NCBI): domain Eukaryota; kingdom Metazoa; phylum Mollusca; class Scaphopoda; order Dentaliida; family Dentaliidae; genus Pictodentalium; species Pictodentalium vernedei. Next base: position 374,853,244 of record CM062292.1, read on the forward strand.
CCACTTTTCTAGATTTTCAATGTAATTTTGAATTATGTAATTTTCACTAAACAGATCATACATTATACCCAATATGGTGAATTTCCCGTTATTGTTCGACTGAACATTTTTTTTCATGGCAATCTTTTTACTCAACCCTTTTTCAGACCCAATCCATACAATCTGGGTCTTTTTGAAGTTGACTTTAAGGCCTGACTCCTCTGCAAAAGAGTTAACGATCTCCAGAGCTGTGTTTAATGATTGAGAGTTGTTACTCAAAAATAGAGTCGAGTCGTCAGCATATGGACTTATGAGATATTCGGAGTGGTTTATTTTGATACAGTTGATATCAGGATTGTATTTAAGTGCGGCACTCAATATCTCAATGCTCAAAATAAATAAATAGGGGGAAAGGGGGTCGCCCTGTCTTATTCCTCTCTCCAAGTAGAATTTTTCTGAGCAGTGCCCATTATTAAGGACATAACTAAAGATATTTGAGTAAAAAGTACGAAACCAATTTATAATAGAGGGCCCGAAGTTGAGGAACTGTAACGTTTTTTCTATAAACGACCATTCAAATGAATCAAAAGCTTTTTCAAAATCTTGGAGAACAAGAATTCCAGCAATATTTAGTTTCTCACACTTTTCTATCAGGTCAAACATTAGTCTTGTGGATTCTCTGATATGTCTCCCTTTCATGAACCCAAGCTGTGTTTCTGATATGAGTTTCGGTAGTACCGTCTTAACATGATTTGCAATAGCCGTCGAGGCAATTTTTGTATCTACATTAATTAGTGAAATAGGACGCTAGTGTTTTATGAATTCTTTTGATTTGTTTTGCTTTGGGATGCAAGTAATGATGCCAGTTCGTCGCAGGTTGGATAATTCCTTTACCTTGTATCCATGATTTAGGGACTTGATCAGAAAGATGCCAATATCCTTCCAGAAGAATTTATAGAAAACCATCTGATCCGGGCATTTTGTTATTTTTCATTGATTTTAAGGCTCTTAAACATTCAGAGTTTGTTAAAGGGCCCTCCAAGGAGCCACTCTCCTTGTCATCTAAAAACTGTAAAAAGGGGTTGGATTTGTCAAAGAACGGGTAATTTTTTTTTGGAACCATTTGACAGGCTTAATCTGGAGGAGTATAAATCTTCGTAGAAAAGCTTTTGTTCATTTAAAATTTCGAATATGTTTTCAGTAATCATGCTAGAGGACGTTACAAGTTTAGATATAGTTTTTTCCGTGTAATGGCATTTTTCTACATTACAAAAATACTTGGTTGATTTTTCCCTTTCCACTTCCCATCTCGATTTTGCTCTTAGAATCATGCCTTTAATTTTTTGGTTTCTTATGGTTAGGAGTTCATTTTCAAGGGTTTCCATTTCGGTACATACTGACAAGCCGCCACTATCGAGCAAGGGGTATAAGATTTCAAGTCTTTGCTCAATTTCTGCCAGGCGATTATTCGTTGTACGTTTTATCTTAGAAGAATAAGAGATGGTTTTTCCTCTCATCATTAGCTTCAAAGTTTCCCAAAATTATTGGTTGTTAATAATAAAAGTCAGCCATAATCTCCGCAGAGCAGAGATTATGGCTGACTATTATTATATTGACTATTATTATTTTTTTTATTATTAGTATCATTATTATTATTATTATTATTATTACTACTGTTGTTATCTGAAACTGAGTACTGAAGAACAGTCTCAGAAATTGTAGATTTATCTAATGTAACATATTCCAGATCATTCAGCAGGCTATTATTGAACTTCCAAATGCCCCTTCCTCTTGACTGATTAATAAAAGAGAGGGTTAAGGCAAAAGGGTTGTGATCCGATTTGTAACGTATATGAATTTCGGAGGATTTGTGAAAAATTTGTATGTCAGTGGACATGAGGAAGTAATCTAACATCGCCATTTTATTACCAGGGCCTTCCACATGTAGCATCTTAAGTTTTTGTTTTCTAGCCTCCAGACATCGCATAGGTCAATTTTTTCCATTAGAGAATGAATTTTCTCATTTGCCCTAACATTATTTTTGTGACGGCAATTTATTGTGTAAAATGTCATAATTTTGTGGTCCATTCCAATCTCCTCCAACCATTAAGGAGCAGTTCCCAATTCTCTCAATTTTATTAAAGAGATTGTGAAAGAATTTTGGATTGTCTTTATTGGGGGCATACATGGCAGCAAGGGTGACTCTTTGGTCCTGAAATGTCATATCAAGAATGAAGTTGCCTCCTAGATCTTTTATTGTACTATGAATCTGAAGCATCAATGTATTTTTACACAGGACGACAACTCCCCTACTTGAGCATGAGTGAGAGCAGAAGATAGCTTCATAACCCATTCAGGTTTCCACATATTCTCGATTTCTTTGGTTGAATGAGTATCGACCAGAAGAGCTGTATCGAATTTATCCCTGCAAAGAGAGAAGACGTTCCTGCGCTTAGTTGTTTCAGAAAAAAGACCTTGCCAATGAAGGCTTCCAATCACGATATTATTCATAAAATATTTTAGAGGGTCTCATCATGTGCGTGAAACACTTCAGTGGAAAAAGTTTTAAATACCAGTGAAGATAGAGATATCAAGTGACGAGCCAGAAAACTGAATAAAGAGAACTCTAAAAAGTGTATTAAGTCATTACAATACAGCAACAGATTGTGTATGTGTGTTTGGGGAGGGTGGGGGTGGGGGTGGGGGTGGGGGTGGTGATTAAGTGGACAATGAAGGATGGATTTTTTTAATTTTTTTTGTTTTGTTTTTTGGGGGGGGGGGTACAGGATAAACAAAATTGTGTTCAGGATCCATTTCAGGTCAATGCCTATCAATAAATTGTATGCCACATTCTGATGAGATCTTAAAGGCTCTGTAATGCTATAGATTGCATTGCAGTGCATGCAAACAAAATGCTGAAAGAAAATGCACCTTGAAATAAGCTAACATAGTGATGGTTTTCATTTAAGATGCACTAGCTATAAATAGTGTACATATACAGCACGCAAAGACTGTATCACCATATCACCTGCAGAGTGGAGATTCCACCCAAGTAATGACTGCAAATTTGTTTCATTACAAGAATGAGGAAAACTCCAGCCAGTGGACCTCTGACTTAAATATATATAATAATATTAATATGGTATATATATCACACAAATGAAACAAATTCCGTGTGGGGCAAATGTACAAAAGTGGAAAAAAAAACCCAAGTCACAAAAGCGGGGAAAAACACCACAAATTTTTCATCGTCTAATGCATTTTCTCTTTTCTTCTTAATTAATAAATATCTTATCTTATCTCTATTAAGCCATAGTATCAATACAGCAGGCCACCAAATGTGTTCATGGGATACTAATGTGCCCGCTTTATGATAAATCATAATTAGTGATTAACAAAGTCCAAAAAGTGGGCATAATTCAGATAAAAATTATCACACCACACTCAAAATCAAACTCCCCTGGTATGCTGTCTACAGTAAGCTATATTCCAAGTTTAATTAAAATCGGACACCTATAACTTGAGTTACCATCCGGAAACCAATATCAACATGTTTTCTAAGTCAGAAAGGGGCCATAACTCTGCCAAAAAATATCGGACCAGGCCCACTATCAATTCCAACCTGTATTATGTGGTTATAAACCTATATAAAAAATTTTGTTTCATTTCATTCTGTCAAACTAAAGTTATCGGAAACCATATTTAGGATGGACGGATTGACGTACGTAAGGACAAGGGAAACACTTAATGCCCCCAGTCAAAATTGGCGGGGGCATAAAAATTATAAATTTTAAGTAATTTGTATATTTTTTATACTTACCAATGGCCCAGACTAGCTGGTGCTAACTCAAAAATAAATCCAGGGCCAAACACAAATTTTGCCCCCCAACCCCCCAAATTTGCATGCAAAACCAAAAAAATCAAGTCCTGTTTGGTCCTCCATACTTTTTAGATCTGCGCATACGCAGTATCCAAGAAGATACCGAAATTGACACCAACCAGCATTCTTTCTACAGATTGCCTGTTAAATGTTATAAACAGTGGGGAGGTATGAGTGCCCACTCATGGGAGGGCAATACTTGTCTGGGCCATTGGTAAGTACAAAAAATATACAAATTACTTAAAATTTATAATATTTTTATACAAGAACCAATGGCCCAGACTAGCTGAATCGTAAAAAGGCTGGAGGGCCTAGGATTTAAAGGAAAATCCATCTCTCAATTACTTCGGTAAAGGATAGCTCCTATAGGAGAATAGGAGAAGATAGGAATTATATATGTCTTTCTCCTTTATGAGAAAAGAGAAAGGCATAACACCAACAATGTAATTGAGTATTACATAATATATAATTCTCTATTTAATGCCAGCATAACTAAAGTACATTGCTCTGAACTGATAAACCTTCCCTCGTATGGCGAACCATAGGTACTTTCTGAATGCTGGACATGAAAGTAAGCATCCTTTAGATCTATGCTTGCCGCATCATCGTTCACTTGAATGCTCGTGCTCACCGACCGGATGGTCTCCATATAGAACTTTGGAGCCACGATAAGCTTGTTTATCCAGCGCAAGTCTATTACCGGTCGGAACGAGACGCCTGGCTTCGGTACGAGGAACAGGTGACTGTAAAAACCCTGAGAATTTTGATTCTCGACGACCTCTATTGGAATGATAGCCGTAAGCCGTCCAAGACTACACTTCTCACCCACTGATCTTCCGTGACTGCTATCCAGTTTCTCGCGAAGTTTGATAACCTTCCACCAACTGGCAAGCAATAGAGGTCTTGACCATCATCTGTAGGACTTGCAAGAGGAGAAACTACGTCCTCCTCGCGAATATCCTCACCCCGTTGGCTTAGGGGCGTCTGACTGATAGTCCCGATCAGACATACACCCCTTTGCGTCCAAATTCGATTTGATGAAATTGTAGTTTCCATTACATCTGAGCGAATAGTGAATGACGCAGGTAAGGATAAATCTAAATCCTTGGCCAGCTCATCCAAACGCAGTGGAACTCTCTGCACATCTTCTCCAACCGTTTTAAATCAATGTGGTCCAAGGAACGGTACATTTATGGAAGATGTTAACAAGAAACCACCTTTTTCCCTCGCACTGGAGAGGTTAAATATAGCGTTGTCTACATGGCCAAAGGCCTGCGACACCTGCCTAGACTGAACCGAGAAAGAAAGAACTTCTTCCTTCCTCCGTATAAAGTCTGCGTCTGGAGATGTCAGCGGTTTCTTTCTTGCTGTAGCAGCTTGCTGATTAGATGGAACAAACTCAGGTTAGTATTGATGGATAAAATCTATCGCAACCATGTGTTGCTCCGAAAGGAAAGGGTAATCTTTTTCCTTATCCCTTTCACCATCTGAGTGAATCAGTTGCGAATCTCAGTTCATTACATCTGCGTGAACAGACGATTGGACCGACCCAGCACCATCTGACAGCTCAGGTTTTGAGTCTGAGGGAGGCTGCTCCTGCACTTGCTGGGATGCTGCAATCAGCTGCGCAATCTGCGACAGCAAGTCCGTCATCGAGGCCTGAGGAGCAATGGTCTTCTGTTTCTTAGCTGCTTGCTGCTCCTGGGACAGCGTTCTGGAGATGGATCTTTTCTCCGAACGTCGTGATGATCGAGGCCTCAGCTCCTTAGATACCAGGCTTAGTTAGCGGGCTAAGAGTAGGTCCATCTTCACACAGCCTGCTGGATATCTGAAGTCGGGTAGCTAGGATACGGTCGAGTGTGCGTAATAATCGTAGCGGAAGAAGCCGTGACTGTAGCCAAGGCTGACTGCAGTCTAGACGTAGCGTCCCGAGCAGCAGATGTGGACATATGCTCCGGTCCACACAAGTTTTTCATAACATCTGGCCCCAGATGTTGCTGGGTTAGAGAGGGACCTCTCCCGCTCGCGGCCTTATCTGATCTCGGCGAGCCTCCCAACAAAAAACTTGCTGGCTTCCCCCTTAGTTCCGTCGTCACTGGGTGAGCTTGCTTTGTTTTTAAGGTGCTCGCTCTACCCACTACATTTCCTTCGACTGTAACGGACATACCCGGCATCACGGCTCCCACGGATGGAGTAACTGCTTCACCGGTCGAGCTGGCTGCTGGCAAAGGATTAAAACCACCAGCCAGTGGCCTTATCCCTTGCCTAATATTCAAGAGCACCTTAGCAGCTAGCTCTCTTTGCTCATCATAGCACGATGACGGTAACACACTTTTGGTAGGTGTCACATAACCATCACCATGTTCTTGTTCCTCTGAAAAAGAAACTGAAAAACTTGAATGACCTTGTGGTGAGAGAACCGGCATTGGCCTCTGAGGCTCTCACTGCTAACAATGTACCGTGACACCCACGTCCAACGTTTGTCATCTCAATCAACACATGTAGGACACGAATTCATAGGAGTACATATTCTACAAGCAAGGCAACATGCATGTAAATCTGAGGAAGACTTCCTCACCTTGCATTTTGAGCAATAAGCTTTCATGATATCAAAACAAAGTCGATCGGACTCCCACAAACTCCACAATAAATATATGATAAAGATACATAATAATCAACAATCAAAATCGAAATTGAAAAATAAAATTCATTTTCGAAAATTTTTTGACAAAAGTCCAAGTTCCCAAAGGGAACATGAAGAGCCCAAAGGTATCCCGATAGAACCTAAGTGTGGACAAAATTCCAAAAAATATTGCTACACTACTGGAACATAATTTAATGTATCTTACAACAATCCTACTGTAATAATAACTGAATACTACATATATTTAAGGACATTGCCAATGTAAACAATATCAAGAAATTAAAGTGTCAATGACACTGTAGCTCAACTTGTCAAGACAAAGACATGTACATGTATAGTATGTGACACAGCAATGACAAACATCTAGGTAATGACCTGATAACAAAGGTACATATAAAGTATTGTAACGGTCTGTACATAAATACTGACCACTGCCTGTAACAAATGTATAGGTAAAGTATTGTAAAGGTGGGTGACAGTCAGATGCAAAACTACAAAAAAATCTTTGAGTCCCAGAGTGGGTCTGACTGAACCCCAAAATATTTGTTCTCATAGCACAGTGATAACAAAGGCACCCCAAAACACACTCATTCCTGTCCCAAGGTGAAAACAAAGGTACCCAAGAAGTTTTGTGAAGATCAGTTCACAAATATGAGCCATGTAGAAGTTGTGACAAAAAACTGATTGGACCCAATTTCGGTACAAAATGGCCACTGGCAGCCATCTTGAATTTTGGACCGCACCCGGAAACACTCGTTCTCGTCCAAAGGTGATAACAAAGGTACCCAAGAAGTTTTGTGAAGATCGGTTCATAAATACAGCCTCTAGCCTGAGCCGTATTGACATGGGCACTTAGTGTATAAGTAGCAATGAATAAATCAAAGTTCATCTAATTTGCATAATTTCTGCACGAGAAAAAAACCCGTACTATATGTGATGTATTCCATGTTACTAAACATTCATACAAAAATTTATTCAAATCAGAACTTTCATACAGAAGTTCTGTACAAAAGATTGATTGCACTAATTTTGGTACAAAATGGCTGCTGGTGGCCATCTTGAATTTTGGACCACACCCAAAAACACTCGTTCCATCCCACGGTGATATCAAAGGTAGCCAAGAAGTTTTGTAAAAGTCGGTTCATAAATACGGCCTCTAGCCTGAGCCGTATAGAAGTTGTGTACAAAAAACTGATTAGACCTAATTTTGGTACAAAATGGCCACTGGCAGCCATCTTGAATTTTGGACCGCACCCAGAAACACTCGTTCTCGTCCCAAGGTGATAACAAAGCTACCTAAGACGTTTCGTGAAGATCGGTTCATAAATACAGACTTTAGCCCAAGCCATATTGACATGTGTACTTACTGTGTGTAAGTAGCACTGAAAAAATCAAAGTTCATCTAATTTGCATAATTTCTGCACGAGAAAAAAACCTGTATTATATGTGATGTATCCCATGGTACTAAACATTCACACAAAAAATTATTCAAATCAGCTCTTTCATATGGAAGTTCTGTGCAAAAATCTGATTGCTCCAAATTTTGTACAAAATGGCTGTCATCGGCCATCTTGAATTTCGGACCGAACCCAAAAACACTCGTTCTCGTCCCACGGTGATAACAAAGGTACCCAAGAAGTTTCGTAAAGATCAGTTCATAAATACGGCCTCTAGCCCGAGCCGTATTGGCATTTGCACTTACAGTGCTGAAAGTAACACCAAATAACATCAAAGTTAGTCTAATTTGCATAATTTATGCACGAGAAAAAAACCTGTATTATATGTGATGTATCCCACGGTACTAAACATTCATACAAAAAATTATTCAAATCAGAGCTTTCATATGGAAGTTCTGTACAAAAAAGTTAAAAAATTTATAGTAATTTATATATTTTTTATACTTACCAATGGCCCAGACATAGTTGCTGGTGCTAACTCTTAAAAATCTAGGGCCAAACACAAATTTTGCCCCCCAATCCCCAAAATTTGCATCTAAAACCAAAGAAATCATGTCCTGAATGGCCCTCCATACTTCGTCTCTAGTGCGCATGCGCAGTGTCAAGGAGGTCCAAGAATTGGCGCCATTTATCATTCTTACAACCAGTGCCTGGTCAGCGCTATGTACTCAGCGGGGAGGTAGAGTTCCCAACTCCTGGGAGGGCCATGCCCGTCTGGGTCATTGGTAAGTATAAAAAATATATAAATTACTATAAATTTTTTAACATTTTTATACTGTACCAATGACCCAGACATAGCTGAATAGTAAAAAGGCTGGAGGGCCTAGGACATAGAGGAAAATCCAATAAGCTCAAGTATATAAAATAGAGTCATCCCCTCGAGGAGAAAAGGAGTATTAGGTTTTACATGTATCTTTCTTATTTATGATAAATTAGAAAGACACAACACCCTCCATAATTGAGCATCATAACATTCATGTTCTCTATTAACATCCAGAATAATCCTTATACTAATTATTTTTAAAGTAAGCCAATAAATAAAGTAAGTCCAGAGAATTGAGACTCTTATACTCTTATAAAAGTGTCCGAGGATTGTATATTAACTCCCGTTTGACACGTGACATATACAAATGCTATACTTTAAAAATATGACATGAATGAATTTTTTAAACATTAACTTTCACTTTAAAACCATCCCGGTAACAACTCAGAATTACTGACTCCGGAGGAGGTATCCCCTTGTTTTCACTATAAAACAGGTGACCCAAGGGAACACCCTCCCCCCCCTTCCCCTTGCCCTGGGTCAAATAGCCCAGAGCGAAGAGGGCAGCAGGACGGAGTCACTGCCTGAACAGAAAGCCTGCATAACTATAGTTGCAACTGTTTAGAGAACGACTTCTGAGCAGCAGATAATGGACCTAAACAAAGCAGGTCTCCAGAAATGGACTCAATATTTCTGAGATAAAAAATTCGTGAATGTGGATGGCTGAGACCAATATGCAGCCTTCATTAAAACTATAATAGCAACACTATTTGCATAAGCCTAAGATGTAGAAAGAGCTGTTACTTAATGAGCCGAAATCTTACGCACAGACTGCTGAGTTGAAGATAGATTATCATAAGCAGTACGGATAGTTAATTGAATCCATCTAGCCATAGAATGGACCGTAATGTCCTTTCTATTAGGCATAAGAGACAGAAAGAAGCGTTTACGTCCCTTTCTGATAAACTGAGATCTTGTTTATAAATACATAAAGCTCTAACCAGACAGAGTAAAGGCCTGTGCCCGTCTGAAGACGGAAGGGCCTTAATAACAATAGGTTCCGGATATAATTAGGAGCCTGATTCTTAGCCAAAAATCCAACATTAGTAGTAAAGGTAATAGTGTTCCCGTCACTACAATAGTGAGAATTGTCCACCGATAGTGCATGAAGCTCACTGACTCTTCAAGCAGAAGAAAACGCTAAGAGAAATGCTGTCTTATAAGACCAGAATTTGAAATCTACTGACTCAAGAGGCTCAAATGGTTTTCTTTTAGTTTAAGAAGAACCCAAGCTAAATTCATTTAGGAATTAATCTAAGGGTTCTAGGTCTATTTATCAAAGCGTTTCTAACTTATTTAGATAAAGAGACATTAGATTCAATTGTAAACTATCATGGTGTGCATAGGTATCAGATAACATAGACCTATAACCTTTAATAGTAACAGGCTGCAGTTGATCTCGTCAAACAAGTATACTAGAAAGTTTGCAATGTCTGGTATGGAGGGATAAAAAATATCAACAAAATGATCCCTACACCCATGACGAAAGACCTTCCACTAAACCGCATAGTATAGCGAAGAGGAGGTCCTCCTACAGTTAGAAATCGCGTCCACTGCTCGTCCTGTACAATGCTTGCCGTGCAAGAAGGACCGCACAACGGAATACGTGAAGGTTGAGACCTTGCGGGTTGTGATGAAGTTGACACGATTTCACCAGTGAAAGAAGATCCTCTCGTGGAGGAAGTTTTCGCGGTAAGTCCCACAGCAGACACCTGAGTAGATTTATCCACGGTCTCTGTGGAGACAGAGATGCTACCAACAGAATTGTATTGAGATTGTTTATCTTGAGCAATATTTGCTGAATCAACGGCGCTGGAGGATACGCATATCCTATCCTTCCGTCCCACGAGATCGATAGAGCTTCTACTGCATATGCTCGGGGATCCAGACATGGAGACACATACGTCTGCAATTGATTGTTGAGTTGTGTCACAAATAAGTCTATCATTGGCCGCTCCCATTGGTAGCAAATCTGATTGAATACCTGTTTGTTGAGAGTCCATTCTGACGGCAACAAGCGACCCTTCCGTGAAAGGGAGTCTGCTAATACATTCAAACGACCCGGAATATGATGGACCGAAAGCAGAACTTGGTGTTCTAGAACAAACAGAAGGATTCTTTCCGTTAAATTGAATAACGGAACGGAATGAGTGCCTCCCTGGTTCCGGATATACGCAACTACTGTCGTATTGTCGGACAGGATTGGACATGCACTTTCTGAATAATGGTCATCCAGTGACGTAGTGCAAGCCAAATTGACATCATTTCTTGGATGTTTATGTGCTTGCCTAGAAACTGCGGAACCCAAAGACTCTGGCACTTCGAATCTGCTGGGATCAATGTTGTACCCCAACCTGTTTGACTGGCATCCGTCATAATCGTAAAACTCGGATCCGGCAACTGCAGTGGAACTCCCTGAGTCAACCACTGAATGTTTGCCCAAGTCTGAATCTCTTGTTACAGTTGATTGACAAGAGAACGTCTATATCGAGCAATTCATAGATTGCCGAAAAGTTGCCGTCGAAGAGAAGCTTCTCCGAGACCGAGGCGACTCTGAGAGAGTTCTTCACCTTACTATCCACGCGCGTGGATGTAGCTAGGGCTGCGTCACGCCTACCAACTCCAGGTTTGCCACTGAAGGGCGGAGTTATACGTGGAAAAGCTACTGCCCTTGAAAGAAATCTCATTGAGGATCATATCCAGGAATTCCTTCCCTTGAAGACGTAATCATAACGCCTTAGTAAGGTGGTCTGCGTGTGATAAAGCGTCTAAGTTAAGTCTGTTAGACATTATTGTCGTTTCCAACGTCGTGGTTGGAATTGACATAGATGGCGATATAGACAATTACAAGTCTTCAGCCTCGTCGTCTAGACGCAGAGGAACTCTCGGTATGCCCTGTCCTGCCGTTACAAATTATTCCTTGAATTGATGAAAGGCAGATTTAGAGCATTTGCGGACAAGAAACTAGACTAGCCTGTTTTGGTAGCAAGCTTATATACAGCGTCATTCAATAATTTGAATGTTCTAGTGACATTATTGGACTGTGTCGGCAACTCAGGGACGATGTCCCTGAACCGATCAAAAACTCTGTGTCCAATGACGCTATTAGTCTCTTATCCAGCATCGCAGCATTCTAGTCCGACGGAACAACCTCTGGAAGATAATGCCGGAAGAAATGTATGGCAGCTTCTGTTGTTCCGAAAGGGAAAGCTCAAAATCGTCCGAATCCCTTTCGCCATCCTGTCGGACCCTATGAAGTGCTCGGTCGTCCTTATCTGATGCTTCAGCGGAGCAAACCGACCCAGCGTCGTCGGATTATTCCTGATCCGACAGAGGTTCTGTCGTTTGCTGGGATGCTGCGATAAGTTGTGCTATTTTGGATAGCACGTCCGTCACTGAGGCCTGTGGAGAAGCGGTCTTACGTTGCTTTGCCGCTGGAAGCTCCGTGTACGTTACCCCGTGCATACTTCTATTATGTGAGCGACCGGAGTGTACAGGCCTCGTGTCCCTTGGCTACCGGATGGCGTGACCTGTTCGCCGTGGAATCCCTGAATGACGAAGCTGGCAGGATATTCGAGGTCAAGTAGCCAAGGTGCAGTCGTGTGCGCTGCCGTGAGGATGAGGAAGCCTTATCGACAGTCTCTCGGACTGTCTATATAACGGAGCGTCCCGAGAGGCGGACATATGCTCCGAATGCGAAACGTTTGTACCACAACATCCGGTCCCAGATGTTGTTGTACGAGAGAGGGACCTCTCTTGCTCGCAGCCCAGACGGACCTGGACGAGCTAGGAACCGGACTAACAGGCTTCCTCCGATCTCTCCTCTGATCCGTCGTCACTGGGTGTGTACTATTGTCTATTATAGTGCTAGCATCACCCTAATCTCCTTCCTGGACTGCAACAGACGAACCCGGCTGCCAAACCATTCGATGAATGGATGCTACACCGGGTGAGCTAGCGAATGTCAACGCCATCGATCCTACTAGGGACCTCTTAGGCGATTGACGTATCTCCATGAGCACTTATTGCCTCTAGCTCTTCATTTAACTATGACGACAGAGGCACACTTTTGAAAGACATCACAGTAACTTTTGCGAATAAGAAACCAGACTTGCTTGTTTAATAGCAAGCATATATATATATATAGCGTCGTTCAATAATTCGAAAGTTCCTGTGACATTATTGGACTGTGTAGGAAACTGAGGGACGATGTCCCTGAACCGATCAAAAAATTCTTGTGTCCACCGACGCTATCAGTCTCTTATCCGGCATCGCAGCATTCTGGTCCGACGAAACAACCTCTAGAAGATAAAGCTGGATGACATGTACGGCAGCTTATGTTGCTCCGAAAGGGAAAGCTCGAAATCCTCCGAATCTCTTTCGCCATCCTGTCGGACCCTATGAAGCTTTCAGACATCCGTACCTGATGCTTCAGCGGAGCGTACCGACCCAGCGTCGTCGGATATTACATGATGCGACAGAGATTCTGTCATTGCTGGGATGCTGCGATAAGTTGTGCTATTTGGGATAGCACGTCCGTCACTGAGGCCTGTGGAGTAGTGGTCTTACGATGCTTGCCGCTGGAAGCTCCGTGTACGTTGACTCCTGCATACTTTTCTTATGCGAATGTCCGGAGTCTACAGGCCTCGTGTCCCTGGCTACCGGATGACGTGACCTGGTCGCCGTGGATTCTCTGATTGGCGAAGTTGGCTGGATATCCAAGGTCACGTAGCCAAGGTGCGGTCGTGTGTGCTGCCATGGGGATGAGGAAGCTTTATTGACAGTCTCTCCGGACTGTCTATATAACGGAGTGTCCCGAGTGGCGGACGTATGCTCCGAATGCGAAACATTTTGTACCACAACATCTGGGGCCAGATGTTGTTGTACGAGAGAGGGGCCTCTCTCGCTCGCAGCCCGGATGGACCTGGACGAGCTAGGAACCGGACTAATAGGCTTCCTCCGTTCTCTCCTCTGATCCGCCGTCACTGGGTGTGCACTTGGTTGATTTATGGTGCTCGCATCACCCAAAACTCCTTTCTGGACCGCAACGGACGAACCCGGCTGCCGAACCATTCGATGAATGGACACTACACCGGGCGAGCTAGCGGACGTCAAAGGTCGTCGATCCTACTAGGGACCTCTTAGGCAATTGACGTATTTCCATGAGCACTTTGCCGCTAGCTCTTCATTAATTGTGACGACGGAGGCACACTTTTGTAAGACATCACGGATACATCACCCTGTTCTTGATCGTCTGAAATAGAGATTGATAAACTAGAGTGACCCTGCGGAGAAAGGACCGGCATGGCCATTTCCCCGCTAACATACCGTGACACACGCTTCCCATGTCGTCATCGAAATTAACACATACTGAACAGGAGTTAGTGCGAGTACGCTGACTACATTAAACAATGATTATGAATGTCAGAGGAAGATTTCCTCTTATAACAATTGAACAATATCCTTTCATTGTGAAAAGAATACAAAGTCCTAGTACTCGCACCAACCCCTTAAAACAAAAATACATAATAACATGATCCATTAACATAGAAAAAATAATTGAAATCAAAAAAATTTTTGGAAAAAATATTTTTCAGAAAAGCCCAAGTTTCTGAAAAGTAACGTTGAGCCCCAATGGATCCCAAGCCTAAGTGTGGACAAAAATTTTAAAAATATTTTAAAAAATTAATGCAACACTTACGAATAATAATAATGTATCCAATTATGATTAAACTAACACAAAGACAAGAAATCCCCCTCCACAGAGGCTGTTGTCAATGTAAACAAGAAGTGTAAAAACACCAGAAACATGACTCCAGGCACTGATAACCCTCGCCCGAAATCAGTTACCAATAATACACTATCTGATGCAAAACAGAGACTTCCAGGGAAGAAACTGCAGAACATCAGATGGTAGATGCAGAACGCTACGCCTAAACACCCATGGGTGAGGACGTAAACATGGGGAAAAGAACAGAATTCATTCTGTTATCCAGCTAAAACTCCCAAGAAATTTTAGTAATAATATTACAGAAAATATGCCAAAAGCATGGGAGAATAGCAAGGGGGGACTTAAAGGAAAGGGAGAGAGGAAAACACTGAACAAGCAGTGTAACTTTATAGCAAGAATGACCACAACAGGCCCATGCCTCGAAAATAGGTAACTTAACATAATTTCATTAAAAAGTTAAAAAATTTATAGTAATTTATATATTTTTTATACTTACCAATGACCCAGACTTAGCTGGTGCTAACTCTAACAAAACCAGGGCCAAACACAAATTTTGCCCCCCAATCCCCAAAATTTGCATCCAAAACAAAAAGAAATCATGTCCTAAAGGACCTCCATACTACGCCTCTACTGCGCATGCGCAGTGACGCAGACGTCCCGAAATTGGCGCCAATTATCATTCTTACTGGCAGTGCCTGGTCAGCGCTATGTACTCAGCGGGGAGGCAAGAGTTCCCAACTCCAGGGAGGGCCATCCCCGTCTGGGTCATTGGTAAGTATAAAAAATATATAAATTACTATAAATTTTTTAACATTTTTATACTGTACCAATGACCCAGACTTAGCTGAATAGTAAACAGGCTGGAGGGCCTAGGACATAGAGGAAAATCCAATAAGCTCAACTATATAGTAAAGAGGTAACCCCTTAAGGAGAAAAGGAGTATTAGGCTTTACATGTATCTTTCTTATTTAATATTAAATTAGAAAGATACACTACCCTTAATAATTGAGCACAATAACATTCATGTTCTCTATTAACATCCAGTATATCCCTTATACTAATTATTTTTAAAGCAAGCCAATAAATAAAGTAGTCCAGAGAATTGAGACTCTTTATAGTCATTTAAAAGTGTCCGAGTATTGTATATTAAAGCCCGTTTGACACTTGACATATACAAATGCTTCACACCGAGCTACACTTTAAAAATAAGACATGAATGAATTTTAACACATACAATTACACTTTAAAACCATCCCGGAAGCGACTCAGAAATACTGACTTGGAGGAGGCATTCCCTTGCTTTTCACTATAAAGCAGGTGACCTAACGGAACACCCGCCCCCCCCCCCCCCTTCCCCTTGCCCTGGGTCAAATAGCCCAGAGCGAAGAAGGCAGCCGGACGGAGTCACTGCCGGAACAGAAAGCCTGCATAACTATAGTTGCAACTGGTTAGTGGACGACATTCTGAGCAACAGATAACGGACCTAAACAATGCAGGTCTCCAGAAATGGACTCAATATTTCTGAGATAAAAATTCGTAAATGTGGATGGCTGAGACCAATAAGCAGCCTTCATTAAATCTGTAATAGCAACACTATTAGCATAAGCCCAGGAAGTAGAAAGAGCTCTTACTTCATGAGCAGAAATCTTAAGCACAGACTGCTGAGAAGAAGATAAATTTTCATAAGCAGTACGGATAGTTAATTGAATCCATCTAGCAATAGAACGGACCGAAATGTCCTTTCTATTAGGCATCAAAGACAGAAAGAAACGTTTCCGTCCCTTTCTGATAAACTGAGATCTCTGTTTATAGATACGTAATGCTCTAACAGGACAGAGTAAAGGCCTACGCCCGTCTGAAGACGGAAGAGCCTTAATAACAATAGGTTCCGGATATTTATTAGGAGCCTGATTCTTAGCTAAAAAACCCACATTAGTAGTGAAGGTGATAGTGTTCCCAACACTACGATAGTGAGAATCATCCACCGACAGTGCATGAAGCTCACTGACTCTTCTAGCAGAAGAGAAAGCTAAGAGAAAAGCTGTCTTATAAGATAAGAATTTGAAATCTACTGTCCCAAGAGGTTCAAATGGCTTTTCCTTCAATTTAAGAAGAACCCAAGCTAAATTCCACTTAGGAATTAATCTAAGAGTTCTGGGTCTATTATCGAAAAGTTTCTAACCAACTTAGATAAAGAGACATTAGATCCAATTTGTAAACTATCATGATGTGCATAGGTATCAGATAACATAGATCTATAACCCTTTATAGTAACAGGCTGCAGTTTGATTTCGTCAAACAAGTATACTAGAAAGTTTGCAATGTCTGGTATAGAGGGATCGAATATATCTACAGAATGATCCCTACACCAACGACGAAAAACCTTCCACTTAGCCGCATAGTGTAGCGAAGAGGAGGTCCTCCTACAGTTAGAAATCGCGTCCACTGCTCGTCCTGTAAAGTGTTTGCCATGCAAGAAGGACCGCACAACGGAAAAACGTGAAGGTTGAGACCTTGCGGGTTGTGATGGAGTTGGCGCGATTTCCCCTGCGAAAGAAGATCCTCCCGTGGAGGAAGCTTTCGCGGTAGGTCCCACAACAGACACCTGAGTAGATTTATCCACTGTCTCTGTGGCGACAGAGATGCTACCAACAGAATCTTACATTGAGATTGTTTTATCTTTAGCAATACTTGTTGAATTAACGGCGCTGGAGGATACGCATATCCTATCATTCCGTCCCAAGGGATCGACAGAGCGTCTACTGCAAATGCTCTTGGATCCAGACACGGAGACACATACGTCTGCAACTGATTGTTGAGATGTGTCGCAAATAAGTCTATCATTGGCCGTTCCCATTGGTAGCAAATCTGATTGAATACTTGTTTGTTGAGAGTCCACTCCGACGGCAACAAGCGACCCTTTCGTGAAAGAGAGTCTGCTAGCACATTCAGACGACCCGGTATGTGACGGACCGAAAGAAGAACGTGATGTTCTAGCGCAAACAGAAGGATTCTTTCCGTTAGATTGAACAACGGAACTGAATGAGTGCCTCCCTGATTCCGTATATACGCCACTACTGTCGTATTGTCGGATAGGATTTAGACATGAGCATTGTGAATAATGTCCATCCAGTGACGTAACGCAAGCCAAATTGACATCATTTCCTTGATGTTTATGTGCTTGCACAGGAATTGCGGATCCCAAAGACCCTGGCATCTCGAATCCGTTGGGATTAATGATGCACCCCAACCTGTTTGACTGGCATCCGTCATAATGGTAAAACTCGGATCTGGCAACTGCAGCGGAACTCCCTGAGTTAACCACTGACTGATTGCCCAAGTCTGAATCTCTTGTTTCACTTGATCTGACAAGAGAACGTCTACATCGAGCGAATGAATTTTCACACTCCAATTCGGAGTCAAGAAAATTTGAAGAGGACGTGTGCGTAACTGCCCCATCGGAATGAGATCCGCGGCGGCTCCGCACAGACCTATCAGTCTCATAAATTCTCTCGCCGTGACTTTGTCTGCGTGCAGACAATAGCGAGCGTAACAATTGACTAATTTCGCTCTGGTTAACGGCAGACGAACGAGATTGTTGTGCGTCTCGAAGCTCATTCCCAGATGAGTGAATGACTTGGACGGCACCAGATCCGACTTCTCCTCGTTTACTATAAAACCGAGACGTCGGAGCAATAGAAGAAGATTCTGAACATCGATCTGAAGCGTTAACTCGTTGCCGTACCTCTGAAGAATGTCGTCCAGGTAGGCCGACGTTACCACAGACGAATGAGCTCGGAAATAGATCATTACCGAGTTCATTACCCGAGTGAAAGCCCAGGGTGCTAGATTCAATCCGAAGCACATCGCCCGGAATTGATACACCACTCCTAGGACTGCGAAGCGTAGGTACTTTCGGAATGTCGGATGTACCATGACGTGAAAGTACGCATCTTTGAGATCTATGCTCGTTGCATAATCGTTCACCCGAATACTCGCTCTGACCGACCGAATCGTCTCCATATAAAACTTCGGAGCGACGATCAGCTTGTTTATCCAGCTCAAATCTATGACTGGACGGAACGAGCCGTCTGGTTTCGGAACCAGAAACAGATGGCTGTAGAATCCCGGAGATTCCTGGTTTTCTACGACCTCTACTGCGTTCTTCATTAAAAGAGACTGCACCTCTGATAACAGAGCGTCTCTTTTCTGCGGATTTGACGGAAGATGAGTCCACTTTGGACTTCGAGTTAATGGAGGCTTTCGTTTGAAGGATATCTTTAGACCTTCCGAAGTCACTCCTCTCACCCAAGGGTCGTCCGTAATCGACGCCCATTCTTGTGAAAAGCTCGACAACCTTCCGCCAACCGGTACGCGATAGAGGTTTAAGCCATCACCTCCTGTACCTGCGAGGCCTGCGGTAGGAGAAACCACGTCCTCCACGGCCCGCACCTCGCCCCGTCGACCTCGGGGCGTCCGACCGATTGTCCCGGCCTGAAGGACGTCCCGAACGAGAGTCGCTACCCTGACGGTCTCTCGAATAAGACCAAGAGGACCACCGGAACCTCTATAGGAACCTCTCTTGCGCGCATTAGACCCAGAAGTGCCTGTCTTATTCTTGTCTGCTGTATCCGACTTCTTAGGAGCAGATTTGAACAACAGAGAATCCTTAGCTTTCTTTGTAATTTTATCATAAATAGCAGAAAGCTTGACGTCAAAAAGAACTTCTCCTGAGACCGAAGCGACTCTAAGAGAGTTCTTCACCTTAGTATCCACTAGTGTGGATGTAGCTAGGGCTGCGTCACGTCTAACCAACTCCAGATTTGCCACTGAAAGGGCGGAGTTACACGTGGAATAAGCTACTGCCCTTGAAAGAAGTCTTAAAGAGGATTGTATATCCTGAAACTCTTTCCCTTGAAGGCGCAGAGATAATGCCTTAGTAAGGTGATCTGCGTAAGATAAGGCATCTAAATTGGCTCTGTTAGACGCAATAGCTGTTTCCAACACCGCGGTTGGAATAGAAGCCGACGACGGTAATGATAGCTCTAAGTCTTCTGCCTCGTCGTCCATACGCAGAGGAACTCTCGGTATACCCTGTCCTGCCGTATCGAATTTATTCCTTGCATTAATGAAAGGCAGGTTGAGAGTATTAGCGGACAAGAAACCTGCTTTCCCCGTCTTGGAAGCAAGTTTAAATATAGCGTCGTTCAATAATTCAAATGTTCTTGCAACATTATTGGACTGCGACGGAAACTCGGGAGCGATGTCCCTGAACCGCTCAAAAAATTCAATGACGCTATAATCCTCTTGTCCGGAACCACAGCAGTCTGGCCCGACGGAACAACTTGAGGGAGAAAGTGCCGGATGAAGTCCACGGCAGCTTTATGTTGTTCCGAAAGGGATAGCTCCAAGTCATCCGTATCCCTTTCACCATCCGGTCGGACCTCATGATGTTCCCGGTCGTCCGCCCCCGATGCTTCGGCGGAGCGTACCGACCCAGCGCCGTCGGATAATTCTCGATCCGACACCGTTTCTGTCGGCTGCTGGGATAAGCTGTGCTATCTGCACAAGAATGTCCGGCGTCGAGACCTGCGGAGGCGCAGTCTTTCGCTGCTTCGCCGAGGGCAGCTCCGCATCAGATGGCTCCCGTATACTTTTCCTATGCGAACGTCCGGAGTCCATCGGTCTCAAATCCCTGGCTGCCGGATGGTGTGACCTGGTCGCCGAAGAATCCTTGATCGGCGAAGCTGGCAATATATCGGCGGTCACGCAGCCAAGGTGCGGTCGAGTGCGCTGACGAGAAGAGGAAGCCTTAACAGTCTCCGCGGACTGCTTATACAACGGAGCGTCCCGAGCGACGGACGTATGCTCCGCTAAAGACACATTCTGTACCACAACATCTGGTCCCAGATGTTGTTGTACGAGAGAGGGGCCTCTCTCGCTCGCGGCCCGGCTGGACCTGGACGAGCTAGGAACCGGACTCAAAGGCTTCCTCCGTTCTCGCTTACTATCCGCCGTCACTGGGTGTGCATCTATTATGTTTATAGTGCTCGCATCACCCAAAATTTCCTCCTGGACCGCATCGGACGAACCCGGCTGCCGAACCATTCGGTGAATGGACGCTACACCGGGCGAGCTAGCGGACGACATTTGTCTAATCTCCATGAGCACTTTTGCCGCTAGCTCTGAATTCATTTGTGACGACGGACGCACACTTGTAGAAGATAACATGGAAACATCACCCTGTTCTGGTTCCTCTGAAATAGAAACTGAGAGAGTAGAGTGACCTTGCGGAGAAAGAGCCGGCATAGCCCTTTCTCCAGAAACAACATATCGTGACACACGTTTCCAATGTTTCTCATCCCAATATTCACATATAGGACAGGGATTTATGCGAGAACACTGAATACAATTAATACAATGATCATGAAAGTCAGAGGAAGATTTCTTCCTATTACAATTTGAACAAAGTCCCTTCATTGTGAAAGAACAACAACAAGTCCTAGTTACTCGCAAAAACCCCTGACACAAAGATACATAATAACATGATCCATTAATAAATGAAAAAACAATTACATATCAAAATAATTTTGAAAAAATATTTTTTTAGCGAAGCCCAAGTTGCTGAAAAGTAACGTTGAGCCCTGATGGATCCGATGGCAAAGTGTGGTCAAAAATTTTAAATTTATATTAAATAATTAATGAGACACTTACGGATAATATAAATGTATCTTATAATGATATAAACTACAGCAAAGGCAAACAGCCCCCCTCAAAAAAGGCTGTTGCCAATGAAAACAAACAGTGTAAAACACCAGAAAACATCCAGGCACTGAAAAAACTCCAGGCACTGAAAAAACTGGCCCGGAATCAGTCATCAAATTACACTCTATCTGATGCAAAACAGAGACTCCCAGGGGAGAATCTGCAGAACATCAGATGGAAGATGCAGAACACAAACGTTATACACCCATGGGTGAAAACGTAACTATGGGGAAAACAACAGAAAACATTCTGTAACCAAGCAACTCTCCCAGGAAATTTTAGAAATGAACTTTCTCAAAAATATGCCAAAAGCATGGGAGAATTGCAAGGGGGGACTTTAGAAGGCTAGGGGAGAGGAAACACTGAATAAGCAGTGCAACACTTAGCAAGAATGACAACAAGAGGCCCATGCCTCGAAAATAGGCAACTTAACATAATTTCATCAAAAAATTTTAAGTACAGCCCTGATTATTTTTTGTCACTTCTTTTTCCTCTCCTCCTTCTATCCTCCTTAGAATCACATTTTCTCCAAAAATTACATGTCTGGCATCCTTTAAACTGAGATTTACAAGCACAAAAATCAGTGAGATGTTGACTGATGAAGGGCCAAACAGAGAATGATAATTGGCGCCAATTTCGGGATGTCTGCGTCACTGCGCATGCGCAGTAGAGGCGTAGTATGGAGGTCCTTTAGGACATGATTTCTTTTTGTTTTGGATGCAAATTTTGGGGATTGGGGGGCAAAATTTGTGTTTGGCCCTGGTTTTGTTAGAGTTAGCACCAGCTAAGTCTGGGTCATTGGTACAGTATAAAAATATTATAAGTTACAGCCCTGATTATTTTCTGTCACTCATTTTTCCTCTCCTCCATCTATTTCCTCCTTAGATCCACCATTTCTCTAATATTTATGTGTCTGGCATCATTTAAACTGAGATTTATAAGCACAAAGATCAGTCAGATGTGAACTGATGAAGGGCCAAACAAAGAATGATAAATGGCGCCAATTCCGGGACCTCCTTGACACTGCGCATGCGCAGTAGAGGCGAAGTATGGAGGGCCATTCAGGACATGATTTCTTTGGTTTTAGATGCAAATTTTGGGGATTGGGGGGCAAAATTTGTGTTTGGCCCTAGATTTTTAAGAGTTAGCACCAGCAACTATGTCTGGGTCATTGGTACAGTATAAAAATACAGATTTCTGCATCGTCGGTACAAAATGGTGGCTGGCAGCCATCTTGAATATCGGACTGCACCCAAAAACACTCGTTCTCGTCCCACGGTCATAACAAAGGTACCCAAGAAGTTTAGGAAAGATCGGTTCATAAATACGGCCTCTAGCCCAAGCCGTATCCAATTGTTGATGGACAGATGGACAGACAGACGACGGGCCATGGCATAAGCCCAAATTTGGCTTCGCCAAAGTTGAGCTAAAAAACGAAAACAAGACTTCAGGCACAGTAACAAAAAGGCCGAAAGTCGGTAACAGATTTTAAGCTACCAGATGTAAAGCAAGATCTTCAAGCGAAGAAAATACGATACATCGGATAGAAGATGCATGACCCAACACCCCTAGGGTGAGGACGTAACCATGGGGATATACAGAATAAACATTCTGTAATACTCGTTAAACTCCCAAGAAATTTAATAAAAATTTCAACAAAAAGCCAAAAAGCTTGGGAGTTGAACAGGAGGGCTTCAAGGAAGTATAGGGAAGGAACACTTAACAGTGGATAAATCATTAGCAAGAATGTTAGCGTCAGGCCCATGTCCTGAAATTGGGAAACATGAAATAATTTTGATAAAAATTATAAAGTTACAGCTCTGAACGTTCCTAACCACCGTTGTTCACTTCCATCATCCATTTATGTCCTTGGATCCACCAATTTTACCATTGATTTGCGACTGGCATCCTCAAAACTGAGATTTAAAAGCAGAGATGTCAGTTGAATGTTGCTGACTTTAGGGCCAAACAAAGAATGATGGTTTGCGCCAATTTCAGTGTCTTCCTGGATACTGCACATGCGCAGATCTAAAAAGTATGGAGGACCAGACAGGACTTGATTTTTTCGATTTTGCATGCAAATTCTGGGAATTGGGGGGCAAAATTTGGGTTTGGTTCTGGATTAATTTTTGAGTTAGCACCAACTAATCTGGGCTATTGGTTATTGTAAAAAAATATAGACACATCGATTTAGCTGCCTTGAACTAGAAGCAATGAGTTGTTCTAGTCACTAATTTAAACTTCCAAGATATATCTTCCAGAGCTCAGAACTGAGGCAAGCCTGGAGTGTATCCTAATTTAACCCTGCGATTATCATACAACTTATTTTTTACTGCTTTTTGTGTTATAACAGCTTTTAACAGAGAACCTCATCAGTAAACTATTTAACCCTTAAAGGCCTATTTCCGACTTTTCTGACCTCAGAACAGATGCCATCATGAGGAGCTCCTGCTGACAATAGACAAATTACCTAAAAAGTGGTTTCTTGTCAAGTCTTGGATTCCTTAACAGGCAGCTAGAAATCACTGCTGAGCCATTTGATGTATAGAGACAGTGGAATGGTGGGAATTCAAGACACTTGTCCAGGCCTTTAAGGGTTAACCCTTTATCCCACAAACACAATATCAAAATTTGTCTTTTTTCCCCAGTCTTTTAAAATTATTCAAACAAAACCATATCACATTGGAACAAGCTTGCATGTGGTTTTGTTGAAATTTTTGTAATTGCATAATTTGTAAATTATGTTGTCATATGCGACTAATTCATTAGGAAAAGAGTTAATATTACATTACAAAATACATTCATATGAAGATATATAGAATACATGTATACCCATGGTAGCTTGGTGTACCAAATGTTCACCACGAGTAGAGAACATTTGATACACCAAGCTACTTTGGGTATATTTTATTTATACCATAATTGTCAGATTAATAAGAGTTTAAATGCTAAACAAATCAATATTCACAGGAGCAATATGAGCATGGGTGGGCATTACTTCCGCTGACAATTTTATCATCGAAACGAAATGGAAAAAGAAATGCAAAAATTACAGGGGCCTTTTTCATTTTAATAAAATAACAACACACTATTTCGAGTTATGGATGCTTTATTAACATGAGACAACGTACGTTGTTAATTTTTGGTATCTTATGAGGTAAACGTATTTAAAAACGTAATAAAAAATTGCCAGTTTCATTTCACTCTTCCAAGAGGCGACGAGTGATAAATTTAGACAAGTTTGCATTCAAGTAGAGGTCACCAAAGGTCAGCTTTGATGTAGTTCCACTGTAGGGTGTAAATTTAAACTACTGAAATCCCATTGCTGGCCTGTTCACCAAGGTTGGTGTGTAAAGCTAAAATTTATGCCATAGGCTTTTTATATACAGTAGAATAGGTAAGCATGGTATGAAATAACATACACTTTCTAAAATCCCATCCCTTGAGTATCTGTGATTATAGCTCTCCAAAAAGGGCATCTTAATAAACTTAGGTGCTGTATTTTTTACTTGACTTGTGTGAACAGAGATGCACTAAGAGAGAGATACATTGGTACTGGCAACAACTGGTTTTTCACACTTGCGGTAGAAGATCATCAAGTCAGATTGTCAAAATTTATAATTGTGTGTGTTTGTCCCCTATCTGTAAGACCAATTTTTGCTAAAAAGTCAGTATGTTCGGAGGCTTAAACATGTCACCTTAGCTGTACAGGATGGCGAAAACAAAAAATCCATAAAGGGCAATAACTCTGACAAAAATACTCTGAACAACACCTGCACTGAACATGGACCTTGACATCAATATGATACACCTACATACCAAATATAATGTCATTCCACCTGGTATTTTGAAACTTACTTAGTTTAAAAATTTGTTGGTCGCAGATGACAGACAGACTGACCAACTGACTGAACCGAATCAAACATCCAACCATGGTTGGATGTTTGATTCGGTTCAGTCAGTTGGCCACATATAGAGCTGCTTGTAACCAGCAAAAAACAATATATAAAACAAAAATTTCAATTTTATAGTAAATTTTCTTTCTTACTATACCTACCGCAATTGCGCACTGGTTCCGGAAGCTGTGAATTAGTACAAGGAGAATAGTGTCCCCTACTGGGTGTGCGCCGGTCGCACTTGACCCAGTTTGGCTTATTTTTTCTTGGTGCTTTTGCACCACTTTTCTTTCCCAAATTGCTTGGGAAAGAAGAAAATAGAGAGTATTTTTCCGAGTTAGGAACTTCCACTGTAGTGCAAGCCTGTTGAAAACAATTGTAAGGTACGTTGATAAGAAATATTTTCTCAAGCACACATTCTGACATCTCCAGTCACACTTGTCAAGACCTGAGAAGTAGAAAAATATGTTTCTGTTGATCAGTTTTGCAAATGATCTCATACTGGGTGGAACTATGAGCTAGGTCTTGGACGTTTCTGTTCCAAACTACCATTGAACTTTCACCACCATTGTCACTTTAACATTACACACAAGTACCATTTTTTTTCACAGACAAAAGTTTAACCAATAAAGGACTTGAGATTTTTATATATTTTGCCATACTCTGAAAGTCTACATCCCAAAGCTTTACAGTTGTTTCTAGGCAAGTGTTGGAGATAGGCAACCAGCAAGTTATCTCAAAGACTGCATGTTGCAGCATGTGTTTTGTTGCGTTAAAAGCGATCAATGTCAGAAAGAGGGCCTTAAAGGTTAATCCTTTAGCAAAACACAGACGATATCAAAATTTATTATTTTAAAGATCATTTTTAAAAAATTGTCAAAATATTTCAACCAAACCATATCACGTGACTCCTCTTTGGAACGAGCTCGACATGCCCGTTCCAACGAGGGATCACATGATATGGTTTTGTTGAATTTTTTTTTAAATAATATTCTGTCAGCTGCTGAAAAAATATTATATTTGAATTTGCATATTACGCGGGCAGATGTGGCTAATTCATTGGGTAAAGAGTTAATAATGAAAATTTCATACAAGAAATGTATAATTACACTTTATGTGACTCCTTGGACTTGAAGATACCCATCTCTACTTTTCCATGCAAATCATCAGCAACTTTCTTAAAAACTTCACTTTCTGAAAAGAAGCCATATATAAGTTATTTCAAGGTGAGAGACACTGTGATTAATCAATCAATTACAATGAGAAACTTGGGTTTGTCTCTAGATCAACATTTAACAATGAGCTCACATATAACAAAAGTTTATCAGTCTGCTAATCAGCATATTCGAAAGCTGGTCTGTTTGCAGAAATTTTTAACAAGGAGTTCAGCAGAATGCCTTGTGCATGCTTTTATCACTTCAAGACTGCATTATTATACCTCTTCACTGTACAGTCTTTCTGGTAAACAAATAAACAGGCTACAGCTCATCTAAAATGCAGCAGCCTGTATTGTCTCTCTCACTAAATGGCACAAACATGTAAAACCTGTACTGAAAGCTCTACACTGGCTACCCATTTCAGCTAGAGTAGAATTCAAGACTGTGCTTTTCACCTTTAACCCTTTACCCAATGAATCGCCCGTATCCGTCCGCGTAATATGCAAATTCAGCAGCTGAAAAAATATTATTTTTCGAAGAATTTCAAACAAAACCATATCAGCTCGTTGAGCTTGTTCCAAAGAGAGGTCACATGATATGGTTTTGTTGGAATTTTTTGAAAAAAATTTAAAAAATGATATTTAAAATAATAAATTTTGAAATCGTCTGCGTTGGGTAAAGGGTTAAGGCACACTGGTGGTCTAAGCCCATCATATATTTCAACACTACAGACTGAGTACAAACGTGACCGTACTTTATGATCCTCTTGCCGGAACCATCAGCAGGAAAGAACTTTCTCACTTTCCTCAAAAGGAGGTTGTTTAGTTGCCTGCTGTGCTTTTAGTTTTTTAAATAGGTTGCTTGGCTAAGTGAAGTCTGCACAGTCAGTGAGCTTATTTAACCCTTGACCTAACGAATTGGCCATATCAGCCTGCATAATATGCAAATTCAGCAGCTTAAAAAGTACTATTTCTAAAAAAAATTTCAACAAAACCATATCATGTGACCCCTCTTTGGAATGAGCTCGTTTCAATGAGGGGTCAGATGATATGGTTTTGTTAAAATTGTTCAAAAATTGTTTAAAAATGATATTTAAAATAATAAATTTCGATATCATCTACATTGGGTAAAAGGTTAAATCCAGGTTGAAAGTCTATCTTTTTAAACAATTATCACATAAGCACGGAGCTACTATATTCTGTAATATTCCACCACAATCTTTGTACAGTGCCATGGAACCTTCCAGTATTGTGATACATGCACTATACAAATGGATATTATTATTACTATTATTTGTATTATTATTATTACCAACTAAGAAACAATTAAGTCTTCAACTAATTTTTTTCCTTGTCATTTATTATTGTCTTACTAAGAGATCATAAATAAGTTAGCAGATTCAATGAATCATTGCCATTTCTGTACAAATTGGTATGTACACTGGTATGGGATCAAATCACAAGGTTGACCGTCTGATCCTAACCTGCATCATCTGCTTTGTGTCCTTGGGAGCTTGTTCCAATGAGAGGTCACTGGAACAATGAGCTTGTTCCAATGAGAGGTCACTGAGCTTGTTCCAATGAGAGGTCATAAACTATGTTTTTGACGCAAAAGAAAAATGAAACAAATTTAGTCATTGAAGAATTTTATTTACAAGTGTCGTCTAACTTTAGTGTTTGGTAAAGGGATACAAAATTTTTTACATGATATGAGACTATACCTGCCCACTAAATGCTGTGTAATTTATTCATTATGGCACATACAGTTTTATATTATGATTACATATCTTCATGGCATGTTCTCATCCAGTTCATGACAGAGAATATTACAATATACCCACTTTACTGTTATCTAAAACAAACATTCCATATTCTAGAATTTGTCTGTGGTTTGGATGTTGGCTCAATAACACACAACAACCACCAATTTGAAGATTATATATCTGGCACATTACCCATACCAAAAAATCTCTAAATGCTGCCTTGTTTTCAATTCATCTTAATTATACTGGGGAGTCTGATAAGACATCTTACAAACTGACAAAGTCTGAATGCCTCATGAACTAGATGTATGGATGATGACTTCTTAAGAAGACAGCCAATCTGGCTCTACCATCTTCTTGTGGGAAACTTTACATGTTTTATCTGATGTAATCTGTATATATGTGTGTAACAGCTCGAGAGAGAAGTGCAGGAGCCGCATCTCGAACCATCAACCTCTAGAACACAAAGCAACCGATTTACCATGAGACTAAGAAATCAGGACCAACCAGGCTGGTTGATGAATGGTCTTTATACCTCGACCGCTACACTACTAAGTTCTTATGAGATTCACACACGGTGAATCACACCCCAGATTCCACCTCAGAGCAATCAAAACATTCACCATGCTTCACCATAGCATCCACAACGGCACCAACTCCTGGTGAGGCAAAGCCAAACCTGATATGAACTCTCAGAGACTTGTATAGAAATGTATCAGCCAGCTGCACGCCATGTAACATATTTATTATGTCGAAAGTCCATGGAAATCAAGGGATTACTAAATTTTCATGAGAAACAAAGAATGACCAGGCGTTTATTTTTTAGAAGCTGCAATTGACAGTACCACGCAGAATCATCAACAGTAACTGGCACCAGTATGTATCCATGCTGACAGAAAACAATCTTCGCTGTTCAAAGTGCAATATTTTGTCCTCTGAGTTCAAATGTGTTCTATGTGCCAGTAGCCACAGAGAACACATTGGAATTCAGGGGCCGATTTGTTTACAAAATAAAACTTATCGCTACAGAAGAGTCCACTTAATTGGATATCTCTTAACTGAATAACCCTGTTAACTGAATATAATTTCCCAACAAAAAACCATTTACCATACCTCCAGTACAAATTTGACCTGTTAATTGAATATTGGTTATAGAGTAAACTCCTGTTAATTGAATAAAAAAAACTTGTAACCTGTCAAGAAATTACCTAACTCGCACCAGTTTTCCTTTCTTTATGGACCTACTGGGCCTCAGTACATCTAATGCAGTTATTTAATCTATTACATCTTGTTTGACAGAGCTCATGAAGCTCTGTCAAACAAGATATAATAGAATAAATGCTTAGTTTATCTCTAGATTACAGGAAAGTGACACAATCTCTGTTAATTGAATACTCATGTTAATTGAATAATTTTCATTGGCAAAGTGGCTATTCAATTAACAGGGTTCCACTGCACAAGCATATCAGAAATACCCTTACATACATTTACTGTCATTACCACCTAAAAAGAGTTAAAAAAAAGTACTTTTAAAAATTCAAAAAATTACTTTCAATCAGCTGAGTAAGCTTAAAGAAAATGTTCACTTTAGCATCGATCGACTTTGAAGTTTGGTCGGTACAGGCTAGAGTTGTAACAACAACAAGGAACTTTTTTTAATATTTTCTGTCCATTTTTCAAATATTGAATGTTTTAAATCAATAAATAAGGTACCTTGAAAATTTTTTTAGTACTTAAATTCTCTTATTTTGTTTCAATTCAAATTTTGAAAATTCGAAGCAAGTGGAAATGCTTCAATTTGATCAAAAATAGTAATAGCTGCTACTAACAGGATATCAAATAACATCAGGTGAATTACCTGATATGGTGGAACCCTTAGATGGTATTCAAAAGTTCTGATTGGACAAACTAACTTTGAGGCATAATAATTGTATATTCATGTTGACATTGTCAATGTCATCATTATTACCTTTATTGTGTTCATCAGAGAAAAGGCCCATAATGATTACTCTACTTGCTTCTAAGGTCCGTGTTTGCTCTTCTCCAGACATAAATTTATATGCTGTTTCTTCAGAAGAAAGCTCAAGCGGGTTTGGCACTGATAATCTAAAAACAAAAATGGTGAATACAATTTTTTGTACCATGCTCGCCTATGTTACTACCTGTGAAAAGACCCATAATCGGACGTTCATCCAACTTGACCTTTGGCATGACACAATTTGCCAACTTCGATACATTCACACTTTGCGATGTTTCATTCAAACATTTTGCTGTACTATCTACTATGTGTAAATGACTTAAGTTTAAAATACCTACAATTAAATATTTAAAATAAAATTTAAGAATTGTTAATAATAATTTGACTGAAAAAGCGAAGTAAATTCAATCAACTTTGATGATGTGTCTAGCTGTCAATCAAGCATTCACGTACAGCCCTTAGTACTTCCCACCGGCACAGATGTAAACAAAACAAACTCATGTGTTTGCGATAGAAAATGTCATTTTTTCTCAATTTTAAGTGACAAAGTCGACTATTTATTAAGAACATAGTATAAATAAAACAAACAGGTACTAGGGCTGGTAATCAGATATAAATCGCTCGTAGAATAAGGATTTTAACCACTCGGCAAGCTGACTGGTTAAAACCCTAATCCTACTCGTGGTTTAAATCTGATTACCAGCCCTAGTACCTATTTATTCTATATATAATAAATTGGTATTTTAAATTCTTCAAAAGTTAGTTTTATATGTTTATGTCTATTTGTGTTTAACCCTCTGCATACTAATGTCAAAAATATATTTTTTCATACATCAATTATTTTCTATAATTCAACTCAAAATTGAACCAATTTAACCCTTTAATACTTTTGTACGTGTTATTACGTACATAATCTTTTGTTTAATTTAACTGTTTGATACTTTTGTGCGTGTTATTACATACGAAATGAAACAGCACGCTGAAACTTTGTGGTCATTTGTTTTGTTATTATTTTTTTATTTTTTTAAAGTTTTAACCTCAAATTCCTATTTTCTTTCAGAGAGTGCTCAGTGATAACCGTTGAGCCCAATGGTATCGCAGCTTAAAATACTGATATAATCCTGCTGTCAAGACTTCTTAACTGGTTGAGTGCTAGAAGCCACTATCAAGGCTTTCAAAAAATGAGGATACCAAAGCAAAAGCCAACGCTCTCCTTGCTTATATTTCATATTCAGTCAAACACAAATAATATTTTGTTCATATAAATTTGTTTTGTTACAAATTATTGGAGAGTGCCTGTGGGCACTCTCCAATAATTTGTAATCAAACAAGTTTTGAATAACAAATTCAAACCACCAAAAATAATCAAGCCCAATGTTTGACGTCGCATTTTGAAAAATGTCGAAGAAACTGAATTCCCAGTGATGTTTGAATGTCAGGATAATTAAAGTCTCAAGGGGTTAAGATTGGAGCTGCCCGAGTATATCAGGGTCCATTACCATTTGAGAAACTGAAATACATAACAGTCCAAAATGAATCTTTAATTTTAATAAATTTTCCATGTTTCAAATGCAAAAATTTCCAGGATTCAGCAAAACAAAAATTGTTCAAATGGACAAAAACCCCAATAAAAAAAAAAGTGAGGAAAGAGAATCTAACTGAAAAGCGAAACACGTAAGAACATTCGCCCAGTTATACAATATTCTTTGGTAACATGGTGGGAAATTTTTTTTAATCCAGTAAATAATGATAATGCTGGCACACAAAACATGCTAAAGGGAGACACATTTCTAATAATCACCCATGTGAACAAGGAAAATAAGTCGGTAACTATCAAAGCAGATCCATTTATTTTTCCATGGGATCTGTCCCTCCCACTCCCCCGCACCTCCTCCCCACACACCCACATGATTAGGTTGAAGCATGTCAAAGGTTATTTTAATCCAACCATTAGTGGTGGGACTATATGCTGGATGCACATAATCTGTAATGAACTGACAAATGAAAGAGTATATGAAAGTTAAAAAATTATGCAGCTCTTTACTATATACACCCTCTGGAGGGGGTATAACAAACATATAATTTAATATTTAAGTTGTTTTAATGCAAATGCAGACATGAATGGCACATGATATTTCACCTTATTGTTTTAAGCCTTTACCTCACAAAATGGCATATCCAGTCTGCGATTCATTAGCTCCACTGAGCACTGTCAAACAAGATATAGTTGGTTAAATTTGCAACTGCATTAATGGAAATTTTCACTACAGAAAGCATTGTCTATTTCACATAATGGTGTAATAAGATGTTTCTAATTCATTTTCAGGGCTGTTTTGAGGATGTCAAAAAAAAGAAAGAAAAATAAATTGATTGTAACTCAATATGAAGCAATTGAAAAGAATATGAAGTCTTTGTGCGATACCGGCACTTTACAATGGAGCTATTATAGTGGCTTCCAACAATATAACAGTTACTTTACTACTTTATCGTCAGAAAGAACATAATTGACAAAATTCTGAATAATAGTAATATTTTGCTGATAATCTGAATCTTCAGTAAGTTCTCAAAGACTGAAATTAAATTAAATTCCCAGTAACATTATTGGAAATATGTGCTGCCTGAAATTTAAGTACTTCAACATCAGTGTGCAGAGGGTTTAATATTTACAAAGCAAAACAGACAAATCTGACCAGTGTTATACATACAAAATACTTTGCCACATTTTTCTCCACCTTTTTATTTGAAAACATAGCTTCTGACCTCTAATTGAACTTAAGTCCCCACATCACCACAAACTACCACTTTTATATTGCTTTGAAAAAGTTGCCCTCCAGTATATTGATCCTTGAGAACTCAACTGGTAGGAACACTGTTAGGTCATCTGCAGCAGTGTACATGTATATAAGGTAACAATTATCATAAAAGGAATTGGAGGCTTTAACCCTTAAGGGCTAGAGATTTTTACATATTTTTGCTACACTTTGACAGTCTTCATCCTGTGGCTTTGCTGCTGTTTTTTGGCAGGCCTTGGCTGCCTATATAGGCAGCCAAGACTTGGCTAAAAACAACTACCAAGGTGCTTAGAATGTAACTTGTGATTTAGATTGTAACTTAGGAGTTAACCCAAAGACTGCATGTAGGGACATCTGTTCTGTTGAAAAAAATGTGATGAAAGTCAGAATTAGGCCCTTTAGAGGTAAGGGTTAAGCTCTTTATGTTGGGGTGTCATAAGCTATGTTTTGGAAACAAAAAGTGGAAATACTCAATTATTTTTAGCAAGGGTGATTGCCCAAGTAACTGTCAACCATTCACAGGTTTGAAGAAGTGACCTCCAATTTTGGAGTGTTTGATCATAAATGCTTGATTCC
Organism: Pictodentalium vernedei; assembly: GCA_031216915.1. NCBI lineage: Eukaryota > Metazoa > Mollusca > Scaphopoda > Dentaliida > Dentaliidae > Pictodentalium > Pictodentalium vernedei. Next base: position 374,886,684 of record CM062292.1, read on the forward strand.
CAACATTTGTTCAGGTATAAACCAACAAGAGTACTTATGGAGTTGCCGATCCAAAAATATTGGAATGTCTGCAAGCTGTGTCAGGTAAAGGGTTAAATTGATTCGCCAACACTTACAGCTTAAATGAAGCAACAATTGTCGAAGTATCTAAGGCTCTTTCATAGGCTTTTCTTCTCCCATTTCTGTAGTAGTTCATGGTGGGAAATGCTGTAATGTTCTCCTTGGTACACACATCTGTCCAGTCATAGCAATTTACAACACACAAGGAGTCTTTATCTTCCAGTTGATCAGCAGATTCTCTGTATGCCCACAACAATGCTCTACTTTTACCACAAGCTAATGAAAAATAAAAAAATATCTGATTTTTAGCATTTTCTGTTAAAAATAAAAAGGTTTATCTTACAAGAATGTATTTCACCCAATATAAGTGAAGATGTCAAACAAAATACAAATCCGTATTTAGGGTAGCAACTGCATATGTGATCATTCGATCCAGTAAGAGAATGCTTTTCATCTGCACTCAATCTGCATCGAGTTATTACACATGCCTAGGCCAATGTTTTTGGTAACAGTAATTACATGACAAATAAATCACCAGCTCAACGAAATAAATTATGCAAGATCATTTTTTGCCATGATGATATTTTTATATAGGCCTACTACTGATGATGTGTTAGACATGAAAAATAAAACAAAGAAACACACAGCTGAACATTACTATAAACTACAGCGATTATAGTACAGGTAGAGCAATGAATGGGGTTTACGTTATGCACAGAACAAGAATGCAATACTATGATGTCATGATCTTCATTCATAAAAAATCTGTTCATGGACCCCGAATGATTATCAAAAAAGATGCCATTAAAAACTGTGCTCAGTCCCTTCATTATGTGAACAAATCAAAAATGGAGGGAATAAGATAAATTTGTTATTACCACCATGTGGGTTTCTGAAAAGATGTATTGAAGTCTTGCCCTTGCCTCTGGGTCATATATAAACTCATTACCATTATACTGTAAGCAACAGTCCATGAGCAAAGCCAATGAGAGACAATTCTCATGATTTCAACAGACATAGTCATCCTTCAATTTGCGAATTATAAACTGAAAAATGATGCAAACTTTTGTCAGTTTAACTCCTTGTATGCTGTTGGTGCATATTCCTGCCAAGAACAGGATTTCCCTTGCCACTGAAGTAAGTTTAATTTGGGTACATTTAATCACATTTTACCCCTGAAAAGTTCATGGATTTTTTCACCAATAATTCCTTGAGTTAAATTTAGATAAATTGTTCATCAAATCTAGTCATGTCTGCTTCAAGCAGCCATGATCAGATTTCATGAAAAATATTTTGAAAATACTCAGCGGTTAAGAGGTAACAGCAAGAAATTGCGACTTGCATAAAGTTGTTAGAAGAGCTAATTCCAAATAACCAACTTCAAGCGATTTTCATGATTTTTTTCAGGATGCCTTGCTTTAAAACTGGTGAAAAGTAGGGTCATACTAAAAATGGAGAACAACAAGAACAATAAAAAATTAAATTTGGAATTTTCTATTATTATCAAATAATACAGAATGTTATTTTATTAAATCAGTAAATATTTCTACATAATGATTTTAGCTTATTTTATTCATATATTTTTAACTATTCCAGTAATCTCATAGCAGTGAAAGTTATGGCATATGATTTGTTGTCACCAGAAAAGTAGAATATCAAGGGAGCTAATTTATTATAACTATATACATGTCAATGAGTATGACTTTCTTGTGAATTAAAGTGACTATGTGAAAATGACTAATTGAAGAGAATTCTTTGCAGCCATCATTAACATTTGCTATAGAAATTTCTTTCTGGTGACAGGACTTAACCATAAAGTTTCCAACAGAAACTGGTCAGGTGTTTGATCGCCGTTTCAAGTTATTCAGGTGGTTGATCGACATGGTTGCAATTTGAAAATGAACTCAAAATGTCAGTGGCTGTCTTCAAGTGTTAAAAACAATAATACCAGACACAACAGTAATTTTTATGAAATACTGAATTTGTTTTCTTCTCGCAATACTGCCCAGCCCTACTTTCAATGACACTTAGTGATCAGAAGCTATTTTCAAGTATTTCAAGATCTTGAAAACTTTTGTTCAAGAATTTTCAAGGATTTCAAGCTCAAACTGTGAGAGAACATTTCATGTTAACCCTTTACCCAACGAATCGTCCGCATCTGCCCGCGTAATATGCAAATTCAGCAGCTGGAAAAATATTATTTTTCGAAAAATTTCAACAAAACCATATCATGTGACCCCTCTTTGGAACAAGCTCGTCGAGCTCGTTTCAAAGAGGGGTCACATGATATGGTTTTGTTGAAATTGTCTGCATTGGATAAAGGGTTAAATCATGTTTCATGCTATGCAAATGGTTGAAATGAAGACAGAATTATTTATAACTACTCACATGGATAAAAGAATACAACAAAAGTTAATTGGTTCCGTGCAATTCTCTCTTTAAAAGTTTTATCATTTAGTTCACATAACTTCTTCTTGATTGGCAAACCACTACCAGATATCCTGAAGGCAGCTTCTGCAACTTGGTCATCTTGTGTTTCCACTGCAAGCAGGCACATAAAAATATACAATATAACTGTTTCAAGATTTGATAGCAAGATTCAAGAGAGAGATAAAATAAGATTTTTGTCAAATAAAATATTAATAAAATAATAATATTCACATATACAAGAATTAGCTCTTTAAGAAGTTGGCATTCTTTATGATACAAAAAATGATGTTTGACTAGTGAAATACCATTTACGTTGTGTTTGCTCTAATGGTACTCAAGAGCTGTACAATAATTATTTTTTCTTATCAACAATAACTACAATAATATTTGAATTTGATCCTTGATTGGAGGCATTATCTCTTTTGCTGCTAGAGATCATTTCCTTTAAAATCTGAATCAACAGATTCACAAAACTGCATATTCTTTGGGAAACAAAATCGCAGAATATTTGTTGTTTTACTATAAGAACTTTTATGTTTGCCTGAAAAATGATAAATTCTAAGTAATTTGTATATTTTTGATACTTACTAATGGCCCAGACTAGCTGGTGCTAACTCAAAAAATAATCCAGGGCCAAACACAAATTTTGCCCCCCAATCCCAAAATTTGCATGCAAAACCAAAAATTTAATGTCCTATCTGCTCCTCCAAACGTTTTGGATCTGCGCATGCGCAGTATCCAGGAAGACAACGAAATTGGCGCCAACCATCATTCTTTCTATAATTGCCTGTTAAATGTTGTAAACAAGGGGAAGGGATAAGTGCCCACTCATGGGAAGGCCATCCCCGTCTGGGCCATTGGTAAGTTTAAAAAATATACAAATTACTTAGAATTTATAATATTTTTATACAACAATCAATAGCCCAGACTAGCTGAATCGTAAAAAGGCTGGAGGGCCTAGGACATAAAGGAAAATCCAATTTCTCAATCACTCAGTAAAGGATATCTCCCACAGAAGAATAGGAGAAGATTGGAATTATATATGTCTTTCTCCTTTACAAGAAACGAGAAAGACATAACACCAACAATGTAATTGAGTATTACATAATATATAATTCTCCATTTAATACCAACATAACCCATTATGCTAATTCGGGGAAGGAAAGCCAATATATAAAGATAGTCCAGAGAATGAGACTCTTTAGACTCAACTAAAAGTGTCTGAGGATTGTATATTAACGTCCATTTGACATGTGACATATACAAATGCTTCACAGTGAGCTACACTTTAAAAACAATACATAAATGAGACATATTACTTGCTTCACACCGAGCAACACATTAAAACCATCCCAGCACCGACTCGGAGCTACTGACACCAGAGGAGGTCTTCCCTTGCTTTTCACTACAAAGCCAGATGATCGTAAGGGACCCCCCCCCCACCCCCCCCCCCCCCACTTCCCCTTGTTCTGAGGTACGTCCTCAGAATGAAGAGGGCAGCGGAACAGCATCACAGCTGGAACGGGATGTCTAAATAACTATAGATGTAACCATTAAAGGACGACATTCTGAGCAACAGGAAGATGACCGAAAGATCTAAGGTCACCATAGATGGACTCTAAATTTCTCAGGTAAAACTTGGTAAATGTAGAGGGCTGTGTCCAGTACGCAGCCCTCATGAGATCAGTAATGGCTATACTGTTAGAATAAGCCCAAGAAGTGGACAGTGCTCTAACCTCATTCGCCGATATCTTATTAACAGAACGTTGATCCGAAGATAGATTTTTATAGGCAATGCACATTGCCAACTGAATCCATCTAGTGACTGAATGAACAGAAATATCTTTCCTGTTAGGAATCAATGAAAGAAACGTTTTCTTTCTGTTCTAATAAAATCTGATTGATGTTTAAATATGCGCATAGCTCTGACTGGACACAGCAAAGGTCTAGGGTAGGGTAGTCAGGGTAATGGTATTACCCACACTACAGTAGTGAGATTCATCAACAGATAAAGCACGAAGTTCACTAACTCTTCTAGCAGATGCACAGGCTAAGAGAAATGCTGTTTTATAGGTCAAGAACTTCAACTGTACAACGTCCAACGGCTCAAATGGAGCTTCTTTGAGCTTCAACAGAACCCTAGCCAAATTCCATTTAGGAATTAATCTGAAGGTTCTAGGTCTATTAATGGAGAAATTTCTAAGCAGCTTGGAAGCATTTGATCCAATAGCCAAGTTATCATGATGAGCGTGCGTGTCTGATAACATATACCTATAGCCCTTAATAGTGACAGGTGGCAGATTGAGGTCGTCAAACACGTAGACCAGGAAATCGGCATTGTTTGGTATGGACAGATCATAAACGTCTTTTGACTGATCCGGACACCAACAGAAGAAAACCCTCCACTTCGCTGTGTAGTTCAACGAAGAGGAGGACCTCCTGCAGTTAGAAGTTGCATCCACTGCTCGTCCTGTAAACTGTTTTCCGTGCAAGAAGGACCGCACAACGGAAATACGTGAAGGTTGAGACCTTCTGGGTTGTGATGCAGTGTGCGTAACTTCCCCTGATAAAGAAGGTCCTCTCGTGGAGGAAACTTCCGGGGAATATCCCATAACAGACATCTGAGAAGACTGATCCAAGGTTTCTGTGACGACAGAGGTGCTACTAGCAGGATTTTGCAATGAGACTGTTTGATCTTTAACAGAATCTGCTGAATCAACGGAGTTGGAGGATACGCATATCCTATCATTCCGTCCCATGAGACTGTCAGAGCGTCTACTGTGTACGCTCGATGGTCTGGGCATGGCGACACAAACGTCGGTAACTGATTGTTCAGATGCATCGCAAAGAGATCTATCATGGGGCGATCCCACTGGTAGCAAATCTGCCTGAATACTCGCTTGTTGAGCGTCCATTCCGATGACAACAGGCGACCTTTCCAAGAGAGCGAGTCTGCTAGTACATTCAGACGACCCAGTATATGACGGACAGAAAGATGAACATGATGATTCATGATGTACATGAGAATCTTCAGTATTAGTTCACATAATGGAATTGAATAAGTGCTGCCCTGGTTCTTGATGTGCACTACTACCGTCGTGTTGTCCGACAAAATCTGAACATGGACGTCTGCTATTATGTGAATCCAATGTTGTAGCACTAGCCATATTGACATCATCTCTTTGATGTTTATATGTTTCTCTAGGAACCAAGGGTCCCAAAGACCCTGACACTTCAAGTCTGCGGGACTTATGGTTGTGCCCCAACCCGTCTGACTCGCATCCGTCATAATCGTGAAAGCCGGTTCCGGCAGTTGCAGCGGAACTCCCTCAGTTAACCACTGAATATCTGCCCAAATCTGAACCCTTTGTTTTACTAGGTCCGTTAAACAATACTGGTTTCGAGCGTATGCGTCTTCACACTCCAGTTCTGAGTAAAGAATATCTGGAGGGGATGCGTGTGTAGGCGGCCCATCAGAATAAGATCCGCAGTCGCTCCGCATAACCCCATCAGTCGCATGAATTCCCTTGCTGTTAATGCATCTGAGTGTAGACAAATGCGAGCATAACAACTGACTAATTTTGCTCTGGGTTACGGCAGACGACCAGATTGTTGTGAGTCTCGAAGCTCATTCCCAAGAGAGTGAACAACTTGGACGGAGCTAGATCCGATGAAACCGAGACGTCGGGAGTAATAGAAGCAGACTCTGAACATCGTTCTGAAGAATAATTCTGTTGCCGTATCTCTATAGAATGTCATCCAAGTAAGCCAACGTTACCGCAGACGAATGAGCTTGGAAGTGTGACATTACCGAGTTCATTATTCGAGTGAATGCCCAGGGAGCCAGGTCCAGACCAAAGCACATTGCTCTGAACTGATACACCTTCCCTTGTACGGCGAACCGCAGGTGCTTTCTGAATGCCAGATTACCAGGACATGCAAGTACGCATCCTTTAGATCTATGCTTGCCACATTGTCGTTCACTAGAACGCTCGCCCTTACCGACCAAATGGTCTCCATATAGAATTTTGGAGCCACGATAAGCTTGTTTATCCAGCTCAAGTCTATTACCATTCGGAATGAGCTGTCTGGCTTCGGTACGAGGAACAAGTGACTGTAAAAACCTTGAGAATCCTGATTCTTGACGACCTCTATTGCTTCCTTTAATAAGAGAGTTCGTATCTCCGCTAGGAGAGACTCTCTTTTGCAAGGATCCAAAGGAAGATTTGTCCAATGTGGACACCTTGTTAGTGGGGGTTTCGCTCAGAATGATAGCCATAGGCCGTCCGAAACTACACTTCTCACCCACTGATCTTCTGTGACTGTTATCCAGTTTCTCACAAAGTTTGATAACCTTCCGCCAACTGGCAAGCAATAGAGGTCTTGACCATCACCTATATGACCTGCGAGGCTTACGGGAGGAGAAACTACGTCCTCCATATGAAGAACCTCGTCCCGTCGGCTTAGGGGCATCTGACCGATAGTCCCGATCAGACCTACGCCCCTTTCCGGAGTTGCTATACTGACAACCCCCAGAGTAATTGTAAGAGGGTTTTTTGTACCCTCGTGAGTTCCCTTTAGACGATTTTTGTCTGGAACGCCCTCCTTTACTCTTGTCTGCTGAAGTGGGTTTTTGAGACGCAGACTTTCTTAGAAGTCTGTTAATAGACAAATGAAAGCCTGTAGTCAAAAATGGTAGACCGGAGCGACTCGGAGAGAGCTTTTCACCTTGTCATCTATCAGTGATGACGACGCAAGGGCTGCATCACGTCTGATTAACTCCAAATTAGCCAATGTTAGGGCGGAGTTATACGTGGTATACATAACTGCCCTGGAAAGAACTGTAAGAGAGGTACAAACGTCCTCAAATTCCTTTCCGTTGAGACGTTGTGCCATAGCTCTTGTAAGGCGATCTGCGCAAGACATAGCATCCAAATTCGCTCAATTTGAAGAAATTGCCGTCTCAATTGGGTCTGAGCGAATACAGAATGACGCAGGTTAGGATATCTCTAGATCATCGGCCTGCAGAGGAACTCTCTGAACATCTTCCCCGACCGTTTTAAATGAATGTGGTCCAAGAAACGGTATGTTTATAGAAGATGAAGTTAAGAAACCGCCTTTTTTCCTCGCATTCGAGAGGTTAAATACAGCGGCGTCTATATGACCGAAGGGTTTCGACACCTGCCTAAGCTGAACCGAGAAAGAAAGGACTTCCTCCCTTGTCGGGATAAAGTCTGCGTTCAACGACGGCAGCTGTTTATTTCTTGTCGTCGCAGCATTCTGATTCGCTGGAACAAATTCAGGGTAGTATTGATGGATGAAATCCATCGTAACCATGTGCTGTTCCGAAAGGGAAGGGTAATCCTCTTCCTTATCCCTTTCACCATCCAAAAGAATCACTTGTGAATCTCGGTCCATTGCATCTGCGTGAACAGATGACTGGACCGACCCAGCATCATCCGACAGCTCAGGTTCTGAGTCATGAGGAAGGCTGCTCCTGCACTTGCTGGGATGTTGTGATCAGCTGCGCAATCTGCGACAGCAAGTCCGCAGTCAACGAGGACAGAGGAGCAGCGGTCTTCTGTTTCTTAGCCACTTGCTGCTCCTGGGACGATGTGTTGGAGATGGCTCTCTTCTCTGCATATCCCGATGATCGAGGCCTCATCTCCCTAGCTACCGGATGGTCGGACTTCATGGGCGAAGAGTGGTTCCTTCCTCGTAAAGCATTATAGGCTGGATATCCGAAGTCGTGTAGCTAGGATGCGGTTGTGTGTGCTTAGTATTCGAAGAGGAAGAAGCCGTGCTGCAATCTATATGGAGCGTCCCGGACGGCAGGTGTGGACGTATGCTCCAGCTTGTGCAAGTTCTTCACAACAACATCTGGCCCCAGATGTTGTTGGGATAGAGTGGGACCTCTCCCGCTCGCAGTCCTTTCAGACCTCGCCAAGCTTCCCAAAACACTTGCTGGTTTCTTCCATAGTTCCATGGTGGCTAGGTGAGCCTGTTTAGATTTTAAGATGCTCGCTCTACCCACTACACTTCATTCGACCGCAATGCACATACCCGGCGTCATGGTACCCATGAACGGAGTAACTGCTTCACTGGTCAAGCTAGCTGCTGACAAGGGATTAAAATCACCGGTTAGTGGCTTTATCCCCTGCCTAATATTCATGAGCACCTTGGCAGCTAGCTGTTTGCTCATCAGAGCGCGACGTCGGTAGCACACTTTTTGGAGGTGTCACATAACCATCACCATGTTCTTGTTCCTCTGAAAAAGAAACTAAGAAACTTGAATGACCTTGCGGCGAGAGGACCGGCATTGGCCTCTCACCGCTAACAACATATCGTGACACCTGTAACCAATGTTTGTCATCCCAATCAACATATGTAGGACAAGAATTTGTGGGAGTACATCGACTACAAGCAAGGCAACAAGCATGTAAATCTGAGGAAGACTTCCTCGCCTTGCATTTTGAGCAATAAGCTTTCATGATTAATCAAAGAAAGTTGAATGAACTCCCACCACTCCACAATAAATATATGATAAAGATACATAATAATCAAAATTCAAAATACAAATCGAAAAATTAATTTTAAAAAAAAAAAAAATTTCAAAAAAATTTTGACGAAAGCCCAAATTCCCAAAGGGAACAAGAAGAGCCCAAGGGCATCCCGATGGAGCCTAAATGTGGACAAAATTCCAAAAATTATTGCTACACTACTGGAATATCATAATATGTATCTTACAGATATCCTACAGTAATAATAAGTTGAAACTACATATATTTATAAGACGTTGCCAATGTAAACAATGTCATTGAAAAAAATGGAAACAAGACCTCAGGCACTGAATAAAAAAGGCCCGAAGTCAGTAACAGATTTTAAAGCTCCCCGAAGTAAAGCAAGATCTTCAGATGAAGAAAAAACGGTACATCGGATAGAAGATGCGTGACCCAAACACCACAACACCCCTAGGGTGAGGACGTAACCATGGGGATATACAGAATAAACATTCTGTAATACACGTTAAACTCCCAAGAAATTTAATTAAAAATTTCAATAAAAATAAGCCAAAAAAGCTTGGGAGTTTAACAGGAGGGCTTTAAGGAAGGATAGGGAAGAAACACTAAACAAACAGTGGATAAATCATTAGCAAGAATGATGACGTCAGGCCCGTGTCCTGAAATTGGGATACATGAAATAATTTTGATAAAAAAGATAAAGTTACAGCCCTGAACATTCCAAACCGCCATTGTTCACTTCCATTATCCAATTATGTCCTTGGATCCACCAATTTTACCATTGATTTGTGTCTGGCATCCTCAAAAATGAGATTTAATAGCACAGATGTCAGTTCATTGTTGCTGACTTCAGGGCCAAACAAAGAATAATAGTTGGCGCCAATTTCGGTGTCTTCCTGGATACTGTGCATGCGCAGATCTGAAAACTACGGAGGAGCAGATAGGACATTATTTTTGGGGTTTTGCATGCAAACTTGGGGGATTGGGGGGCCAAATTTGTGTTTGGCCCTGGATTATTTTTTGAGTTAGCACCAGTTAGTCTGGGCCATTGGTTGTTGTATAAAAATAATCTCGCTTATGATTCTAGCTAGGCTACTATGGTGTAAACCGTAAGACTCAAGTCTATGATACCTATGAAATAGTGCTGGAGTCTATGACATCTATGAAATAGTGCTGGGAGGTTATGAAATTTGTCCATGGTTTCGGTTTCTACTCGTTTATTTTTCAGCAGCAAGAGTAAATATTTTGGAGACATGATCTTTTCTTTGTGTATTGGAGTTTAAGGTAACCTTCAGCATTGGTGTCTATATTTTGACTGCAGCACAAATACAAAGTCATGTTTAGCCAAGTTAATCTTATGAAAGGCCTAACTCAATGTGTTGTATGCTCATAGGATTTTGAGCACTGATTATCTCACTTATCATATCAAGGATCGCAGAACATTGATGCATACTGTGATCATACTGTAGCCTTAAAGTTTTGTAATTCCCCTCCCGCATGTCAAATCCCCTCAGCTCGAACAATGCTTTTTATTTGAGGTTCTTCCAGGCACATCAACTGATATTATTATGAATACCTACAGCCATGCATATTCAATAAAAGAGCATCTTTCCTTTCATAAATCATGCTGACAATATTTGCCGGAGGGAGCCAGTCTCTAAAAATCTGATTTACGCTCTAACATTGGTCAATTTTCAATCGGTTCTAGACTCTCCATTTTGAATTCAGCAACCACACAAGAATAGTGGCTTCCAGTACCCAACCTATTAACTGGTAGAGTGCTGGAAGCCTATATTTTTACTTTACTCAGAAGTCTAGAAAACGTAACTTAAAGCCTTCATATTCAGAGGATATGTTTTATATTATTTTTGAAACAAATTTACATAGTCTATACGGATTTGCCTTGTTATAATTTACAGGAAATTTGCCTACAGGCACTCTCCCATAAATTGTGACAAGGCAAAGACATGGGAACAAATTATGGTGATGAAAAATATTTTAGCACTCTACCAGTTAATAACTGTAATGATGGCTTAACCCTCAAAGATTTATTCAAATAAACCTCAGCACAGGGGATTCTACATGGAGTGATGGAAGCAGTCTTTTAGACAATATAAATAGCTCTGGCAGAGGTTTTTAATGAAGCCTGTGCAGGCAGTCAAGACTTCATTAGAAATCGTAGACAAACCACTAGACTTAGTGGATATGATGCAATAAAATTTCTGGAAAATCGCCCCTGACTTTAAAGATTTTTTATTGTTTAATGCAATTTCAGGATTTAGAATTAGTGGCTGGTAACTTTTCAAAATCCAAATGCCAACCACTGGTTTTACAGGGAGATGCTGGCATACCAGAAAATGAAACTGTCAATGAAACTGTAGCTTAACTTGTCTGTGTGTTGTGTTTGATGAAAAGGATAATGTTCAATGTTTATGAAAGGATTATGAAATAAGACAAGAATTGTGATAATTGGGAATATGTTAATTTCTGTTCCCAGTTAACATATGTCAACAAAAGTTACCAAGTTACAGTGAAATTTGTTTTTAATAAAAATAATATGAGGTGTAGATTGTACTAAAGAGCTGAGGGGTGGGATAATGTGGACCTCACAGTTAATGCATGTGGCCCTCACAGTTAACGTTTGTCAACGAAAGTTAGCAAGTTACAGTGAAATTATTCCAAAATGAGTCATCCTATCAAGCTACAATGAAATTCCTTCATAAATATGGCCTGTAGACTGTGCTAAAGGTTTTGGGGTTTCAGGCCTGTGTAGCCATCATGGTTGACCAATTGCAACTAAAAGGGGACGTCATCATCTCGACATTATACCAAGTTACAATGAAATCCCTTCCCAAATATGACCTGTAGTCTGTACTAAAGTTCATCAAAATCTATGATATAATTCATAATTTAAATGATATTGACCCAAAACAAACCTACTGTGATTTGAACTTTCCCATCTGTAATAGTTTTTAAATCACAGTCTGGCTTCTGAAGACATTTCACATTGTGTTTGATGAATATTTTGCAATTTTTGTAAAGGAAAAGCCACAGTTTTCTCAGTAAAGGCACATGGAGTCATTGGTATGGCACTAACAAAACATAAAACAGTGTTTTTTCCAAAAGAATGAAAAAGTACCTGCTACTGTGATATCTCATAACACTGGTAAGATGCCTAAAACCATCAAATATTGATTCTATACAGCTATGCTTATGCTGCTAGTTCCCATGAGTGCACTTTCATAACCTTTGTTTTAATCCCCACAGACACCCATTCTGGCAAAAAGATTGAAATTGTTGAAAACATGTTTCCAAAGAGAATGAATCAGACCTTTGCTTCAAGAATATAGTGGTATTTGATGTTTAATATACTTGTGTGTGTGTGGGGGGGGGTGAAAGTTAGTCAGCTGCCAATTATTGAAAATGTAGATCCAGGCAAGTGAAAAGCAAAGAAACGCCATGTCTGATGAAAAGACAGACACACAGACAGACAGATAGGCTTGCAGTCACACACGTAGGAGGTCTACACGAGAGTACTGAGTGACATACAATGAAAAATATAGTGAAAGAGCCAGGGCAAGGTTGTTAAATATTGAAAAATAACTCAGTGGACAATGAGTGCTGAAGCCTCAAAGTAAATCATAAGAAACTGGAAGTGTATGATACTAACTACACAGTCTCTAAAAACATGCTGTTCAGTCTTTCCAAATGTTTATCATCAGCAGAAGGGTTAAATATGTGTGGGAGGGAGGACTTGGTTCAGGGAAAGAGCAATATTTCACAACTGTCACTGTAAATGTATGCTGCATCATGGGAACCATGACAGCACTAGTACTAGACAACTATATTGGTAGCTATGCACAAATGCCATTCTCTCACATTTGTAATTTTATTATGTTACTTTCCACTGTAGCCCCACCCCCTCCTCAAATTTGTGTTCCAGGATACTCTTTCAATGAATGAATTGTATTCCAACATTTTGAAGAGCATAATATAGAAGAGCAAAACTTCTAACTACTAGTGAATAGAAGGGCAGTGTAGGTTTTCTATCTGTGTTTGAATGGTGATTTGGGAGGGGGTTGGAAGATTTGGAATCCTCCCTGCCCCGAGTAATATGAGGGGAAACCATGGTTTAAATAAATATGTTAATAGGGTAAGATAGGCTGTTAGTTAGCAGCTGCCAGAGGTTATAGTGTGCTCCTGGGGAATACACTTGCTCAAGATGTGAATTTGCTTGCATGAATAGCCTTAGTTTTGGAAACATATAGCTTTTATAGCTAACTGTGACAAAAATGTAACTTTTCAAAACAATAAAATAGTTTGGTAAGGTATGTGGTCCCCAAATAAATATTTAAATGTAAAATAATCCCCCAAAATAATAATTGAATCTGTTTTGGAAGCCAAAAAACATATTTCCTATAGGTATCACAGAACTAAATATTTTTCCATAGGCGACCATTATAACGTTCAGGTGGAAAAAAATATGATCGCATCACTTTAATTTTGGCATTGAAATATCTCTGTCAAGTATAGCCCTTCAGATAACTTTTTCTGATCTGAAAACAGGGGATCATGAAACAAATAAGAGAGAAAAACTGACACAAAGGGAAGTACCGGTCACGTGCACATATTTTTCAGGGAATTCCCAACAAAAACACACAAAAAGTAAATTGTATTTTTTAGGTCCAAAAGTCATCAAATCACCCTCTTTTTTATCAGGAATATTCAACAATAATGCAAGATGTCAATAGAATGTTTCAAACGTTTATTGAAACAATGGATTTTCCCAAGGCTGTTTATTTTTAGAGATTGCATCATTTCCGAGTGCAACATTTTAAGGTGGTTCACTCTAATTTCAATATTTAGTTCCACGATACCTTAAATGTCAGCCATAATTCATTTCGTGTCTGATGTTTTGTCTGGGAGCACAAAGAAAATTATTTTCAGGCTTGGATGCTGGTACAGGTACAAGATTTTCAAAATATTAACAATGTAAAAATATTAGCTGTTAGAAACTATGCAAAGAAATGTAAATAAATTAACATATACCTTCCTCAACATCTACCTTGGGTGGTTTTTCACCCTTTTCCATTGCAGATGTATCTTTGATTTTCATATATTTCTTCAAGGTATTAAGAGTAAAGTCAACAATGTTTTTCAAAGTGAAGTCAGATAACATATATGTTGGAAAAATCTGAAAGAAATGATAATTCTTTTTTACTACCAGAACAATGTATAAATTAATTAACCCTTAAGGGCCTATTTCCGACTTTAGTCAATTTTTACTGCATTAGAACAGGTGCTTCTTCAACTTGCTGTGTTTGGGTAAATTCCAAGGTACACTCTAAATACATTAGCAGTTGTTTCTAGGCAAGTCTTGGCTGCCTATATAGGCAGCCAAGACTTGCGTAGACACAACTGTAAAGTCACTGAGCATTAAATGTCAGTGTGGCAAAAATGTATGAAAAATCTCCAGGCCTTCAAGGGTTAACATTATGATATGCTTTACACAAATAATTCCTCAATTTTGCTGCTTGCTCAACAATTATGACACACAGGTTGAGTCTCAACTGTTCCTAATTCATATGATGCCAGTCTCAAGTGAGACTGGAGTGACATCGATGATGAGCAAATATTTTCAAGGCAACAATTTTACAAACAACAAATAAAAACTTGCATGTCTTTGTGCTAAACACTTTGGACAAACTTTCCCTAATTTCCTTTTTGTTCATACTTCTGGTGTTGTATTATGTTCAATTTTCAAGTATCAGGGTTCCCACTGATATCAGAGAAACAAATTCAAGCACTATTTAAGCATCTCTCAAGGAATTTCACCACGATTTTCAAGGACTAAAGGGGCTTTACAAATTGGGCAAAGAATCGGTTTGTTATTTATTTAATCTTATTTGTTTTACAAGGATTGGCGAACAAGTTATGCAACTTATATTAACACCTCTCCTTGGCCCAATGGCGTAGGTGTGTGGGATGACCTTCATAGCGGCAACTTCGTGGCCTAGCTCTTCTCAAATACTACAAAGGGATCTTTAGCCTGCATGGAGTGTGTCTCTCTCCGCACAGAGGACAGCCATTTTACGCCCCCACCCGATAGGACGGTACGCTGTAACAGCATCAACCCCACAACTGATGATGGCAGAGAGTGTTCGGACACCTCGAGAACTTTCCGCGACCGGGAATCGATCCCGGAACCTCTGGCATGAGAGACCAGCGCACTTATCCACTCGGCCACCACTCTCTTAATCGGTTTGTTCACCTGCCATTCATCTAAAAAAAAATATGATTGATATTTCATTCCTCTACATTGCTAGATAATAGACAAATATCTTTACTCAAACTGTCATTTTATTCATTTGTTATCTGTTCCAGAACCAGGATCTACTTTGAAATGTTGATAAAACTTACTGTTGTGATGACGATGATTTGCTATGATTAATACACTATTGGAAAAGGCTCTCAACAGTGTATAAAATCACAGCACATTATTGGATTACTGAACAGAAACTCCTGAAAGAAATTGCACATCATACTGAGGTTGGATATCATGATACTTTTTGCCTCAGGGGATACAGGTAATGTGAAATACAGAAAATGACATCCAGAAAATGACATGGCCGAGCGATGACGGCATCCAGGGGGAGTATTAAAAAAGCAGAATGCTTAATGGAACACTAAAAACAGGAAATGAAACAACAAAAATCCAGAATAGAAAACAGACCAACAAAAATACAAAAATCTGGAAATCCGGGTATTCCCAGGAAAACTTTCATCTCTGACTTTTCAAGGAAGGTGTGAGAAAATCAAGTACTTTTCAAGGATAAAAACAAATTCAAGCACTTTTCAAGGAAGGGTCCAAAATTCAAGGACTTTTCAATTTGAGTGAGAACTCTAAATACCCACAGCAAAATACTAAACAAATTATATAACAGTCAGTAAGTCTGGGATGTCATATTCCATCTTGTTTATGGTCAAGCCAGAAAACAAGCAGACTGTCATCTGCAAAATGAGGTCCCCAGAGGGTGAATTTGGTGATGCTACCCTGCATATCAGGGTAGCGTCACTAAATTTACCCTCTATGAACCTCAATCTCAATCAGGGTCTCAAAACTAAACAGAAAGAGGTAACCAGAGGATAAATTGGCCCACTGTATGGGATAGCATCATCAAATTTACCCTCTGGGGCCCTCATTCTGCAAATGTCAGACTGCTTATTTTCAGGTCTGTTTATGGTCCCTTTCAGCTTTTATGACAATATAAAGACTGCAAGAAAAGTATAATGTCAAGTATCGCCAATTGTTTACACTTATACAACCACCTTTGGAGGACATCTATCCCAAATGTTGGTTACTATTGTATATTTTGCCAGTAAAGCAGAACTCGTTTATCAAGTTCAGTTTTGGTGCTCCACTTCCCAGGGTTCATATCAGGACAGTCGTTAGTATGTTGAGTAAAAGTTTAATCAGTATACTTTAGCATGTATTGAACTTTCCAGGATTCACATCAGGTAAGTCACGAGCATGTTGAGTAAAGGTTTAATCAGCATATTTTACCATGTGTTGAACTCGATTTTTTTCTTACAACAAAACACTTTCAATAGGCAGCTTCATCGTGTCGAACAGTTTTATGGTGGATGATGCAGGAAAACCTAAAGAGAACCACCAGGCTGAAGTGAGCAACTGCCAAGATTTTTCAATTTACCAGCTTGGCACAAACAAAGTTAGCAGCGGTTGAAGGCAAGTGCACCATCAACGTGCAGTGCAACTTATTATTACACGCCTGTTCTATGTAATCCCCATCTACAGCAACACTAAACCATGTGAAAAATGAAAATCTATTCTGCACATATGTGTGGAATGGAAATCACTGACAGACTATTTTTAAATAGAAGCAAAATTTCACTGGAATTTTCTACAAATCGTGCAATGCAATTGCAATTTGAATTGCTAGCGATAACTAAAAATCATCCCCTGAGTCCCAATGTGTTCTATGTGCCAGCAGGCACATAGAACACACTGGAACTCAGGGGACGAAATAGTAACACAGCTTCCCCTCGCAAATTTGTTTGGCGATAAAATGTGTTCTTTTTGTTGATACTTGTCAAATGAATTGCTGAGTGTCCTTCTAATAATTGTTTTTAAAGATGTGAAGGCATGTAATAAACACAGAATGACGCACATATGTGAATGGGTTAATCGATATGACACTTGTGCCACCACGAAAGGATAAAACTTGCGGCCTGTGTCCTCTTGTTCTATCCTTCCACACTGAAACTCGAACCATATCGATTAACCCATTCACACGTGTGTTGTTCTGTGTTTGTCCATAGAACCACCATACCCCCACAAAGGCAATCAGGATTAAGTGTCTTGCTCAAGGACACAATACAGTTACCTCTGGTGGTGATCAAACCGTGGACCTTTCAGTTTGAAGTTCAATGCCATAACCACTGAGCCACCGCACTCTCTATTTTCTACATAGAGAACAAATGGAAATATGATGTAGAATAACTGCAAAAAAAACTAACATAATATAATATTTACACCTGACACTGATCATTGGGAAACTCCCAGAAAGCTTTCCAAGTAAAATTATTCATTTATTTATTGGTGTTTAAGGTCACATATTTCTGTACAATGGCTAACTGTGGGCGCATCATGGATAAAAAGTAAAATCCAGCCAATTATTTATACCTTGGTCCCCATTTTAGAGGACTTCCTCCCCAGTCGTGGGTCAGAATCAAACTTTTGACCTCCCGGTTTAACCCTCTGCACGCTGATGGCAAAATGTTGAGGTTTTCAGCAGCAAATATTGCCCATAATGCAGTTTCATATTCAACCAAAGATACCTTGTTTGACAGACCTAGGTGAGCTCTGTCAAATGTTTAAGATATAACTGGTTTATTTATTTACTGGGATTTAATGACACTTTTGACAGTCTGTGTCACCTTTTTGGGTCGGACAGTTTTATGGGTGGAGGAAGCTGGAGTACCCTGAGACAACCCCTGAGCAATGGCGAGCAACTGCCAGACACCCCAACATACTAACTCCACACAAGCATGGTTAGCATTGGTTGAAGACAAGTGCACCATCAACATGCAGTACACCTTAGTTCACAGCACCACCGTGACCCCACACAGACATTCAGGATTAAGTGCCTTGCCCAAGGACACAACACAGTTTCTCTAGGCAGGGATCAAACCGTGGACCTTTCGATTTTGAAGTCCAATCCCATAACCATTGAGTTACCATGCTCCCGCTAGGGGTTAAAGGACTATATTACACTGTACTGTACTGTACTGTACTGTACTGTACTGTACTGTACTGTACTGTACTGTACTAGACTAGACTAGACTAGACTAGACTAGACTAGTAGACTAGACTAGACTAGACTAGACTAGACTAGACTAGACAAGACAAGACAAGACAAGACAAGACAAGACAAGACAAGACTGTTTTATTGCATAAAACATATTACATGTTTATAGCAAGATATCAGTACAATGCTCTTATCAATAAGCCACAACACTCACACCACAAAAATAAAGCTACAATATAACATGATTAATAGACTGATGTAAAATCCCTCGTCAAGTTTGATTTAATCATGTCAAGGATGGCTGAATGAGTGGTTTTCCTGAGCTTTAATGAGCCAGCCCCTTTTCACACGTGGAACACTGGAACATTTCCTTTTTGATTGTCCAAAATATCAGTATAATAGAATAAATTTAACATGTCATGATCTACAGCATATAAGGTTTAGTCACTTAGAATGCCAATAGTTTGGAGGGTGTCATTTTTTCAGACATCAGGAAGAAAGTATGATACATTTTGGCCTTGAGACATTTCTGTCTGGGATGGGTTGTTTCTAGGGAACCCTGGCCATGACCGATTCATTATCATAGACATATCTCAAGGGCAGGCATAAAACAATTTCAATGAATCACATACTGTGAAAGTGCTACATTTTTAAAGTTCCACAAACCTCAGCTTTGCTTTTAACTCCAGCAGAAGGTGTTGTACCATCATATTTGTGAGCAGCTTTCACATCAACCTCATCACTGAAAGAAAATAACATTCTGTCTGCTGTACAATGAATTTTACATGCTATGACCAAACAGAAGTTAGGCTATGAAAAAAAAATTCTTGCTTCTCAGGCACCTCCGTCATCAAAGAAAATCTGCCCCATCTCTTCTATGACACTATTTTGCACTTGTAGGACAAAAATACACCTGAAACTTTATTAGGCACCCCCTGAAATGGTTCATGACAGTGAAGTTGCTGTTACTGATTATCATGTTTTAATGATTGCTATGTTTTGCAGTACATTTCATCTAGTGAAACATGATGTTTCTGGTTGATAGCGTACCTCAAACACATCCCCTCGTCCATGTGAAGTATGCTTACCACAAATGTCACAAAAAAACCTATCATCCACATGCAATATCTGGGTATAAAATAAGCAAATTTGTCACTTCTTTTATCAATAAATGTTGACATGGCAAGGAGGAGACTGTTAGGGGCACTAAGATGGTAAATCATTGGCATGCATGCAACAGGCATGTCATCCAAAGCTATTGGAAGGTAACTTGGCTATAGTCATTGTCATCAGCAGACTTGTCTGAAAACATCAACAAATCAACAATGTTAAGGACTGACCAAGGCCTGGACAACCCCAAAAGACCTCTCCTCTGGAAGATAGGAGTTTGGCACACCTTGTTAAGTGTGAACCCTTTGCTTCAAGTGGGGTTTTGAAATGCCTTTGGCTCCCCAACAGGTGTTTGTGCAACAGAACTGTCTGAAATCATCTCAAAGCACTGGGTACGAGGTCCAGAAGGGTCATCAAACACCCAGCTCTGTCCGATCAGCATCAAAGATGATGTTTGGAGTGGTGTATGGCACAATAACATTGGAATCTCAGGACCGGACGAGAGTCCATTGGTCAGAAAGAGTAGGTTCCTGCTTTACCTCACAGATGGTCGCCTGAGAGTGTGGAGGCATAGAAATTCTGCTTACATGCCCATTAACATCAGACCTACTGTTCCTTATGGTCGAGGATCAGTGATGATCTGGGGATGCCTCTCTCATGATTGTAAACTTGATCTGATGACTGTATGTGGGAATCTCAATGGTCATCAGTACATCTGGGAGATTCTTAATCTGGTCGTCATGCCTCATTTTGACAACAAACTGCTGGCTACTCGACCTATATTTATGGATGACAATGCAAGGCCACATCGTTCCCATGCTGTGAGAGCATTCCTTCAGAACAATGCTATTACAACACTACCCTTGGCCTGCAATGAGTCCCAATTTGAATCCTTTTGAACACAATTGGGACTTTTTTGGACATTGTGTACAGAATTTGGCCGATTTGGAAGCTGCATTGCATGAGTGGCAGCAAAGGCCTCTGGACCATATCAGAAGGCTCACTGGTAGCATAAGGAGGAGGATTCAGGCTATCATCTCGGCATGTGGTGGATACACTGGCTACTAACATCAGACACTGGTATTGTGAGATCACAAGTTACAATTTTTGTCAGTAATTACCGGCATTGTTTCATCATGGACCATTCCAGCACCATACTTGTCGAGAGAACAATCTTCCATCAAAAATATTAGTGACATATATATGTAATTAGCGCCATTAAAATATTGCATATTATCATCATTGTATCATCTTTCATTTGTCAATAGATCATTCTTTCCACAAACAATCACTTTTGGCCATCTGAAAGATAGCAGGAAAGTAAGGACAGTTTCTATTAAGACCACAGCAAAAAAAACAGGAGATGCTTTATTAAGTTCCAGGTGTATACTTAAACAACTATATCTTGTTTAACAGAGCACACAGAGCTCTGTCAAACAAGATATAGTTGGTTAAATTTTCAACTATTTTATGAATAAACAAAAAAAAAGCCTCCTGCCCTCATCATAAAATTGGGGGAAAATTCCCTGAGGAACAAGAATTTTTTTTAATAGGATTTACAAACACCAATTTTGACAAAATCACAACTACTTTGTTGCTAAGACAATGATAGCTTGAAAACAGAAGTAGGAAGGTAGTTTTTATTTTCTGATTTAGAGTGTTTCTCTGGTGAGTATTAACACAATAAAATGTTTTTACTTTTACCAGTAACAAAAAACACAAATGTAATTGATTTCTTACAATTTCACACACAATAACACTGTAATATCTACCCAAAAGTCCTTGTAACAGTTGAATGGGTTCCCAAAAAAGTGTCTACCGACAAGATTCCATCATCTTCTATTCCCTTTGTAAAAATTTGTTTGCACATCCTTTATTATCAACTTTGCAAATGAAAGGATTATGCATGCAAGCACAACACTATGGGTCAGATGCAGGCAGTTACCATCGAAAACATCTTTAATGTGATTTTCATTCTGAAGAGATTTGGTCTTTTCTTGTACATGTATAGTAAGCAGTTGAAACAGAACAGAAGTATCAGAAATATACGTTCCTGATTTATTCAGCCCATTTGTCATTCACCCATGAAATAATATAACTCACAACTTATAGATAATTTATTCACAAACGACTTTCATATGTCAAATGAAGTAGAATATAGTATATATTAGTTACTGAATGTTTGTTTGTTGTTTGTTTGTTGGTGGTTAACGTCACATATTTATGCACTATGGCTAATCGTGACACAACATGGAGATGAAGTCAAGTTTAGTCAATCGTTGATCAACATGTTGCCCATTTTAGAGGACTTTCACCCCAAGCATTGGTGACTGGGTCCTATTTTACTAGTAAAGCAGAACTGGTTTACCACAGTAAACAAGTGCTGCTTACTTCCCGGGGTTCCCACGGGGATATTAGTTACTGAAAGCTTTATGAAGAATTATTATATTTCAAACTTGATTCTTGTCTGAAAATGTTGCAGTTGATTTACTTACTAGAGCAGTTTTTTTTTTCTGAGGACAAAAAATAAACATACCTTTTCGATATGTGATTCTTATTATATTTATTTATTTATTGGTGTTTAAGGTCACATATTTCTGCACAATGGCTAACCATGACCGTGACAGTTTTACGGGTGCAGGAAGCCGGAGTACTCGGAGAGAACCACCGAGCAATGGTGAGCAACTGTCAGCTCCCCAATATACTACACACAAGCAGGGTTAGCATTGGTTGAAGACAGGTGCACCATCGACGAGCAGTACGCCTTAGTACACAGTGTCACCGTGCCCCCACATGGGCAATGGGGGTGAAGTGTCTTGCCCAAGGACACAACGCGGTTGCCGCAGGTGGGATTGGAAAATTCTTATTATATGACTACCACAAATAGCCCCTCAATACCATTGCAGTTTGCCCATCAAATCGAGATCTCCAGAAAACAAGAGTGTCAAGTTTTCCAGATTGTTATCATGCCTGTCTCAAATGAGGTGCACGTGAACAGACTATTTCTATAAATAAATATAGAATATAAGCACAGAACATAAACATGAGTGTCTCTTCATTAAACTCTGCTGACAAATATTCCAGTTGAGGTCTATTTGAAAATGCCGTGCTAAACAATTGCATTTCATTTTTCAGGTCTTGTGATCAGTTTAAAATACTAATTGTCCTATAATAAACAAATTATTTATTTATTTATTGGGGTTTAAGGTCACATACTTATCCACAAAGGCTAATCGTGACCGTGACAGTTTTACGGGTGGATGAAGCCGGAGTACCTGGAGAGCAACGACGAGCAACTGTCAGCTCAACATTCTAACTCTGTTCAAGCTTCGCTCACCGGATTATAACGGTTGAAAACATGTGCACCATCGACATGAAGTACACCTTAGTACACAGCATCATCGTGCCCTCATGTAGGCAACCGGGTTAAAGTGTCTTGGCCAAGGACACACTGCGGGTCATCCCAGACGGGGATCGAACTCGGGACCTCTAGTATAGAAGTCCAATAGTCTACCACTGAGCTACAGAACTCCCGATAAACAAATTACTACAACAGTCAATTGATCTGTATTGTTGTATTCCATCTCGTTGATGAGATGAGATCGGCCAGATCAATCTTGACACCTGTATATATCGATGGAAAGTAAAGCATAAATGATTAATAATTAACTAGTAATAAAGATATTAACTTCGAAATCGATACAGGCAATATTCACTGGAGAATAATACTTTGAACAAATACACTTTCAAGTTTGAACTTACAAATATGACAGATTATATTTCATTTCTTAAGCTAAAATAAAAATGTTTAACTGGTGGAGGGCTAAATTATTTATGACCACCAAAATTTGTTCACATGTCTTATTATTTATTTATTGGTGTTTAAGGTCACATATTTCTGCACAATGGCTAATCATGACCTCAACAGTTTTACGGGTGGAGGAAGCCAGAGTACCCGGAGAGAACCACCGAGCAACGTCAGCTCCCCAACATACTAACTCCACACAAGCAGGGTTAGCACTGGTTGAAGACAGGTGCACCATCGACGTGCAGTACTCCTTAGTACACAGCGTCACCGTGCCCCCATGTGGGCAATGGGGGTGAAGTGTCTTGCCAAGGACACAAAGCGATTGCCGCAGGTGGGATTCGAACCGAGGACCTCTTGGCTTGCAGCCTGCACCTCTACCTACTGAGCCAACGTGCCCCCTTTCACATGTCTTTCCCTTGTTACAATTTATAGGAGAGTGCCTGTTGGCAGTCTCCTATAAACTGTAATAAGGCAAATCTTATTACACTAAATAATATCACTTGAAAGATAATATAAAGCACAGCCACTGAATTTGAAAACTTTTAAGTTGCAGTACCTGCACTTTAGAATAAAGCCCAAATATGGGCTTCCAGCACTCTACCAGTTAAGGTGAAAGTCAGTATTTCATGTTGATGGATGCATAGTCTCAAGATATAACAGACAATTACAAACTTATGGTATGTAACATTATTTATTTATTTATTTATTGGTGTTTAAGGTCACATATTTCTGCACAATGGCTAATCATGACCACGGCAGCTTTATGGGTGGAGGAAGCCGGAGTTCCTGGAGAAAACCAACAAGCAATGGCGAGCAACTGTCAGCTCCCAAACATACTAACTCCACACATTCAGGGTTAGCATTCGTTGAAGACAGGTGCACCAAAGACGTGCAGTATGCCTTAGTACACAATGCCACCATGCTCCTATGTCAGCAATGGGAGTGAAGTGTTTTGCCCAAGGACACAACGCGGTTGCAGCCTGCACTTCTACCTATTAAGCCACCACCAATGTGACATTTGGCTTTCATAAAATACTTAAACACATCAAGTTTGATATCCATGTATGCAAACAGTACAACAGAATATTTTACAGTGGATGTCCCCCTCTCTCTGAAATGACCACTTAACAGTTGTTGAAATATCCGAATGATAAATTATACAAAGGAGGTGTTCCAAACCAGTATGGTAACTACTGGTAATAGACAGCCTACCTGGTGGTGCATGAACTGCAGATTTGTCTGTTTTTTCATCATGTTTCCACTGATCAAGAAATTAAGGGTATGAGATCCGCCTGATGGATGACCAAGAACTAAATCACTACACGGCTTATATTTTGACAAGAATCAATTCGTGCAACAAAACCAGTAAGAATCTGTGTAGATTCTAGCTGCTCCGCTAGGATTTACGCAAAAAGAATTAAGTCAACTTAACCCTTTAGCTAACATAACAGCAGCAATTTAACTAATACAAGGCCAAGATGATCTGATATGTTTCCTGACACTTTGTTAATAGATTTGTACAAATATGGCTCTCATTGGAACTGGATTAATGAGCCGGTTCCAATGACAGCCATATTTGTAAGGTGTTATTGATCAATGTCGTTTATTTTTTTTTAAATTATCAAATTGAGTTATGTTTTAAAAATTAAACAAGAGGGGGTATCTATCCCCATCAGCTCACCAGTGCATGGCATGCAATAAACCTAGGCTTATTACAAATAATATCTGGTCATGGTTTAATGCTGTCTTATATTGATGCATTTAACACATACATGAAATATAAAAGCTACAGCATATGAGTGGTAGCCTTCACTCATGTATAGCAAAACAGGTCAGAAAGGTTCTAATGTCCATACTTACAAAAAAGACTAACATTACAAAAAAACTCTAAAAATCAAAAAAATATGACAGGGTAATGGTCTATGGGCAACTGTAAGGTATAAAAACAGTCTGAGATGCATAGCAACAGGGCTGAAAGTCAAACTGGACTGGTACAATAACTTTAACACAAGTGTTGACATCGATGCCGAGCCAACATGCCTGGGGTCATGACATGAGCTCACACAACTTTGTTGGTGAACTAAAAACTCAATAAAATTGGAACTAGGCCCACAAGGGATAAACTCTAGTAAATATATAACAAGTGCACCACCAGGTGGGAAGTCAAAGTGGACTTTTACAATAACTGTAACAAGTGTTGACGCTGATGCCAACGCATCTTAGGTCATGACATAAGCTCACACAAGTTCGTTGGTGAGCTAAAAACTGTGTTGGGTAAAGGGTTAACATGTGTTATCAGTATACAACAGGGATTCAACCATGGTGGCCTCATGCAGGTATGGATTCTTGCAACTATTTTTGTGAGAATCTAAATGCATTCTCCCAAATTTAGATGAACCCTTACTTGCTTGACCAAGAAACTGACAACTGAGCAAGTAAATCTCCAGTTTACAGAGAACTATGTAGGCTACCTACCAGGTAGTGCATGAACTGCAAATTTGTCGTTTTTTTCTTCATGTTTCCATTGATCAAGAAATTAAGGGAATGAGATTCGCCAACGACCAAGAACCAAATCACTATGTGTCTGAATTACATGACTTACGTGTTGACTGTAATAATACCAATGCGGCTTTTGAGTTCTCTGGCAAGAAAATCAGACTTCTTCTTTACATCCTCTTCACAGTCTTTGTTGTAATACAGGTACAATATATCTACATCCTCCTTTTCATATGGAGCATTCAGTCCATCTCCAGGAATATCAAACTAAAAATAATGTAAGTGTCAAGGACACTGTAGTTTAACTTGATTGTGTGTTGTGTTTGATGAAAAGGATAATGTTCAAGGTTTATGAAAGGATTATGAAATATGACAAGAATCATGATAATAGAGAATATATTAATTTCTGTTCCCTTATGCTATGTTTTCAATTTATTTATTTATTTATTGGTGTTTTAAGGTCACATACTTCTGCACAATGGCTAATCATGACTACAACATGACAATAAAGTCAAGGTCAGCCAGTCAATCATTTAAACCCCATGCTGTCTATTTTAGAGGACTTGCACTCCAAGCATTAGTGACCAGGTCCTATTTTACTAGTGAAACAGAGCTTGTTTAACACAATAAACAAGCACTGCTTCACTTCCTGGGGTTCCCGTGGGGTATGTTTTTAATAAAAATAATTTGAGGTGTAGACTGTACTAAAGAATTGAGGGATGGTTTAATGTGGCCCTCACAGTTAATGTATGTCGACCAAATTTACCAAGTTACAGTGAAATTATTGCAAAACGAGTCATCCTATCAAGTTACAATGAAATCCCTTGATAAATATATGGCCTGCAGACTGTGCTAAAGGTTTTCGGGCTTTGGGCCCCTGTAGCCACCATGGTTGATCGATCTTAACCAAAAGGGGACGTCCTCATTTAGACATTATACCTAGTCATCCTACCAAGTAACAATGACATCCCTTCATAAATTCAACCTGTAGCCTGTG
Organism: Pictodentalium vernedei; assembly: GCA_031216915.1. Taxonomy (NCBI): domain Eukaryota; kingdom Metazoa; phylum Mollusca; class Scaphopoda; order Dentaliida; family Dentaliidae; genus Pictodentalium; species Pictodentalium vernedei. The sequence continues at coordinate 374,913,435 of CM062292.1, forward strand.
CTAAAGGCTTTCAGGTTTTGGGCTTGGACTGCCATCAAGGTTGAATGATCGCAACCAAAAGGGGTCGTTCTCATCTAGCCATTATCTGGAGTCATCCTCCAAGTTACAATGAAATCCCTTCATAAATACGACCTGTAGACTGTGCTCGAGGTTTTGGGGTTTTGGGCTTGGGCAGCTGTCATGGCTGACAGGTTGTGAGCAAACAGGGAAGTTCTCATCTAGACATCATACGGAGTCATCTTACCAAGTTACAATGAAATCCCTCCATATTAAATACAACCCGCCGTCTGTGCTAACAGTTTTGGGGCTTCGGGCTTGGGTAGCCGTCATGGATGACAGATCATGACTAAAAGGGGATGTTCACATCAAGATATCACCTCAAACCTGCATATGAAATTTTGTGACAATCGGACAAGAACTACAGGGTATAGCCTGTGCTAAAGGAAAATGTGAACAGGCTGACAGACTAACAGACTTCCACAAACGTGATGGCAATAGCTTATTTCTACTTTGTCAAGTTAAGCATAATTGATGCTGGTTAATGAAATAACCCTCTTAAGGCCTAAAGAAGTTAAAAATCTGTTTCTCAAGCCCATCCGCATGGTCCTTTTTATAAGCAATGCAAACTTAAAACCAGAAGCTCAAGTGAGCCTAAAATGCTCACCTGGCTCAAATTGTCAAAACAGATAAGTGTATCTGTAAGTGATCAGCAGCAAGAGCAATTTTTTTTGATTTGCTATGACACAAACAAAGGCAACTTTTTTGACCATTCATTTTTGCTGGTCCTAGGAAAGCTTCCTAGCAAGCTCTGTTCTGTGAAGTATTAAAAATCAACAACTGAACAAAATTTTTGTTTTGTTTTAAACTACTGTGGTTCTCTCTAGACACCCCACCCCCCCCCCCCCCCCAAAAAAAAAAAGAAGAAAAAAAAGAAAAGATAAAACAAGCGAATCGATTTGAACAAACTTCAATTTGACACCCCTAGAGATGTTACATACCAAATATGAAAGGTTTCTCACTAGTGGATATGAAGAAGGAGAATTTTCAAGAAATTTTCTCATATTGCTCTAAGTTAAACTTTGGGCTTCAATAAAAAGCCCAAACCTGATTTGAACGACCTTCAATCTAACCCTCCCAGAAGTGTTGTACACCAAATATCAAAAGAATCTGACTGCTGGATCTGAAGGAGATGATTTTAAATGATAGATTTTTAAAGCTTATTCCCCATAGTGCCCTAAGTTAATTATTTGGGCTCCTCTGTTGAGCCCAAATATGAACCGAAGGGGGCTATTTGAACACACTTGTATTTGACCGTCCTATGGATGCTGTATACCAAATAACAAAAAATTCTGATCAGCGGTTCTGAAGAAAATGTTTTTTCAATTTTTGCAAATATACTCAGCATTTTTTTAAATGCCCCTACAGAACACCCTGACACAACCGATGGCCATTTTTTAAAAAATCCATTCTACCAGTCAAAAGGATGCATCATACCAAATAACAGTTCTCTGTTCCGTGCAGTTTGGGAAATATGGGCATTTGAATTTTTTTCTATTTTTAGCTCCTGGGGTATCCACGGGGCAATGGAAAAAAAAATTTCAGGCATCAATCATGTACTTTGGGCCCACTTATGATACATGCCAAATTTGGTCCAAATTGGCCAATCGGTTCTGGAAATAGAAATTTTGGGCGGAGCCCAAAATGGGTATGTGCCACAGAGGGCCCAAATATTGATCTACCAACTTCTCTTGAACAAAACTTTAATCTTCAACACCAAAGAGTGTTACATACCATATATCAAGGCAATCTCTCTTGTGGTTCATGAGAAGAAGGTTTTTAAAGATTTTTAGGCTTTGGCATCATTACCCAGAGCCCGAAGAAGGCAGCCGCTTCATTTGAACAAAATAGAAAGTATACCCCAGGGATGGTTTGTGCAATACATGTTTGAATTTGGCTGAATGGCTGTGAAAAAGAATCCAGGTTTGCAAACGTTAACAGACGACGGGCACCAAGTGATGGCAATACCTCACACTGACTTGCAGTCAATTGAGCTAAAAATAAAAATTAAATGGTTTATGTCTGATATTTTTACCAAGTTAATAAAATTGATAAATTTGTCCCTTACGAGCAACAAAGCTTTGCAATTTTTTAGCGTTACAAAGCCTTCTTGCATTTAAGAAATACATCACCACCCACACTATTCTGTAGATTATGAGGTGCAAAACACAAAGCAAACCAAGAATATGAACTTTTGATGGCAAGAAAAAATTGCAAAAATAAAAAATAAAATAAATACTAAAGGCTCTAAAGAGCCTGTAATTGCTCACCTGGCAGAACTACATATAAAAATGTGATTTCCCATAGGATTTCCATGGTAACTAAGAGCTGCAATTGTGGCATAGTTTGCAACACGGTCAACATAGCATGAGGGTCATTGGTTGAGGGTATCCCAGTCATCAATCATGTGAAGTTTCATAACATTTGGCCTTGTAGTTTCAGAGGAGAACATTTTTCAAAATCGACCAATCCGATCAATCCAGCACGCCGACAGGCATATGGGTGGGTGTGTGGGTGGGAATGCAGGTGGGATGTGGGCAGGTAGGCAGACGAATCAACGAACGAATGAATGGATGGACAGATGGATGGACAGATGCGGACAAACATATTGCATTTCATAATATTCCAGCCATAATTGCTGGAAATCCATATCTACTTCTCTGAAATCATATGTGCAGGGATAAGTTAAAAATCAACAGTATCATAGTAATACTGTTTACCAAATAGTGCCAGCACACATTTATGAATTCTGTTTCAATAAAAATCAGTAAAAGAAGGTTAAAGAACATTTTGAAAATTACAGTTTTTCAGACAGTACTCTCTTTCAAAGAGCTTTGGATAGGTAAAGGGTTACACAAAGAACATTTTATTCGAAGAATTTGTCATCATGGTAAAATCAAAGAATAATAATGTGGAGAATATTTGTATACTATCATTTAGAGCTGACCAGTAAATTACAACACCAAGTTTTCCAAACTCCTGTAGTCAATCACAACTTGACAGTTTTTCTAATAACATATAGTCGCAAAGTTGTTTCCGGTTACATCCCAACAATAAACTGAGCACAATATTTTATCATTGTCGTTGTTCTCAGTGGAGAAACCTGCTACAGTACCTGGCGAGTGTATTATCACTAAAATCACCCACAGAGTGGAAATTCACCCCAAGCAATAACTGCAAATTTGTTGCAAAGCACAACAATCACAAGCAAAGTTCCAGCCAAAGGGCTTCCATGTTAAACCCAGAGGTCTATTGGCTGGAACATTGTTTATTGTTTATTTTGTCCATATGTACAGAATTTGAAACTGTTACTTTGAGTGATTATTCCACTACACAGGCGATTTAGTTACAATCCACTCTCCACTTACTGTACTATTCAAGCTACCCTGCCGGCATAGGGTTTATATTTTCATAACAACATATAACAGCAAAGTTGTTCCTCTTATATTGAGTGTCCCCGTCATCAATCATGCAAAGTTTCAACACATTTGGCCTAGCTTGTAGTTTCAGAAAACATTTTTCAAAACTGACAAATCAGAATCAAAGAATGCCTCTGGCAGCCATTTTTTATCAACTGACACGATCAAAAAGAGGACTGTTTATAGGGGACCTCCCATAGACCATTCCTGTCAACTTTGGCTCAGTTGTCCAGAGAAGATGAAAATGTGATTTCACATAGGGTTTCTATTGTAACTATAAGCCGCAATTGCAGCCATGTTTGCAACCCGATCGACATTAAATGAGGATCATTGGTAGAGGGTGTCTCAGTCATCAACCATGCAAAGCTTCAATGCATTTCGCCATATAGTTTCCGAGGAGAAGACTTTTCAAAATCCACCAATCAGAATCAGAGATTGCCCCTGACGGCCACATTTTGCAACCCATGGAAACAAAATGAGGACCGTTTGTAGAGGACCTCCCATAGACCATTTCTGCCAAGTTTGGTTCACGTTGGCTCAGTTGTTTCAGAGAAGATGAAAATGTGATTTCCCACTGGGTTTCTATGCTAAATATAAGCTGCAATTGCGACCATGTTTGCAACTCGATCAACATTAAATGAGGATCATTGGTAGAGGGTGTCCCAAGCATCAATCAAGTGAGTTTCAAAACATTTGGCCTTGTAGTTTCAGAGGAGAAGATTTTTGAAAATCCACCAACCAAAATCATAGAATGCCTCTGGCAGCCATGTTTTTCATCTGACGGGAACAAAATGAGGATTGTTTGTAGAGAACTTCCTATAGACCATTCCAGCCAAGTTTGGTTTACACCGGCTCAGCAGTTCCAGAGAAGAAGATGAAAATGTGAAAAGTTTGCGGACGACGGACGCCAAGTGACAGCAAAAGCTCACGTGGCCTTTTAGGCCAGGTGAGCTAAAAATGTCCGCCCACATGCAGTTTTTAAAAAAAATGGCCTGAGAAACAGAAGATCTACTTTGTGAGGCCAAACTGCATATAACTTTCAAAGACTAAATCATCTGCCAGATCTATAGTATACATTTGACCTGTTAATAGCATATAGGTTATAGAGTAAATCTCCATTAATTGAATAAAGTATAGAGACCTATCCAAAAATGAAAGTGCCAATGACACTGTAGCTTAACTTGTCTGTGTGTTGTGTCTGATGAAAAGGATAATGTTCAATGTTTATGAAACGATTATGAAATAAGACAAGAATTGGGATAATTGGGAATATGTTAATTTCGGTTCCCTGTATGCTATGTTTTTAATAAAAAATAACATGAGGTGTAGACTGTACTAAAGAACTGAGGGGTGGGTTAATGTAGACCACACAGTTAATGTATGTGGCCCTCACAGTTAACGTACGTCAATGAAAGTTACCAAGTTACAGTGAAATTATTCCAAAACGAGTCATCCTATCAAGTTACATTGAAATCCCTTCATAAATATGGCCTGTAGACTGTGCTAAAGGCTTTTGGGCTTCAGGCTTGTGTAGCCATCACGGTTGACCGATTGCAACTAAAAGGGGACATCCTCATCTCGACATTATACTGAGTCATTCTACCAAGTTACAATGAAATCCCTTCACATATATGACCTGTAATCTGTACGAAAGGTTTTTCAGGTTTTGGGCTCAGGCAGCCATCATGGTTGAATGATCGCGACCAAAAGGAGACATTCTCATCTGGGCATTATCTGGAGTGATCCTACGAAGTTACAATGAAATCCCTTCATAAATATGACCTGTAGACTGTGCTCAAGGTTTTCAGGCTTCGGGCCTCTGTAGCCATCAGAGTTGACCAATCACAACCAAAAGGGGATGTCGTCATCTAGGCATTATATGGAGTCAACCTAACAAGTTACAATGAAATCCTTCCAGAAATACGACCATAAGACTGTGCTAAAGGTTTTTAGGTTTTGGGCTCAGGCAGCCATCAAGGCTGAATGATTGTGACCAAAAGGGGACATTCTCATCTTGACATTATTTGGAGTCATCCTATCAAGTTACATTGAAATCCCTTCATAAATATGACCTGTAGACTGTGCTAAAGGTTTTCGGGCTTCGGGCCATTGTAGACATAACGGTTGTCCAATCGTGTCCAAAAGGGGACGTTCTCATCTAGACATTCTATGAAGTCAACCTACCAAGAAACAATGAAATCCCTCCATAAATATGACCTGTAGACTGTGCTAAATGTTTTCAGGTTTTGGGCTCAGGCAGTCGTCATGGTTGACAGATTGTGACCAAATGGGGAAGTTCTCATCTAAACATCATACAGAGTCATCCTACCAAGTTACAATGAAATCCCTCCATATTAAATATGAGCTGCAGACTGTGCTAAAAGTTTTTGGGTTTCAGGCTTGGGCAGCCATCACTGTTGACAGATCATGACAGAAAGGGGACGTTCTCATCTAGACATTATGCAGAGGCATCCTACCAAGTTACAATGAAATCCCTTCATAAATACAACCTGTAGACTGTGATAATGATTGTCAGGTTTTGGGCTCGGGCAGCCATGCCGGTTGACCGATCACGACCAAAAGGGGAAGTTCTCTTCTAGACATGACCCCAAACCTCCATATGAAATTTCGTGACGATTAGACAAGAAATACGGGTTGTAACCTGTGCTAAAGGAAAATGTGAACAGACTCACAGACTAACATACTTCCGTATGCGTGATGGTAATAGCTTATCTTGGCTTGTCAAGTTAGGCTAATTACACCAAGAAACCTGACTTTCCCAATCTCACAGAGCTATAATAATTTCAATATTAGCCACCAAGGTCCTGGACAAATTTCTTGAATACCCTCTAGACCACCACCTGGGCATTGGCAGTAGCTAAGCAGTGACTTCTAGTCCAGTCTTGGATGCCTATTTATGTAGCCAAGACTTGACTAAAAAAAAACTGCCAAGATAATATGTCTATTTTCAGCAGGATTTCCTCATGATTGCATGTTAAAAGTACTTGTTCTGAGGATGTTAAAGTCAGGAATAAGCATTTAACTGGTAGAGTGCTAAATTATTTTAGACCATCAAAATTTGTTCACATGTCTTTGCCTTGTTACAATTTGTGGGAGAGTGCCTTTAGGCACTCTCCCATAAATTGTAACAAGGAACGCCAATACAGACAAAATAATTTCACTTCAATAATATGAGGCATATGCACTGAATATGAGGCCTTTACATTATGGGCCTTGCACATCAGAGTAAAGCCTAAATATGGGCTTCCAGCACTCAACCAGTTAAGAGTTAATCTATTATATCTTGTTTAACAGAGCTCTATGAGCCCTATCAAACAAGATATAATGGAACAAATACTCAAATTATCAGCATATGCTCCAATAAGAGTAAAATCCTCGCCCTCTGATTGGATGAGAGCTGGCGTAGTTTCTTTTATGTTTACGGCTCCAGTAGCAAATGTTACCGTCTGATGTCACAACGCAAAATAACTGAAATGATGTTACCCATTTCGTAATTGTTTCATTAGCGGAGCCGCTTCATTTTTCTGAATTTTTCACATGTGCAGCAGACAGTGTTCCAAATGATGTGTTGTTTAAATTACAAACAAATTTACGATTTGAACTAAGATGGAATGAGTCTATCTGATTTATTGATTATTTATTCACTGCAGTCGTGGGGTACACAAGAGGTTTATTTACGAAATTTGTGATCATTAAAAGTTGTCTTCAACAAGGCAACTTTTAATGATCACAAGTTCAGTAAATAAGCCTCTCGTGTTTCACGATGTAGGTTTTGGGCTGAGGGTAGGGTCATATTGGAACATAAACACCATTGTGAAAAAGTGATGTCAACATGATCTAAGGTTTGCGGCTCAGAGCGAATGCTCAACCTCGATGCTTCACGTCTTATTTGAACATAAGCCCCAAGCATCAATTCTCATACCACTTATTACTGTCAATTCATCACAATAACTTATAATGTTGGAATGTAGGAATATGACCATATTCTGGTCAGTTGAATATTCCTCTTAAGTATTATTTGTATTATCTGATTGTATGTTTATTGGAGTCTAACGACACATTCAACAACCGGGATCACATTGTGTCAGACAGTTTTATGGGTGAAGGAAGCCAGAGTACCTGGAGAGAGCCACTGAGCAGTGGCAGGCAACTGTTAGACTATCCAATTTACTAACCCAGTAAGTACAGGTACAGTGAACAGCAGCTGATGTCAAGTGAACCATCAACTTGCATTATGCGATAGTAAACAGTGCCACAGTGTGCCCATGAGAGAAATCATAATTAAGTGTTTTACCCAAGGATCCAGCACAGATGTTGCAGTTCAGTATCAAACTGTCAACCTGCTCTAATCAATAAGCCACTGCACTTTGGCTCTTTAATTAACAGGGTTCCGCTATAACAAGAGCTATGCACAGCATGGGCCACTGCCTCTGACCTGTGGGCATGTTCAAAGTAGCCTTAAAAGTATTGTGGGACAGAACAAAATTTTCAGTCGAAAGAGTGAGACCAGAAAAATTTTCTAAGTCAAACAAATGAAAAAGTGCCATAACTCTGGAAAATATTATTGGACGGAACTCGTTCCTTATATATACCCGTTCCCAATGCAGGTCTATCAGCACACCATAGGACATCCAAATCCACCTGATGGCTTTGAAATTACAATGCAAAACATCTGTACAGATGGATGGACAGAGGGCTTCACTAGATACCTCCAATCCTCCTTTGAAGGTTGGAGGCATAATTTATTATATTTATTTATTGGTGTTTAAGGTCACATATTTCTGCACAATGGCTATTCATGACCATCGGGGGCATAATAAAGAGGACCACTTTGCATGAAGTTGTCAACAAGCAAAGTAATTAAGATTACCATGCTTTTCCAAACAAAAACCTCCAAACACACTGCAATTAAAAACTTCTAAAAACACTACACTCAAAAGGTTTTTAAAAAATGCTGATGGATCCAACTGAAGAAATTTCTGGAAATGTTTATATGATATAACAAAAAGGGTATGGTTAGTTAATTTTGGTACTGATTTCAAAACCCATAACGAGAATCATTCTTTAACTGGTTGAGTGCTAGAAGCCATTATCAGGTCTTTCAAAAAATGAGGGTACCAGAGTAAAAGCCTATGTTTTCCTTGCTCATGTTTTATATTCTGTCAAGTGCAAATATCTGTTTTTATAAATTTGATGTATTACAAATTATTGAAGAGTGCCTGTAGGCACTCTCCAATAATTTGAAATAAAACAAATTTTGAATAACAAATACAGACCTCCAAAACTAATCTAGCCCTCAACCAGATAACAGGGCTCCACTGTAACTATAAAGGGGACCACTGCGCATGAAGTTGTCAACAAGCAAAGTAATTCCGACTAACATGCTTTTCAAAACAAAAACCTCCAAATACACTGCATCAAAAAACTTCTAAAAAGGCTACACTCAAGAGGTTTTTAAAAAATGCTGATGAATCGAACTGAAGAAATTGCTGGAAGTGTTTGTATGATATAACAAAATAGGGGATAGTTAGTTAATTTTGTTACTGATTTCAAAACTCATAAAGAGAATCATTCTTTACTATTTTATGAAGACAGAAAAGAATTCTCAAGGGAAATAAAATAACTGAAAAAAAACCCAACAAACTTAAATTATCGTAGAATGAATAGTCTGAATGAACACATGAAGACCTGTATTAACGAATGAATTTGTTAAAGGACTTCTCAATGACTGCATCATTACAGACCACCCATACAATATCTGTGAAAAAATATCTGAAAATCATCATAAATAGACTTTTAAAAGTTACATCTTTCGGCCAAACAGCATTACAATTACTGGTGAATAAAAAAAATTTGAAAACTAACCTTGCTGGGAAAGAGAAGAAAACGTTTTAGAAAGACAGCAAATACTTCTAGCTTCATGGTTTCTGTAAAACGAGTTACTTTGCAGTCTTCAGTAGTATTGTCTGTCTCCTTGCATGATAAAACCCAGACAGCAACTCTCTCATTTTTAGGAACAAAGTTGTTACTAAAAAATACAAAACAGACACATAATTAAAAATATATTGAAATGAAAAAATTATACTTTTCTGGTAAAATTACCTTCTTTTTGTACATACTAGACAGAACATGCCCGAATGCAATGCAAGACTTTGGGTTGGAAATGTAAAATTTAGATGTCTTACAAAGGCAAGAGAATTTATAAATTGTCCAAAGACACAAAATAATCCAGCCAAAATAGGTTATCAGGGGTCACATACCACTTGTTACTGTCAATTCATCTATACTATAAGTAGGGTCCAAGCCTGGATATAACAGGTCGGACACGGACAAAGTCAGACTCAGTTATGCGTTTGTCAGATGGCCAGTTGCTTGCACCCGTCACTGTGTCCAAGGCCAATTTTCAGAGTTAAGTGGGCAGTGACATGTGGGAATGGTGGGTGAATTATCACTCGCCTCTAATTTTGTTCATTGAAAGTACAAATCCATAACAGTTTATTTTCCGTCATCATAATACAAGACAATCATTTACGAATACCATATACCACGTTATAACAATTTAATGCAAAACAGAAACATAAAACAAGATGCCCCAAGTGGCCTTAATCGCTCACCTGCCAAAGTGGTTCAAATAAGTATTTGGGGTCACATTCAGTTAGACATGGTTCATCAACACTACAAAGGAATGAAGTCATGAAATGCAAATTTTAAGGAAAAACACTAGGGAATGGATTTGAACAAACCTGAACCTAACATGCACCCCCCTGCCACCCCCTCACCCCACCCATAGAAAGCCCCAATATTAAGCCGGGGACTCAAATTGAACAAACTTGAATCTCACCCCCTAATGGATGCAGCATACCAAATATCAAAAGCTTCTGATTGGTGGATTGAAAGAAGAAGATTTTTAAAGAATATTCCTCATATTGCACTAATCTGAACATTTGGGCTCCCATAGAGAGCCCAAATATGGACCCAGGGATTTGATTTCAACAAACATGTGAATGAATCTTCCAAAGATGTTATATATCTGGAGCAGTGGTACAGGAGAAGACGATTCTTTAATGTTTTTCCCATTAATCACAGTGTAAAAATATGATGACTCAGCATTTTTTCAAAGTCCTGGAAAAGTACCCTATGAAAAAAAACGATGGCAATTTTTTTTTCAACATTCCTTTCTGCTTTTCCTAAGGAAGCTTCACACAAAATAAAAATTCTCTGTGCCATGTAGTTTTGGAGATATGGGCGTTCTAAATTTTTTCTATTTTTAGCTCCTGCAGTTCCAATGGGGTGACGGGAAAAATGTTTTTGGCATAAATTAGGTACTTATGACCCAATAAGCCCTCTATCAAATATGGTTCAAATTGGCCTCTCAGTTTGGAAAATAGAAATTTTGGTACAATTCGAGCTCCCACAGAAAGCCCAAATATGAACACAGGGACTTGGCTTTAACAAACTTATATCTCACCTGCAAAGGATACTGTATACCAAATATCAAAAGATTCTGACTGGTGGATGTGAAGAAGATTTTTGAAGAATATTCCTCATATTGAACTAAGTTATAATTCGAGCTAACACAGTGAGCCCAAATATGAACCCAGGGATTTGGATTGAACAATCTTGAATCTCACCGCCCTAAGGATGCTGCATACCAAATATAAAAAAATTCTGACTGCTGAATCTGAAGAAGAAGATTTTTAAAGGAAATTCCTCATATTGAACCAAGTTATAATTCGGGCTCCCACAGTGAGCCCAAATATGAACCCAGGGACTTGCCTTGAATAAACTTGAAACTCACATCCTAAGGATGCTGCATACCAAATATCAAAAGATACTGGTGGATATGAAAGATTTTTAAAGAATATTCCTCATATTGCACTAATTTGAACATTTGGGCTCCAATAGAGAGCCCAAATATGGACCCAGGGAATTGATTTCAACAATATGTGAATCAATCTTCCAATGATGTAAAATGTGAAATATATATATAACTCGGAAAATATACTCTCTATTTTGATCTTTCCCAAGCGATTTGGGAAAGAAAAGTGGCAAAAGCACCAAGAAAAAAATAAGTCAAAAACTGGGTCGAGTGTTACCGGCACACACCCAGTAGGGGATGCTCTTCTCCTGGTACAAATCCACTGCTTCCGTTTGCCAGTGCGCAGGCACTTAGCTAATGACTCATTTTTTTGAATCCGCCAACATTAGTGTTGTGTGATCAGTAGGGAGGAAGGATTCTTACCCAAATAAGAAGATGGGAGGGCCTCCATGCAAACAATTGTGGTAGGTATAATAAGAAAGGAAATTTACTGTAAAATTTAAATTTCTTATCAACCTACCTTACAATTGTTTACTACAGGCTGAATAGACAATAGGATGGCGGTAATCACATAACCAACCCCCACATAACCCAAGTGCACTGGAACCGTGGATAGAGGAAGAAGTCCCCAGGCCTATCAAACCATAGCCTCACAAACATTAGTAAAAGACAATGAGAGATGAGGCGTACGGTTCTGTGCGATGCACAGACAGAAAAGGGCAGTAACAGCACAGAGCTGGAACTGACCTTGTAAGAAGCCTAATGGCTAGGGTAAACAACAGCCTGAGCAGATGAAAGAGCGCCCAAAGCAAAAAGGTCCTCACACTGCTCCTGCAACTGACACAGATAGAAGGTGGAGAAAGTAGAAGCATTTCTCCAGTAGGCTGCCTGCAAAACATCCGACAACTTGACAGAGTTAGTATAAGCCCAAAAGGTAGACAATGCATGCACCTCGTGGGCAGAAATACGATTGGTAATACAATCGTCAGTCGCTAGACGAGCGTAAGCTGCGTGAATAGCAAGACAAATCCATGGAGAAATGGATTGAGGAGAGATCTTCTGTCGACCAGGAATAAGAGACAGAAAAAATTGTTTCCTGCCTTTCCTAATGAATTGCGTCTGATTGAGATAAATGCGAATTGCACGAACCAGACAGAGCAAAGGGTGGTTACCCTCAGCAGAAGGAAGAGCCTGATACAGATAGCAGGTGGAGTCGTTTCTGGTATCTGATTCTTTGCCAGAAAGGAGCAATTAGTGGTAAACGTAACACTGTTGGGAGAGCTCCTGAAAAAGGACGGGTCAACTGAGAGGGTGTGAAGCTCACTAACCCATCTGCCTGAGGCAAAAGCCATCAGAAAAGCTGTCTTGTATGTGAGAAAATGCATATCCACCTGGGATAAGGGTTTGAATGCCCCCCCCCCCCCCCCCCCCCAAGCAAAGCAAGCAGCACCCAAGAAAGATTCCGTCTTGGGGTAAGCTGCAAAGTTCTAGGCCTTTTCAAGGAAAAGTGTCAAAGAAGCTTGGAGACGTATGGATTAGTGCCGATACGATGCTGTCCCACATACGAAAAGGTTTCCGAAAGCATGGACCTGTACCCTTTGATGATAACAGGCTGGAGACTCCGAGAATCAAACAGATATACCAGAAACTCTGCAATCTGTGAAATCGAAGGATTGACATAATCAACAGTGAGTGATCAGCACACCATCGACAGAAGACCTTCCACTTAGCCGCATAGCTCCAGTGGAGTGCCTCCTTGAAGAAGAAATGCACTCCACTGCTCGTCTCGAAAAACCTCTACGGAGGAGACAGGACCTGACAAAAGATATGTGTGAAGGCACGACGTGAAACCTCCTCGGGTGACCTTGGCAAAGAAGGTCATGACGTAGAGAGAGACGTGCCGGAACCGCTGCCAACAGTGAGCGGAGCTGACTGATGCACACCCGCTGAGGCGACAGGGGAACGATCAGAATGATTCAACAACTGCAGGTTCGTATCTTGGCTAGAACCTGAGGCAGAATCGGAACCGGCAAGAATGTGTAGCCGACAAAACTGTTCCAACCGAGTGACAAAGCGCCCACGGCAAAGGCCAGAAGATCTGGACACGGGGACAGGAAAGTGTCCACCTGATGGTTCCAACGAGTCGCAAAGAGATCGATGTGGGGACGACCCCAGAAATCGCAAAGTGACTGGAACACCGCCCTGTGGAGCATCCACTTGGTGGAAATGACCCCGCCCCGTCAGGACAGGGAGTCAGCTAGGACGTTCAGACGACCGGGAATGTGACGAACCACCACTCCGGCATTGACATTCCGAGCCAATTCGTACATGGGAACATGTGTCGCCCTGGTTCCGAATGTAAGCAACCACTGTCGAATTGTCAGACAACAGAAGGACCTGTCGATTCGAAAGGTGGGGGATCCACTGCCGGAAACTCATAAGAAGAGTATGAAGCTCCTTCTGGTTGACGTGAAGAACTGCTTGATCCTGGTCCCATGCACCATGAAGGGAAAGACCTAGAGGATCCAACGTCTCACCACATCCGTGATAGCTGGCGTCTGCTGTCAGAACATGATCGGATGTGGGTAAGTCCAACAGAACCCCCTGCATAATCCACTGAACATCCATCCAGGGGAGAAGGTGACGATGAAGAGACTGGTAACGGAAGCACCAGATCCTGAGGATAAACATTCGGCCTCCAACGACTGAGCAGAAAGTGTTGGAGAGGTCTGACATGCAGCTGACCCAGAGGAATGAGATTCGTCACCGAACCGCAGAGACTGAGCGGCCGGGGAATACTCCGAGCTGTCGAGGACGTGGACTGGGACAGAGTCAGGGCAAAAACTGAGAGAATCACAGCCCTTGCCTGAGGAACCGCCACCGATGTGAGCAGGCTCAACATGTGTTGACATCCGACTACCGAAAGGCAGCATTGGAATGTCTCTGGAGGATATCGTCTAGATATGCCGAAGTCGTCACCGTGGACTGTGAGCGATGGAAGGCTATCACATGCGACATCAGTTGGGTGAAGACCCAAGGAGCCAGGTTGTGGCCAAAAGGCATGGCCTTGAATTGGTAAACTCACCCCAGAAAAGTGAACCTGAGAAAGTAAGTGACTTGCAGGTCGATGCTGGAAGTGAAATCTCCCTGGTGAATGGAGTGGCGAACTGACATGAAAGTCTCCATGCTGAACTTGGGGGCAATGATAGACTGGTTCAGGATACTCAGATCGATAACCAGTCGGAGTCGGTCGTCCTTCTTCAGCACCAAAAACAGTCGGGAATAAAATCCCACTGACTGAATGTTCTTGACGACCTCGATCGCCCCCTTTGACAGGAGATTGTCTATCTCCGTGATCAAAAGCTACTGACGTGAAGCATCTGAAGGAACTTGTGTTGGAAGAGGCACTCTCGACAGAGTGGGGTGCCTCCAGAAGGATATTCACAGCCTGGACCGAAGAACACATCTAACACCCAAGGATCGGATATGATGGCGGGCCAATGGTCTGCGAATTCTGATATCCTTCCTCCAACCTGGGACGAATCGAGGTGAGGACCTTCATTTCGAGCCCCGGCGAGGCCCGCGAGAGGAGAAACCACCTCTTCTACTTTATGAAGAATACTGAGTCCTCCCTCTAGCCTGCCGACGTTTACCCTTACCCCGTGAGTAAGAAGTAGAAGCGGTGGCAGGAGGATCAGCCCTTGGCTTCACAGAGGAAGCAGAAGGGTGCTTGTTAGGCTTTGGACAGCCCCTGCCTCCAACAGAAGGCTGATCAAGCTAATGAAGAAGCAGCTAATCTTTGGAATGACATAGGACGTCATCCCGGACCCTCGCCACGGAACCATGGAACAGTTGCAGACTCACCAAAGAAGCAGATCAAAGAGCAACGTGCTGCCCCTCGGGAAGGGAACAGCTTGTGTCCAACACGATGTCCCAGTGAAATAATTCCACTTTAGCCGTGTTACAGGCCTTGGACACCACACGCAAAGGAGCCTGTATGTCGTCAAACTTATCTGGAGGCAGATAAGCAGCTAAAGCAGAGATGACGTGATCCGAGAGAGAAAGCATGCCCAGCTTCTCTCTATATAAGCCCAACAGGGACTCCAGAGTTGCCATAGGAATAACGGCCGACTTGGGCTTGGAAAGCCCGAGGGAGGTGGAGTCCTGATCCAAGACCGTCAAAGTCTGGCAGACTGACGGATCGGTGGAATCGTAGGAACAATGACACACTGGAGGCAAAGAAGTGTCAACCCTGGTAAAGAACGAAGTCTTCATAGCCTTGGAACTCAGCTTAGAGTCCAAACGCTGTAAACGCTTCAACCACCTGTACCGACTGGCATGGTCGAAGGCCCCCAGAAGCAGGTTGCTCCACAGGCTGTAGGCGCACGACCGATGATCGCAGCCTGGCTGACACTGTCGGCTGGTTTGACGGTTTGAGATCTGGAAGGAACCCAAGCACAAGTCAAGAGCTGCCCACAAGTCAGAAGACTGTTGGCTCTCGATGTCAGGTATGTCTGACTCATCCTCACATAGCCCATCATGAGAAAACCAGCCACAGCCTCAGGCACACCTGAGGGATCAGAGAGCGGCCTGCTTCCAATCCCAGGAGGCAGCACCGTACATGGTCCCTGCAGCATATTGAAAATAAAAATCCATGACTTTCCATGACTTTTTCCCCCCTAATTCCATGACCTTTTTGTGTGAACCGCAGCTGCCGACGGCATCTGCGCGCGAGTGCCGAAGGCACTCTGGTGATCCCCTAACACTCACCAGAAGGTACCATCAAATGGTGCACTTCTTGTGATCCCCTAAAACTCACCAGAAGGTACCATCAAATGGTGCCTTCTGGTGAGTTTTAGGGGATCAATCCACTTTTAATTTGGGTTGGCAAAAAGACATTTTTTTTAATAGCATTTACAATTTTCCATTGAAAATAATTCATTATTGTCACAGGCAGGTAGAAGAAATCTCTTTTTTGCCCACCCTAATTAATTGAGGTACATTGACACCGTAAAGTAAAACCCTCCAGTCAGAACGATTCATCAACCCCTGGTGTGTATAATTAATAATTATACGCCACAGGGCTTTAGCAAAAGAACTGTCTGGAAACATTCGTGATTGTTTGTTTGTTTGTTGGTGGTTAACGTCACATATTTATGCACTATGGCTAATCGTGACACAACATGGAGATGAAGCCAAGTTTAGTCAATCGTTGATCAACATGTTGCCCATTTTAGAGGACTTTCACCCCCAGCATTGGTGACTGGGTCCTATTTTACTAGTAAAGCGGAACTGGTTTACCACAGTAAACAAGTGCTGCTTACTTCCCGCGGTTCCCACGGGGAAGAAACATTCGTGAAAACAACATTTTAACATCTTTGCAGCTGGTATAGCTATAATGTGATATGACGCACTTCACGGCCCACAACAACTCAGCAGACAAAACGTCATTGTTTGTTCCTACAAATGTTTTCATTGCTGTTGAAGATGAAGTTGAACTTTTTGCAGATTTATCATTAAAACATGAAACACAAGTTACCGTAGGCGTAGCACCGGCTTCATTATTACCGCAACCTGGACGTGGTGGAGGCTGGGTGTTCTTTTTTGAAGTCAAATCAGAAAGAAACTGTGACAATGTTACCGGTACAGATGTTCTTAGATTTCGGTGTTTATTACTCAATGTGCGTGATTTAAGAGCCACCTCACCCATGTTACACACATCAATGATTTTTTTACAAACTTTACACCTGGCAACTCGCTGATTTCCAGCGATACCTTCAACCCATGGACCGAATTCTTTGTCCTGGAGCCACTCCTCCTTGAACTTACATTTGCTGGGCATTGTGAATTAATACAATTTCATTTGACGATAAAAATAAAAACCAGTTCCACCATGTGCGCACAAATAATTACATGATGCGGTAAATACATACGGATAAATTCAATGGCAATGTCAGTGTGCAGTTACAAATCGAGGCCAATCAAACAATTTCTTCACTTTCTGATCACGCGCACAAGACGTGTTTTTACCGTAAAGGTGCATGTATCAACACTGTTTTCTGATTGAGAAAGTCCCAAATTACCATAATGGTTCGCATGTTCGCACCACTAATGCCCCCGTTTTTCTATGACTTTCCATGACTTTTTCATAAATTTTCTATTTTTCAGACTTTTCAAGGGCTTGGAATTTCGTTTTTAACATTCCATGACTTTCCATGACCTGTGGGGACCATGCCGTAGGGGGCACCTGGGAACCACTAGTAGCCTCACTGGAAGCAACGGGAAGGCTTTTGGAAAGAACCTGAGTGAGCAAGGAGAGGGCCTCCCTAAGCTCATGGCCCTTGTAGGCTGGTTCGATGTGGAAGTAAACCGGCAAAGTGGCTTCACTCCTGACCCTTTTAACCAGGGTCGACAAGCGGACTGGTTAAAAGGGTCGACAAGTGGAAGCCATAGCATCTGAAGGCAGATGCGTATAGGGGTACGACATACCCTGAGGATCTCCAGAGCGGGAAATCAGGAGAGTTGCCACGGACCTCTGAGGAAAGGAGGTCCAGGTTGCACAAAAGGCATTGGTCCCACAAAACTGGCCATGGGACCAGACTGCGTGGACGAAAACGCCACGGAGTTCATGGTTTCCCCACCATGAGCATCTGAATCCAATGAGAAACTGTGGTACTTTACGGCTGAGAGACCACAGCAGAGGGTTCGGCCAGCAGCCCATTCCGACTTCGCCAAGTTGAAGTCAGGGAAGGCTCTGGCCGATATCCCACATCCACACTACCAGACATCTGAGCAGACCCCTGCAGGGATAAGACAAGGCCGGCTGAAATGGTGACCGATGAGGTAACAGATGGAACAGCAGTAGTAGGAGATACATCGGGAGTCGTTGAAACTGGTGGAAAGGTGGAGAGAGCAACGGAGCTCGGCTCCAAAGGAGTCGTCACAACCCTAGTGACAGCCTCAGATGTCGACTGGAGAGGGACCAAAGTCCCGGAACCAGGCACCTCTTCACCAGACAACTCAACAGCTCCCGCAGTATCCACCGCAGGAAAAGACTGCACATCCCCCACGGAGGAGAAATAACTCTCACCAGACGTGGACATTTCAGGAGACCCCGAACGACAGTGTTCCTCTTTCCCATGGGTGCGGGGGGCACGGCCATGAGAACGCACAACACGGTTCACTGACGCCCAAAAGGTGGATGACCACAATCCACATTGCCCACAGGGTCGATCGGAAGAACACCCATTGCAAGTAGAGCAGGAAGCATGTGAATCATCCACATGCTTAGGCAGAAGGCATTGCCCACAAGGAATAGTCCTGGGCATGACAGAAGTAAGAGCTGAAGAGAAGAAGGTGAATTCAACAGATGTAGACAGTAGAACACCCCCAACTAAGAGAGAAAGGTGACAGAAAAATTTGGACTGGCGGGAACACAACAGACCCCAAACGGTTAACAGGGACCCAAAAAACAGAAGTTCCAACCTCAACGGAGAGGAGAAATCCTGTCCAAGAAGCACCCCGCTGACACCTAACTCCAATAATAATAAAAGTATCAAAAATGATAACGCAAATTTTTAATGTAAAAAATTCTATGTCCGAACAGCACGGCACACGAAATACGCACGCGAACATGAAGAAAAAACAGAATACATAAATGTGGAATAAATTAATAAGCGAGAATATAAAAGAAGAGGCCCCAGGGGGCCTGAGGGCGCTCACCTGACATGGTAGTCTAAATATCAAACCAGGGACTTGTCTTGAATAAGCTGCATTCGTCCCTGCTAAGAAAAGCATATACCAACTAGATGAAGCGATTGTGCCCACACAATACACAGGATTTTCCTTCTATTTTCAGTTCCTGCACTTTTATATCCCAAAATTGAGATAAACACATAAAAAACAGATTTTTTCCCAAACAAAATACTTTCAGCCTAAATTTTTTTCTTCTTCTTAAAACGCATAAAAAACGATAAAACTAATTTCAGGATT
This sequence comes from Pictodentalium vernedei, assembly GCA_031216915.1. Taxonomy (NCBI): domain Eukaryota; kingdom Metazoa; phylum Mollusca; class Scaphopoda; order Dentaliida; family Dentaliidae; genus Pictodentalium; species Pictodentalium vernedei. The sequence goes on from CM062292.1 coordinate 374,932,743, forward strand.
TTGGTCCCCCCCGGACCCCAAATTTTCAGGGGAAATTTTTTTTTTTTTTTTGTCTTCAAATTTAGCAAAACGCAGAAAAAACAAAAAAAAATTTTTTAGGATTTTGATCCAAAATTTTCTAAGTCCCACCCGGACCCCAAATTTTCAGGGAAAAAAAAAACAAATTTTTTTTGTCTTAAAATCGAGAGAAATGCATAAAAAACAAAAAAAAAAATTTCAGGATTTTGGTCCAAAATTTTCTAAGTCCCACCCGGACCCCAAATTTTCAGGGTAAAAAAAAAAATTTTTTTTTTGTCTTAAAATTGACAGAAATGCATAAAAAAACAAAAAAAAATTTTCAGGATTTTGGTCCAAAATTTTCTAACTCCCACCCGGACACCAAATTTTCAGGGGAAAAAAATTTTTTTTTTCTCTCTTAAAATTGACCAAAACGCATAAAAAACAGAAAAATTTTTTTTTTTTTTGGATTTTGGTCCAAAATTTTCTAAGTCCCACCCAGACCCCAAATTTTCTGGGAAAAAAAAAAAAATTTTCTGTTTTCAAATTGATTAAAGGCATAAAAAACAAAAAAAATTTTTTTTTGGATTTTGGTCCAAAATTTTCTAAGTCCCACCCGCACCCCAAATTTTCAGGGGAAAATTTTTTTATTTTTTTTTTTTTTTGTCTTAAAATTGACCGAAACACAGAAAAAAAAAAAAAAAATTGGGAGGATTTTGGTCCAAAATTTTCTAAGTCCCACCCGGACCCCAAATTTTCAGGGTAAAAAAAAAAATTTTGTTTTGTCTTAAAATTGACAGAAATGCATAAAAAACCCAAAAAAAATTTTCAGGATTTTGGTCCAAAATTTTCTAAGTCCCACCCGCACCCCAAATTTTCAGGAAAAAAAAAAAAAATTTTTTTGTCTTAAAATCGAGAGAAATGCATAAAAAACAAAAAAAATATTTCAGGATTTTGGTCCAAAATTTTCAAAGTCCCACCGGGACCCCAAATTTTCAAGGGAAAAATTTTTTTTTTTTCTCTCTCTTAAAATTGACCAAAACGCATAAAAAACAAAAAAAAAATTTTTTGGGGATTTTGGTCCAAAATTTTCTAAGGCCCACCCGGACCCCAAATTTTCAGGGTAAAAAAAAAAAATTTTGTTTTGTCTTAAAATTGACAGAAATGCATAAAAAAACAAAAAAATTTTTTCAGGATTTTGGTCCAAAATTTTCAAAGTCCCACCGGGACCCCAAATTTTCAGGGGAAAAAATTTTTTTTTTTCTCTCTTAAAATTGACCAAAACGCATAAAAAACAGAAAAAAAATTTCAGGATTTTGGTCCAAAATTTTCTAAGTACCACCCGGACCCCAAATTTTCAGGGGAAAAAAAAATTTGTTTTTCTCTCTTAAAATTGACCAAAACGCATAAAAAACAGAAAAAAAAATTTCAGGATTTTGGACCAAAATTTTCAAAGTCCCACCGGGACCCCAAATTTTCAGGGGAAAAAAATTTTTTTTTTTCTCTCTTAAAATTGACCAAAACGCATAAAAAACAAAAAAAAAAATTTTGGGGGATTTTGGTCCAAAATTTCGAAGTCCGCAACGGGACCCCAAATTTTCAGCCTAAATATGAACCCAGGAATTTGGCTTCAACAAATTGAATCTCACCCCCCTAAGGATGCTGCATACCAAATATCAAAACATTCTTATTGGTAGATCTGAAGAAGAAGATTTTTCAAAAATACTCCTCATACTGCACTAATTTAAACATTTGGGTTCCCATAGAGAGCCCAAATATCGACCCAGGCAATTGATTTCAATAAACCTGTGAAACAATCTTCCAAAGATGTTGTATGTGAAATTTTACAGCTTTTGGAGCAGTGGTTTCGGAGAAAAGTAGTCTTATGTTTTTCCCATTACCCACAGTGTTAAAAAATGCGGGCTCAGCACTTTTTCAAAGTCCCCAAAAAGTACCCCATGATAAAACCGATGGCAATTTTTTTTTACCATTCCATTCTGTTACTCCTAAGGAAGCTTCACAACAAATAAGAATTCTCAGTGCTGTGAAGTTTTGGAGATATGGGCGTTTTAATTTTTTTCTATTTTTAGCTCCTGTGGTTCCCATGGGGCTACGGGGAAAAAAATGTCTGCATAAATTAGGTACTTATGACCCAATAAGCACTCACGTAAAATTTGGTTCAAATCGGCCCCGCGGTTTGGAAAATAGAAATTTGGAGCGGGGCCAAAATTTTTGCCCCTCCTTTAACATCGTCAAATATAGCCCCTCCAACTTCTCTTGAACAAACTTGAGTCTACACCTCAAAAGGAAGCTGCATACCAAATATCAAGTCTCTGCTATTGCTGGTTCTTGAGAAGAAGATTTTTTAAGAACTGGAGCATTTTTGCCCAATCCCTCTGCTCAATGTGAGCCGAAACCTAATTTGACAAAAAATCAAAATGCCCTTATATAACCCCTACTCACATGAAATTTCATTAATATGCGGCCAGTGGTTTGGGAGAAAAAGGCCCAAACACCACCTTCACGCTGGACGACAGACGCCGGACGACAGACGACGGACGCCAGCAGACGGACGAAAAGTGATCAGAATAGCTCACCCTGACTTTCAGTCAGGTGTGCTAATAAACAAAGTCCTGATATCAGAAGATCAATAGATCCATCATTCTTATCACAGGAACAATCAATCAACGAGTAGGATGATCACTGATTTCGAACGCAGAAGAAAGACGTCTCGTCAATATGGCGGACGAAAAAAGAATGAGTCATTAGCTACGTGTCTGTGCACTGGCAAACAGAAACCGTGGATCTGTACGAGGAGAAGAGCATCCCCTACTGGGTGTGTGCCAGTAGCACTCAACCCAGTTTTTGGCTTATTTTTTTCTTGGTGCTTTTTGCACCACTTTTCTTTCCCAAAACACTTGGGAAAGATCGAAATAAAGAGTATATTTTTCTGAGTTAGGGACTTCCACAGTAGTGCAAGCCTGTAGTAAACAATTGTAAGTAGGTTGATAAAAAATTGTCCGGCAAAGGGTTAACATCATCTTATATTACTGCATTTAACACATATATGGAATATAAAAGCCAGAGCATACTGGTGATACCCTCCACTCATGTACAGCAAAACAGGGCAGAAATTTTCAAAAGTCCACAGTGACAAAAAAAAGTCTAACATTGCATTAAAAAAGTCCAAAATCTCTGAAGAATGTCCAGCCAAGCATTAATGTCATCTTATATTGATGCATTTAACACATATATGAAATATAAAAGCAACAGCATACCGGTGGTAGCCTCCACTCGTATACAGTAGAACAAGTCCACACAGGCAAAAAAGTCTAACATTGCAAAAACACTAAAAATCAATAAAATATCACTGGTTAAGGGTCTGTGAGCAATTGTAAGCCATAGAAACACAGTATGAGGTGCATAGAAACAGGGCTGAAAATCAAAGTGGACTGGTACAATAACTTTAACACAAGTGTTGACGGTGACGCACCTCAGGTCATGACATAAGCTCACACAACTTTGTTGGTGAGCTAAAAATCAACATCGGTCCTGCATTGAACTTGCAGCTCCCTTACTTAGAGCACCTAAGATCAACGAGTGGAACAGCTTGAACAAATTAATATCTTGGTTCATATTGAGTCTCAAATATCAGAAGAATCTGCCTGTCAATTTTCCAGAAAAAATATTTTTCAACATTTAATTGCTTGCACTCTTTGGCCCTTCCCACATACTGACTCAGCAATATCCAATTTTCAGCAAATGACCTTCTTTATTCACAAATTATCTAATGAAAGTGTCAATGACACTGTAGCTTAACTTGTCTGTGTGTTGTGTTTGATGAAAAGGATAATGTTCAATGTTTATGAAAGGATTATGAAATAAATCAAGAATTGTGATAATTGGGAATATGTTAATCTCTATTCCCTGTATGCTATGTTTTTAATAAAAATAATATGAGGTGTAGACTGTATTAAAGAGCTGAGAGGTGGGTTAATGTGGACCTCACGGTTAATGTATGTGGCCCTCACAGTTAACGTACGTCAACGAAAGTTACCAAGTTACAGTAAAATTATTCCAAAACGAGTCATCCTATCAAGTTACATTGAAATCCCTTCATAAATATGGCCTTTAGACTGTGTTAAAGGTTTGCGGGCTTCAGGCCTGTGTAGCCATGACAGTTGACCGATTGCAACTAAAAGGGGACATCCTCCTTTCGACATTATACAGAGTCATTATACTAAGTTACAATGAAATCCCTTCACAAATACACCTGTAGTTTTTCGGGTTTTGGGCTCGGCAGCCATGATGGTTGAATGATCGCAACTAAAAGAGGACGTTGTCATCTAGGCATCATCAAGTTACAATGAAATCCTTCCATAAACGACTTATAGACTATGCTAAAGGTTTTGGGCTCAGGCAGCCAGCAAGGCAGAATGATCCCGACAAAAAGTGGATGTTCTCATCTAGACATTATTTGGAGTCATCCTACCAAGTTACAATAAAATCCCATCATAAATATGACCTGTAGACTGTGCTAAAGGTTTTCAGGCTTCAGGCCACTATAGCCATCACAGTTGCCCAATCGCGTCCAAAAGGGGGCGTTCTCATCTAGACATTATATGAAATCAATCTACCAAGTTACAATGAAATCCCTCCATAAATATGAACTGTAGACTGTGATAAAGTTTTTCGGGTTTTGGGCTCGGGCAGCCATCATGGTTGAATGATCGCAACCAAAAGGGGACGTTCTCATCTGGGCATCATCTGGAGTGATCCTACAAAGTTACAATGAAATCCCTTCATAAATATGACCTGTAGACTGTGCTCAAGGTTTTTGGGCCCCTGTAGCCATCACAGTTGACCAATCACAACCAAAAGGGACGTCATCATCTAGGCATTATATGGAGTCAACCTAACAAGTTACAATGAAATCCTTCCATAAATATGACCTATAGACTATGCTAAAGGTTTTGGGGTTTTGGGCTCGGGCAGCCATCAAGGCTGAATGATCGCGACCAAAAAGGACGTTTTCATCTAGACATTATTTGAAGTCATCCAACCAAGTTACAATTAAATCCCAAATATGACCTGAAGACTGTGCTAAAGGTTTTCGGGCTTCGGGCCCCTGTAGCCATCACAATTGCCCAATCGCGTCCAAAATAGGACGTTCTCATCTAGACATTATATGAAGTCAACCTAACAAGTTACAATGAAATCCCTCCATATTAAATATGACCTGCAGACTGTGCTAAAAGTTTTTGGGTTTCGGGCTTGGGCAGCCATCACAGTTGACAGATCATCACCAAAAGGGGACATTCTCATCTAGACATTATACAGAGGTATCCTACCAAGTTACAATGTGGAATCCCTTCATAAATACGACCTGCAGACTGTGCTAATGGTTTTCGGGTTTTGGGCTCGGGCAGCCATACCGGTTGACCAATCGCGACCAAAAGGGGACATTCTCATCTAGATCTGACCCCAAACCTGCATATGAAATTTTGTGACGATCAGACAAGAACTATGGGGTGTAGCCTGTGCTAAAGGAAAATGTGAACAGACTAACAGACTTCCGCACGCGTGATGGCAATAGCTTATCTTGACTTTGTCAAGTTAAGCTAAAAATTACTTTTTGAATGGCATGAGCTATTTGAGTTTGGCTGGGAAATGTGAAGTTCTCCAAAGAGTTCAGTGTCAAAGTGGGGTCCCAATATAGTGCACTATGTGACAATCAATGGTATTCTTTTTGGCTATTTAATCAACTCCTTCCCTATTTTGAGCTTATGGTATTCTCCTGGGGGGAGGGGTGCAGAGAATATTTTTTTTAGGTGTCATGGATAAGTCAACCAATTACACTGCAAACTTGTTAAAATAGAAATTTAATGTAGGACAATGAAGTTTGTCCTTCAGGAAAACTCCAAATACTGACTCATTGACCTCATTTGCACAGATCTACCCTTATATACAAAAACAATATCAAAGCTTTTGGGGAAGTGGTTGGGAGAAAAATGTTTCCTCCAGTACCAACCATGTTAAAGTCTGGGGACCCTGTAACATCCCTAAATATGATTCCAGTGCCCTGATTTGAACAAACATGTGTTATTTATTTATCTATTTATTGGTGTTTAAGGTCACTAATTTCTGCACAATGGCTGGTCATGACCACAACATGAATATAAGGTGAAGTCCAACCAATCGTTTATTCCCTTGCACATTTTAAAGGACTTCCATCCCAGGCATTGGTGACTGGGTCCTATTTTACCAGTAAAAATGAGCCTGTTTACTATAGTAAACAAGCAGTACTTTACTTCCCAGGGTTCCCACAGGGAGAACAAGCTCGTGAATCATACAAACAAATATGTTATATGTCACATATGAAAACTTTTGGAGCAGTGGTTTGGAGAAGTTTTTTTTTAATGTTAACTCCCTTACCATCAAGTGTAAAATCTAATGCCCTGTAACACCCTTAAATATGCTCACAGGAGGATGGTCTGAAAAAAATTGGTAATGAACCTTACATTGATGTTTTATATCAAACAGAATCTTACAGTTATGTTATATATCTGATATGATGGTATTTGCAGCAGTGGTTTTGGAGAAGTTTTTAAAATGTTTTTCCCATTACCCCAAGTGTTAAACTTTAGGGCGACTCATAACAGTGCTAAATATAACCCCTGGGCTTGATGTATAGAGATTATTCCTTACAAATAATGTTGTATAAGACAGAACACAATAAGGGTGGAGTATGAATAACTGGAACAAATGACCTGAGGGGGATCAATTGTCACAATAATAGCTAAATTATTGCTTGTCTTATGATGAGACGTCATAAAAAACACAAATATACATGAAAAATGGCTTAAGGAAAGAAAATGTATGATGAGGAAACTATGTGTAATCGGGTCTTCAGTACCCACCCACCCTCCCTTACCTAATGTCTTGCAAATCAACCCCCCCCCCCCCCCCACTTGCTCAGATCGATCATTAACATTTTCAATGCTGAGATCATGAATGACAATAACAAATATGATGCTAAATAAGGTATTTGGGAAAATCCAGATTGTATTTATTGGGAGGTTTAGTAATAAGGGCCTGGAGAAGTGCCTTGAAATCGCACCATTCCACAGTCTCTGTATGTCTAATAGCTTAGTAGTGATTTCTAATTAAGTCTTGGCTGATGGACATTTTCAGTCATTAGCGTCTGCAGACCTGCTTAGCACACGCCGATGTTCTGTGTGTGACGTCATTTTCGCCTTCCTGGAAATCTGTTTAAATTTACCTAACAGGTTTACCTTTCATTCTTGTTGATTGAGATAAATATAAAGTGTTCTGCCTTAAATTGCTTAATAAATGGTGTTTCACATTGATTCTTTTCACAGAATAATATAAATCCAAAAGGGTCAAAATCATTGTTATAATTGTCAAGTATTGATAATAATAATAATTTGATTCTCTCAGGCGTCGTTTGGTTCCATTACTGGATCTTCATCTGTGATTAGCAGCCCCACACTCATTAGCGTCACTCAGCTATCGCCTCGGGCCGCTAATGACTGCTGGGCTGCTAATCACAGAGGGTGGTCCAGTAATGGAGGCAGCCAAGACTTGATAAGAAACCACAGCTTAGGTAATTTGTCTATTGTCAGCAGAACCTCCTCATGATGGCATGTTAAGGGCACCTGTTCTGAGGTCGGAAAATTCAGAAATAGGCCTTTAAGGGCTAAAAAGCAGCCATGACTAGATTTGATGAAAAATTCATGAACAGACTGGAGACATCACGGGTGAAAAAGCTGATACAGTTTGCAGGGGAAAATTTGGTTAAATGAACTCGGATTTCAATCTTTTCAGTAACAAGAGATTTTCTGTCCTGGGCAGGATTATCCATCAGCAGCATGGAGGGAGTTAAAGTATTACTGATCTGTCTCAATTATTTCTTGTCAACTTTGGTTAACTAATCACTAAATTTTCTTTTGCTAAAAATGTATGAGTACTATGTTGAAAAGGTTGAAGTACATAATATGCAAAACCTCATGATAATACAAGTTTCCTCCCCCATGTCTTTTCACATTGATACAGGTAAACACCAACCCTTAGCCAATGTATCCTGTGAGGTCATATACAGGTTTTAACCTCCCCATAGTCAACAAAATCACATTAGGCCAAAAGCTGAATGGGATACAGTTGGCTAAGGGTAGGTAAAAAATCTGTATTACATGAACAAAGATCGGGTGTTGATTTTTTCTATTGACCTTTCCAAGTTAGACCATGTGGATGGCTTAAAAGTTACTGACTAAGGCCGCATCTGAAATTTTCTAACAATGACTCTTTATACAGATTTCCATCAACTGTCCAAGCACAAAAATAAAATTGGAAAGAATGCAGCCTTTCACTGCTTTCAGCTAAATAATGTTAAGTGTCCTCTCATTGGCTTTTAGAGTTGCTACATGGGTTTTATTATTTTTATTTCTCTCCAATATTTTTGGATGTAAAAGTTGCAAAACAACACTTTATTTTGAAGCTTTATTTATGTTGTCTTGCCATTGGCTTCGTCATTCCACATTCAAACATGAAGGATGCAAAACAACATCCAAAAGATGGAATGTAAAACTGTATGCAGAATTTGTGCTTTTCACAGAAATATTGTGTCGTTAAATTACTTCTAATAAGAATTGGTCTGTATCGAATAGCAATTGGCCAATATATATTTAAGAATGTTGGGGAGTCAACAGATAAAGACAAACACTCACATTCCAACAGATGAGTTGACTCCCGAGGTGCAATGGCATGTCGCCATCATTTCAACAAATGAAAAATTAATTTAAGCTATGTTTTGGACATAAAAAACTGCTTCAGGAATTATTAAAATATTTACTGTGTTCTTCAATTCTGTGTTAGGTCAAGTTTAAATTATCTCCCTTGTGATGTTAAATTCATTCAATCATCTGCAGTTCCCATCACCTTTAACCCTTGAGAGACTGGGCATGTGTCACAAATTCCCACCAGCTCACAGCATCTACATGCTCAATGGATAAGCAGTGATTCCTAGACAAGTCTTGACTGCCTGTTAAGGCAGGCAAGACTTGAATGAAAACCAGTCCCCAGGTAATTTGTTGATTGTCAGCAGGACCTCCTCATGATGGCATGTTAAGGGCACCTGTTCTAAGGTTGTAAAAGACGATAGTAAGCCTTGTCATACAGGATGAAAAGATGAAATGGATGACATTTTAAAAACCGAAATGAAATGTAATTTGTCAGCAAATATACCTCCACATCAAGGAGAAATAAACTGAAAATTATCTTGCCATGTACTATCAGTCAGGTGGAGCTATTTCTGTAAATTCACTCTCTTTTAGTTCACAGAAGAACAACCCACCTGACTTTAACCCTTTACCTAATGTAATGGTGAAAACTGGCCAACGGTATTCACAAAAATTACCATTCAGTTATCATTATTTTTTTCATTTTTTGCCCCAAACACAAAGTTTATGACCCTCATTGGAACAAGCCCACTGAGCTCACTCCAATAGGGATCATAAGCTATGTTTTTGATGCAAAAAATGAACAAATTATTTATTCAACAATTTTGTTTGCAATTGACGTCTTCTTTTCATGTTAGGTACATGTAAACAGTTAACACAATATTTTAGCTGTCAATTTAAAATTTTGGGTTTGTAAAACAAAAGATATTTAGGTCACACAAAGTAGATCTTCTGTTTCTCAACCCATTTTTTGTAAATTGCATGTGGGCAGGTATTTTTTTATTTTATTTTATGTTTTTGTAATTATTTCTCAGCCATCAAAAGTTCATGTTCTTGGATTGTTTTATGTTTTAGGCCTCATAATCTAGAGAATAGTGTGGGTGGTGGTGTATTTTGTCCTTTGTGTGAAAGAAAGCTTTGCAATGCAAAAGCATTGCAAAGCCTTGTTGCACTAATGGGACAAATTTATCAATGATATTAACTTGGGTAAAATATCAGACATAAACAATTTAATTTTTATTTTTTGAAGTTTGCATTAGTTATAAAAAGAGCACATGCAGCAGCCAAAAGGCCCATGCAGGAGGGACTGAGAAACAGATTTCAAACTTTTTAGGCCTAAACTGATAAATATGAAATGTATTTTGAGCACTCACAAAATTTTTGATATGACTTCATTTTCTGTGGTAATAGCAAACTTGAAACTTTCTCTGTAAGCATAGGCAACTTCCATGAATACTCTGTGCTCTGAAATGAAATAAATTGACACTGAAATTGCTTAACCCTTTATCCAATGTAACGGCCAAACAGGCCAGTGTTAATTTTCATTATTTTTTCATTTTTTGTCTCAAAAACATAGCTTATGACTCCTCTTTGGAACAAGCTCGTTCAAATGAAGGGTCATAACCTATGTTTTTGAGACAAAAAATGGAAAAAAAAAGTTATTCAAGAATTTTGTTTGCAAGTGTCATTTGCTTTTTATGTTAGGTAAAGGGTTAACTCTTCACCCAACACAAAAAATATTAATTAGAAATTAAAATTTTTCTGCAACAGGACATTGCTTATTATTATCAAATCATTGTGTGTACCTTCACAATAATACTAATTTACACAGCCTGTAAGGAAGCATAATAAACCTGAAACAAGGATTGTAAATGTAGCCGGTCGCTGATGGCCATTTTCAGTCATTAGCGTCTGCAGACCTGCTTAGCACACGCTGATGTTCTGTGCGTGACGTCATTTTCGCCTTCCTGGAAATCTGTTTACATTTACCTAATGGGTTTACCTTTCATTGTTGTTGATTGAGATAAATATAAAGTGTTTTGCCTTAAATTGCTTAATAAATGGTGTTTCACATTGATTCTTTTCACAGAATAATATAAATCCAAAAGGGTCAAAATCATTGTTATAATTGTCAAGTATTGATAATAATAATAATTTGATTCTCTCAGGCGTCGTTTGGTTCCATTACTGGATCTTCATCTGTGATTAGCAGCCCCACACTCATTAGCGTCACTCAGCTATCGCCTCGGGCCGCTAATGACTGCTGGGCTGCTAATCACAGAGGGTGGTCCAGTAATGGAGCCTAATGCTCTTGAAAATCATGTTATTGTATAATCAGCACATGACCCATTCACTGGAACAAGTCTGATGGCAGCGTTCCAATGAAATTTTATAAGATATGTTTTGGACGCATTTACATTTTGTATTAAAACACTTTTCAGTGACATCATTTAACAATAAAAGAGGCAAATTTCCTCTCAGGTCAATGAGCTATGACTTAATACAAGTAAAGGTGTAAAGAACTATTGAAATTTGATACAGTGGAACCCCATTTATTGAGTATCCATTTTACCAGTGAAAATTATTCAATTAACAGTATTCAATTAACAGGGATTTGGTCACTCTTCTGTATTCTAAAGATAAGCTGAACATTATTCTATTATATCTTGTTTCACAGAGCTCCTTAAGGAGCTCTGTTAACCCTTAAGGGCCTATTTCTGGCTTTGGTAAATTTTTACTGTATTAGAACAGGTGCACGAACTTGCTATGTTTGGGTAAACTTGCAAGGTACACTCTAAGTACATTGACAGTTGTTTCTAAGCATGTCTTGGCTGCCTATACAGTTTTTATTCATTTAACCCTTTACCTAACATGGAAAGCAGACGACATTTGAAAAAAAATTCTTGAATAACTAATTTTTTTCATTTTTTGTCTCAAAAACATAGGTTATGACCCTCGTGGGAACGAGCTTGACAAGCTCGTTCCAATGAGGGGTCATGACCTATGTTTTTGAGACAAAAAATGAAAAAATAATAAAAATTAATTGGCAGTTTTTGAGAATAGCACTGGCCGGTTTTGGCCGTTACGTTGGGAAAAGGGTTAACAGGCATTTACTCTTCAACTTATATGTGGACAACAAGTCAAATTTGTGCTGAGGATATGGTAATGAAAACCTGAACATTTATTCAATTATATCTTGTTTGACAGAGCCCATGGAGCTCTGTCAAACAAGATTTAATAGATTAAATGCTTGTATTGGATATACTGAAACCAAATAGGCAATAAACAAGAGGAATTTGGGTACTATAATTTTGTTACATAGTAACTGGATTTTTTATTCAATTAACAGGTGTCTGTTCTATAACATATATGCAATAACATGGCAAATTTGTAATAAAGATATGGGAAATGTTTTTTTTAAATTATATCCAGTTAACAGGGTTATTCAATTAAGCAATATCCAATTAAGTGGGCTCCACTTTAATTGGAGCACAAGTTATCATATGATCATTAGAATTTCTAATAAAATAAAATAGGTTCATTAATGCTATCAGTTTTCACCATGGCTTCAAACTCGTACAAACCAATGTTAAAAATGTTATTGAAATCTGATGATTGCTTAGGGCGCTAGGTTTTTAGTTATTTGGCTTACTTTTTTTCCGGGGGGGGGGGGGGGGGGGGGGGGGGGGGGGGGGGGGGTAAAAATTCAGTGTTTGCCTGAGTCTTCGAACTGTGCTTGCTAGCTAGTCTGGGCCAGTGGTAATGGCTATAAATATAAACAAGAGGCCCCACGGGGCCTGAAGCGCTCATCTTGTACAGAACACAATTTAAACAGAGTCCAAGAATGAGTCTACATTAAGCAAGCCATCTCCATAGGCTACACTGTCAATCCTTGAGTCCCTCAGGAGTGACAAAAATAATCTGGGCATCATGCCTTTTCTTCAGTTGATCATAAGTAAAATGAAGAGCTCCCCTATGAAGCCCCTTGATACAACCTATGTGGATTAATCTTAGTACCTCTAGAAGGTACTGAATACAAAATTTTTAATTCTTCAGCAAAATGGCCAATTCCGGCTCCCATAGAGAGCCCAAATATTAACCCAGGCTCTTGATTTGAACACAGTTAAATCTGACTTCCCTAGAGATGTTGTGTACCGAATATGAAAGCATTCTGACTGTTGGATCTGAAGAAGAGAAATTGTAAAGAAATTTCTCCGAATTGCACTAAGTTCAAATTTGGGCTACCATAGCGAGCCCAAATATTGACCTATGGGTCCGATTTGAACAAACTTGAATCTGACCCCCCTAGAGATGTTGTATACCAAATGTGAAAACATTCTGACATGTGAATCTGAAGAAGAAGATTTTTGAAGAAATTCCCTCATATTGTACTAAGTTAAATTTCATGTTCCCATATGGAGCCCAAATATTAACCTAGGCACTCGAATTGAACAACCTGGAATCTGACCCCAGTAGAGATCTTGTATACCAAATATAAAAGCATTCCGACTGGTGGATCTGAAGAAGAAGATTTTTAAAGAAATTTTCTCATATTGCACTAAGTAAAAATTTGGGCTACCATAGTGAGCCCAAATATATACCTAGGGATCTGATTTGAACAAACTTGAATCTGAAACCCATAGAGATGTTGCATACCAAATATCAAAGCATTCTGACTGATGGATCTGAAGAAGAAGATTTTTTTAAATTACCCTCCATATTGAACAAAGATACCTAGGGACTTGGTTTGAACAATCTAGAATCTGACCCTCATAACAATGATGTATACCAAATATTAAAAGATTCTGACTGGTGGTTCTGAAGAAGAAGATTTTTAAAGAATATTCCCCATATTACCCTATGTTAAAACTTTGGGCTCCTGTAGAGAGCCCAAGTATGAACCAATGAGCTTTATTTCAACAAACTTTTATCTGACCCCCCCTATGAATGCTGTATACCAAATATCAAAAGATTCTGATGATTGGTTCTGGAGAAAAGATTTTTTAAAATTTTTGCAAATATGCTGACTCAGCATTTTTTCGATGCCCATTACAGAACACCCTAACATAACCGATGGCAATTTTTTTTTACCATTCAATTCTACTGGTCATAAGGATACTTCATACCAAATAAAAGCTCTCTGTTCCGTGGGGTTTGGGAAATATGGGCGTTTGAAAATATTTCTATTTTTAGCTCCCAGGGTTCCCATGGGGTTGCGGGAATTTTTTTTTTTGCATGGGTCATGTACTTATGACCCAATAATACCACAAACCAAATTTGGTTCATACCGGACCATCGGTTCAGAAAATAGAAATTTTGGGCGGGGCCAAAAATCTTACTCCTCCTATTACAAAGCCAAATATTATTTCACGAACTTCGTTTGAACAAACTTGATTCTACACCGCATATGGAAGCTCCATAGCAAATATCAAGTCATTGTACACACTGGTTCTTGAGAAGAAGATTTTTAAAATATTTTGGTGCATTTTCCCCCACTCCCTCCCTATGGGGCTGGGCATGCTGAGTTGAACAAAAATGAAATGCCCCTTTGGGACCATCACTCACACAAACTTTCACTTGAATTGGCCCAGTGGCTTTGGAGGAGAAGACCAAAACATGGTGTTGACGGACGACGGACGACAGACGACGGACGACAGACGACGGACGACGGACGACGGACGGGAAGCGATGAGATTAGCTCAGCTTGACTTTGTCAAGATGAGCTAAAAAAAAACATAATACTGGCAATTCTAAAAGTATGTGCCCTCTTTAAATCATTGACATTCAACAATGCGCTTTCAAACAAGACCATAAACAAAGTCCGAAGTTTTATGCAATAAAACCAACATTTTCTGTGCTGTGGCCTAAAATCAACAAGCAAAATAAAAATAAAGTCAGAATTTCAACAATAAAGTCCATCCTATGGTAGGATAATAAGGGACTGTAACATAATAATCTTCAATAACGTTCTGTTGACCTCTTATGACGCTTTTGGCCTGGTGGCCTTCATCAGCAAATAGATATTAGACAAACAACTACATCCCGGTACTTTTCACTTTACACTGACAGTATGTAAGTATGTAGTTGTTTGTCTAATATCCATTTCCTGATAAAGGCCACAGGACCAAAAGTTTCATAAAAGGACAAGAGCACATTTTTGAAGATAAAAATAAAGTGTTGTTGTTTTGAATGCACAGCCAATGTTGTTAAGGTAGTTGGGAAATGGTCGTTTCATCCCCTTTTTTCCCATAGTAGTTTTACACAAAATATTCATTGTGCCAATCTATTTCATTTTTAGTATTTTACAGACTGAGACCTAGTCCTTTTTCTCGTGTGTATTATTCATTGTAAGTTAAATGAAGACCCAGGAGGATCGTCTGTCATGTAACTAATATGATGGCTGTTCACATGTACATGGTTTATCACAGAAGTCAACCATTTCATTTTCTAAGTTGGAATTGTATAGCTGACAATATACTAACCCCCCAAACTCTTCAAAATGGTATCTTTGAAAAATCACCCCTCACATATAACTAGAGGGGGTATCAGTACCCCGTGGCTCACCAACAGGTGGCCAATGCAAAGAGGTGGCTGGAGTAAAAAAAAAAAGTTCAAAACTTGCACACAAAAGTCCAAAATTAAAGAAAATAAGCAGCTAAAGGGTTAAATAATATAATAGTAACCCCTAAGAAGCATGCTAACATAAAATAGGAACCATGGCAATATGCTACAAGGTAAGTCTCCACTTTGAAAAAAAGAAAGACAAACCTCAAAACCTGCACATAAAAGTAAAAAAAGTATCACATTTGTTTCAAAGGGTTAAAATTTAGAAAAATACCCTGAAAATATTACAATAACCGGTGTGGCAATATGCCAGTGAGATAAAACTCCACTTAAAAAAAATATCAAAACCTGCACACAAAAGTACAAAACCTGCACACAAAAGTACAAAATTAAAGTAAATAAGCAGCTAAAGGATTAAATAATATAAAAATAGCCCAAGAAGCATCCTAACATAAAATAGGAACCATGGCAATATGCAACAAGGTAAGTCACCACTTGGAAGAAAAGAAAGACAAACCTCAAAACCTGCACATAAAAGTAAAAAAAAGTATCATATTTGTTTCAAGGGGTTAAAATTGAGAAAAATACCCTGTCACAGTAACCACAATGGCAATATGACAGTGATGGGAAAGTCTACTTGAAAAATATCCACTTGGAAGAAAAGAAAGACAAACCTCAAAACCTGCACATAAAAGTATCACATTTGTTTCAAAGGGTTAAAATTTAGAAAAATACCCTGAAAATGTTACAGTAACCACCATGGCAATATGCCAGAGAGGTAAAACTCCACTTAAAAAAAAATATCAAAACCTGCACACAAAAGTACAAAACCTGCACACAAAAGTCCAAAATTAAAGTAAATAAGCAGCTAAAGGGTTAAATAATATAATAATAGCCCCAAGAAGCATCCTAACATAAACTAAGAAGCATCCTAACATAAAATAGGAACCATGGCAATATGCTACAAGGTAAGTCACCACTTGGAAGAAAAGAGAGACAAACCTCAAAACCTGCACATAAAAGTAAAAAAACATCAAAACCTGCACACAAACATCAAAATAAGTCCAAAATTTGATTCAAAGGGTTAAAATTAAGACAAAATACCCTGGAAAAGAGTTAAATGTTATCGTGAACCCCCACAGCAATATGCAAAGAAGAAAAACATTTTGTTAAAAGCACAAAAATCCAAAGAAGTCCAAAATTGAAGTAATTAAGCAGGAAAAGGGTTAAAGAATACAACGTAGCCCTAAGATGCATGTTGACATACGATAGAAAGCATGGACATATGCTACAAGGTAAATCTACACTTGGAAGAAAGGAAAAAAAATACATGAAAACCTGCACGCAAACGTCAAAATAAGTCTAAAAATCTATTCAAAGGGTTAAACTTTAAAAAAAAAATGCACTGGAAAGATATCAATGTTATAATAACCACCACTGCAATATGCAGTGAGGTCAACCTCACTTGAAATTGTTTTTTTTTATCACAACCTGTACATAAAAGTAAGAAGCTGTAAGCCTAAGTCCAAAAGCTGTACATAAAAGTCCAAAATTGAAGTAATTCAGCAGGAAAAGGGTTAAATAATACAAACATAGCCCTAAGATGCATGTTTACATACAATAGAAAGCATGGACATATGCTGCAAGGTAAATCTCCACTTGGAAGAAAGGAAAAAAAAACCATCAAAACCTGCACGCAAACATCAAAATAAGTCTAAAATTTGATTCAAAGGGTTAAAATTAAGACAAAATACCCTGGAAAAGAGTTAAATGTTATAGTGAACCACCATAGCAATATGCAGAAAGTCTACACTTGGAAGAAAGGAAAAAAAAAGCCCCATGAAAACCTGCACGCAAACGTCAAAATAAGTCTAACTGGAGGGGGTATCAGTACCCTGTGGCTCACCAACAGGTGGCCAATGTAAAGGGGTGGCTGGAGTAAAAAAAAAAAGTTCAAAACCTGCACACAAAAGTCCAAAATTAAAGAAAATAAGCAGCTAAAGGGTTAAATAATATAATAATAACCCCTAAGAAGCATGCTAACATAAAATAGGAACCATGGCAATATGCTACAAGGTAAGTCTCCACTTTGAAAAACAGAAAGACAAACCTCAAAACCTGCACATAAAAGAAAAAAAAAAGTATCACATTTGTTTCAATGGGTTAAAATTGAGAAAATTACACTGATAATGTCACAGTAACCACCATGGCAATATGCCTGTAAGGTGAAACCCTAACTGAAAAATATCCTCTTGGAAGAAAAGAAAGAAAAACCTCAAAACCTACACATAAAAGTAAAAAAAGTATCACATTTGTTTCAAAGGGTTAAAATTTAAAAAAATACCCTGAATATGTTACAATAACCACCATGGCAATATGCCAGTGAGGTAAAACTCCACTTAAAAAAAAAATATCAAAACCTGCACACAAAAGTACAAAACCTGCACGCAAAAGTCCAAAATTAAAGTAAATAAGCAGCTGAAGGGTTAAATAATATAATAATAGCCCCCAAGAAGCATCCTAACATAAAATAGGAACCATGGCAATATGCTACAAGGTAAGTCACCACTTGGAAGAGAAGAAAGACAAACCTCAAAACCTGCACATGAAAGTAAAAAAAACATCAAAACCTGCACACAAACGTCAAAATAAGTCCAAAATTTGATTCATAGGGTTAAAATTAAGACAAAGTACCCTGGAAAAGAGTTAAATGTTATCGTGAACCCCCAAAGCAATATGCAAAGAAGAAATTTTTTTTTTAAAAAGCACAAAAATCCAAACCTGTAAACAAAAGTCCAAAATTGAAGTAATTAAGCAGGAAAAGGGTTAAAGAATACAACGTAGCCCTAAGATGCATGTTTACATACAACAGAAAGCATGGACATATGCTACAAGGTAAATCTACACTTGGAAGAAAGGGAAAAAAAACCCATGAAACCTGCACGCAAACGTCAAAATAAGTCTAAAAAGCTGTACATAAAAGTCCAAAATTGAAGTAATTCAGCAGGAAAAGGGTTAAATAATACAAACATAGCCCTAAGATGCATGTATACATACAATAGAAAGCATGGACATATGCTGCAAGGTAAATCTCCACTTGGAAGAAAGGAAAAAAAAAACATCAAAACCTGCACGCAAACATCAAAATAAGTCTAAAATTTGATTCAAAGGGTTAAAATGAAGACAAAATACCCTGGAAAAGAGTTAAATGTTATAGTGAACCACCATAGCAATATGCAAAAACTCTACACTTGGAAGAAAAGAAAACTAGAGGGGGTATCAGTACCCCGTGGCTCACCAACAGGTGGCCAATGAAAAGGGGTGGCTGGAGTAAAAAAAAAAGTTCAAAACCTGCACACAAAAGTCCAAAATTAAAGAAAATAAACAGCTCTACACTTGGAAGAAAGGAAAAAAAAAAAAAACCCATGAAAACCTGCACACAAACGTCAAAATAAGTCTAAAAATCTATTCATAGGGTTAAAAAATTTTTAAAAATGCACTGGAAAGATATCACTGTTATAATAACCACCACTGCAATATGCAGTGAGGTCAACATCACTTGAAATTGTTTTTTTTTTATCACAATTCAGCAGGAAAAGGGTTAAATAATACAAACATAGACCTAAGATGCATGTTTACATACAATAGAAAGCATGGACATATGCTGCAAGGTAAATCTCCACTTGAAAGAAAGGAAAAAAAAACATCAAAACCTGCACGCAAACATCAAAATAAGTCTAAAATTTTATTCAAAGGGTTAAAATTACGACAAAATACCCTGGAAAAGAGTTAAATGTTATAGTGAACCACTATAGCGATATGCTGAAACTAAAGAAAAATTTGAAAAGCCAAAAAATCAAAACCTGTACACAAAAGTTCAAAATATTTGAGAGCGGACGCCGACGCCGACATGAGGGCTATGCCATAGGCTCACACAACTAACGTTGGTGAGCCAAAAACCATCAAAACCTGCACGCAAACATCAAAATAAGTCTAAAATTTGATTTAAAGGGTTAAAATTACGACAAAATACAGTGGAAAAGAGTTAAATGTTATAGTGAACCACCATAGCAATATGCAGAAACTCTACACTTGGAAGAAAGGAAAAAAAAAAAAACCCATGAAAACCTGCACACAAACGTCAAAATAAGTCTAAAAATCTATTCATAGGGTTAAAAAAATTTTAAAAATGCACTGGAAAGATATCAATGTTATAATAACCACCACTGCAATATGCAGTGAGGTCAACATCACTTGAAATTGTTTTTTTTATCACAACCTGTACATAAAAGTAGGAAGATGTAAGCCTAAGTCCAAAAGCTGTACATAAAAGTCCAAAATTGAAGTAATTCAGCAGGAAAAGGGTTAAATAATACAAACATAGCCCTAAGATGCATGTTTACATACAATAGAAAGCATGGCCATATGCTGCAAGGTAAATCTCCACTTGGAAGAAAGGGAAAAAAAAACATCAAAACCTGCACGCAAACATCAAAATAAGTCTAAAATTTGATTCAAAGGGTTAAAATTAAGACAAAATACCCTGGAAAAGAGTTAAATGTTACAGTAAACCACCATAGCAATATGCAGAAACTCTACACTTGGAAGAAAGGAAAAAAAAAGTAGAGGGGGTATCATTCCCCCGTGGCTCACCAACAGGTGGCCAATGTAAACGGGTGGCTGGAGTAAAAAAAAAAGTTCAAAACCTGCACACAAAAGTCCAAAATTAAAGAAAATAAGCAGCTAAAGGGTTAAATAATATAATAATAACCCCTAAGAAGCATGGAGATATGCTGCAAGGTAAATCTCCACTTGGGAGAAAGGAAAAAAAACCCATCAAAACCTGCACGCAAACATCAAAATAAGTCTAAAATTTGATTCAAAGGGTTAAAATTAAGACAAAATACCCTGGAAAAGAGTTAAATGTTATAGTGAACCACCATAGCAATATGCAGAAACTCTACACTTGGAAGAAAGGAAAAAAAAAAACCCATGAAAACCTGCACACAAACGTCAAAATAAGTCTAAAAATCTATTCATAGGGTTAAAAAAAAATAAAAAAATGCACTGGAAAGATATCAATGTTATAATAACCACCACTGCAATATGCAGTGAGGTCAACATCACTTGAAATTGTTTTTTTTTTATCACAACCTGTACATAAAAGTAAGAAGCTGTAAGCCTAAGTCCAAAAGCTGTACATAAAAGTCCAAAATTGAAGTAATTCAGCAGGAAAAGGGTTAAATAATACAAACATAGCCCTAAGATGCATGTATACATACAATAGAAAGCATGGACATATGCTGCAAGGTAAATCTCCACTTGGAAGAAAGGAAAAAAAAAACATCAAAACCTGCACGCAAACATCAAAATAAGTCTAAAATTTGATTTAAAGGGTTAAAATTAAGACAAAATACCCTGAAAAAGAGTTAAATGTTATAGTGAACCACCATAGCAATATGCAGAAACTCTACACTTGGAAGAAAGGAAAAAAAAAAAACCCATGAAAACCTGCACGCAAACGTCAAAATAAGTCTAAAAATCTATTAAGGGGTTAAAATTTTTTTAAAAATGCACTGGAAAGATATCAATGTTATAATAACCACCACTGCAATATGCAGTGAGGTCAACCTCACTTGAAATTGTTTTTTTTTATCACAACCTGTACATAAAAGTAAGAAGCTGTAAGCCTAAGTCCGAAAGCTGTACATAAAAGTCCAAAATTGAAGTAATTCAGCAGGAAAAGGGTTAAATAATACAAACATAGCCCTAAGATGCATGTTTACATACAATAGAAAGCATGGACATATGCTGCAAGGTAAATCTCCACTTGAAAGAAAGGAAAAAAAAAACATCAAAACCTGCACGCAAACATCAAAATAAGTCTAAAATTTTATTCAAAGGGTTAAAATTACGACAAAATACCCTGGAAAAGAGTTAAATGTTATAGTGAACCACTATAGCAATATGCTGAAACTAAAAAAAAATTTGAAAAGCCAAAAAATCAAAACCTGTACACAAAAGTTCAAAATATTTGAGAGCGGACGCCGACATGAGGGCTATGCCATAGGCTCACACAACTAACGTTGGTGAGCCAAAAAAACCCATGAAAACCTGCACGCAAACGGCAAAATAAGTGTAAAAATCAATTCAAAGGGTTAAAATTTTTTTAAAAATGCACTGAAAAGATATCAATGTTATAATGCAGTGAGGTCAACCTCACTTGAAATTGTTTTTTTTTATCACAACCTGTACATAAAAGTAAGAAGCTGTAAGCCTAAGTCCAAAAGCTGTACATAAAAGTCCAAAATTGAAGTAATTCAGCAGAAAAAGGGTTAAATAATACAAACATAGCCCTAAGATGCATGTATACATACAATAGAAAGCATGGACATATGCTGCAAGGTAAATCTCCACTTGGAAGAAAGGAAAAAAACCCCATCAAAACCTGCACGCAAACATCAAAATAAGTCTAAAATTTGATTCAAAGGGTTAAAATGAAGACAAAATACCCTGGAAAAGAGTTAAATGTTATAGTGAACCACCATAGCAATATGCAGAAACTCTACACTTGGAAGAAAGGAAAAAAAAAAAAACCCATGAAAACCTGCACGCAAACGTCAAAATAAGTCTAAAAATCTATTGAAGGGGTTAAAAATTTTTTAAAAATGCACTGGAAAGATATCAATGTTATAATAACCACCACTGCAATATGCAGTGAGGTCAACCTCACTTGAAATTGTTTTTTTTATCACAACCTGTACATAAAAGTAAGAAGCTGTAAGCCTAAGTCCAAAAGCTGTACATAAAAGTCCAAAATTGAAGTAATTCAGCAGGAAAAGGGTTAAATAATACAAACATAGCCCTAAGATGCATGTTTACATACAATATAAAGCGTGGACATATGCAGCAAGGTAAATCTCCACTTGAAAGAAAGGAAGAAAAAAACATCAAAACCTGCACGCAAACATCAAAATAAGTCTAAAATTTGATTCAAAGGGTTAAAATTACGACAAAATACCCTGGAAAAGAGTTAAATGTTATGGTGAACCACTATAGCAAAAGGCTGAAAGTAAAAAAAAATTGGAAAAGCCAAAAAATCAAAACCTGTACACAAAAGTTCAAAATATTTGAGAGCGGACGCGGACGCCGACGCCGACATGAGGGCTATGCCATAGGCTCACACAACTAACGTTGGTGAGCCAAAAATCTATTCAAAGGGTTAAAAATTTATTAAAAATGCACTGGAAAGATATCAATGTTATAATAACCACCACTGCAATATGCAGTGATGTCAATCTCACTTGAAATTGTTTTTTTTATCACAACCTGTACATAAGTAAGAAGCTGTAAGCCTAAGTCCAAAAGCTGTACATAAAAGTCCAAAATTGAAGTAATTCAGCAGGAAAAGGGTTAAATAATACAAACATAGCCCTAAGATGCATGTTTACATACAATAGAAAGCATGGACATATGCTGCAAGGTAAATCTCCACTTGGAAGAAAGGAAAAAAAAACATCAAAACCTGCACGCAAACATCAAAATAAGTCTAAAATTTGATTCAAAGGGTTAAAATTAAGACAAAATACCCTGGAAAAGAGTTAAATGTTATAGTGAACCACCATAGCAATATGCAGAAGCTAAAAAAAAATTTAAAAAGCCAAAAAATCAGAACCTGTACACAAAAGTTCAAAATATTTCGACGCTGATGCTGACGCCGACGACGCCGACGCTGACATGAGGGCTATGCCATAGGCTCACACAACTAACGTTGGTGAGCCAAAAACAGGCTCTGTGATCACTTTCATGAGGCCTATTTTTAGACCTGGTCATGATGCAAGGCCTGAGTGCACTGATCAATGAAACAAGAAGCAATAGTTTTCCATGATTTTCAAAGATCACTCAGGATCACAACAAAAAAAGTCCTTGTTTGCATGGGTTCGCAAGGCCTTAAATTTGAAAACATTATTTTCCGTGATTTTCAAAATTTTTAACATTGTATTTGAACCCTGGACATTTGTAATCCTATGAAACTAATTTGTCAAATTACTCAAAAATATGTAATAAATATATAAATGGGATTCATTTGGTCTACTTTCAAATCTTACCAAATGTTCCAAGAGCGATCTGAAAGGAAAACACAATACTTTTTGCCCCACGATAAGAATCCCTGAGTTGGTTGAAGTCTTCTACTGTCTGGATTATAGGAACTTCTTCTAAAAGTTCTAACCTGTAATAGAAAGTGAAATAAATATCAACTAGATGTGGCCTGTCCAAACTTGGAACCAAGAATACACCCCCCCCCCCCCCCCCCCTCCCCACAACACACACTCTGATAGTGTGCAACAATAATACCAAGTATCATTAATATCCTTCAAAGCCATCGAGAGTTCTGAGCCAGACACAACTTGTTATAGTTGGATTTGGATTTGGGGGTATGTAAGCTTGAACTAAGTCTGTGACCTTGATATTGTAGACAGGCATTCCAACCTTGTTTGCCACACACCCTCTGGTGGTGGGCAGCATTAATACCAAGTATCATTTATATCTTTCAAGGTCATCAAAAGTTCTGAGACAGACACAATTTGTTATAGTTGGATTTGGATTTGGGGGTATGAAAGCTTGAACTAAGTCTGTGACCTTGGCCTTGTAGACAGGCATTCCAACCTTATTCATGACACACCCTCTGGTGGTGGGCAACATTAATACCAAGTATCATTTATATCCTTCAAGGCCATCAAAAGTTCTGAGCCAGACACAACTTGTTATAGTTGGATTTGGATTTGGGGGGGGGGGGGGGGGTATGTAAGCTTGAACTAAGTCTGTGACCTAGACCTTGTAGACAGGCAATCCAACCTTATTCGCGACACACCTTCAGGTGGTGGGCAACATTAATACCAAGTATCACTAACATCCTTCAAGATTATCAAAAGTTCTGAGCCAGACACGACTTGTGTACATTTGAATATGGGTATGTGAACTTGAACTAAGTCTGTGATTTGACCTTCTAGACAGGCATTCTAACCTTACTTGGGACACACTCTCTGGTGGTGGGCAACATTAATACCAAGTATCATTAATATCCTTCAAGGGCATCAAAAGTTATGAACCAGACATAACTTGCACAGACAGATGGACGGACAATGTGATTCCTATATACCCCCTGTACTTCTGTCATAGGGGAGGGGGTGGGGGGGTGGGGGGGGGGGGTATAATTAACTGTTAGAGTTCTGAATTATTCTTGGTAGTCAAATATTTTTCAACAATTATTGTTTTGCAAAATTTATTAGAGAGCACCTATAAATTCCAACAAAACAAATCCATGTTTATAAAATATCCTTTGCTTCTCGTTACATAGAAAGCCCATGCAGAGAATATGAAAAGTTTTTGTGACACCTACACTTATATTAGAAAATCAGGTGGTCTTTTTTCACAGAAATGAATGCTATTCAATAGCTCTAAAAAAGGTCTTGCCTAATGAGCACACCAAGTTCAAAAAACAATCCCATGATAAATGTGGCCTGTAGGCCATGTCAAAGAAGAATGTTGATGCACAAATGCAATAAATTCGAAGATTGTTGCTAACAGCAACAGTTTATGATGGAAATGAAAGGAAAATTGATAGCTCCTATCTTTGTCACCCTGTATAAGCATACAAGGTTTCAAAACAACCTGATAATGAATGCGACCTCTGAGGCATGCCAAAGGAAGATGTTAATGAACAACGCACTAAGTTTGAAGATCATTGCTTGTGGCAATGTTTTTTTCTCTCTTTTTTATGGAAATTCATAAATATACCCTGCAGAGAGAGCAAAAGGGATAGGTTGCTGCACAAATGCAGTAAGTTCAAAGGCGGGTGATAACAACAATAATTTTTTAAAGGAAATGAAAAAAAATCAATAGCTCACATCTAGAGGTCAACCCGAACACACATACCAAGTTTCAAAGTGATCTGATCATAAATGTGCCCTGAAGGGAGTGTCAAAGGGAAATATTGAATCCTGACTAAACTAAGTTCAAAGGTTGTTGCCAGCGGCAACATTTTTTTACAGAAATGGACAAAAATTGATAACTCCCATATAGATATCACCCCACACAAGCACACCAAGTTTCCAAGTGATCCAATCATAAATGTGCCCTGCAGGGTGTGTCAAAGAGAAATATTGATGCATAACTGCACTAAGTTTTGACTAAGTTCATCAGAGGTAGTTGCCAATGGCAATTATTTTTGACGGAATGGAAGAAAATTGATAGCTCCCATCTAGAGGTCACCCCAAACAAGCACACCAAGTTTCAAAGTGATCTGGTCAAAAATGTGCACTACAGGCTGCGCCAAAGCGAAATATTGATGCATAACTGCATGAAGTTCATTGAAGGTCGATGCCAGCGGCAACATTTTTTGACAGTAGAGGTAACCCCAAACAAACATACCAAGTTTCAAACCATTCTGATCATAAATGTGCAATGCAGGCCTGAAAATAAGCCATCTGACATTTGCAGAATGAGGTCCCCAGAGGGTACATTTGATGATGCTATCCCATACAGTTTGCCAATTTATCCTCTGGGTACCTCTTTCTGTTCTGTTTTGAGACCCTGGTTCAAATTAAGGTTCACAGGGTAGCATCACTAAATTCGCCCTCTGGGGACCTCATTTTGCAGATGGTAGTCTGCTTATTTTCTGACTTGGTGCCATGTTGGGCATGCCGAAGGAATATACTGATGCCTGACTAAACTAAGTTCAAAGGTCGTTGCCAGCAGCAACATTTTTGATGGAAATGGAAGAAAATCAATAGCTCCCATCTAGAGGTCATTCCAAACAAGCATACTAGATTTCAAAGCAATCCGATCATGAATGTGCCCTGTAGGGTGTGCCAAAGGGAAATATTGAGGTCTGACTAAACTAAGTTCTAAGAACATTGCCAGTGGCAAAATGTTTTAATGGAAATGGAAGAAAATTGATAGCTCCCATCTAGAGGTCACCCCCAAACAAGCATACCAAGTTTCAAAGCGAACCGATAATAAATGTGCCCTGCAGGGTGTGCCAAAGGGAAATTTTGATGCATAACTGCAATAAGTTCATCAAAGGTCATTGCCAGTGGCAACATTTCTTGGCGGATATCGAAGAAAATTGATAGCTCCCATCTAGAGGTAACCCCAAACCAGCATACCAAGTTTCAAACAGATCTGATAAATGTGCCCTGTACGGTGTGCCAAAAGAATATAGTTCAAAGGTCGTTGCCAGCGGCAACATTTTTTGACAGAAATTTAAATTTTATAGTAAATTTCCTTTCTTATTATACCTACCACAATTGTTTACTACAGGCTTGCACTACAGTGGAAGACCCTAACTCTGAAAATATACTCTCTATTTTGATCTTTCCCAAGCGATTTGGGAAAGAAAAGTGGTGCAAAAGCACCAAGAAAAAATAAGCCAAAACTGGGTCGAGTGCTACCGGCACACACCCACTAGGGGATGCTCTTGTCCTAGTACAGATCCACGTCTTCCGGTACAAGTGCGCAGACAGTAACTGATGAATCATTCTTTTGAATCCGCCAACATTGGAGTTATGTGATCAGCGGGGAGGAAGGATTCTTACCCGAATAAGAAGACGGGAGGGCCTCCATGTAAATAATTGTGGTAGGTATAATAAGAAAGGAAATTTACTATAAAATTTAAATTTCTTATCAACCTATCTTACAATTGTTTACTACAGGCTGAAAAGACAATAGGATGGAAGGAATCACATAATCAACCACCACATAACCCAATTGCACTGGAACCGTGGACAGAGGAAGAGGTCCCTAGGCCTATCAAACCAGAACATCACAATCATTAGTAAAAGACAATGAGAGATGAGGCGTACGGTTCTGTGCGACACACAGACAGAAAGGACAGTAACAGCACAGAGCTGGAACTGACCTTGTAAGAAGCCTAATGGCTAGGATAGACAACAGCCTGAGCAGAAGAAAGAGGGCCCAAAGCAAAAAGGTCCTCCGACTGCTCCTGCAACTGATGCAGATAGAAGGTGGAGAAAGTAGAAGCATTTCTCCAGTAGGCTACCTGCATAACATCCGACAACTTGACGGAGTTAGCATAAGCCCAAGAGGTAGACAATGCATGCACCTCATGGGCAGAAATACGATTGGTAATACAATCGTCAGTCGCTAGACGAGTGTAAGCCACATGAATAGCAAGACAAATCCATCGAGAAATGGAATGAGGAGAGATCTTCTGTCGACCAGGAATAAGAGACAGAAAAAATCATTTCCTGCCTTTGCTAATGAACTGCGTCCTATTGAGATAAATGCAAAGTCCACGAACCAGACAGAGCAAAGGGCGATTACCCTCAGCAGAAGGAAGAGCCCTGATACAGATAGGAGGTGGAGTCGTTTCTGGTATCCGATTCTTGGCCAGAAAGGAGCAATCAGTGGTAAACATAACACTGTTGGGAGAGCTCCTGATAAAAAAGGCCGGATCAACCGAGAGGGCGTGAAGCTCACTAACCCGTCTGGCTGAGGCAAAAGTCATCAGAAAAGCCATCTTGTTTGTGAGAAAATGCATATCCACCTGGGATAAAGGTTCGAACAGTGCCCCCCCCCCCCCCCCCCCCCCCCCCCCCAAGCAAAGCAGCACCCAAGAAAGATTCCATCTTGGGGTAAGCTGCAAAGTCCTAGGCCTTTTCAAAGAAAAGTGCTGAACAAGCTTGGAGAGGTATGGATTAGTGCCGATACGATGCCATCCCACATATGAAAAGGTCTCTGAAAGCATGGACCTGTACCCTTTGATGGTAACAGGCTGGAGACCCCGAGAATCAAACAGATATACCAGAAACTCTGCAATCTGTGTTATCGAAGGATTGGCCCGATCAACAGCGTGATCGGCACACCATCGACAGAAGACCTTCCACTTAGCCACATAGGCTAAACCAGTGGAGTGCCTCCTTGAAGAAATGCACTCCACTGCTCGTCTTGAAAAAACCTCTATGGAAAAGACAGGACCTGACAAAAGATATGCGTGAAGACACAATGAAGTCGGGCCGACATGAAACCTCCTCAGGTGACCTTGGCAAAGAAAGTCGCGATGTAGAGGGAGACGTGCTGGAACTGCCGCCAACAGAGAGTGGGGCTGATTGATCCACACCCGTTGAGGCAACAGGGGAGCAATCAGAATGATTCAGCAACTGCAATTTCGTATCTTGGCTAGAACCTGAGGCAGAATCAGAACTGGCGGGAAGGCATAGCCGACAAGACCATTCTAATCGAGTGACAAAGCGTCCACGGCAAAAGCCAGAGGATCTGGACATGGGGACACGAAAGTATCGACCCGATGGTTCCAACGTGTCGCAAAGAGATAGATGTGGGGATGACCACAGAGATCGCAAGGCAACTGGAACACCGCCCTGTGGAGCATCCACTTGGTGGAAATGACCCTGCCCCATCGGGACAGGGAGCCAGCTAGGACGTTCAGACGACCGGAAATGTGATGAACCACCATTCCGGCATTGACATCCTGAGCGAGCAGTAGAAGATCCCGAGCCAATTCGTACATGGGAACAGAGTGCGTGCCGCCCTGGTTTCGAATGTAAGCAACCACTGTCGAATTGTCAGACCACAAAAGGACCTGGTGATTCAAAAGGTGGGGGATCCACTGCCGGAAACTCAGAAGAAGAGCATGAAGCTCCTTCTGGTTGATGTGAAGAGCTGCTTGATCCTGGTCTCATGCCCCATGAAGAGAAGACCGAGAGGATCCAACATTGCACCCCATCCGAGATCGCTGGCATCTGCCGTCAGAACATGATCAGACGTGGGTAAGTCCAACAGAACTCCCTGCATAATCCACTGAACATCTGTCCAGGGGAGAAGGTGACGATGAAGAGACTCTGGTAACTAAAGCACCAGATCCAGAGGATCGACATTCGGTCTCCAACGACTGAGCAGAAAGTGTTGGAGAGGTCTGACATGCAGCCGACCTAGAGGAATGAGATCTGTCACCGAACCGCAGAGACCGAGCAGCCGGAGAATACTCGAAGCTGTCGCAGACGTGGACTGAGACAGAGTTAGGGCAAAAGCTGAGAGAATCACAGCCCATGCCCGGGGAACCGCCACCATATTCAGCTGAGTACTGAAGTCCATCCCCAGATGACAAAACGACAGAGATGGGACTAGGTCCGACTTCTCCTCATTGACTCTGAACCCTAGCGAAGTGATCAGGCTCAACAGTGTGTCGACATCTGACTCCAGAAAGGCAGCATTGGAATGCCTCTGGAGGATATCGTCTAGATATGGCGAAGTAGTCACCCTGGACTGTGTGCGATGGAAGGCTATCACATGCAACATCAGTCCGATGAAGGCCCAAGGAGCCAGGATGAGGCCAAAGGGCATGGCCTTGAACTGGTAAACTCGTCCCAGGAAAGTAAACCTGAGATACTTTTGCGATGTCCAATGAATCAGAACATGAAAGCAAGCATCTCGCAGGTCGATGCTGGAAGTGAAATCTCCCTGGAGAATGGAGCGGCGAACCGACCTGAAAGTCTCCATGCTGAACTTGGGAGCAATGATAGACTGGTTCAGGATACTCAGAATGATAACCGGTCGGAGTCAGCCGTCCTTCTTCGGCACCAAGAACAGGCAGGAATAAAATCCCACTGAATGAATATTCTTGACGACCTCGATTGCCCCCTTTGACAGGAGATTGTCTATCTCTGTGATCAAAAGTTCCCGACGTGTAACGTCTAAAGGAACTTGTGTTGGAAGAGGCACTCTCGACAGATTGGGGTGCCTCTGGACAGATATCCGCAGCCCAGACTGAACAACATCTGACACCCAAGGATCGGATGTGATTGAGGCCCAATGGTCTGCGAATTCTGATATTCTTCCTCCAACGAATCGAGGTAAGGACCTTCATTTCGAGCCCGGCGAGGCCCGTGAGAGGAGAAACCGCCTCCTCTACCATATAAAGAATCCTGAGTTCTCCCTCTAGCCTGTCGACGCTTACCCTTACCCCGTAAGAAGTAGAAATGGCGGCGGTGGTTTCGCAAAGGAAGCAGAAGGGTGCTTGTTAGGCTTTGGACGGCCCCTGTCTCCAACAGAATGCTGATCAAGCTGACGAAGCAGCAGCTGATCTTTGGAATGACGTAGGACGTCATCCCGGACCGTCGCCACGGAACCATGGAATAGTCGCAGACTCGCCAAAGAAGCAGATCGAAGAGCAGCGTGCTTCCCCTCAGGAAGGGAATGGCTTGTGTCCAACACAGCGCCCCGGCAAACTAATTCCAAGTTATCTGTGTTACAAGCATGCATGTGATTAAGATGCATGAGTGCCTTGGCAAGCACACGCAACGGAGCCTGTATGTCGTCAAACTTATGATCTGGAGACAGATAAGCAGCTAAAGCAGAGACGATAAGATCTGAGAAAGAAAGCATGTCCAGCATCTCTCTCGATAAGCCCAATAGGGACTCCAGAGTTGCCATAGGAATAATGGCCGACTTGGGCTTGGAAAGCCCGAGGGAGGTGGAGTCCTGATCCAAGCCCGTCAAAGTCTGGCAGACTGATGGATTGGCGGAATCATAGGAACAATAACGTACTGGAGGCAAAAAAGTGTCAGCCCTGGTGAAGAACGAAGTCCTCATAGCCTTAGAACTCAGCTCAGAGTCCAAAGCTGTAAACGCTTCAACCACCTGTACCAACTGGCACGGTCGTAGGTGCCCGGAAGCAGGTAGCTCCATGGGCTGTAGGCGCGCTACCGATGATCACGGCTTGGCTGACACCGTCGGCTGGTCTGATGGTTTCAGATTTGGAAGAAACTCAAACACAAAGTCAAGAGCTGCCCCCAAGTCAGAAGACTGTTGGCTCTCGACGTCAGGTATGTCTGACCCATCCTCTGAGTCGGAAGACGCATAGCCCATCATGGGCAAACCAGCTGATGTCTCCCATGGTGAAGGCACACCTGAGGGATCAGAAAGCGGCAGGGACGTCTGTAAACTACTAGTCGCCTCGCTGGAGGTAACAGGAAGGCTCTTGGAACGAACCTGAGTAAGAAAGGAGAGGACCTCCCTAAGCTCATGGCCCGTGTCGGGAACTCAGGAGAGTTGCCACGGACCTCTGAGGGACAGAAGGTCCAGGCTGCACAAAAAGCATTGGTCCTGCATAACTGGCCATGGGCCCAGAGTGCATGGACGGAAATGCAACAGAGTCCATGGTGACCCCACCATGAACATCCGAATTCAATGAGAAAACTGCTGAGCTCGACGGCTGAGAGACCACAGCAGAGGATTCTGTCGGCAGCCCCTTCCAACTTCGCCAAGTTGAAGTCAGGGAAGGCTGAGGCCGATACCCCACGTCCAAACTACCAGACATCTCTGCAGACCCCTGCAGGGATAAGCCGAGGCCAGCTGAAACAGTGACCGATGACATAGCAGACGGACCAGAGTGCGTGGACGGGAATGCAACATAGTCCATGGTGACCCCACAGGGAACATCTGAATCCAAAGAAATTGCTGCTGGGCTCGACGGCTGAGAGACCACAGCAGAAGGGTCGGACAGCAGCCCCTTCCGACTTCACTGAGTTGAAGTCAGGGAAGGTTGAGGCTGATATCCCACGTCTACACTACCAGACATCTCTGCAGACCCCTGCAGGGATAAGCCGAGGCTGGCTGAAATGGTGACCGATGACGTAGCAGACAGAACAGCAGTAACAGCAGATACGATGGGAGCTGTTGGAACCAGTGGAAAAGTGGAGAGAGCAATTGAGCTCGGCTCCAAAGGAGGAGTCACAACCCTAGTGACATCCTCAGATGTCGACGGGAGAGGGACCACAGTCCTGGAACCAGGCATCTCTTCACCAGACAACTCAACAGCTCCCGCAGTATCCACCACAGTTAAAGACTGCACATCCCCCACAGAGGGGGTATAACTCTCACCAGACGCAGTCCTGTCGGGAGGCCCCAAATGACAGCGTTCCCCCTCCCTGCGGGTGCGGGAGAAATGGCCACGAGAAAGCACCAAATGCTTGGGGAAAAAGGCATTGCCCTAAAGGAACAGTCCTGGGCATAACAGAGGTGAGAGCAGTAGAAGAAAAGGTGAACTTAACAGATGTAGAAAGTAGAGGAACACCCCCAACTACGAGAAAAAGGTGGCAGAAAATAAAGGACCGGCGGGAACACAACTGAACTCAGATGGCCGACAGGGATCCAACAGAAATTCTGCCCTCAACAGAGAGGAAAAATCCTGTCCATACAGCCCCCCCATTCTAACTC
This sequence comes from Pictodentalium vernedei, assembly GCA_031216915.1. Taxonomy (NCBI): domain Eukaryota; kingdom Metazoa; phylum Mollusca; class Scaphopoda; order Dentaliida; family Dentaliidae; genus Pictodentalium; species Pictodentalium vernedei. Next base: position 374,965,319 of record CM062292.1, read on the forward strand.
CAATAATAATAATAATATCCACAAGAATAACATAAATTTATCAACCAAAAAATTTTATGTCCGAACCGCACAGTACGCGAAAGTCGCATGTGAACACGGAGAATATATAAAATACAATGAAAATGCAGTTGAAAATAATAACGAGAATATATAAAACACAGTCCTGTTATTATACGATCTTCAGATCCATAATTCCAGTCACAGGTAACCATTATCAACGAGTTGAATTATCACTGTTTCTTAATGCAAATGGACGTCTCGCCAAGCGGGCGGACGAAAAAAAAATGATTCATTAGTTACTGTCTGCGCACTGGTACCGGAAGCCATGGATCTGTACTAGGAGAAGAGTGTCCCCTACTGGGTTGTGCTGGTAGCACTCGACCCAGTTTTGGCTTATTTTTTCTTGGTGCTTTTGCACCACTTTTCTTTCCCAAATCCCTTGGGAAAGATCAAAACAGAGAGTATATTTTCCGAGTTAGGGTCTTCCACTGTAGTGCAAGCCTGCAGTAAACAATTGTAAGGTAGGTTTATAAGAAATGGAAGAAATTCAATAGCTCCCATCTAGAGGTCACCCCAAACAGGCATGCCTGGTTTCAAAGCAATCTGATTATAAATGTGCCCTGTTGGGTGTGCCAAAGGGAAATATTGAGATCTAACTAAACTAAGTCTAGCGGCAACAATTTTTGACAGAAATTGAAGAAAATCGATAGCTCCCATCTAAAGGTCACTCCAAAAAGCATACCAAGTTTCAAAGCGATCTGATCATAAATGCGACCTGTGAGATGTGCCAAAGGAAACTGTGGATGTACGTAAGTTCGGCGACGGATGAGAAGTGATGACAATAGCTCAACATCACTTTGTCAAGTTGAGCTAAAAATAATTTGGGTACATTTAATCAAATTTTCTCCCTGAAAATTGAATAGATTTTTTCACCAATGATTTCTGGAGTTAAATTTAGATGAATTTTTCATGAAATCTACTGCTGTGAGGGAACCATGACTAGATTTCATGAAAAAAATCTTGAAAATACTCAGCAGGTTAACCCTTTACCTAACATAGAAAGCAGACGACACTTGCAAAACGAATTCTTGAATAACTCATTTTTTTCATTTTTTGTCAAAAAAACATAGGTTATGACCCCTCGTTGGAACGAGCTCAACGAGCTCGTTCCAACGAGGTGTCATAACCTATGTTTTTTCGACAAAAAATGAAAAAATAATAAAAATTAATTTGCGATTTTTGAGAATAGCGCTGGCCGGTTTTGGCCGTTACGTTGGGTAAAGGGTTAAGAGTTAATATAGCCTGTACTAAAGCAAAGACTAACCACATGGTTTTAACTGGTTATTAATCATGATAAGCCATAAAACAAGGTATGTAATCTTATGAATGTTACTAGTCAGAAACACCCAGGAGAGTGAAACCACCCCTACATAACTGAGTATAATGTGTGGTCATTTTGTACAGTTTTACAGTTCTTCTAGAATAAAGTTACATCAGGTCCTAAAAGCTAAAATAATATTTCTACTACTTGTAACTGTCATTTGTAATACTTAGTTCAGGTTAGGAGATTCTCTGGCAATTCAGACCATCAAAGTCAACTATGGTCCAGTTCTTCCTACATGTTTTACTCACTCCCCCTTTCTTCAAAAGATACAAACATTTGAAAAATAAGACTTCAAGAGTGGACAAATTGGACTAGCAATCAGCTGTGTATAAATTAATCCAATGTTGAGTCTAAGGTACTTAAAATGCGCAATTTTCATGTCTATTTGTTAAAAATCTCTCAGCCTTGGTATGGGTTTTCCCTCCCTAAACAACACACCGTATCCTGGTGCTCCACGCCTCAACAAATTTTAGCAGGATGCTAAAGCTCCAAAAGTGGACTGGCCATATATGTTACCAGAAAATTGGGGTAAAGCTGAAGAACAACGAAATCTGCAATTTATTTTAAAAATGCCAGGTCTCCTGAACGATTTTTCATTTTCACTACTCCCAATCATATTTTTAATAAATTGAGCAAAAAAAAAAAAATGGGTTTCATCCTAGTGTCATTTTTATAAGCCTATTTTGTGGGTTGGATGACAATGGTAAACACATGCCAGAAAGAACATTTAAAACTTGGGATAAATCTTTAGGGACAGTATAGTAAGGGTGGGCAGGCTACTGCTAACTTTTACCCTCACTATACTGACCCTAAACCATTACAGATGTTTCCTATTTTTACTGTTCAAAATGGAGATTTTTGTTTCTCAATACGCTAAATTACTATTCAAGAAGGGTTAAAATAACTAATAAATATGATATCATTGGACCATAAACAGTTATTATTTGTTGGGAGCATGACATGGAATGAAAATAAACACAGAAACATGGAGGAGACCAGGTATTTTTAAAATAAACTGCAGAGATCCCTATTCTTCAGCTTTACCAAAATTTATCAGTGGGCCCCTCTTTTGGGGGCCTGGAGCTCTCAAGTAACCACCATTGAAATTCTACCGTTATAAAATCCCCCTCAGTGCATCAACAAATGGCTTTTGCTTCTTTTCGGTCCTGAAAATCAAAATTTTTCTCACAGGGGCCAATCCACAGTCAACTTTGTGTGTTTTACCCCACTGAAATTCTCTTGTTATACCACAGTAGACCAGGAATCAACAAATGGTCTCAGATGTGAGGACTGAGCATTGATACTGCAGATACGAGGATTTTGCCTCTTTTTCAAACCAGGAAACAGAATTTCCTCCAATGGCACTAGTACAATTCTTTAGTTATTACACACTACTCAGGACATTAAGAACTGCTTTAGAGGTGAACATTCTGCATCTCTTTGCTCTAGAAAATCAAAATTTTCTTACACAAAACCAAACCATGAATGGCCTCATGGGTTGCATAACACTGAAATTCTCTCAGTATAACACACATCTTGGGGAATCTATAAATGCCTCAGATGCAAGGATCCAGCCTCTTTTCTTCTATCTTAAAAATTTTAATTTTCTCATGCAGGGCCAAAACATGGTCAGTCTTTGCTGCTACTAAAAATGAGGGCTCTTCCAATGAACCTTTTTTTGACCCTGCCTGCTCATTTTATACCCCACCCAAATAAGAAAATCAACCCTCTCACCCCCCCCCCCCCAAGTCGAGCCCCCTCCTGCCACATCCTTGAGTCTCCAATGACATAGATATTCAACCATTCCATATTAGAATTTTATTGAAACAATGGTTCAAAACTCATTAGAAATGATGTCACTGGAAGTGTTTTTAATTCATTCCTCATCTCCCGAATAAGTGTCAATGATTATTTGGTGATGTTTCATTGGTGCCACTCACTGGTTGTTACAATTATTCACTTCCAGAAAGTTACTGAATGATCATGCATTACCACCTTCAATCCTTAAGGCCTAGAGATTTTTATACATTTCCATTATACTTTGAAAGTCTACCTCCTGTGGCTTTCCAGTTGTTTCTAGTCAAAATTTGGCTGCCTCCAGAGGCAACCAAGACCTGTCTATAACCAACTGACAAGAAACTTAGTAAACAAGTTTTGAGTTTATCCAAACAATGCATGTTGGAGTACCTATTCCCTTGCATTAAAAAGTTATCAAAGTCGGAATTAAGCCCTTAAAGGTTAAAATATTTTTTTTAAAAAACAACCTGTGATAAATGTCCAATATTATTATGCCATTCTTTAGATTTTGAAAATGGAAAGCATACTGTTTAATGCTCGCTTCCATTTGAAGAGAAGCACGCTATTCTTGAGTTCCAGCATCAGAAAAATATTTCAAGAAAAACATCAAAGGTCATCTGCACACTGTTCACTCCACTGGTGCACTGTATGTAAGGATTCGAAAAATATTACCAGATTTTTCAAATAAGCTTTTCGCAACAATAATCAAATTTATTTGAGTTCAGCATAACACATGAAATGAAACTTCAATGGAGTAATTGTAAGTACATCACATGATTCTCCACAGAATGCATTAGCAAAAAAACCATCAGTAGCATTAATGAATTTTGAAGTTTGTCAAATTATGTTGTTTTACATACCAATTCTTGGAAACTGTAGTTTGATTAGCCTGAAGGCTTGGAATACTACAGTTTATAATTCATGGCACATTATTCATATTATCGTGCACGCATTGTATTATCTGGCCTATTTCCCATAAAAATTTATTTTAAATTCCCCCCCCCCTCCCCACCCCACCCCACCCAATTGCTAAAGAAAATTTCAACAAAACCGTATCATGTGATCCCCTCAATGGAACAAGCTCGATAAGCTTGTTCCAATGAGGGATCACATATGGTTTTGTTCAATTTTTTTCTTCTACACAATTTGTATATTACGTGGCGGATGCAGCCGATTCATTAGGAAAGCTTAACAGCTTGATAGGCAGAACCAAGCTGCACTGCTGTCTACTCACAGAAAGTAAAAATTGCAGGTGCTATGATGAAAGATTGTTGTTTGGTTTCAAGCTTTGCTAATGATGAGTTTAAATATCAATTAGGGCTCAGGAATACTTTTCAAACTTCTCATCCAGCAAACACATGAGTAACAAAGTACTCATTCCAACTCAAAAAAACACTTACCAGGAGATTATCACATCATGCGTCTTTGGTATACTTTTACAAATAACAAAAACAAGAACATTTTATAATGAATCCTCAGTCTAAGATAAAATGTGACATGAACTTACACAACACCTTAGTATATATCATGGATTAAATAGTTACTTTTGCCTACACCCCTTATGAAATAAGACAAGAATTGTGATAATTGGGAATATGTTAATTTCTGTTCCCTGTTTGCTATGTTTTTAATAAAAATAATATGAGGTGTAGACTGTACTAAAGAGCTGAGGGGTGGGATAATGTGGACCTCACAGTTAATGCATGTGGCCCTCACAGTTAACGTTTGTCAACGAAAGTTAGCAAGTTACAGTGAAATTATTCCAAAACGAGTCATCCTATCAAGTTACACTGAAATCCCTTCATAAATATGGCTTCTAGACTGTGCTAAAGGTTTTCGGGCTTCAGGCCTGTGTAGCCATGATGGTTGACCGATTGCAACTAAAAGGGCACGTCCTCATCTCGACATTATACTGAATCATTCTACTATGTTACAATGAAATCCCTTCACAAATACGACCTGTTGTCTGTACTAAAGTTTTTCGGGTTTTGGGCTTGGGCAGCCATGATGGTTGAATGATCGCAACCAAAAGGGGACGTTGTCATCTGGGCATCATCTGGAGTGATCCTATGAAGTTACAATGAAAAGCCTTCATAAATATGACCTGTAGACTGTGTTCAAGGTTTTCGGGCTTCGGGCCCCTGTAGCCATCACAGTTGACCAATCATGACCAAAAGGGGATGTCATCATCTAGGCATTATATGGATTCAACCTAACAAGGTACAATGAAATCCATCTATAAATACAAGTTATAGACTATGCTAAAGGTTTTAGGGTTTTGGGCTCGGGCAGCCATCAAGGCTGAATGATCGCGACCAAAAGAGGATGTTCTCATCTAGACATTATTTGGAGTCATCCTACCAAGTTACAATGAAATCCCTTCATAAATATGGCCTGTAGACTGTGCTAAAGGTTTTCGGTCTTCGGGCCCCTGTAGCCATCACAGTTGCCCAATTGCATCCAAAAGGGGACGTTCTCATCTAAACATTATATGAAGTCAACCTACCAAGTTACAATGAAATCCCTCCATAAATATGACCTGTAGACTGTGCTTAAATTTTTCAGGTTTTGGGCTCGGGCAGCCATCATAGTCAAATAATCGCAACCAAAAGGGGACGTTCTCATCTGAGCATCATCTGGAGTGATCCTACGAATTTACAATGAAATCCCTTCATATTAAATATGACCTTCAGACTGTGCTAAAAGTTTTTGGGTTTTGGGCTTGGGCAGTCATCACGGTTGACAGATCATGACCAAAAGGGGACGTTCTCATCTAGACATTATACAGAGGCATAACCCCTTCATAAATATGACCTGTAGACTGTGCTCAAGGTTTTTGGGCCCCTGTTGCCATCACAGTTGACCAATCACAACCAAAAGGGATGTCATCATCTAGGCATTATATGGAGTCAACCTGACAAGTTACAATGAAATCCTTCCATAAATATGACCTATAGACTATGCTAAAGGTTTTGGGCTCGGGCAGCCATCAAGGCTGAATGATCACGACCAAAAGGGACGTTTTCATCTAGACATTATTTGAAGTCATCCAACCAAGTTACAATTAAATCCCTTCATAAATATGACCTGAAGACTGTGCTAAAGGTTTTTGGGCTTTGGGGCCCCTGTAGCCATCACAGTTGCCCAATCGCGTCCAAAATAGGACGTTCTCATCTAGACATTATATGAAGTCAACCTACCAAGTTACAATGAAATCCCTCCATAAATATGACCTGTAGACTGTGCTTAAATTTTTCAGGTTTTGGGCTCGGGCAGCCATCATAGTCAAATGATCGCAACCAAAAGGGGACGTTCTCATCTGAGCATCATCTGGAGTGATCCTACGAAGTTACAATGAAATCCCTTCATATTAAATATGACCTTCAGACTGTGCTAAAAGTTTTTGGGTTTTGGGCTTGGGCAGTCATCACGGTTGACAGATCATGACCAAAAGGGGACATTCTCATCTAGACATTATACAGAGGCATCCTACCAAGTTACAATGAAATCCCTTCACAAATACGACTTGTAGACTGTGCTAATGGTTTTCTGGTTTTGGGCTTGGGCAGCCATACCGGTTGACCGATCACAACCAAAAGGAGAAGATCTCATCTAGACATGACCCCAAACCTACATATGAAACTTTGTGACGGTCAGACAAGAACTACGGGGTGTAGGAAAATGTGAACAGACTAACAGACTTCTGCATGCATGATGGCAATAGCTCATCTTGACTTTGTCAAGTTAAGCTAAAAAACAACTGTCATTAAAATTTTATTATTTTTTCTTCAATTTTTGCCTCCAAAAAAACTTAGCACCTCTCACTGGAACAAGCATGAGAAGCTTGTTACAATGATGGATAATATGCTATGTTTTGCAGAAAAAAAATTTAAATTTCCAGCTAATGAAGAAAAGAATTTTCAAATTCTGTCTCAAAGTCGTGTCAGGAAAAGGGTTAAAATACTGAGGTTGAAAAGGTAAGTACAAAGGTAGAAAACTGTAGTCACAACTACAAATTTCTGATGCATAGGAAACTTTTTTTCAATAAACAGGGCTTTATTTAAAACACCCATGTGCAGTTAATAGGTCCAAATTCTTCCACAAGTTTGGTAATATGGTGTTGAACATTGATATGGAATCAACAGCATTACTATACCTGACACTCTGCAATTAAGTGGGAAACACTGTGGAAAAACAAGAGGCCCCAAGGTGTCTGAAGCGCTCGCCTTGAACAGAACATGATATAAACAGAGTCCAAGAATGAATCAACATTAAGCAATCCATCACCACAGAATACATTGTCAAAACTTGAGCCTCTCGGGAGTGACTAAAATAGTCCAAGAATCATGAAAAAGTGGAGCTCCCCCATGAAGCCCCTTGATACAACCTATGTGGATTAATCTTAGTTACACACCTCTAGAGGATACTGCATACAAAATTTCGAATTTTTCAGCTACATGGCCAATTCCGGCTCCCATTGGGAGCCCAAATATTAACCCAGGCACTTGATTTGAACAAAGTTGAATCTGATCCCCCAGAGATGTTGTATACCAAATATGAAAGCATTCTGACTGGTGGATCTGAAGAAGAAGATTTTTAAAGAAATTTCCTCATATTGCACTAAGTTAATATTTGGGCTACCATAGCGAGCCCAAAAATTAACCTACGGACCTGATTTGAACATACTTGAATCTGACCCACCTAGAGATGTTGTATACCAAATAAGAAAGCATTCTGAATGGAGCATCTGAAGAAGATTTTTAAAGAAATTTCCTCATATTGCACCAAGTTAAAATGAGGGCTACCATAGGGAGCCCAAATATTAACACAGAGACCCAATTTGAACAAACTTGAATCTGACTGCCCTAGAGATGTTGTAAACCAAATATGAAAGGATTCTGACTGGTGAATCTGAAGAAGATTTTTGAAGAAATTCCCTCATATTGCACTAAGTTAAAATTTGGGTTGCAATAGGGACCCAAAATATTAACCCAGGCACTTGAATTGAAGAAAGTTGAATGTGACCCTGCTAGAGATGTTGGATACCAGATATGAAAACATTCTGATTTCTGGATCTGAAGAAGAAAATTTTTACAGAAATTTTTTCATATTAAACATTTGAACAGATTTGAATCTGATCCCCCCAGAGATGCTGTATACCAAATATGAAAGCATCCAGACTGGTGGATCTGAAGAAGAAGATTTTTAAAAATTATCCTCCATATTGCACTAAGTTAAAATTTGGGCTTCCATAGGAAGCCCAAATATCAACCTAGGGACTTGACTTAAACTATCTTGAATCTGACCCTCATAACAATGATGTATACCAAACATTAAAAGATTCTGACAGGTGGTTCTGAAGAAGAAGATTTTTAAAAAATATTTCCCATATTGCCCCAAGTTAAAAATTTAGGCTCCTCTATTGAGCCCAAATATGAACCAATGGGCTTTATGTTAACAAACTTGTATCTGACCCCCTTATAGATGCTGTATACCACATATCAAAAGATTCTGACCATTGGTTCCAGAGATAAGATTTTATATATTTTTTTTTTTTTTTTGCAAATATGCTGACTCAGCATTTTTTCTATGCCCCCCCCCTCCCCCCAACCACCTACAGGACACCCTAATATAACTGATGGCAAATTTTTTTTACCATTCAATTCTACTGGTCCTAAGGATGCTTCATACCAAATAACAGTTCTCTGTTCAGTGTGGTTTGCGAAATATGGGCGTTTTGAAAATATTTCTATTTTTAGCTCCACAGGGAGGTGAGAATTTTTTTTTTTTTTTTTTGCATAAGTCAAGAACTTATGACCCAATAGTAAAACATAGCGAATTTGGTTCAAATCGGACCATCGGTTCAGAAAAGAAAAATTTTGGGTGGGCCAAAAAGCTTACCCCTCCCATTATAAAGCCAAATATTGCTTCACAAACTTCATTTGAACAAACTTGATTCTCCACCTCAAAAGGAAGCTCCATAACAAATATCAAGTCATTGTACCCACTGGTTCATGAGAAGATTTTTAAAATTTTGGATCATTTTTCCCCACCCCCTACCTATTGGGCTGGGCATGCTGAGTTAAACAAAAATGCAATGCCCCTTCATGGATCATCACTCACACAAACTTACACTTGAATTGGCTCAGTGGTTTTGGAGATGACCAAAACATGGTGTTGATGGACGACGGATGGACGGACAGCGGATGGAGAGCGATTAGATAAGCTCAGCTTGACTGTGTCAAGGTGTGCTAAAAATTATTACATAGACATGGTTGTGTGAAAAAACCAGAAATGTTTGTTTACTAGGGACTTAAAGTCACTTTTACTATTGCTATATCATAACAGTATGTTAGTAAGTACAAAAGCAAGTATAATCCCTTAAAATGACATGAATCAGACACTGTCCTCCTGGATGACTAAACATTTTTATTCTTTGCTTCAAAACCATAGCTTATGACCCCTCACTGCAATGAGCTCAACAATCTCATTCCAATGAAGAGGCCAATAGTCATCTATTTGGAGGGAAAACTTTTACAAGTAATAAAATGCTTGTGAACAGAGTTGGCAGATTATAGCCATTGCATTAGATAGTGGGATAATCTTTTGCTGAACAAATAAATTTTACAGTTAAAAAAAAAAAAATTCTAAAACTTTTTTCTTTGAGCTCATTCCAGTGAGGGGTCACATGATATGGCTTTGTAGAAATTGTTTGAAAATTTTAAAAAGCAAGTTAAAATAATAAATTTGGAGGACCACTGTGTTAGATAAAGGGTTTACTAATCATTTACAATTATGTTGCCCATGTTACAGAACTCTCATTCCAGGCATCAGTTATCATGGTCCTCTCTCTACCTGTCAAGCAAACACGTCTATCACAGTCAGAATTCATACATCCGTGAGCTAAAAAAAATCTAAGACTATCAAGAACTGTTCTTGAGATTTTCAAACATTTTTCAGGACTATTGCAAAGATTTATTTTAATGTAAAGCACACTTATGTTAAAATACCAAATATCATGAAGCAAATATTTCCCATAATGCAACTAGAAATTTAACTAATTCAGTCATGTTTGACTGAGCCCAATGAGTGTGTGAATCAGTTTGCAGAGGGTTAATTATCTCTGATAATGTTTGTATAATTATCAGTTAACCCTTTACCCAATGTAACGGCCAAAAACGACCAGCACTATTCTCTAAAAATATAAATTTTATAGTAAATTTCCTTTCTTATTATGCCTACCGCAATTGTTTACTACTGGCTTCCTGGGAGGAAGGATTTTTACCCGAATAAGAAGACGGGAGGGCCTCCATGTAAACAATTGCGGTAGCTATAATAAGAAAAGAAATTTACTATAAAATTTATATTTCTTATCAACTTTCCTTACAATTGTTTACTACAGGCTGAATAGACAATAGGATGGAGGGAATCACATAACCAACCCACACATAACTAAATTGCACTGGAACCGTGGACAGAGGAAGAGATCCCTAGTCCTATCAAACCATAGCATCACAAACATTAGGAAAAGACAATGAGAGATGAGGCGTATGGTGATGTGCGACGCATAAACAGAAAGGGTAGTAACAGCACTGAGCTGGAACTGACCTTGTAAGAAGCTGAATGGCTGGGATAGACAAAAGCCTGAGCAGAAGAAAGAGGGCCCGTAGAACAAAGGCCCTCTGCCTGCTCCTGCAACTGTCGCAGATAAGTGGAGAAGGTAGCATTTCTCCAGTAGGCTGCCAGCATAACATCCGACAACATGACGGAGTTAGTATGAGCCCCGAGAGGTAGACAATGCACGCACTTCATGGCAGAAAAGCGATTGGTAATACAATCGCCAATCGCTAGACAAGCAGAAACCGCATGAATAGCAAGACAAATCCATCGAGAAATGGATTCAGGAGAGATCGTCTGTCGACCAGGAATAAGGGACAGAAAATCGATCATACCCTTCCAAATGAACACAAGGAAGAGTCCCGATACTGATAGGAGGCAGAGTAGTTTCCGGTATCTGATTCTTGGCAAGAAAGGAGCAATCACTGGTAAACATAACACTGGTGGGAGAGCTCCAGAAAAAGGCTGGGTCAACCGAGAGGGAGTGAAGATCACTAACCCACCTGACTGAGGCAAAAGTCATCAGAAAAGCCATCTTGTACGTGAGAAAATGTATATCCACCTGGGATAAAGGCTCGAACGGTGCCCCACAAGCAAAACAGCACCCAAGAAAGATTCCATCTTGGGGTAAGCTGCAAAGTCCTAGGCCTTTTCAAGGAAAAGTGCCGAACAAGCTTGGAGAGAGGCAGGGAGTAGTGCCGATATGACGCTGTCCCACATACAAAAAGGTTTCCGAAGCATGGACCTGTACCCTTTGATGGAAACAGGCTGGAGACCCCCAGATTCAAACATATACCAGAAACTCCACAATCTGTGTTATCAAAGGAGTGACAGAAGCAACAGAGTGATCCGCACACCATCGACACAGCCTTCCATGTAGCCGCAGAGGCTAAACCAGTGGAGTGCCTCCTTGAAGAAGAAAAGCAACTCCACTGTATGTCTAGAAAAAACCACTACGGAGGAGACAGGACCTGACAAAAGACATGCACGAAGGCACAATGAAATCGGGTCGACGTGAAACGTCCTCGGGAGACATTGGCAAAGAAGGTCGCGATGTAGAGGGGTCATAACCTACTTTTTTTAGACAAAAAATGAAAAAAATTAGTTATTCAAAAAAAATTTTTCAAGTGTCGTCTGCTTTTCAGACAGTTTTAAGGGAGGGGGAAGCTAGAGTACCCAGAGAGAACCACCAAGCAGTGGTGAGCAACATTCACACTCCCCAACACACTAACTCTGCAGATGCAGGGTTAGCACTGGTTGAAGACAATGCACAAGAAAGACAATTTACAAAACAAAATCTACAAACACTGAACTTATAAGTACACACTTCTCACAAAAAGTAGCTTTTTCCAAGACTGTCCTAACCTTTTTCAAGAAAATCTGATTTTCAAGCACTTTCAAAGTTTGAAATCTCACTTCTGATTTTCAGCTCTTTTAAAAGCTTTAAAGAACCCATACAAACTCTTGACAGTATCTATGCTTCCACTTCCCAGAATTCCTAAAGTTGGTACACACTGACATTATGCTCAAAAAGTAATGACCAAAATATAATGTTCAGAAAAACTTATTAACAAAAAATCTTGTTTCTCATGCAATTTCCCCTCATTTTTATGATGAAATAAGGAGGCTTTTTCTTTTTTTGTTTATCCAGAAAATAGTCCTGAAACTTGTTGGAATTATAAACCCTCAGTTCACCATATTTATTTATTTGACAACACCATGTCATGCTCCCAAACAGGTTCCTGGTGGTCCTTTGTGGGATATTGTTCCATTCGTGGATCAGCATGGCACCAAGCTCCTGGACACTTCTTGGCTGGAATGGACGGGCTGAAATTGCAAGCTGCAACTCATTCCAGGCATGTTCGATTGGATTGAGGTCAGGGGACCTTGCTGGCCAGTTCATACGCTCACTCCCCTCCCTCTGTCGGTACTCCCCATCAGCATGGGCAACATGAGGACTGGCATTATCGTCCATCAGAATGAATCTATCACCCACTGCACCTGCATACAATCTGATGTGGACATCCAGGATCTCATCAATATACTGCTGTGGAGTCAATGTACCACGTTCAAGGACACAGAGCTCTGTACGTCTATCCCTGCTGATGCCGCCCCAGACCATGATTCACCCTCCACCATTGCGGTCATGCTCAGCAATGTTGGCTGCATGGAATTGCTCTCCTAAAAAGGACAGGTCGCCAATCTTCTCTGGTCCATCCAACGTGGTCCATGGCCCATTCATATCATGCCTGGCGGTGGTTCTGGTACAGCGGAATGCAAATACATGGTCTTCTCGATCGGAGACCACCTTCGTGCAACTTTGTCTGGATAGTCTGCATCAAAACATTTACCCTGGATACATTCTGAAGGTCACTGCGAAACTGGGTTGCTGTGGCAAAGTAGTTCGTATGGGCCTAAATGACCAAAACCTGTCTTCAGCTGCAGATGTTGCCCTGTCTCTGCCACCACCATGCCGTCTTACTGGTGTGGCATACTGCTGAAATCTTGCTCAGGCTCTGGTGATCACCGTATTGTGCACATCAAGGGCTTCACCAACCTGACGATGGGTAGCCATGTACATGTAGACAGTACACAAAAACATTATGAAAATCAAGGGGTACATGCTTTCTATGACTGTCACAAAAAGTCTGCCTGTCAAGAGATCTAATGTAAACACTGGGGACCATCTCAATGCATTCCTCAATCATATCCACCAAAAATATCGCAAATATGTCTCAAGCAAATTTTACAATGATGAGTCAAATATTTGGTGCTTAGCAAACTTTGAGTAGTATAGTATCAGTAAAGAGATTTCCTTGTAAACAAAGAATAATGAACCAGATTTTCAATAATGATGGAGGTGCCTGAGAAACAATTTTTTTAAGTCTCAGGAAATACTTTTAAACAAGAGATTGCATCAAATGTGCTGGCATTCCCTTGTTGGTGTCAAGTCGAAGGATAGGGCTGTGGCAAAAGGATGGATGAATTACGTATGAACCAACCAATCTTTTTGAGAGTAGGGGTAAAAAATATATTATGACTGCCAAATAAATGTATCAATACTTACTGCAAAGTACTAGCCACAAGAGAATGCACATCAAAAACTGTGTCTATAGCCATATCCAAAACCTTATGTCCATTTCTGTTGGAAGAGAAAGAGAAGTCATGAATCATAATTAGACCCCACAAAGTAGAACCTCTGTTTTTCTGGCCATTTTTGTGTAAATTGCATTTGGGCAGGCATTGTTTTTATTTTATTTTTGTAATTATTTCTTTACCTTCAAAAGTTTTTTTTTATGTTTTAGGCCTCATAATCTACAGAAGAGCATGGCTAGTGGTGTATTTCATACCTTGAGTGCAAGAAGGCTTTGCAATGCTAAAGCATTGCAAAGCCTTGTTGCTCTCAAAGGATAAATTTATCAATTTTATTAACTTGGGTAAAATATCAGACATAAATCATTTAATTTCTATTTTTTAAAGTTTGTATTGGTTATAAAAAGGGAGTATTTGGCAGCCAAAAAGACCATGCCGGAGGCCTGGACACAGATTTTTAACTTTTTTAGCCCCTCATACATGTATAATAAATCTGATATAATTACACAGTGTACCTGTGGTGAAAAACTGGATGGGATTGATCTGTAAGAAAAACAAAACTTTTTCAAATTGCCAGTCGAATGTTAACAGCATATGGAATGAAGAATAAATCTTTGATAATCGAATAAAAAATGCTGTAATCCCTGTATAATCTAGAAAATTTCTACAATTGACGGCAAAATTCACATATATTACCGACAAATTCACAATTCTGACTTCAAAGCTTCCAATGACACCATTTCATGCATTACAGTTTGACATATCCTTATGAGTTCTTTTCATCATTGTACCATTATATCATGATTGTTGTATATTAAACATTACACGAAAGAAGACTATGAGTTCTTTTCATCATTGTACCCTTATACCATGATTATTGTATATTAAACATTACACGAAAGAAGAATAAGGCATTGAAAAATGTTTTATGAAAGTCATGCATGGAATCTGGCCTAAAATATGTAAGAACATGATCTGTCATTACAGATTCCTGTTGATTATGCAAAGATTTGCATGAGTCAATGGAATGCTACTTTGAGCCAATGAAATACCTTGACACAAAACAATTGTCATGAAAAAATGTAAAAAGACTGCCAAAATCATGGTATAAAACCGAAAGCAATTAAGGTAGGGTACAGAGACAGGAATCAAAGATCCTTGTTGGAGTTCTTGCTATATTTCACTTGCACCTATGGTGCTCATGAAGCACTTGAAAAACTCTCCAACTTAGGTCTGGTTTTCTGCTTCCTCCCCCCCCCCCCCCCAATACTCCACCCTCTCTTCAATGTGTTATGTCTTAACCCTTTGAACCCTGGTGGTATCTTCCATGACAGTTCATTGGCAGCAATTAGAAGAGTCCTTATTCATAATTTGTGGTCAGACCAAATGATATTTTCAACGTGCAACTTGGAGCTGCACGTTGAAAATATTGATTAGTCTACCTAATATGTGCATGTAGCACCCATCTTATTTGATAAAATTATGACTTATCATGTTCATGGGCCAGAGAAGCGGCCTCTCAGGTTCAATGGATTATGGTACACTGGAATAACTAGTCAATTCTTCACTAGTGATTATAAAATTGTCCAAAGTATGCTTAAATGAATATCCTTGTTGATTCAAAATTGAAGTAATGATGAAATATTATTTATATCGCATCCATTAAACTTTAAACCCTTGTATTTAATGGAATCACATAAATGTTTCTGTATTCAATTGGTAATGTACAAGGCGGAACTTTTTTCCCAGCACCGTTTATACTAGTACCTTTCCTGTTGAGTCATTAGTTATGCTTTGAAAAGTTTCCAAAATATGTTATACAATTATTGATCGTCTGTCGTGTAGTGTGAAAATAAAAATGTCCAAAGCAAACTGAAGTCGGTTCACAAAAAAATTTGTTAACCAAAAATGAGATGATATTAAAAAAACAATTATTTCCAACAACAACATTAACCTAGTCCCATGGCCATCTGCAGATCCTGTTATATCTAAATTGGTCAACTTTATTTCGGTAAATCTTCGGACATCCTGACATGCTTCAAACTTCTTTTAAAAAAGTTTCTCCCAGCTGTTTTGCAAATTGGCTCAAATTTGTACTTATATTTTTACTAGCAATAATAGCCACCAAATGGTTAGGCATGAATGGACACCAGCCGAAGAGAAACAGCGATACGAATTTCAATAAACATGCCCAATAGAAAAGATAACAAGTGTAATGTAGAACAGTTCCCAAAAGATTTTGATTTTTTTATCGATCCATTTGATCAGTACAGCTTCAAACAAAACACACTCTTCACCTTTGAGTTTAAACATCGGAATTAAAATTTGTTTATTTAAATGAATTTGAACACACCGGGATGTAATAAATACAGAACACGATGTGTGTTGGAATCGGTGGGTGTTTTACATAACTCGTTGAAATGGCATAGTCATGTTTCGCGAGAGCCTTCGACTCTCACAAAATATGACTATGCTATTCCAATTTATTATGTAAAACACCCAACGATTCAAACATGCATCACATTTTGTTTATTTCTATGCATCCATGCAATCAAAACTATCCTCCATTTCTCCACATATATACATGGAAATATGGCATCTTTACAAACATACACAAAGGTATGGAATGAAAATATAGACCTACTTGTATGCATATACACGTTTTTCTGAATCCTCTTCTTCACATTCTGGCATTGAATCTTGTGTACAATCAAACTGAAATAAACAGATACTTAATATTCCAATACACTTTTGTCAGCCAAACTGATAGGATTATAAAGAGTTAGTTGCTGCAGGATGCAAAAATACACGTGACACATACAAAAAGGAAAAACTGAAGTTGCCTTGCACGAGAACAAATCATTTCTGTTCCAAATTTAGGCTTGAAAAAATTAAAAACCTGTTTCTCAGGCCCTCCCGCATGCAGGCCTGCAAATAAGCAGTCTGACATTTGCAAAATGAGTTCCCCAGAGGGTGAATTTGATGATGCTATCCCATACAGTGGGCCTGTTCATCCTCTGGGTACCTCTTTCTGTTTAGTTTTGAGTCCCTGATTCAGACTGAGGTTCACAGAGGGTAAATTTAGTGATGCTACTACCCTGCACACTAAATTCACCTTATGGGGACCTCATTTTGGAGATGACAGTCTGCTTATTTTCTGGCTTGCCCGCATGGTCCTTTTGGCTGCTCTCTTTTTATAATCAATGTAAACTTAAAAAAAAATTAAAATTAAATGGTTTATGTCTGATGTTTTACCCAAGCTAATAAAATTGATAAATTTCTCCCTTGAGTGCAAGAAGGCTTTGCAATGCTTTAGACGATATACAACACCACCCATGCTATTCCATAGATTATGAGACCTGAACGTAAACCAAGAACATGAACTTTTGATGGCAAAGAACTAATTACAGAAATAAAAAATAAAATATCCAAGAGCACCGCCTAGCGGGGCAACATACGCCCGTCAAAATTGGAACATGCCCAAGTTTTCTGGGGTAAAGTTTGAAATTTTTGTTGACTCGACTATGTCTCCCCCCCCCCCCCCCCCCCCCCCCCCCCCACCTCCAATCATTGCCCATTCCCTTGCTCTGTCTGGGGTAAAGGGTAATTCACCTGTTTTCACATTTTCATATTAAGCGATCTGAGGTCTTCAGAAAATAAAAAAATGGTCGCATCCATTTTATTCATAACTCCTCGCCGTTTACAAAGGTAGCATCCATTCACTGACAGGTTAACTACATTTGTAACGATTGACGATAGGTGGCACCAAGGAAATGGACATTTTGAGGATCATAACAGCTATAAACGGCAAGGATTCTCGTCATTTAAAAATAAAATGGTGTTAACTGCTCCTGTCACATGCACAATGACAAATGATGATCGACATGGGGGCAAAGTTTGAACAATAAAGCAAGTAAAATGTTGAAGGAGAAGGCAAAACAATACTGTAATGTTTTAAATACTAAATGGGGCATAACTCTGGAAATAAAAAATAGAGTTACTTGCTCTTGTCACATGTACAACAGCAATAGGTGATCAACATGTGCAAAGTTTGAACAATATAGCACGTAAAATGTTGAAGGAGTAGGCAACACAATACTGTAATGTTTTAAGTACTAAAAGGGGGCATAACTCTGGAAATACAAAACAGAGTTACCTGCTCTTGTCACATGCACAACGGCAATTGGTGATCAACATGTGTGCAAAGTTTGAACAATATAGCATGTAAAATGTTGAAGGAGTAGGCGTCACAATACTGTAATGTTTTAAGCACTAAAGGGAGCATAACTCTGGAAATACAGAACAGAGTTACTTGCTCTTGTCACATGCACAACAGCAATTGGTGATCAACATGTGCAAAGTCTGAACAATATAGCATGTAAAATGTTGAAGGAGTTGGCAACACAATACTGTAATGTTTTAAGTAATAAACGGGGGCATAACTCTGGAAATACAAAACAGAGTTACCTACTCTTGTCACATGCACAACGGCAATTGGTGATCAACATGTGTGCAAAGTTTGAACAATATAGCATGTAAAATGTTGAAGGAGTAGGCGACACAATACTTAATGTTTTAAAGACTAAAAGGGGGCATAACTCTGGAAATACAAAATGAAGTTACCTTCTCTTGTCACAGGCACAACGGCAATTGGTAATCATCATGTGTGCAAAGTTTGAACAATATAGCACGTAAAATGTTGAAGGAGTAGGCAACACAATACTGTAATGTTTTAGGTACTAAAAGGGAGCATAACTCTGGAAATACAAAATAGAGTTACCTGCTCTTGTCACATGCACAATGGCAATTGGTGATCAACATGTGTGCAAAGTTTGAACAATATAGCATGTAAAATGTTGAAGGAGTAGGCGACACAATATTTAATGTTTTAAAGACTAAAAGGGGGCATAACTCTAGAAATACTAAACAGAGTTACCTGCTCTTGTCACATGCAAAATGGCAATTGGTGATCAACATGTGTGCAAAGTCTGAACAATATAGCATGTAAAATGTTTAAGGAGAAGGCGACACAATACTGTAATGTTTTATGTACTAAAAGGGGCATAATTCTGGAAATACAAAATGGAGTTACCTGCTCTTGTCACATGCACAACGGCAATTGGTGTTCACCATGTGTGCAAAGTCTGAACAATATAGCATGTAAAATGTTGAAGGAGTAGGCGACACAATACTGTAATATTTTAAGTACTAAAAGGGGGCATAACTCTGGAAATACAGAATGGAGTTACCTGCACTTGTCACATGCACAATGGCAATTACTGATCAACATGTGTGCAAAGTTTGAACAATGCAGCAAGTAAACCTTTGGAGGAGTAGGCGACACAAAAATTGTTTACGGATGGATGGATGGACGGACGGATGGACGGACGGACGGACGGACGGACGGACAGACAGACGGATGGATGGACGGACGGACGGACGTTCTTACAAATGGCTACTTATGAGGCTATTTTATGGACATGTTAGGAGGCTAACCTAAAACAGATGTCCAACATAATAAAACAAGTTTTGGGGGGAAAATTTGGGGGGGTCAGCTAACCCTAACCCTACCCTTTACTGACCCTAACCCTACCCACCCCTAACCCTAAGCTAATCCTAACCCTAGCCACATAACTCGAACACCCCTTCACTGACCCCCACTCTACCCCTAAACCCCACCCCAGAATGTCCTAACCCTACTCTACATTTATCCAAACCCCCCTCCCCCCCACAATAAGAGATTCTGTTACATGGCTAGCCACATAACAGACTTTAACCACAAAAATATCCTGTGTTACTAACTCGTAGCCACATAAGTAGTCATTTGTGTGTGCGGACGGATGGACGGACGGACAGATGGACGGATGGATGGATGGACGGACAGATGAATGGATGGATGGACGGACAGACAGACAGACAGACAGACAGACAGACAGACAGACAGACAGACAGACAGACAATGCCATAACATAATACGTCCATCAAAAAATGACGGGCGTATAAAAAACTGCTCACACGCATGCAGTTTTACAAATAATGGCCTGAGAAACAGAAGATCTACTTTGTGTGGTCTTATCCAAGTGCATAGCCAGGATTCTATAATATAGGTGCCCTTCCAAACAAATAAACAGCAGATAAAGTTAACTTGACTTTTGCTGAAAAATTTGAGAAAAAATTCCACAGTTTTCCGAAAAAACACGATGTCGCCGAATTGAACGAAACAATTTCAAACAAACACATATGTTTTCTGTACACAAGCCTCTGAGTAAAAATGTCACTGTTTGGGATATATTTCTAACTGTTAGTATACATGCAATGAATGACATCCTCACTCAAGAGATTTTGTCGGTTAGTTTAACGGTATTATAAGTCTCCTGCTTAGCATTTTAATGTCAATTTTTTTTTTTTTTTAAATGCATCTCTATATAACATTAGTTCAGCAATCTGAACATAGCAGCTACCCCAATACATATAACATATGACACTAGGATTGCCATGGCTACCTTCCTTATAATTCATACTCCCAAAGGTAATAAAAAATAAAATCCCCCTCCCTCCCTCACTGATTTGAAAAAAAAAATTCTCTGAGAATAAAAACTTTTTTTTTCTAAGCACTAGGCTTTATTGTATTTTCCAGATAACTCATTTGAAGATAAAAATCATCTTCCTAATATGAAGGAAAGAATATACACACACCTGACAATGAATCCTGATATAAGAACCAAGGTATGTGTTTTGCATGGACATGTATGTACATGGGCAATCTTCAGTACTTACTAACATTGAAATTCTTTATTAAGGAGTAAAAAAAAAATACTAACCACAAAATCAATGGCCGCACAGTACGTGTATAGTGGATTCACCACACAAAAAACACCTTGTCTGTGAAAAAACATAAGAATGATAAGCAAAGTTTTAGCCAATGGACCTCTGGGTTGAATCTAGAGGTCCCTTGACTAACCCTGTGCTTGTCCTACCCATATTGTCACACCAATCACAGTAATTATCTGAAAGGACAAAACACTGGAGGAGAGAATTTTTTTTTAAATGCACACTTTCCATGCACTGTACCTGTTTTGCAATGACACTTCTTTTCTGTCGCAACTTGTCTGTTGTGATTTTTCACCTGGCCTTGCCAATTGTTACATGTGGCCAATTTATCACTGCACAAAAAAATATGGGCAGCTTTTTTGATGTGGTCATGCTACATATTTAACTCATAGTGCAGATGAGAGAGGTTTTTATGATATTCCCATCATTGTAGATTAGCAGTGCTACAGACAAGATACATCAGGCATAAAAACTCAGAATTTTTAGCAAAATGCATGTTTTGGGGACAAAAACAGCTTACCGGTAAATAAACAAGAGGCCTCATAGGGCCTGAGGCACTCACCTGACAATAGTTGTTTAAAGAAGGATTTAATTAACATCTACAGCTAGTTAACACTACAGAGGAATGAAGTTATTTCATTATTTATAACTCTGTTGTCCATGCCAGATGATGTTTTTTCTAGTACTTGAATGCTACCACAGAAATAATGCCCCGATATCCAGTAATGCAAAACTTGGGAGTCCAAATATCAACCTAGGAACTTAACTTGAACAAACTTGAGTCTGAGCCCTTCCTTTCCACCACCAGGTTGCTGTATACCAAATGTGAAAGCATTCTGAGTGCGGGATCTGAAGGAGAGGATTTTTAAAGAAATTTCCTCATATTGCACTAAGTTGAGATTTGGGCTACCATAGGGGGCCAACATATTAACTCAGGGACCCGATTTGAACGAACTTGAATCTCATCTTCCTAGAGATGTTGTATACCAAACACAAAAGCATTCTGACTGGTGGATCTGGAGAAGGTGACTTTTAAAAAAATTCCCTCATACTGCACTAAGTTAAAATTCAGGCTCCCATAAAATGCCCAAATATTGACGCGGGGACTCGATTTGAACAAACTTGAATCTGCCCCTCCCTAGAGATGTATACCATATATGAAAGCATTGTGACTGGAGGATCTGAAGAAGATTTTTAAAAAAATTTCCTCATATTGCACTAAGTTAAAATTTGGGCTGCTATAGAGAGTTCAAATATTAACCTAGGGACCCAATGTGAACAAACTTGAAACTCACCCACCTAAAGATGTTGTATACCAAATATGAAAGCATTGTGACTGGAGGATCTGAAGAAGATTTTTAAAGAAATTCCCTCATATTGCACTGTTAAAATTCAGACTACCATGGCGAGGCCAAATATTAACCCAGTATGAAAGCAATCTGACTGATGGATCAGAAAAAGATTTTTAAAGATCATTCCCCATATTACACTAAGTTATAATTGTGGGCTCCTATATTGAGCCCAAATATGAACCAAGGTGCATCATTTTTACACACTTGTATCAGAGCCCCCTCCCCCCTCCACCCCCAGAAGCTGTATATCAAATATCAAAAGATTCTGATCAGTGGTTTGGTTAATTTATTACAAAAGCAAAACTTGATTCTACTCCTCAAAATGAAGCTCCATACCAAATATAAAGTCACTGGTTCAAGAGAAGAAGATTTTTTAAAGAATTCTGGTGACTTTTCGCCCCACCCCCTCCCTATGAGGCTGGGAAAGTTGTTTTGAAAAAAAAACAAAATGCGATGTCAGAACAAGCAATCACCTCAAATATAACTAAAATTGGTTCAGCAGTTTAGGAGTGGCAGGTGCAAACACCATGTTCACGGACGACGGACGGGGAGTGATCACTATACTTATCCTGACTTTCAGTCAGGTGAGCTAAAAACAAAACACTCATACTCATGTATAGTTGTGAAGTAAATACACTTTATCTCCAAATCTTATCTGGAGCTCTGTGCAAATTAAACAATTTTCTGTACAAAAATGTTTTCAGGGATTACATTTGCCTCCATTCAAAGTTTAAACACAATTAACTTTAGTCAATTCTTAACCTTTGAACCCGAGAGGCCACTTTCCCAGCCCAGGAACATGATACATGGGTTAGCTGATAAGTGAATATGTGGGGTAGACCAGGGTAGACAATCAATATTTTCAAGATGCAGCCCGATGGCTGCACAATGAAAATATTAAATGGTCTAGCCCTTAATGATGAAAATGGACTCCTCCAATTGAACTGACATAGAAGATACCACCAAGGATATTTTTTATATCTTTTTTATATCTGCATGTACATGTATATGTAACAAGAGCAATAGTATTTTTGAAGAGAATTTGTCAAGCAGTTATCAGTTTTCAGATTGTGTTAGCAGAAAAGTTTGTTTGACAAAAATGGATCTGACAAAGTTTGCATAACATTTTTGATGGAAAAAGGATTGGCATTACAGAATTTCCCTGCACACAACCTCTTGGCGCTTTTTTTTTTTAGCAGTTGGATTTTAGGATTTATGATGACTTTCTGCATCTATGGTTGTATCATGATCACATCACAAGTATAAAGTGAAGTTTAATCATAATGTTTAACCCTTTACCTAACACAGTATTTTTAAAAGAAATTTCACATTTTTGGAAAACAAATTTCACATTTTTACAATAAAACCATACAAATATGGATATCATTGGAACCAGCTCAACAAGCTGGTTCTAATGATAGCCATATTTGTATGTTTTATTGAGACAGTTCAGAGATATTTTAGGCTGTGGTAGGCTTATTCTGGTTAATTTTCTGGCCATTTTTGAAAGGGTTAAACTTATGCTTAGCGCTGCACAGTATGTTGATAAACTAATATATACAGGTATTCTGACCAGTATCGATTGAATACCGATGTAATTACAAAAATATCGGTTTATCGTCATTATTTATTTACCCACAATTTAATTTTCAAGATGTTTTGAGTTTTAACTGTAGTCCCAAAAAATAATATCCTTTTACCCAATGAATGGCCCGCATCCGCCTGCCTAATATACAAATTCAGCAGTAGAAAAATATTTTTCAAAAAAACTTCAACAAAACCATATCATGTGCTCCCTCATTGGAATGAGCTTGTAAGCTTGTTCCAATGAGGGGTCACATGTTATTGTTGAGTTGAAATTTTTTGAAAAAGATTATAAACTAATATTTAAAATAAATTTTGATATTGTCTGTATTGGGTAAAGGTTTATTCGAACTGCATCATTAAGGAATGCTAATTTGTACCACTGTGATGGCTCAAATCCTGATTGTGGTGTGTGCATTCAGACATCTGAACAGTCTTTCGATATACTGGAATACCACGATACTTTTTTGAATACTGATACCAGTATTCAGTTTAGAATATCGTGCAGCCCTACTTATGCTTCCCACTCTCAAAAGATTGTACCCTCCCTTGGTATTGGTCACTGCGTCAAATAAAGTAGAAACTGTCTGTCACGGTAATAGATAGGTTAAAGATAAAAGTCCTGTTAAATGAATGAACAAGAGGCCCCACGGGGCCTGAAGCGCTCATCTTGAACAGAACACAATTTTTCAGAGTCCAAGAATGAGTCTACATTAAGCAAGCCATCTCCATAGGCTACACTGTCAATCCTTGAGTCACAATTTTTCAGAGTCCAAGAATGAGTCTACATTAAGCAAGCCATCTCCATAGGCTACACTGTCAATCCTTGAGTCCCTCAGGAGTGACAAAAATAATCTGGGCATCATGCCTTTTCTTCAGTTGATCATAAAGTAAAATGTAGAGCTCCCCTATGAAGCCCCTTGATACAACCTATGTGGATTAATCTTAGTTACACACCTCTAGAGGGTACTGAATACAAAATTTTTAATTCTTCAGCAAAATGGCCAATTCCGGCCCCCATAGAGAGCCCAAATATTAACCCAGGCTCTTGCTTTGAACACAGTTGAATCTGACTTCCCTAAAGATGTTGTGTACCGAATATGAAAGCATTCTGACTGTTGGATCTGAAGAAGAGAAATTGTAAAGAAATTTCTTCGAATTGCACTAAGTTCAAATTTGGGCTACTATAGCGAGCTCAAATATTAACCTATGGATCCGATTTGAACAAACTTGAATCTGACCCCCCCCCCCCCCCCCCCCTCCCTAGAGATGTTGTATACCAAATGTGAAAGCATTCTGACAAGTGCATCTGAAGAAGGAGTTTTGTGAAGAAATTCCCTCATACTGTACTAAGTTAAATTTCATGTTCCCATATGGAGCCCAAATATTAACCTAGGCACTCGAATTGAATAACCTGGAATCTGACCTCCCTAGAGATGTTGTACACCAAATATAAAAGCATTCCGACTGGTGGATCTGAAGAAGAAGATTTTTAAAGAAATTTCCTCATATTGCACTAAGTAAAAATTTGGGCTACCACAGTGAGACTAAATATATACCTAGGGATCTGATTTGAACAAACTTGAATCTGACCCCCTTAGAGATGTTGCATACCAAATATCAAAGCATTCTGACTGGTGGATCTGAAGAAGAAGATTTGTTCAAATTACCCTCCATATTGAATAAAGATAAAATCCAAATATGAACCTAGGGACTTGGTTTGAACAATCTTGAATCTGACCCTCATAACAATGATGTATATCAAACATTAAAAGATTCTGACTGGTGGTTCTGAAGAAGATTTTTAAAGAATATTCCCCATATTACCCTATGTTAAAACTTTGGGCTCTTGTAGAGAGCCCAAATATGAACCAATGAGCTTTATTTCAACAAACTATTATCTGACCCCCCTATGAATGCTGTATGCCAAATATCAAAAGATTCTGATGATTGGTTCTGGAGAAAAGATTTTTTAAGTTTTGAAAATAGGCTGACTCAGCATTTTTTTGATGCCCATTACAGAACACCCTAACATAACCGATGGCAATTTTTTTTACCATTCAATTCTACTGGTCCTAAGGATACTTCATACCAAACTACAGCTCTCTGTTCCATGTGGTTTGGGAAATATGGGCGTTTGAAAATATTTCTATTTTTCGCTCCCAGGGTTCCCATGGGGATGAGCGAATTTTTTTTTTTTGCATGGGTCAAGTACTTATGACCCAATATACCACAAACCAAACTTGGTTCATACCGGACCATCGGTTCAGAAAATAGAAATTTTGGGCAGGGCCAAAAATCTTACCCCTCCTATTACAAAGCCAAATATTACTTCACAAACTTCGTTTGAACAAACTTGATTCTACACCTCATATGGAAGCTCCATAGCAAATATCAAGTCATTGTACACACTGGTTCTTGAGAAGAATATTTTAAAAATATTTTGGAGCATTTTTGCCCACTCCCTCCCTATGGGGCTGGGCATGTTGAGTTCAACAAAAATGAAATGCCCTTTTGGGACCATCACTCACACAAACTTTCACTTGATTGGCCCAGTGGTTTTGTGAGCTAAAAACTAGAGGTAGCCATCTAGGGGTGGCAAATCCCCCGAAAAATCACCCTAATTTCGTAACCTTGGTAATATATTACATAAAATTAACACAGCAACTGTTGGTATTATTTATTCAAATAATACAGATAAGATTACCTGTATTTGATGAAATGTCAAGTTGGGTTTCAATTGGGTCTGATAAGATTTTAAGTTCAAGGTCACTGTGACCCTGACCTTTGTCATAATGACCTGAAAATGTGTAGGGCTCTTCCTCTCAGCATGCTCAACCCACATGCCAAGTTGGGTTTCGATTGCGAATGAATATTTTTAACAAGAGGGTGTGTCCACCCCATTAGCTCACCAACACATGGCATGCAATAAACCTAGGCTTATTACAAATCTGCAAAAAAATGTCCTGTCATGTACATGTATAGCAAAACAGATCAGAAATTTTCTAAGTCTTCACTGATAAAAAAGTCTAACACTGCATTAAAAAAGTACAAAATCTCCAAAAAAATGTCCAAAGAAGGGTTAATGTTGTCTTATATTGATGCATTTGATACATTTATGAAATATAAAAGCCACAGCATACTGGTGGTAGCCTGCACTCAGGTCAGATATTTTCTAAGTACACAATGACAAAAAAGTCTAACATTGCAAAAACAGTAAAAATCGAAAAAATATCAGTTGGTAAGGGTCTGTGGGTAATTGTAAGACAGTATGAGGTGCATAGTAAAAGGACGGAAAGCCAAAGTGGCCTCTTACAATAACTTTAACACAAGTGTTGACCCCGACGCCAATGCCAACACCCATGCAGATGCCGACGCATCTCGGGTCATGACATCAGCTCACACAACTTCGTTGGTGAGCTAATAATTAAGACAGCTGAAACCAGCTTCGAACGATATAATTTTAATTTCAAAGTCACTGTGACCCTGACCTTTGGCATAATGACCTACAAAATACATTGGGTTCTTCCTCTCATTATGCCCAATTAGGGTTTGCATGGCTCCCGAACGTTCACATCCTGGGATTCGAGAGTAGTTGTTTCTTGTTATCGCTGAAATCCTGGGATTCCAAGGATCTGAAAATAGATCAGAATTCAATGAGTATACACGTGACCGGACAGATGAACTGTGTTGTTTTGAACTATCGCATGTTCCAAGAACAAAACAGCTTGGTTTGTTCGCCCGGTTGCATGTATACTCATTTAGTCTACCGAAGGCCTAATTATTAAAGATGTACTTATCACACACATCCCAAGTTCACAATGGTTCTATTTTGATCTATTACCGTTCTGCTAGAAATGCAGCAGACACTGCCGTGTAGGGGAGACCGGTGACAATTGTAATATTTTTTACATTATTCAAAGATTACCAGTATTAACATGGTAATCTTTGAAAATGTAAAAAAATATTACAATTGTCCCTGGTCTCCCCTACTATTGAGCGGAGACCCCCAATGGATTTAACACTTCGATTCACAGACTGTGAATCGAAATGTTAAATCGATTTGGGGTCTCCGCTTAATAGTACACGGCAGTGTCTGGATGTCCGCTGCATTCTAGCAGAATGATCAGCTAATCAGAGGCTTCAGCGCACGTTCTTTTGCGAAATTTGCCGGAGTTTTCTGATTTGAACATCACCAGAATGACTTCTCATGTGTCTCGATTTCTATTTTCGAAGCCAGTAACACCTGAGGGATGAAAACATGACAACTCTTATATGAAATTATGAGTATGGTTCAAGTATCTCATGATTATACTCTCATGGTTGCTAAAAAAATAACATAAAACAAAATAAAATTCAACAAATGGAAAATCCAATAATACAGTATTACAGGTTCAATGAATATTGAATAAGTGGACGATTTGGCGATTGCCACATGAAAGTCAAAAGCACAGTACATGAATTTGGCCAAGGAAACTTAAATGGTACACCGACGGGTACTGGTATTACTATTCAATAATACAACAAGTCATGATGTCACAGTTGTCATCCAGATGGCACTTAAGTGTAGGAACACTAGGAAGTCATTTTTCTAATCATCTCTCTCTGGAAATGTTTTTTAAGAAACACAAGGGCACTATGTGTCACTGAAGCGAGAACATATTTTGGTTGCTCTCTTGGCTTCCACTGATGATGGCTTAATGAGCATTATTAATACATTGTTAATGAAGTCAAGTCATTTGGTTTTCTTAAGCTGACTCTCGTATAGCTTGAAGTCATGTGCAATAGAGCGAACTACATCTGTTTGTTCAGCAGCCTGAACACTGACTGTTGCTTCTGAAATGGCTTGATTCAACTGCTCCTCGAAACTATGAGTGTACTCTGTAGGCTCTTTGTCGGCTTTCCCAGATGCATTAGTTTTTTCGAGTTTCATTCTGATTCTGAACTTTCTATTTCTAATGGGAGTGGAGCATCCGTGTTGTCAATGCGAAGCCGGTTGTAAAGCTGTAAAGCAAATTTTGGCATAGACGTTTTACTACTCATTTGCCCAAACTCCCCACTTGGCTTATAGTGGGGATTGTGGAGATAACTGAGCAGATCATTCAGAACAGGATTATGTTTTTCTTGGATCCTTCCCATTAATGATGCTCAGAGCCTAGCGCAGAAAGGGTTGTCCTCGGCCTTACCAAGGGATATGAGCAAAAATCCTAATGCTGCATTAGGAGAGAGAGAGTTGCATCTTGTCGACAGAGGGCATCGCTGGTTGCGTTCCCCAGATAAAGAGCGGCCGCGACTTTCTCAACTGTGGCAAAGTCTTCATCATTGACATTTGAGGAAGATTTTAGACCAATCATAGCCTTCAAAATGGCTTGCCGGAGTTTCGCATATTGCACGAGCATCACTACTAGCAAATTCTACCTGGCCAGGACATCCAAAATCAGGGCTGATTCTTTCGATTCTTTACCGCACTCCTCTGACATATTTCTGCAAGACCTCGTTACTCTTTGGGCTTTTTCTAAACTTTTTGATGTCTTTTCTAATGCATGCAATGACAGCGTTGACATCATTGTTGTATTTGCTCGGTCCAGGTATAAGTATCACGTCTGTCCCACTATCATCTTCACCATCTTCACTATCATTTCCATCACCTTCATCCTCACTTTCATCATCATGCTCCTCCATTTCAACATCCGAAATTTCCGACTCTCCACCGGCTTTCCGAGACAACAAATCACATATGGATAAATGAATTCCATGTGTGAAACAACCCTGGAATTCTGGTGCAGATATTCTTCCGAATTTTACCATCACGGAAGCTCCATCTGCAATGCTGCTAACACACATCGAAATCGATGCCAAACTTGATCAAGTGCTGCCTCACGCATTCAACAGCTCGCTCTGCAGTGAAACTTCCTGTTATGCGGACGAGCCCTGTATTAACCATGAACAAGTCTTTCCCATGGACATTTATATTTGCGTATCGCTTTAGTGAAACACTGGTCCACTCATCTGCACTTATTGAGAATCTCTCTCCAGATTCAATACAGGCTGTTAGGTCTTTTTTGATATTACAGCAAACGGCTTCAGCATATGTCAGTACGAGGTTCCTCACCGCATTTTGGCTTCTTGGGAGTTTCTGACCCTCACTCACAAAAGCTTTCCGAATGAAACTGCTCTCAGCGATGACGTTAACAGATACGCTGTCTTCGGCTGCTAATCAAACTACATTTTCTTCAACTGAACATTTATTCAATTTAGGGAAACTCAGCTTTGTCTGGAGAGCCATCTGTTTCATAGCTCCATCACTGTGTTTTGACGAGCTCGACTCGCCCTCTTCTTTCACCTTGTCAGTGCATAAAGTTACCTTTATATCAGGTTTTTGTCTTTTAAATGATGAATCAAGCCGCTTGTTGAGCCACCTTCAGTTGAAATCAATGTGGGACATTTCATACATGCAGCCAAATCTCAGCCTTTTCATTGAAAGTAAGCCCATGCTCCAGATTGAACCTGACATTCCGGACATCTTTCAAAAGTCTAAAATTTAAAACCTGGATCTTCTCTTACACGTGCATTGAGCTGTCAGCACACACGAGAAGGAATTGCCAAAGGAGAGAGACGTGGTATCTGAAAGTCACCTCTGTGTCGCTAATACTCTCTATTAATACTGATGATGAAATTGGCTTCGTAAGTTTGTATCAACCTTTGGCACAGTGATCCCAAAATAAATAGGGTTCTTTTTCTCATCATGCCTAACCCACATGCCAAGTTTGGGTTCAGTCGGCCAAGCAGAATTTTAGGTACACAGTGGAAACCAACTCCGTCTACAGATGGATGGACAGATGGATGGATGGACGGACAGAAAGTGCCATGGCTATACACACCTCCCCCCCCCTGAAAAAATTTTCAGGGGGATAAAGATTGTCATATGTGGAGAAATTACCTTGACAATCATCAAATTCCCCTTGTTTACATACCTATTTGGCCTCAATACATCCAATACAGGAATTTAATTTATATCTGTCAAACAAGATATAATAGAATGAATGCTTAGTTTATCTTTAGAATACAGAGATGTGATCAAATTCCTGTTAATTGTATACTCCTGTTAATTGGATAATTTTCACTAACACAGTGACTATTCAATTTTTTTTTTCATTTGGATTTAATGACACTTTCGACAGCAAGGACAACCCCTTGTCAGACAGTTTTAAGGTTGAGTACCCACAGAACCACTGAACAGTGGCAAGCAACTATCAGACATCCCAACGTACTCACTCAGCACAAGCAGGGTTAGCACCGGCTGAAGACAAGTGCACCATGAACGTGCAGTATGCCTTAGTACACAGCATCACCATGCCTCAAACAAGCAAGGTTATCATTGGTTGAAGACAACTACATCATCGACCTGCAGTATCGCTTAGTACACAGTGCCACCATGCCCCTATGGGGGTATTCTGGACTATTCAATTAACAGGGTTCCACTGTAATAGAAAACTGGAAATTTGTCTATCTGTTCAGTGGAAGATCACAGCATTTGTTTCTTCCAAAATGCTCAGACCATTCAAAGCAAGAGTTTATTAGACACCATTCTTAGAAAATTTCTGACTTGTTCCCACTGAAGGACTGATAGATACATCTCCAAAGAAATGTGAAGTTTCTATTGCAGAAATGAACACTATTTATTTATTTATTTATTTATTTACTTATTTGGATTTAACAACACTTTTGACAGCCAGGGTCACCTCATGTTGGACAGTTTCACGTGAGGAGGAAGAGGAAGTACCTGGAGAGAACCACCATGCAATGGCAAGCAACTGCTAGACTCCTCAACATTACCACCGTCAGGGATAGAATTGCAGACCTTTCAGTTTGAAGTTCAATGCTCTAACCAATGAGTCACCATGCTCCCTGACCAACTATTGGACTGTTTAGTGAGCCTTTTCACAAACACAACAAACACATCTACATACTTCTTAGGGAAGACTGTTTTAGGCTCGAGCATGTTCAGTGTTCACCTAGCCCCTCTAATGCATAATCAGTCCTGAAAGTTTTGATCATCAGAATCATTCTGATGATGCCCAACTTTTCAAACCCTCTATACCCAGTAATTTAGACGACTCAGTGGAGACTGTTGAAAAATGTACTGAATCTGTTAACCCAATGCACAGTATATCCAAATTTATTATTTTAATTATTGTTTTTTTAAAGTTTTCTAAAAATTCCAACAAAACCGTATCATGTGACTCCACAATGGAACGAAGACGATGAGCTCGTTCCAATGAAGGGTCACATAATATGTTTTTGTTAAAAAGTTTGAAAAATATATTTTTTCAACCACTTAATTTGTAAATTACATGGGTGGATGCATCCAGTTCATTAGGGAAAGGGTTAAACAGTGTATGACAAGAAATTGGTTGACATAAAATGACAAGACTGAGGCTGCTTAACTCCCAGCACTCTGGCAGTTTTTCAAACTTTTGGTCATTGACTCCATATTGCCCATGCAGCACGTAAAATTTCACAAATTATATCTTGTTTGACAGAGCTCAATGAGCTCTGTCAAACAAGATATAATTTTTTAAATTCTCAATTGCATTGTAGGAAAAAATTACTGTTGAAAACTTTGGTATTTTGACATCAGTGTGCAGAGGGTTAAATTGACACATACACCACCAAAGATGTTACCATAAATCAGCAGTAGGCAGTTCTGCCATACCTTTCAAGCACTGCATCAAGAGTCTGAGGAGTCTACATTGACTCTTAAAATCTGTCAGTAAGAGGCCCCAAGGAGCTTTAATCGCTCACCGACCAAAGTGGTTCAAAGAAGTATTTGGGGTCACATTCAGTTAGACATGGTTCATCCACACTACAAAGGAATGAAGTCATGAGAGACAAATTTTATGGAACTAGGGACATGGCTTAAACAAACTTGAATCTTACCCCCCTAAGGATGCTGCATACCAAATATCAAAAGCATTCATCTGCTGGATCTGAAGAAGAAGATTTTTAAAGAAAATTCCTCATTTTGAACTAAGTTATCATTCGGGCTCCCACAGTGAGCCCAAATAGGAACCCAGGGACTTGGCTTTAACAAACTTGAATCTCACCCACCTAAGGATGCTACATACCACACATCAAAACATTCCAACTGCTGGATCTGAAGAAGATTTTTTAAGACAATTCCTCATTTCGAACTAAGTTACAATTCAAGCTTCAACAGTGAGTTCAAATATGGACCTAGGGACATGGCTTGAACAAACTTGAATCTCACCCCCCTAAAGATGCTGCATACCAAATATCAAAACATTCCGACTGCTGGATCTGAAGAAGATTTTTAAAGAAAATTCCACATTGTGAACTAAGTTATCATTCGGGCTCCCACAGTGAGCCCAAATATGGACCTAGGGACATGGCTTGAACAAACTTGAATCTCACCCCCTTAAGGATGCTGCAAATATCAAAACATTCCGACTGCTGGATCTGAAGAAGATTTTTAAAGAAAATTCCTCATTTTGAACTAAGTTATAATTCGGGCTACCAAAGTGAGCCCAAATATGTACCCAGGGACTTTGCTTGAACAAACTTGAATCTCACCCTCTCCCCCCCCCCACCCCCCCCCCCCACCCCCCCCACCCCCCCCCCCCCCAAAAAAAAAAAGATTCTGCCTGCTGGATCTTGAGAAGAAGATTTTTAAAGAAATTTGCCTGAAATGCACTAAGTTCGAATTCGAGCTTCTATAGTGAGCCCAAATATGAATCCAGGGCAGCCAATTTGAACAAACTTGAATCAGATCCACCCCACAATGCTGCATACCAAATATCAAAAGATTCTGCCTGCTGGATCTGGAGAAGATTTTTTAAGAAATTTGCATGAAATGCACTGAGTTCGAATTCGGGCTTCTATACTGAGCCCAAATGTGAATCCAGGGGGCCTATTTGAACAAACTTGAATCAGATCCACCCCACAATGTTGCATACCAAATATCAAAAGATTCTGCCTGCTGGATCTGGAAAAGAAGATTTTTTAAGAAACTTGCCTGAAATGCACCAAGTTCAAATTCAGGCTTCTATAATGAGCCCAAATATGAATGCAGGGGGCCGATTTGAACAAACTTGAATCTGACCACCCTAGAGATAATGTACACCAAATAGGAAAGAATTCTGCCTGGTGGATCTGAAGAAGAAGATTTTTTTGAATTTTGGAAAGAAATTCAGGGGTGCTATCCGAGTTATGCCCCTTATGGTGCCCCCTGTGGGTGCGGCAAGTTTATTTGTACAAGTTTGAATTGTCATATGATTGGGAACACGCACACCAAATTTGGTTCAATTTGATCCAGTAGTTTGTGAGGAGTAGTCGATAATGTAAAGTTCATGATGGATGGCAAGTGATAAGTAAAGCTCCCTTTGGTGAGCTAACAAATTGCCCACATCTGCTGCATATGTTATCTTGAATTGAGAATAAGTTCAGTATGTCACCTTTCAACAGTAAAGGCAACCACACAACAACTTATCTGTTGTTTTATCTTATCAAAACTGAACTATTGAAATTCTTTACACCTTTCCCAGGTCCCATAAACAAATAAATTGGCACAAAACCATGCAGCAAAGCTGTTTTTTCATAAATTCAAAAGAAACCACTTAAGACCTTTTGTTGAAAACACTCAATTTACTTCCAGTAAAGACTACAATTAAATTATATATAAAATTGCTCGTTTTGTGTTTAAACACCTCAATGGAAATCTTCTCCATGCAGCAACACATACACATTGAGATGGGTGGTGCACTTGAGTGTTAATTACAAAATTCTTGAATGCCCCAAAAGGATTTAACCCTTTACCCAACATAACAACCAAAACTGGCAAGCGCTATTCTAAAAAAATCACCAGTTAATTTTCATTTTTTGACTCAAAAACATAGGTTATGACCCCTCAATGGAAAGAACTTGTTCCAATGAGGGTTCATAATCTATGTTTTTGAGACTAAAAATGAAAAAAATTAGTTGTTCAAGAATTTTGTTTGCAAGTGTCGTCTGCTTTTCATGTTAGGTAAAGGGTTAAAAGGTTATGGAGAACATTCCTTCTGTTTTCAGGCTCCTAAATGTGGAATAGCTTGCCATTCAATATCCAGCATGATAAAGCCATTTAGGATTTTAAACATGTCTGAAAACATTCCAATTTCAAACCCTATTCACTGATGATCTATGTAATTTACCCTTCTTTGACAGGTTGCTCAGAACTTATGTTTGTAAGACACTTTGAGCCCACCTCATAGTGGAAAAACGCATTATGCAAATAGAATTTATTATTATTAGGCCCCACGAAGTAGATCTCCTGTTTCTCAGGCCATTTTTTGTAAAATTGCATGTGGGCGGGTGTTTTTTTTATTTTATTTTTTATTTTTGTAATTATAGTTTAATGTTTTAGGCCTCAAAATCTACAGAATAGCATGTTAGGTGGTGTATTGCGTCACATGATTGCAAAAAGGCTTTGCAGCATTGCAAAGCCTTGTTGCACTTAAGGGACAGATTTATTAACTTCAGTAAAATATCAGACATAAACCATTTAATTTTTATTTTTTTAAGTTTGCATTGGTTATAAAAAGAGAACTTGAGGCCAGAGACCAGCCTAGAGGGGAATTTTAGGGAGACTTCAAGTCTCCCTCCAGAAAAAATAGGGAGACTGCAGAGTCATGTAGGGAGACTTCATAGGCAAGTGGGGAAAATTAAGAATATTCATGTACCACTCCTGCCGCCCCTTCATATTTTCAATTTGTGGTCCTCCATTAACATCCAAATAATCCAGGTCCAGTTGTCTATGATGCATCTGTGGCAGGTTAAAAAATCACTAAGTAATTATTGACTGAAAAACCCCTCACTGCTACCCTCTCCTTCATGACCCCTCCCCTCTTCTTCCTGCCAATCCCCCTGCACCCTCCTGTGGTTGCCTTTCACCAAAGTCTACTAAGCTAATAATTTCTTGAGTCTGAAAGTGTGAACAGGACCAGATGTAAGAAGGTTGCTTGGGAGGTACTTTGTTTGTTAATAAACAAAATACATTCTGGGGTCGAGAATTTTGTAAAAGAAATGTCATTCCGCATCATTTTTATGGCATTCCGGTGTCATTCCGCATCATTTCGTGTCATTCAGGTGTTTAGGAGGACCATTTTTCAAGATCGTCCACATGCACACTTGTGTATTGTACAAAGCTTTTCTTGTCATCACTAGGGCCTTTTTTCATGTGTTTCAATTCCATTTGTGTTTTTCTGGGAATAGACAGCCCAACAGTTAATAGTTGTCAGCAAAACGAAATGAAAATACTGTGTTATAAAATGCGTCCGTTGTGTATACAGTTTCGGCATCCTATGCGACGTAACCTACTTTCAAACTGGGTTATTTTGTTGAGTCGCGTGAGTCACCTATTTTTGTTTCGACACTTGAAGCTCCGACTGAAACGCAACAAAATAGAAATAAAAAAAAATCCGCCAAAAGCGACAATGGACAATTGATTGTCGTGTGATTTCAAATAAATAGACGTTTATTTGTCGAATTAAAATGCCCATTTATCACACTCGAGCACATTCGATTTTTGAAAATAATCGTTTTCATGTAAACCTCGCATCACTCAGTTCAACTTCAAGTCTTCAGCCTTTCCTCATTTTGGCCAGTTTTTAGAGGGCGACTTGTAATCGCCCCAACCATTTTTCTAGGCAACTTTGGGTTTAGAAGGGTGACATAATCGCCCTAGTCGCCCTCACGGCTGGTCCCTGCTTGAGGCAGCCCAAAGGACTGCTTTGCGGGAGGGTCTGAGAAACAGATTTTTTAACTTTTTAGGCTTTATTATTATTATTAATAAATACTCTAGTGAGCTAGAGTTTATCGCAAAAATTAACAATTTCTGTCTCATTTGCTGAGTCCACTCACCATTGCTAACTTTATCTTGTACAGGTTCAGAGCTGCTCCTGCTTTTTCATATTCTGCAAAAAACTGCTTCAGTCTTGGAATGGCTGTGAAAAAGAGAGAAAAATACATTAAAATTTCTTTTTATATACATAAGGATTTGATTATTATGTAGTCGAATGTGTAAAGCCATATTGAAATAATTTGTTGAAGTGTTGTTCTAAGGTTGATCTCATTGGCCAGATTACTTGTTAAACTGATAAAAGTCTTTAACAGTGTTGGAAAGAGTACATGGCACCTTTTCTAGCAGTGAATTTAACAGCAGCATTTCATCAGCAAAATACTTTTTAGTTGCTCATTACAGACACTTTCTTTCTATCTGGACTCACTTCTTTGCACTCTAATTTTGAAAACAATGTAACTGGGTTCACATTATTTATTTATTTATTGGTGTTTAATATCGAGTATGAGACCCATTATTGTTAATTACAGACTGACAATGCCTTCTGATGCTCCCAATCAGGTTCCAGATGTTCCTTTGTGGGATGTTGTTCCATTCTTGGACCAACATGGCACCAAGCTCCTGGACACTTCTAGGCTGGACTGGACGGACTGAAATTGCAAGCTGCAACTCATTCCAGACATGTTTGATTGGATTGAGGTCAGGGGATCTTGCTGGTCAGTCCATACGCTCAATCCCCTCCCTCTGTCGGTACTCCCAGACAGCATGGGCAACATGAGGACATGCATTATCTTCCATCAAAATGAATCTATCACCCACTGCACCTGCATATAATCTGACGTGGGCATCCAGGATCTAATCAATATACCGCTGTGCAATCAGTGTACCACGGTCAAGAACACAGAGCTCTGTACGTCCATCCCAGTTGATGCTGCCACAGACCATTATTGACCCTCCACCATAGCGGTTATGCTCAGCAATGTTGGCTGCATGGAATCGCTCTCCTGGTCTTCTCCATACCCTAGAATCTGTGTTGTTTAGGCAGGACCTTGACTCATCTGTAAAAGGACAGGTCCATCCAACGTCATCCATGGCCCAGTCATATCGTGCCTGGCTGTGGCTCGGGGACAGCTGAATGCAAATACATGGTCTTCTCGATCAGAGACCACCTCGTGCAACCTTGCCCAGATAGACTGCGTCGAAACATTTACCCTGGATGCATTCTGAAGATCACTGCGAAGCTGGATTGCTGTGTCAAAGCGGTTCCTATGGGCCTGAATGACCAAAACCCGGTCTTCAGCTGCAGATGTTGCCCTGTCTCTGCCACCACCATGTCATCTGACTGGTGTGCCATACTGCTGAGATCTTGCCCAGGCTCTGGTGATCACTGTATGGTGCACACCAAGGGCTTCACCAACCTGACGATGGGTAGCCCCTTGTTCCACCATCCCTAAAGCACACCACATTTCTGCTTCAGACAAATGTCTTCTTACATTTGTATTCGCCATATTCAATCATTAAATCACAAAGGTTTGTGTTGAAATGAAGATTGAATACCCTACACGTCATGTACATGCAGACAGTACACGAAAACATCATGGAAATCAAGGGGTACATTTTTAATTTTGGAAATGTGACTGTCACGAAAAGTATGCCTGTCAAGAGAGATAATGTAAACACTGAGGACCATCTCAATACATTCCTCAATCGTATCCACCAAAAATATCGCAAATGTGTCACAAGAATATTTCACAATGATGTGTCAAATATGTGGTGTTTAGCAAACTTTGAGTAGTATATATTTCAAAGTCAAGAGAAATCCTGTCCCAGGCAGGAATATCCGCAAGCAGCATCCAAGCAGTTTAGCGACAAAAGAAAGTTTCTCAGAAAAGAAAGAGGAAGAATTTTTAAAGACAACAGGTCCTCTAGGAACATACTAGGCTAGGCAATTTGTGACACCTATTTATTGGTGTGTTTTTCTTGGTTTGAAGTGGATAGCTAGGTGAGTAGAGGAAATAGGATTACCCAGAGAGAACTACTGAGCTACACCAAGCAAAGGCTATCAAACTTTTAAATGTACTAACCAAAATCAACCTAGATTTGATTTCATATCACACGCATTGCAGAAGGGATACTGTGCCACCATGTACATATCTCAGCAATTAAGCATTGCGCATCATATTTTTCAAGGTCACAACACAACTGATGCAAGTCAGGACTAACCACTGATCTCCATACAACTGAATTGCTGGAACACTCACATAATACCAGAGGCCTCAAGGGATCTTAATCGCTCCCCTGACAAAGTGGTTCAAAGAAGTATTTCAGGTCACATTCAGTTAGTCATGGTTCACCAACACCACGGAGAAATGAATGATTATTACCATAGGTCTTCCTGACTGCTTCCATATCTACCAGCTATAGACAAGCACTGCAAAATTTCCAAGGGATGTTTTGTCACTGCCCACCCCCACTCCCCATAAAGAGCGCAAATGTTAACCCAGGGACCCAATTTGAACAAGCTTGAACCCGCCCCTGCCCACACCCCCACCCTGAGATGTTGTAGTATCCAAAATATGAAAGGATTCTGACCATGGATCTGAGGAAGATTTTTAAAGAAATTTCCTCATATTGCACTTAGGGAGCCCAAATATTAACCCAGAGACTCAATTTGAACAAACTTGAATCTGCCCCCCTTCTGGATGCGGTTTACCAAATATCAAAAGATTCTAATTGATGGTTCTGGAGAAGACGATTTTTAAATAAATTTCCTCATATTGCATTAAGTTAAAAATCTGGCTCCCATTGGGATCGAAAATATTAACCCACGGCCACGATTTGAACAAACTTGAATTTGACTCCCCTACAAATGTTGTATACCAAATACTTAGATGTGAGTCTTCCATGGAAGATGTGTGTCGCCTGGCGTTTCAGACAGAATTCTAAGTGGAAAAGGGGCATAACTCTGGGAAAAATACAGCGGATCAAAAAATAAAATAGGAGGTGCACAATGCCATTATGTGATAAAAAATCACTGAAAGTTTCATCAAAATCCATTCATAGGTTAAAGAGGAGTGGCAGATAAGAGAAAGTGTGACGCGGACGATGCAAGACGACAAAAGTAATCCCTATATGTCGCTCCCCATTTCGTGGGGCAGCGACACAATCAAAAGATTCTAACTGATGGTTCTGGAGAAGAAGACTTTTTTAATTTTTAATTTTGGAAAACAATTTATGGGTGCTATCAGAGTAATACTCCTTGTGGTATTTTATTTGAATAAATTTAAATTGACATATGATAAGGAACATGCATACCAAATTTAATTCATTTCGGTTTAGTTGTTTTTGAGAAGTTGATAATGTAAAGTTCATGCCAGACAGATGACAGACAGACGATGTACAAAAAGTGATCACTTAACCCCTCATTTCCTGGAATGGTATCGCCTTTGTGTACACTTAAGTGAGATGGGTCAGTCCAATATCATTATACATGGAGGATAAAATAACTACAGTTATTATTTTATCATTAATGCCCCATGCATAGACCTCTTATAATAAGACAAAAATGGGACAGAATTATGCCTTGGACCGAAAAAAAAAGTCTTACCGATTCAAAGGGTTAAGTTCCCCCTGATTTTCAATCAGTTGAGCTAAAAATTTACAAAATAAATAACCTAACTCTGAAGTAAAATATGCTGACAGCTTTTTGATAACATGTGCAGGAGCGGCTTGTCAAAAGGATCCCTCATACCCAATTTCATTGAAATCCATCCACTCGCTGGTGAGATATTGCTGCAGGTGGACGAATGCACAGATGGATGCACAGATGCATATAATCCAGTGTAACCCTCATTCTCTTTGAGATTGGAGGTATAAAAATCTTGTGATCTGTCAGAGAATTACCCTGACATTGCAGAATAGAATTACAAGACAGTCAATAAATATAGGAACTACATAAATACCATCATACAATCTAGCTACCCATATCTGTTCATCCTGCGGCAGTATCAACCACATGCACACACTTGCAAGCAGTAATCTATCATAGATTTACCCTGAAAGTCACTGAATTCCCTATGTTTCTAGACCTAATTGACCTCAGTAAATCCAATATAGGCATTTAATCTATAACTTTGTCTAACAGAGCAGTTAAACAAGGTATATTAGAATAAATTATCAGTTTACCAGGAGGATACAGAAAAATAAGCAAAATCCTGTTAAATGAACATCCTTGATTACTCCTGTTAAATAAATATTTTTCAAATGCAAAGTGGCTATTCAATTAACAGGGTTCCTCTGTACAACACAGTATTTAGGCAGTAAATAAGAAATAAAATTTACTTTTCTCCTGAACAATGCAGTGTTTTAATCTTGATTCTAGGCCTAATTCTGAACAAAATGTAAATTAATCCTTTATCCAATGCACAAGGTATCAAAATTTGTTATTTCAATTTTTTTTTTCAAATTTTTCAAAATTTTCAACAAAACCATATGATGTGACCCCCTCACTGGAATGAGCTAAAAATTAGCTCATTCCAATGAAGTGTCACATATGGTTTTCATGGATTTTTTTTTTAAATAATTTTTTACACCCTGCTTAATTTGTAAATTATGCGGGCAGATACGGCCGATCGATTAGATAGAGAGGTTTAGTTATGGGGCATCGGTCAATTGTCACAAGTGGCATTTAAAAACTGGCAGTTTCCAGTTATTCTATATTTAACACTGACTATTAAAAATCTCTTTGATGTCTGGCTATTTCAATAAAGTTTCCCCATTAAAAATGTGTTTAGTTGCATAGCAGAATATTTAGGGATTTGCAGAGCTGAGATATTACTGAATTTACCATCAGCAATCGTTACGAGAACGCCACCATTTCCCAGCTGAACGAAGTCACTGGCCTTTAATCATTCATGGTGCTGTATAACTACACCATTGCATTGGGTACATGTATAAATAAAATGGGTTCAGCCGGTAGTCTGTAGTACTTTATGATGCAAGCATCACAATACAATAACAAATTAAAATTTGAGAAAAAACTAAAAAAAACACTTTTTTCAATAATAGATGATTGTTATGCAACATGTATTTTAAGTTGCATGACTGTCACAAACACGTTTTCAGTTTGTCAAATTCATTTTTGAATTGAGTTTCCTCCCATGATGTTCCTCTCCAATGTTGACTGCAGAGTACATGTTAACACTGGAGAAACACATGTCCAACATGTTGTGTGTGTATCTCGGTACATTCCTGGTTAATACAGCCAAGTGTATTGTATTCTTACACAAAACGGTATTGACAATATTTACCGAAATAAACACAATCTTCACCAGAACAACATCCAGTGATTGTATCATTAATAACGATCTTCTCCCACCTCATAACACCCGAAAATACAAATATTCATTTGGCTAATATTGCCCAGTACTAAACATGCATAATGTCTGAGAACTTACGTGGTATTCAGCTTTCGTAATTGGTGATTTGTCAACGAAAGTCTGTAGTATAACAGGCAACAACAGATTTTCTTCTGTGTCCTATTTCAGCTATCAGAATCAGCATAATTGGCAGAGAAATAATTGTTAATCGATTCATAGCAAGTTTTGGTAATCGGTTCACCACTAGAGGGGTTAAGTATTTATTTATTTATTTACTGGGGTTTAATGACACTTGACAGCCAGGGTCACTTCATGTCAGACAGTTTTACAGGTGGAGGAAACCGGAGTACCTGGAGAACCACTGAGAAGTGGCGAGCAACTGCTAAACTACCAAACTCCACACAAGCAGGGTTAGCATTGGCTGAAGACAAGGGCACCACTGATGTGCAGTGTGTTTTAGTACACAGCACACTGCTGCCCCTACATGGACAATCAGGTTTAAATGTCTTGCCCAAGGGCACAACACAGTTACCCCTGCTTGACGGGGATCAAACTGTCAACCTTTTGGTTTAAAGTCCAATGCCATAACCACTGATCCATTACACTCCCAGAAGGGTTAAGGCAAAGAGGAATCATATCGATGGTTATATTACACATATACGTCCTAAGAGCCTATACAGTAATGATTTCCATTTCCTTTGATGTGGATTGAAACCTGTAGAGGCGACAGTTGCTCATCATTGCTCAGTGGTTCTCTCTGGGTACTCCAGCTTCCTCCACCCATAAAACTGCCATGGTCACGATTAGCCATTGTGCAGAAGTATGTGACCTTAAACCCCAATAAATAAATGAAACCTGTAACGATGGACAAGCAGCACCAACCATTCCATCAATAAACATCCCTTTGAACTGACAGTTTAGTCCTCTTTTCCAATAATTGGTTTCGACAAAACTGCTTCCAGTGAAGAATTTCAATAACTCCTGCAGTGTATACTCATGGTGGAAACACTTCAAATCTAATAGATGCTTCCATAAGAAAAAAATCAATGTTTGATGGAAACTGACAGAAATCTAGAAGTACAGTGGAGCCCACTTAAACCTTTACCCAATGTAACTCCCAAAACCGGCCAGCACTATTCACAAAAATTGCCCATTAAATTAATAAATTGAATTAATTTTTATTTTTTTTATTTTTTGTCTCAAAAACATTGGTTATGATCCCTCTTTGGAACGAGCTCGTTTCAAAAAATGAAAAAATTAGTTATTCAATAATATTTTTTGCAAGTATCATCTGCATTTCATGTTAGGTAAAGGGTTAATTGGATATCTCTTAACTGAATAATCCTATTAATTGA
The DNA here is from genome assembly GCA_031216915.1 of Pictodentalium vernedei. Classification (NCBI taxonomy): domain Eukaryota; kingdom Metazoa; phylum Mollusca; class Scaphopoda; order Dentaliida; family Dentaliidae; genus Pictodentalium; species Pictodentalium vernedei. The sequence continues at coordinate 375,008,566 of CM062292.1, forward strand.
ATATAATTTCCCAACACAAAACCATTTACCATACCTCCAGTACAAACTTGACCTGTTAATTGAATATAGGTTATAGAGTAAACTCCTGTAAATGGAATAAAAAATCTTGTAACCTGTCGAGAAATTACCCTGACTCTCCCCAGTTTTCCTTTATTTATAGACCTATTTGGCCTCAGTATATCCAATACAGGCATTTAAGCTATTATATCTTGTTTGACAGATCTCATGGAGCTCTGTCAAACAAGATATAATAGAATAAATGCTAAGTTTATCTGTGGAATACAGGAGAGTGACACAATCCCTGTTACGTGAATTATTATTATTTATTGGTTAAGGTCACATACTCATGCACAATGGCTAATCGTGACCGTGACTGTTTTATGGGTGGAGGAAGCCAGAGTACCCAGAGAGAACCACCACACATTGACAAGCAACTGTCTGCTCCTCAACATTCTAACTCGGTTCAAGCTCCACCCAAGCAGGGTTACAGCAGTTGAAGACATGTGCACCATCGATGTACAGTACGCCTCAGTACATGGCATCATCATGCCCCCAATGAGGCAACCGGGATAAAGTGCCTTGCATAAGGACACAATGTGGGTTGTCCCAGATGGGTATTGATCTTGGGACCTCTAGCATAGAAGTCCAACAGTCTACCACTGAGCCACCACCACTCTCCCGTTAATTGAATAATTTTCATTGGCAAAGTGGCTATTCAATTAACAGGGTTTCACTGTATATAAAGTTGAAATTCAGATTAAATGGAGTAGAAGGAGTGTAGATAGGTTCAACTCTTTTGACATGACAGGCAACTAAAGATCACAGCATGGAAGGCTGTGGTAGGTGACTACAGTCTACATTTCAGTCAACTGTGTGTGTCCATCTCCAAGTGTCATTTATTAAACAAGTACATGTTCCTATGTTTCATGCATTGTGCCTATTCTATCCAAGAACAAGTATATCACATGGTTTGAAGTAATTTTGGTCACATTGTGTTTATTTGGACTGTAGAAATACAGAAATCACTAAACAATGGCCCTCACAAACCTACTACACAAACAACAATACAAGAAACATTGTCAATTGTAACCAGTGATTCAGACTCAAATTCCGAGCCTGGATGAGTGAATTAGAATCAGAATCATTAGGTCGAACCTTGTCATACAGACGCTGCAAAATTTAACACAATTTCGACTACCGTAAATTGCCACAGTCACCTCTAATTTGACAATTATCAACACAAAAATGGAAAAAGATGTACTAAACTATATTCCATCAGGTTCGGGAATTTCCTCCTGTGAATGGCTACATGAACCCCTTCTGAAAAAAAACTTTCATTGAAATCCCTAAAATGGTTTTAAAGTTGTAACCCATTAGCCTAATAATCCATATTGTGGAAAAATTCCTGAAAAATATAAGCACTCAGAATTGTGTTTCTCAAAGTATTCCGTACCAAAAGAGTTAATCCATGGAAACTGAGAAGAGGGCTTTTTTTTCGAGAGAGAGAGGATCAATGGGGATTACATACCTGACAAGTTTTGAACAAACTCTCTTATAATTAAAGTTACCTTGTCATGGTGAGTAGGCTTGAACACCTTGTTCGAACCCTGGAAGCTATATCGGCCAGAGTTTTTACCCCTGGTAGGTTCAACCATGCCAGGCAGGTTTCAAGGTTAGAGGTAAAACAAAAACAGCACCTGGTCCTCCAGGTTGGGGGTTGGGCATGGGGCTAACATCCCCATCCCATAAAACACAAATCAGTTACAGAAACTGCAAAGAGAATACAATTATCAACAAGGGATTCAGAAGACTCTAGCCAGAACACTGCCACTATGACAGCTTCAGATGATAGCCCATCTAGGCAAGTCACGAGCTTGACACAGAGTCTTTTTGGACCCAAATCCACTCTCTGGTTAGGAGCATGGAATGTGCACACTATGCTTGAAACATCAGGCAGCTCAAGTCATCAGTGAGATAGATAGATAGATAGATACAAGCTGGACATCTTAGGTGTGAGGGAAAGTCAGAGCATCCTCTACTCTGGGAAGGATGATACACACACAAGTGGCGTAGCCCTTATTCTATCCAAGGAAGTGGCTAGATCCCTCATGGAATGGGAACCCATCAGTGACAGATTGCTTAGGGCAAGGTTGGACTCCAAGTATAGCAAACTTACCATCCTGCAGTGTTATGCCCCTACCAACGAAGCAGAGGATGAGGACAAGGATGATTGGTATGATCAACTACTACGCCATCTCTGAGGTCCCCCCACATGATGTTCTTCTGATCATGGGTGACCTTAATGCAAAAGTTGGAAGTGACAACACTGGGATAGAAGAGGCAATAGGGCGACATGTTTGTGGTAACATCAATAACAATGGTGAAAGGCTTGTGGACTTTTGCATGAATAACAGTTGTGTGATTGGTGGAACAATCTTCCCCGACAAAGACATCCACAAACGAACATGGAGATCCCCTGATAGTCGAACTGTTAATCAAATTGACCACATCATAACCAATAGGAAGTGGCGACGATCCCTTCAAGATGTTAAAAGTTCATCGTGGGGCAGATGTCGGCAGTGATCACTACTTGGTTATAGCAAAGGTAAAACTCAAACTCTGTGCTATACCAATCAAGAGGCAGCAACGCAAAGTATATGATGTCAGCAAACTTAGAGTTCCTGAGACCAGAAGAGAGTTTACCATCGAGTTGAGGAACCACTTTAACGCTCTTGAGAATACTGAGAAAGAAGAAGATCAGGACATTGTAGAAAAGAAGTGGGGTAACATCACACATGCATACAGAGAGACAGCAGAAAAAGTGCTAGGCTTCAGAAAGAGGAACAATAAGGAATGGTTGACACCAGATACATGGAGGTCTATTGAAGAGAGTCGGGAGGCCAAAAACCGACTCCTCAGTGCTAAATCACCAAGGCTGATCAAACGAGCAAAGAAAGAGTACAAGATCAGAGACACCCAGATTAAAAGGAGTGCTCGGAAGGACAAAAGAACCTTTGTGGAAGATCTGGCTAGAGAAACAGAACACGCTGCAGCCAGGGGAGAATTGAGCAGAGTGTACAAGATCACCAAACAACTCTGTGGTCGGAAAAACAACAACACTATGTCAGTCAAAGATAAACAGGGAAAGTTGATTACAACTGAAAGAGAACAAGCTGCAAGATGGGTTCAACATTTTGAAGAAGTGCTGAATCAACCAGAGATTAATGAACCTGCACAACCAGAGCCCATGGAAGACATGTTAAGCATAGAAACCAGTCCGCCTACCCAAGCTGAAGTAATAGAAGCGATAAGGACAACAAAGACTGGTAAAGCAGCAGGAGTAGATTCCATCCAAGCTGAATTACTTAAAGCTGATATCAACACAACTGTCGCAGTGCTGACAGACCTCTTCATCAAGATCAAGGCACATGATGTTATACCCACGGACTGTAGCAAAGGGTTAATTAATCTGCAAACTGCCAAAGAAAGATGACCTCAGCAGCTGTGACAACTGGTGAGGAATAACCCTTCTTTCCATTCCCAGTAAAGTCTTCTGTAGGATTCTTCTAAAGAGAATTGATATAGCCATGGATGAAAAGCTAAGACAGGAGCAAGCAGGATTCTGCAAAGGTAGGGGCTGCATTGATCAAATATTTGCTCTTTGAAACATCACAGAGCAGTACCTTGAGTGGAATGCTTCCCTGTGCATAAACTTCATTGACTTCAAAAAGGCATTTGACAGTGTTCATCGTACAATCCTCTGGAACATCTTGAGAGCCTATGGTATTCTAATTAAAATTGTCAGCCTTATTGGGAAGTTCTATGAACAATTTGAATGCAGCATCATTCTGGACAACAACTTAAGAGAGTGGTTTGAAGTCAAATCAGGAGTACGACAACAGTGTATCCTGTCTCATATTCTGTTCCGCATTACCATCGACTGGGTGTCTGACCAACCACAGGGTATCCAGTGGATCATGTCTGCACAGGTTGAAGACCTTGACTTCGCAGATGATTTGGCAGTCATCTCGTCAACAAGAATGCAACTTCAGGGAAAGACTGACAGACCCTCCAACTATGCCAAGAAAACGGGTCTATACATCAACAAGAAGAAGACTGAATCAATGTTCATTAACATGCCATTTGGCCCACCTATTACTATCGATGGCGAGAGTTTGGAGAATGTAGATGAATTCACCTACCTTGGTAGCCTGATAAGCAGTGACAATGGAGCCAAAAAGGATATCAAAGCCAGGCTTAACAAAGCTAGAGGTGCTTTCAGCCGACTATGCAACATCTGGAAGTCGAAACAGTACAGCATCAAAACCAAGATCAAGCTTTATAACAGCAATGTTAAGTCAGTACTATTATATGCCTCAGAATGTTAGAGGGTGGTGCAGACTGACATGAACAAAATCAACGCCTTCTACAACAGCTGCAAGATCTACTGGCCAAACAAGATCTCTAATGAGGACCTGTACAAGGCAGGCAGGCTGTATGAACTTGTCCCTTGAAATAAAGATGAGGAGAATAAGATGGCTCAGCCACATCCTGTCCTGCGGATGCCCAGTGAAAGAATTCCGAAAGCTGCTCTAAGATGGACCCCAGTTGGGAAACGAAAGAGGGGCAGGCCAAAGACCACCTGGCGGAGGACAGTGATGGCAGAGCTGGAAGAGATGGGACTCACATGGGGTGAAGCAAGTGCCCAAGCTCAAGATCGTGACAAGTGGAGAAAACTTATTGCAGCCATATGTCCCACCGGAAACGAAGTGGATAAGTAAGTAAGTCTGTCAATTTGTCAGGTACAACAGATCTATTAAGGTCCCTGGAATGGAGGTTCTTAAAAAAAGCCCTAACTGGTAACTTGCCCAATATTAAACCCTAGCAAAATATATACTACAGTAGAACCTACTTTGGGTGACCAGTAGTATGTCAGCGACCACCTGCCATTATCAAAATAAAAATGAAAGGCAATATATCAGGTGAAAGTTAATTTAATTATTGACAAATGAATGACCATTTCTGACAAATTCATAGATGAGCATCCATGGTATCACACGTCATGTGCACCAACCAGAGTCGGTATAAAAAACACATTATCACCAGTCAGTAATGGTTGTGTACACCTCTGACTTATAAACACACCAGACACTTGCACATATTGTGAATGAGATGAGAGTACAAACTCGATCATGACTGATCTGATCCCATTCCTGGACAAAAATGTGACACCAAATTTCTTTTTCTTTTTGTTATAGTATATAAACCATAGCAATTTAGTGTTTACATGTATTTACCATTACAACACAGACGTATTTCCCCCAATATAAGTAAAAATGTCAAGACATAATACAAATTCGCTTTGTGGGTAGCAACTGCACATGTGATCATTCGATTCAGAAAGAGAAGTTTTTTATCTGTACATAGCAAAAACTGATTACACATGTCAAGGCAACCTTTTTTATCAAATTAAATAAATGATAAATAAATCAACAACTCAGCGAACCAAATTAGACAAGATCATTTTTTGCCAGAATATTATTTTTCTGTAGGCCTACCGTGCGGTAAATCTGAAAAATAAAATAAAGAAACAGACAGCTGAAACACTACTATAAACTTTGGCGGTTATAGTATGTGTGGAACAATGAATGGGGATTAGGTCATGCACAGCTTAAAATGTAATAACATGGTGGCATGATATTTATTCACAAAAAATCAATTCATAGACACCGAATGATTGACAAAATATTTGAGAAGAAGTCAAGAGAGGGAGCAATATTGTACCCACTAAGTGGGTTTCCAAGATGGTGTGCTGAAGTCTCGATCTCATCTCTGGATCATATATGCCAAGAGACAAGGTCTTGGCTTCAATACACCATCCCAGAAACCTATATATATGTAATATGTTCAAAATTTTGGCACAGTGCATTTTATGGATTCAATTCCTGGACGACAGTAGGTCAGGGAAAACACTTTTTGCTGCTAATTTCACATGAAGAATGAGGCAAAAATTCTGCCCCAAAAGGCTTTGAATTAAACACTGGTGGATTTGTACTAAAACACCCAAAGATTGGAAATTCCACTCAAGCATTTTGGATAAATAGTGCAAACCTATATTTAGACAATGGCCCTCCACGTTATTTATGTATTTGTGTTTAATCCCCTGCACTGTGTCAAAATGGCAGAGTTTTCAGCAACAAATATTTCCCATAATGCAGTTTGATATTTAATCAAAAGATATAACTGGATAAATTCATGGTTAAACAAGAGAAAAACAGAGTGATTGGAGAAACTTCTGAAGCAATACCAGAGAACTAGGGGTTAAAGTCACTTTCTGCATTCATGGCTTTGTCATGACTGCAACGCAGGTATAAAGTCAAAGTTTAGCCAATCATTTATAACTATACTGTCCACTTCAGAGGACTTTCATTGACTCTGGCATTGGTTTACAGGTCCTATTTACCAGTAAAACAACTTGTTAACTGCAGCCGACAAGCAATGCTTCACTTCACACAGAGTTACAGACATTCAAGTCAGGTTGGAACAAGAGGTTCACATCAGAGATTAAGTTATGGTGGCTAATAAGCAATCGAAAGTACTAAAACTAGGGAAGAGAGGCTAAACGCAAATTTGGTAAACAAGAAAACAATCTAAGGGGCATAACTCCTGTAATGAGCCCAAATATTGACAGAGGGGCTTCATTTTAACAAACTTATATCTGTGCCCCCCCCCCCCCCCTCCCACCCCTGGATGTTGTATACGAAATGTCTAAAGATTCTAATCATTGGTTCTAAAAAAAAAAAAAACATTTTAAGTTTTGCAAATATGCTGAGCCAGCATTTTTTCGACGCTCTCTACAGAACACTGTTACAACCGATGGCAATTTATTTACCATTCATTTCTATGGGTCCAAAGAATGCTTCATACCAAATAACAGTTCTCTGTTCCATGGGGTTTGGGAAATATTGGAGTTAGAAATTATTTCTATTTTTAGCTTCTGGGGTTTCCACAGGGACACAGAGAAAAATGCTTTTTTGCATGAATCAAGTACTTATGACCCAATAATATCACAAACCAAATTTGATTCAAATCATACCATCAGTTCAGAAAAAAGAAATTTTGGACAGTGCCAAAAATCTTTCCCCTCCCATTACAAAGACGAATATTGCTTCACGAACTTCCTTTGAACAAACCTGAATCTACACCTCAAAAGGAAGCTTCATACCAAACATCAAGTCATTGTACCAGCTGGTTCATGAAAAGATTTTAAAAAAAATTTGGAGCACTTTCCCCATCCCCTCCATATGGGGCTGGGCACGTCGTGTTGAACAAAGAGATTAGATAAGCTCCACTTGACTTTGTCAAGGTGAGTTAAAAACGTGTCTCCATCACCGTCAGCTTGGGTGGGTAGGTTGCCATGAATAAACAACACTCAACAACAACAAAAATTTCTTGAATGTTTAGTTTCCCGACACCTCTCAATCTTTGATCACTTTTTAATCCTTTACCCAACATAACTGGCCAAAACCGGCCAGAACTATTCACAAACATCACCATTCAATTTTCATCAATTTTTTCATTTTTTGTCTTAAAAACACAGCTTATGACTCCTCATTGGAAATAGCTCAATGAGCTCATTCCAATGAGGGGTCAAAAGCTATGTTTTTGACACAAAAAATGAACAAAAATTAGTTATTCAAGAATCAAGTGTCGTCTGCCTTTTGTTTTAAGTAAAGGGGTTAAACAATATACTTTGATGTATGCTGAAAATGAATATATTGATGATGTGTACACATTTCTCATGGCAATAAAAACTGAATATTTACAATATATTTTAGTTATTAGTAACAAAAAACATGTGCCGAGAGTGGAAACTTGATATACCAGTAGTGTTATTAGTTTTCATGTAAGGTAAGCCATGGCGTACGATGAAGTGAAAGCTGTTATTCAACAGCATAACAGTTTTCACGTCATAAAACATCATGGCTTGGGAAGTTATTATGTTGATTGATTTGATGCCATCGTGGGGGTGGAGCAGTTTGAGCGGTGATGTTTTTGGCTGACATTCTAGCAATTCATTTGTGTGACTAACCAAAAGAGCTGGTGAGTTCAGTGGTTTGTAAAACAATTCTGATTTTTTTTTGCAAAAAGAAAACCAAAACCCGTGATTTTAGAGAAAACCAAATATCACAATTTTTGAAAAAAATGAACTAGTTCTTACTACATACGGTGACATTCACATTCAAACAATATCAGAAACGAGTCATTTGTTTTTGTCTCCTGAAGGTTATATTTAGCTCTGTACATGTAAGAATTCAATAAAATTACAAGCATACACTTAAAGCATCAATAGAAAATACATATGTTACATATATTAGAAAACATTGATATTTTTATGTTTATGCGCTAACTTGAGGAAAGCAGTCATCAGATTTCATTAACATTTTTAAAATTGGTTCGGACGAGTTTGAAGAAACCTTGATAAAAACTGATAATATTACTGAACTTTTTTTATGTTTTATTAGAAATTTTAATGATCATGTGATAACTTGTGCATTAATTACGGTGGAGCCCACTTAATTGGAGATCTCTTAATTGAATAACACTGGTAACTGAATATAATTTCAAAAAACAAAAAAGCCTTCTTGCACTCACGGCACATAATACATCACCACCCATGCCATTCTATAGATTATGAGGCCTAAAACATAAAACAAACCAAGAACATGAACTTTTTGATGACAAAGAAATAATTACAAAAATAAAAAATAAAATAAAAAACCACCCGCCCGCTTGCAATTTTACAAAATGAAAGTGTCAATGACACTGTAGCTTAACTTGTGTGTTGTGTTTGATGAAAAAGATAATGTTCAATGTTTATGAAAGGATTATGAAATAAGACAAGAATTGTGATAATTGGGAATATGTTCATTTCTGTTCCCTGTATGCTATGTTTTTGATAAAAATAATATGAGGGGTACACTGTACTAAAGAGCTGAGGGGTGGGTTAATGTGACCTCACAGTTAATGTATGTGGCCCTCAGAATTAATGTATATCAACAAAAGTTACCAAGTTACAGTGAAATTATTCCAAAACGAGTCATCCTATCAAGTTACATTGAAATCCCTTCATAAATATGGCCTGTAGACTGTGCTAAAGGTTTTTGGGCTTCGTCCAAAGGGGACGTTCTCATCTAGACATTATATGAAGTCAACCAAAGGGGACGTTCTCATCTAGACATTATATGAAGTCAACCTACCAAGTTACAATAAAATCCCTTCATAAATATGACCTGTAGACTGTGCTAAAGGTTTTGGACTTTGGGCTCGGACAGCCATCATGGTTGAATGATCGCAACCAAAAATGGACATTCTCATCTGGGCATCATCTGGAGTGATCCTACGAAGTTCAATGAAATCCCTTCATAAATATGACCTGTAGACTTTGCTCAAGGTTTTCGGGCTTCAGGCCCCTGAAGCCGTCACAGTTGACCAATCACAACCAAAAGGGGATGTCATCATCTAGGCATTATATGGAGACAAACTTACAGGTTACAATGAAATCCTTCCATAAATATGACCTATAGGCTATGATAAAGGTTTTGGGGTTTTGGGCTCGGGCAGCCATCAAGGCTGAATGATCGCGACCAAAAGGGGACGTTCTCATCTAGACATTATTTGAGTCATCCTACCAAGGTACAATGAAATCAATGAAATCCCTTCATAAATATCACCTGTAGACTGTGCTAAAGGTTTTTGGGCTTCAGGCCCCTGTAGCCATCACAGTTGCCTAATGGTGTCCAACCAAAAAGGGCTGTTCTCATCTAGACATTATATGAAGTCAACCTACCAAGTTACAATGAAATCCCTTCATAAATATGACCTGAAGACTGTGCTAAAGGTTTTCGGGCTTCGGGCTCGGCAGCCATCATGGTTGAATGATCGCAACCAAAAGGGGAATTCTCATCTGGATATCATCTGAAGTGGTCCTACGAAGTTACAATGAAATCCATTCATAAATATGACATGTAGACTGTGCTCAAGATTTTCGGGCTTTGGGCACCTGTAGCCATCACAGTCGACCAATCATGACCAAAAGGGGATGTCATCATCTAGGCATTATATGGAGTCAACCTAACAAGTTACAATTATTTATTTATTTATTGGTGTTTAAGGTCACATATTTTTGCACAATGGCTAATCATGACCATGACAGTTTTATGGGTGAAGGAAGCCGGAGTACCCGGAGAGAACCACCGAGCAATGGCGAGCAACTGTCAGCTCCCCAACATACTAACTCTACACAAGCAGGGTTAGCACTGGTTGAAGACAAGTGCACCATCGACGCATAGTACGCCTTAGTACACAGCGTCACCGTGCCCCCACGTGGGCAATGGGGTGAAGTGTCTTGCCCAAGGACACAACGCGGTTGCCGTAGGAGGGATTCGAACCGAGGACCTCTCGGCTTGCAGCCTGCACCTCTACCTACTGAGCCACCATGCCCCCAACAAGTTACAATGAAATCCTTTCATAAATATGACCCGTAGACTATGCTAAAGGTTTTTGGGCTCGGGCAGCCATCAAGGCTGAATGATCACGACCAAAAGGGGACATTCTTATCTAGACATTATTTGGAGTCATCCTACCAAGCCACAATGAAATCCCTTCATAATTATAAACTGTAGACTGTTCTAAAGGTTTTCGGGCTTCTGGCCCCTGTAGCTGTCACAGTTGCCCAATCGTGTTTAAAAGGGGACATTCTCATCTAGACATTATATGAAGTCAAACCTACTAAGTTACAATGAAATCCCTTCATAAATATGACCTGTAGACTGTGCTAAAGGTATTCGGGGTTCGGCAGCCATAATGGTTGAATGATCACAACTAAAAGGGGACATTCTCATCTAGACATTATTTGGAGTCATCCTACCAAGTTACAATGAAATCCCTTCATAAATATGACCTGTAGACTGTGCTAAAGGTTTTTGGACATTCTCATCTGGATATCATCTGGAGTGATCCTACAAAGTTACATTGAAATCCCTTCATAAATATGACCTGTAGACTGTGCTCAAGATTTTCGGGCTTCAGGCACCTGTAGCCATCACAGCTGATCAATCATGACCAAAAGGGGATGTCATCATCTAGGCATTATATGGAGTCAACCTAACAAGTTGCACTGAAATCCTTCCATAAATATGACCTATAGACTATGCTAAAGGTCTTTGGGCTCGGGCAGCCATAAAGGCTGAATGATCGCGACCAAAATGGGATGTTCTCATCTAAACATTATTTGGAGTCATCCTACCGAGTTACAATGAAATCCCTTCATAAATATGACCTGTAGACTGTGCTAAAGGTTTTTGGGCTTCGGGCTCGGGCAGCCATCATGGTTAAATGATCGCAACCAAAGGGGACAATCTCATCTGGGCATCATCTGGAGTGATCTTACGAAGTTACAATGAAATCCCTTCATAAATATGACCTGTAGACTGTGCGCAAGGTTTTCGGGCACCTGTAGCCATCACAGTTGACTATTCACGACCAAAAGGGGATGTCATCATCTAGGCATTATATGGAGTCAACTTAACAGGTTACAATGGAATCCTTCCATAAATATGACCTTTTGCCTATGCTAAAGGTTTTTGGGCTCAGGCACCCATCAAGGCTGAATCGCGCCTGTAGACTGTGCTAAAGGTTTTCTGTAGCCATCACAGTTGCCCAATCACGTCCAAAAGGGGACTTTCTCATCTCGACATTATATGAAGTCAACCCACCAAGTTACAATGAAATTCCTCAATAAATATGACCTGTAGACTGTGCTAATGGTTTTGGGGTTTTGGGCTCGGGCAGTCGTCACGGTTGGCAGATCACGCCCAAATGGGAAATTCTCATCTAGACATCATAAGGAGTCATCCTATCAAGTTACAATGAAATCCCTCCATATTAAACATGACCTGCAGACTGTGCTAAAGGTTTTTGGGCAGCCATCACGGTTGACAGATCATGCCCAAAAGGGGACGTTCTCATCTAGGCATTATACAGAGGCATCCTACCAAGTTACAATGAAATCCCTTCAGAAATACGACCTGTAGACTGTGCTAATGGTTTTCGTGTTTTGGGCTCCGGCAGCCATACTGATTGACCGATCGCGACCAAAAGGGGACGTTCTCATCTAGACATGACCCCAAACCTGCATATGAAATTTTGTGACGATCAGACAAGAACTGTGGGGTGTAGCCCGTGCTAAAGGAAAATGTGAACAGACTAACAGACTTCCGCACGCGTGATGGCAATAGCTTATCTTGACTTTGTCAAGTTAAGCTAAAAATGTCTGAGAAACAGAAGATCTTCCTTGTGAGGCCTTATGGAAAGTCATTAGTTTCAGCTAACAGACATCAAGGTTGAATATGAGTGTGCTTGCTTTGAACTTGAGTGTTTAAATGGCAATCCAACCATCACATACAACCTTCCAACCTTCATTATCACTAAATCACTCACAGAGTGGAAATTCCACCCAAGCAATAATTGCAAATTTGTTGCAAAGCAAAACAAACACAAGCAAAGTTCCAGCCAATGGACCTCCGGGTTAGCCCGCAGATCCATTGACCGAAACATTACTTGTGGTTCAGAATTTGATAGCGATACTTTGGGTGATAACTCCACTCCATGGGTGATTTAGTTACAATCCACTCTCCAGGTACGGTACATGTGCAAACAGTGGAACCCTGTTAAATGAAAAAACATTTTGCCAATGAAGAATATTCCAAAAATTTGAATGTTCAATCAAGCAGAATTTGGGCATTTTGCTACATTTTGGTGATAAATCAGACCTTAAATCAGAGTGGTCCAAATTGGGGACATCAGAGACTTGCCAAGTTAACTGTTGTTCAGGACCATTAACAATTTCTGTTGTAATATTCACTATCCAAAAAGCCATTTTGGGACTTTTCATTTTTCACTTCTTGTTGGTGCATCAGAATACCCATTAACCATATGGGACCTTATTTTAACTGAGCATTTTTGGCTTTGACAGAACAAGTGTCCTGACCTGCAGTCTTCAGTGAACTCAAAGTTACATTATAAGTACAGTGGAACCCTGATAACTGAATAGCCACTTTGCCACGGAAAACTATTCAATTAACAGGAGTATTTAATTAATTGGGATTGTGTCACTTTCCTGTAATCTAGAGATAAACTTAGCATTTATTCTTTTATATCTTGTGTGACAGAGCTCCATGAGCTCTGTCAAACAAGATATAATAGATTAAATGCCTGTATTGGATGTACTGAGGCCAAATAGGTCTATAAACAAGGGAAAACTGGAGAGAGTCGGGGTAATTTCTCAACAGGTTACAAGATTTTTTATTCAATTAACAGGAGTTTACTCTATAACCTATATTCAATTAACAGGTCAAATTTGTGCTGGGGGTATGATAAATGGTTTTGTGTTGGGAAATTATATTCAATTAACAGGGTTATTCAGTTAAGAGATATCCAATTAAGTGGGCTCCACTGTACCTTGGTAGTTGTTTCTTGGAAAGTCTTGGCTGCCTATATAGGCAGCCAAGACTTGTGGAGAAACAACTGCAAAGCCACTGGATGGAGACTCTCAGTGTGTATTAAAACATTTTTTATTTATTTATTTGTTGGTGTTTAAGGTTACATATTTTGGCACAATGGCTAATCGTGACCTCAATATGGATATAAAGTCAAGTCCAGCCAAATGTTTATATCCATGTTGCCCATTTTAAAGAACTTCCACCCCAGAGCCAGGTCCTATTTTACCAGTAAAACAGAGCTGGTTTACCACAGCAAGCCAGAACAACTTCACTTCGCAGGTTCAAAATGTAGTTAAATCACTCCTTATGAAATTGGGCAAAAAAGCATAAAAATAAACCAAGCTATCTGTTCTGTCCTCCAATTTGGAACCTTCCTGCAATAAGTGTAGTTTGGTAACACCAATCAGTAGGTTTTGTGGAATTTAAAGGGCTGGATAAATTGTATATTTATTATTTTATATCTTGTCAAGATCACTATGAAAGAGATCAGCTCACGAAAACCTGCCAAACAAGACATAGCAGGTGAAATGCTTATGCTGTAAATGCATTGTACTGATTCAGAAGAGTTCTGTAGAGCTAGAGAATTCTTCATGTAAATGTTTGACAATATCTTGAATTCAGTTAACAGTGATTTACTTTATAACCTTTGTGCTCTTAACAAGTCAAATTTATACAAAGGCATGTTTTTTATTCGGAAAATTATATGTTGTCAACTAGTGTATATCCAATAAACTGGGACCCACTTTATTGAGTGGATTTTGCTGACTGTTTATAAACAGGGTCAAAACATTACAGGAGGCACCTACATTTCAACTAAACAATACAAATGAACTTTCAAGTATCATAATTATCCATACAAGTATCTCTTGTTCATATAAAGTACTTTTATCAGGAAATGTTATCCATAAGACATCAAGAAATATTAATAGCAGTCAGACCTGTTAAATCTCCCAATTTCTCTGGGAGCCTCCAGATTTGATGTTCCACCCTCACACTAACATTCTATTTTCTCCCTCTTTGAGACTTTTCAAAATTTAGGTATTCAGGACTACATTTGTATAAAAACTTGGCCCCCTTCAAAATGATGTCAAAATATTTAAATTGTATGCAACAAATGTTTCTCATCATCCAACTAGCAATTTAACTATTTTAATCTTGTTTGGAAGAGCTCATTAGCCAATACATTACTTAATCGAGTGTAGAGAAATCAAAACCAAGGAGGTGCGAAAGGTGATCTCAAAATTAAAGAATGGAAAAGCGTGAGGGGTGGACGAAATTCCTAACAAGTTTATCAAAAAAGGAGGAGAGGAACTCTGTGAAAGCCTAACTGCCCTATTCAATTTAGACATAGAAAAACAAGAGGTTCCAAAAGAGTGGAGAGAAAGCAAAGTGACATTTTTTCACAACTAGAGTGACGTCGTCATGCAGCCCAACTGTCCCAACAATAGCAATGCTTTGACACAAAATAGTCAGAGCCATTTTTATTAACCATTTACCTAACGAATCTGCCATATCTGCACTCGTGATATACAAAATTTGCTATTCAAATTTTATTTTTTCATTTCTCTACTCCAAAACATACCTCATGACCTATTAATGGAACAAACTTGATGAGCTTGTTGCAAAAAGCACTAATAAGCCATGGTTAGAAGTAAAAAATGAAAAAATCTGATGTTTCAGAAAAATAATTTGTACTGCTGGCTTCAGCTTGTGTTAGGTAAAGGATTAAAGATGCAGTACATAAAGCAATGTTGGGCTATAGGAGTCAATTTTCTTTTTTGCATGTAATAACTCCCAATCCTTCAAAATGCATTTTGGGAATAATTGCCTAAGTGACACATGTGTGTGTGTGTGTGTGTGTGTGTGTGGGGGTGGGGGGGGGGGAGAGGGGGGGGGGGAGGAGGATTGTGGTGGTGTGTTATAGCAATCAATTTTTGTTTGTTTGCATTTAGTAACTCCAAACCCTTCAAAATATTTGGTATGTAGTGGTGGTGTGTTATAGTAGTCTATTTTTGTTTGTTTGCATTTAATATTTAATAACTCAAATCCTTCAAAACGCATTTTTTTAAAAAACAGCCTAAACGGCCCCCGGGAGTAGGGCGGGGGGGGGGGGGGGGGGGGGGATTGTGGGAGTTGTGGAACCTATATTCAAACTTGACCTGTATTACTAGCTGGAAAATACACATATCAACTTTGGTTGAAATCAAATAATCTAAACTGGAGTTATCGGTTGGAAACCAATTGTTTTCCGACAGATGGATGGATCGACGGATGGATGGACGGACAGACGGACGGACGAAAGTCATGACTATAGCCCTGACTGTAAACATTCAAGCTAAAAATGCATTTCGTACCAAAGAAAAAATATTGTTTAAATGGCCCTGGGTGAGGAGGAGGTGGGGAGGGGTGGGGGTGGGGGAGGGGTTTTTGGGGTGTTAGGGGTGTCCATTTTTTTTCCACATGTGGTCAGTCTAAATCCTTCGGAATGCATTTTGAGCAAAGAGAAAAAAAAAAATGTCTAATTGGCACTGGCGGGGGGGGGGGGGTTTGTCTGGGTTTTTAAACCACAAATTTTGAGCAAAACTGTAAAAATGCATTTTTGACGAAAGAAAAAAAAGTGCCTAATTGGCCTGGGGGGGGGGGGGGGGAGAGGGGAGGGGTTATGTGAGTTTAAAAAAAGTTCTGCATGTAGTGACTGTAAATAGTTGAAAATGCATATTGGAGGAAAGAAGAAAAAAATGCCTAATTGGCAGGGGCTGGGCAGGGCAATAAATTCAACAATTTTCATTGGATAATTGTGGTCATCAAACTTGACCTAGAGACATGTACTGAAAAGAACTGAAATCCATTAACTGTTGTTTAAGTTATGGCATAAAGAAAGTTTGGACAGACGGATGGACTGGCGGATGGATGGACTGACAGATGGATGGACTGACAGATAGACGGACAGAGCTCTGTGCTATATCCCTCCCTTGTGGGAGAGGATAAAAAGTAACAAAGTATGTGGTAAAAGCCTAATTTGAAATTTAGAGAAACTAAGTTCGAAAAGCATTGTGAAAAGGGTTATATTAATGCAAAATTTATTTGAAACCACTGTGTACAGCTTCAGTAGACCTTGCCCGAAATGAAAAAAAGAAATGATGTTGTAACAGAGTGTTTGGAGAATGAAAGGTAGAACCTTGAAAAGCAGACTTTAATCCAAAACTTTAAGCTGGGAATACAAAGTAAAATTGATTGGCAAAAAAAGGTTAAATACTTCCTGAAACCAATAAAAGAAATCATTGATGTAAATGGAATCATTAAGTTGTATTGACCAAGCAAGAATTACAGTAAGAAAGTATGTGGCAAAGTCTAATTTCAAATACAAAGAAAGTAAGTTTGAAAACATGTTCAAAAGGGGTTAAAATCATGCTGATATTAATGAAAATCACTGTAGAAATGTTCAGTAGATAGTAGACACTCTCCCAAATAAGAAGCAGTGACATTCCACTAAATTGTTTGAAGAATTAAAGGTGTAATTTTAACCCCCCCCCCCCCCCCTTCCCCCCACCAAATAAAAAACTTTAACCAAAAACTTTAACCTGGAAGTTGTAAGTTAAATTGCCATACAAAAAAGGGTTAACTATTTCCCAAAATAACATGAAACATAAAAAAAAACATAATGAGAATAATACAATCAATAGTAATATTAATTTAAAAGAAAAATAAACAAAAAACTTTAAGGTTGACTAAAAAACTTTAACCACAAACTTTAACCAAAACTCCAAATGTTAACAGACGGACAGACGAAAGTCATGACTAAACGGAGAAAAAAAAACACTGGAACCTTCAGTACAAAACTTTAACCACAAACTTTAACCAAAACTCTAAATGTTAACAGACAGATGGACGGACAGACAGATGAAAGTCATGACGATAGCCCTCACTGTAAACAGTCAGGCTGAAAAAGGGGAAAAGGACGTTTTGGATAATTATCGAGGAATCTCTGTCAGTAGTAACATTGGAAAAGTTTTCTGTATAGTCCTGTATGGGAGATTAGAGGAGGTGATTGAGAAGGGTTTTTGGGGAGAGATTCAGAATGGCTTCAGGAAGGGAAGGAGAGTCACTGACCATCTTTTCACACTATTCCAAATGAAAGAATCCGCGAAAGTTTATGGCTTTTTTGGATGTTAAAAAGGCATACGATAGAGTATGGAGGGAAGGCATGTGGCGAAAGCTTGAGGCACTGGGCTTGGGAGGCGAGTTTGTTCGGATTCTGAAAGCATTATATAAAGATGTACAGAGTGAACTTAGGCTGGGTAACATAACAACAAAACATGCGCCTTTGGAGATAGGCCTAAAACAGGGGAGTATCCTTTCGCCAATTCTTTTTGCACTGTACATCAAAGTTTAGGAGATGAACTCCAGCATAGCGAAGAGGGGGTAGCAGTTAGGGACTTGACGATCCCAGGGCTATTTTTTGCAGACGATATTGTGCTCGTGTCAGAAAGCAAAGAGGGACTATCGAAAATGCTGGGAATTGTTGGGAAATAAGGGAACAAATGGAGACTCGAACTAAATGAAAGCAAGAACAAAGTTATACCAGTGAGCCGCAAAGTGGACCCCACACGAAGGTGGAGAGTGGGGGAGTTCTGTTTTCCAGAAGGTAGCAGCATTGCAGCAAACTTCTTAGTGTAGGAGAGACAGGTGACTACGAGTATTTGGGGGTACATATAAACATCACTGGAAGAGGCATCTACTGAAACCACACAAATAAATTGATTCTGAAGAGGAGGCGAATCCTTAACCAAATGAAACTTATATGGAGAAACAGTTTGGGAAATGGTGGGTCTGCCAAGTATAACATATGGTACAGAAGTGGTACCCCTAAACCAAACAGCTGTAAAGAATTTGGAATCCCTGCAGAACAAAGCAGGTCGATGGATAGCTGGGTCGAGTAATGCAACGGCACTAGAAACAATCAGGGGGGTGCTTTGATGGATGAGGATCAAGGACAGGATAGACTTATTGAAACACGGTTATCTTAATTATTTGGTAAATCTCCCCGCCAGTTGATGGTGTAAAGTAATGTTCCAGACTATTTGCAACTCAAATACAAAGACAGGGTGGCTGGTTCAAGTGAGGGAGCTAATAGAGAAGTACTCATTGGAGATCGCGGACCTAGACATAGGGGCAAACCAGGGTAAAAAAATGAATCGTCAGAGGAAGGGTCATGGAGGATGGTAGCCTTAATTGGCAAGAGGGAGTCAAATCAAAGAGGTCTCTGGGTGGCCTGCGTGATAAAGAGAAGCCAGGTTTTGAGGAGTACACCCATCTCTTTGATTATTCTAAGACGAAGAGGGGCACAACTCTGGTAAAAAAAAAAGACTGATCAAAACTATAATCGCAGGTGCACAGGTTCCCGTGGTAGTGAACATCCATACCAGGTTTCAAAGGAATCGGCCCATAAACATCTGAGAAAATCTCCGGACAAAATTCAGGCATTCTAAGATGAAGGGGCATAACTCTGGCAAAAAAAGTCTGAGCAAAATTATAATTGCTGATGCACTTGTTCCCATGGTAGTGAACATCCATACCAAGTTTCAACAGAATTGAACAATAAACATCCCAGAAAATCTCCGGACAAATTTCAGGCATTCTAAGATGAAGGGGCATAACTCTGACAAAAAAAAAATTCCAATCAAAACTATAATCGCTGGTGCACAGGTTCCCATGGTAGTGAATACCCATACCAAGTTTCAAAGGAATCGACCCGTAAACATCTGAGAAAATCTCTGGACAAACTTCTAGCATTCTAAGACATGAGAAAAAGGGGCATAACTGTGGCAAAAATAGTCCGACCAGAACTATAATCGCAGGAGCACAGGTTCCCATGGTGGTGAATACTCAACCAAATATCGATGACAATGGTCCATAAATGTCTCGAGAAAATCTCCAGACAAAATTATGTCTACGGACGGATGGATGGATGTACAGACAGACTGATGGACAGATGGACGGACAGACAAACAAGGTGATTCCAGTACTAAAAATTTATGCCGGACATTTCACGAAATGCAAAATGTAGGCATTGTAGCACAAGATACGTAACACACTGTTTAAGTGGTATCCTGAGAATGCATGATGTTTGATTAGGCTTTTCCCTCTGGAAAAGACTATTGTATTTCTACGGATTATTATTTTTAGGCTTTTCCCTCTGGAAAAGACTATTGTTTTTCTACGGATTATTATTTTTTTTTTTTTTTTTTTTTTTTTAGGCTTTTCCCTCTGGAAAAGACTATTGTTTTTCTACGGATTATTATTTTTTTTTTTTTTTTTTTTTTTTTTTTGGGGTTTTTTTTTTTTTTTTTTTTTTTTTTCCACACATTTTGTCTGTACGATTCAGAAGCCATTTTCGAACCGATTTTCACGAAATTTTGCACACGCATAGAGGGGCAAAAAATCTAAAAATGTACCGAAGCGGAATTTTCGATTTAACCCCTATTTCGCCAGAATTGGCAAAAAACTGTCAAAATTGGGGTTTATCGGCACTTTCTCGAAACACGTCTTTAGGATTTTTTTTAAACATCCATCATTACTAGACCTACCTATGACACAACCTTTGATACACACGACATATTTGGCGATGCATATGGTAACCCTCCACAGGCTGCCAAACATCGAAATTTTGATGAAATGGGCCGGTTTCAGACCCCCACAACACCCAAACAATACCCGAGTGGTAAACATAACTTCCTTTATTGGAAGTGGAATTCACCGAGGATCATTTTTGTAAGTAATAAGGGTGTTCAGAAAACCAAGTGTTAACCCGTTTTGGGCTGGTTAAACAGCAATACCCCAAAAAAGCTCAAAACTTCATGTTTTCTGTGGATTTCTCTAAACGAGTCTTGTAGATTTTCAAGAAAAATTGGTCACTCTCAGGTCTTGGTGTGACATTACAAGTTGCATGGATAAAATATTCCGGTCAGCATTAGTTAACCCTCCCCGAGCTGCTAAACGTAAAAATTGTGATAAAATGGGCTGTTTTTAGACACCAACAGCACCCAAACGATATACCACAGAGAAAGGGGCCTTCATTTATCGGACACAAAATTGATCGGAAAATATTTTTGAAAGTGGTAAGGGTATTCAAAATTTGACGTCTTAACCCATTTGGGGCTGGTTAAAGAGAGATACCCATTAAAATCTTAAAATACCCGTTTTCTGTGGATTTCTCTAACAACATCTTGTAGGTTTTCAAGAAAAATCGGCTATTTGCAGGTCTTGGTGTGACATTACAAGTCGCATGAACAAAATATAGCATTAGTTAACCCTCCCCGGGCTGCTGAAGGTCAAAATTGCGATAAAATGGGCTGTTTTTGCACACCAACAGCACCCAAAGGGTACACCACAAAGACAAGTTCCTTCTTTTATCGCGCGTACAATTTATATGGAAACATTTTTGTAAGTAGTAAGGGTATTCAAAAGTCGACATCTTAACCCATTTTGGGCAGGCTAAAGAGAGATATCCCTTGAAAGCTTTAAATTCCCATTTTCTGTGAATTTCCCTAACGGTAACTTGTAGGGTTTCAAGACAAATTGACTATTCGTAGGTGTTTATGTGACATTAACCATCTACAAGCTGCCAAGCATCGTAATGTTGTTAACATGGGGACTGTTTTCAGACACGCACAGCACCTAATGTATACATGAGAGATAAACATAATCTCCTTTGTTTGAAGTGGAATTCACAGAGGACCATTTTTGTAAGTAATAAAGGTATTCAAAAAGCCAAGCGTTAACCCCTGTTGGGGAGGTTAACAGGGATACCCATCAAAAGCTTAAAAATCGTTTTCCCTGGATTTCTTTACAAACATTTTGTGGGGTTTTCAAGAGAAAATGGCCGTTGATAGGTCTTGGTGTCATATGACCAGTTGCATGGATCAATTATTCTGGTAGGCATTTGTTAACCCTTCATGGGCTTTTACCGGATGCAAAACTGATAGGGAAACATTGATATTGATATTAACCCATTCTACCATTAATGATGGGTTTTACTTAAACATTTTTTTATCAAAACCAAACCGAATCATTTGAGACTACTATACTCACCTTTCTCATAACATCAATGAAGGAACTTTTGTGAGACAGTTAAAAACAATTCATCAGACACTGTGGGGGTCAAGAAAAATCATGGAATCTAATTGGTGTTTAAGGTTTGTAAGTAGTAAGGGTATTTAAAAGAATGAAACTTAACCCATTTTGAACTGGATAAGGAGAGATGCCCCTTAAACGCTTAAAATTTACATTTTCGTGGATTTCGCTAACTGCTTGTTGGGGATTTTCAAGAACAATTTGACATTGGCAGGTCTTACAAATTGCATAGATAGAATATTCCGCTAGTCGTTTGTTAATCCCTCTACCGGCTGCTAAACGTCAAAATTTTAATAAAATCGGCTGTTTTCGGGCAGCAAAATGGGTATGCAATAGATAAACATGACCTCTTTTATCAGATTTAGAATTCCTGGGGGATAATGTATGATAGTATTAAGGGTATTCAAGGGAGCGCGGTGGCTCAGTGGTAGACTGTTGTACTTCTATGCTAGAGGTCCCGAGTTCGATCCCCGTCCGGGACGACTCACGTTGTGTCCTTGGGCAAGGCACTTTGGTCCGGTTGCCGACATAGGGGCACGATGTCCCCGTGTACTAAGGCATACTGCACGTCGATGGTGCACATGTCTTCAACCTCTGTAACCCTGCCTGAGCGGAGCCTGAACAGAGTGAGAATGTTGAGGAGCTGACAGTTGCTCGTCGATGCTTGGTGGTTCTCTCCGGGTACTCCGGCTTCCTCCACCTCTAAAACTGTCACGGTCACGATTAGCCATTGTGCAGAAGTATGTGACCTTAAACACCAATAAATAAATAAATAAATAAATAAATAAATAAATCAATAAATAAATAAATAAATAAATAAATAAATAAGGGTATTCAAAAACCCAAGCCTTAACCCTGTTTTGTCGGATTAAAGACAGACAGCCCATGCCGTGTACGCTGCCTACATTACTTGTAAAATCGACACCCCCCACTACATCTTCTGCGAGGTGCGGTTTCGGACCCGACCACCTGACGGTTCTGACCACATCAAATAACACACCTTCGTTGTATTTAGCAGCAAGAAATTTCCCCAAGAAGCAAAGACAAAAATACGTCTGCGGAAAATAATGGCAAATATTTTATTTAGCCTGTATTTTGTCCGTATAGAAAATTTCTCACCCACATATACCTAAAAATGATTCAATGATACAATTGGACATATTTCTCTCATAAAACGTGAAAAAACACTTGATTTATTGCATTTTAGGATTGCGCATGTATATTCTTAGAAGATTCTCTGTCTGTTATTAAACTACGGCGTGTCTTTGATCTCGTTTGGGACGATCAGTGATTAGCACCTTTTCGACAAGAGCCATCGAAATAGAAAATAAAAAAAAATAATCAAATTTCATTAAAATTTTTTACAGAATCGTGTTTTTCAGAAAATGCTTTCGCGATTGCGTGTGTCGTTTTCAAAATTCGGATCAGTAAGCACGAAATTATAAATATGTTGTTGTCAATAACAAAATTGAAAGCATGTCCGTCAAACTTGCATGACGTCAGAACTCGACTCGGGTAAAATACTGCGGTGTGGTGAAAGGACGAGAGTAAGAAACGCTGATATCGCAGTAGGCTTTAAAATGTCGATGGAATGGTCCTAAAATCAAGTTTGTTTTTGCAGCTTTATTGCAAAACAGTTTCCCGTTGTTTCTTGTTGAAATGTTATTTCCATCAAGGCCAAGTACCAGTGGGATAGGACACCTGCCCCATGAACAACTGTCTGCTATTAAAATTAATTAGCGGGGACATCCCCCCCCCCCCCCCCCCCCCATGCTGTTTATTTTACCTAGAACACCTGCACCCTGCTGTTTTTTTACCTAGGACACATGCCCCCCCCGCCCTACTGTTAGATTAGATTAAACATATTTTATTTGCCATTTGACAATGCAAATCAGGATTGGAGGACAAGTGCTTACCACTTAGAAGCCCTTCCGTTCCTGTACGGTGACTAATAATTTACAATATGGCAGAACGTATTCCATAAATAACAGAATCTAGCAAAATCAAAATATTATAAACATTATAGACAAACACAAATTAAACTGAGAGAGAGAGAGGAGAGAGAGAGAGAGAGAGAGAGAGAGAGAGAGAGAGAGATAAAAAAAATAAATAGAATTTACAAATACAAGAGGATCTTAAATGGAAAGAACATATCACCAATGTCTGCAACAAAGCAAGCTCCACACTAGGATTCCTCAGGCGCAACTTACAACATTGCCCTAGAGAATGCTGCAAGACCGCATATATAGCACTAGTTAGATCCATCATGGAATATGGCTCAATTATATGGGACCCCTATACACAAAATGAAATAAACAAACTAGAAGCTATACAAAGAAGAGGAGCAAGATTCATCACCAAGGATTACAAGTCAAGAGAAGAGGGATCCCTGACCAAAATGCTAAAAAATCTTGAACTACCACCACTACAAACTAGACGACAGCAAAAACGGCTGATTTTCTACTTTAAAGTTGTTGAGGGGCAGGTACCGGCACTCCCTCCAGGGGATCTTATCAAATTCCAAAGGCAGAAAAGACAAATCAGAGCTACAAGATATGACAACTTCGACACAAAAAACATCATAGAAAACCAAGTGAGAAACAACAAAAGAACAGTATCGGTACCACTTAGTAGAACTGAACAATACAAAAATTCACTGTTTGTACGTACAGCAATAGACTGGAACCATCTGGAAGACTCAATTGTGTGCGTCAGTAAAACTGAGGACTTCAAATCAAAGCTCCTCAGCCAGCGCTACTAGACCTGCGCAGACCACCCCGTCACATAATAGCCCAAAGGGAATCTGTGACGTACCCATACAGATACAGATACAGAATATAAAGAAAACATGAAATACAACATTAGATCCAGTGATGATGCCCGCCACCCACCCATTTGCATTCTGTAGGCTTTCGAAATTCGGATTCACAGTTCAATTCCAAGAATATTTTCTGTTATAAGGTTGCTGTAAAGTTTAACGCAGTCCCTGTCTCGGATGCATAAAGGTAGGTGCCGTCGAAAAAAAACTCTCATTTTTTTCAGAATTTTGCTGGTTTAAGTGACAATTTACTCCATTCCTAATTCATTGAGCGCTGAATGTTTTCTATGCCTGCATGCAGCAAGCGTAGCACGACAACTTCTGTTTTATACGTTATTATTAAAAATTTAACCCTTACAGATTTAGGAGTTCCCATGTGGGTACAGTCGGAATAATTGTTTTTTTTCGCAAAATCAGTCCCTGAATATATTGGTAACCGTGCAGTGGCCTTTTGGTGGTGAAACACGAGGCCGCAAATAGTTAAGGTCGAAAAGTTCATCAAATAGACAGATATAATGCCAAACTCAGCCGGTGACAGGTAAATAATGAATAGGAAAGTCGTTGAATTGAGAAGAAAGTAGGGACGAATCGTCCCCTCGGTTTCCACCTGATCCACGGTGTTTCCACGCGGTCTTGGCACTTGACAAAGATACTAAACTGTCGGGCAGGGACAGGAGAAAACATTCTGAGAATCTGAAGTTGCTGCCTTGTATGGTCGGGACATAATTGGCGTGTATCCGACATTGTATCTGTTCAGTTTGAATGTCAAATTAGCCAGACGACGGCTTTTTCGCCACCGGGTCGAGTTGTCAGTTTCTGCCGGTACGCTCTGAAATAAGCAGTTTAACTCCAAACTTTCAGTCCCACGTGAACGTGTGAATATTGAAAGCTGAACAGTTCGTCAAATAGACAGAAATAATGCCAAACTCGACGGGTGACAGGTGAATAGTGAATGGAAACGTCGTTGCATTGGGAATAGAGGAGGGACGAATCGTCCCTTCGGTTTCCACGCGATCCACATTGTTCCCACGCGGTCACGCCACTCGACAAAGATACTAACCTGTCGGGCAGGAAGAGTAGAACAACTTCTGAAAATTTCGTGTAGCTGCCTCCAGTGGTCTGGACGTAGTGGGCGTATGAGCGACACTGCTGTCTGTTCAATTTTAATGTCAAATTAGCCAGATTACCGCCTATTCGCCATTAACCCATGCGCGATTACTGTCCACTTTTCATTTCTGACAAATATCTAACTGTTACCAGCTTGGCGAGGTCCATTTGGCGCCAGTGTACACAATGCATCTTTCAGTCACCAGCGTCTCTCCACCAGAAACTGAGAATCCACGATTTCAAGCGGAACTACCCCAGAGGGGGAGCAGTGCCACAACCCCAGACATATACCCAGCGTCAGGTCGCACCGGCTAGAACGGGACCAAATTCAAACAATTACCTCAACTCATTAAAACGCTATATCTCGGCCAATTCTTGGCCGATTTCCATCATTTTTTCACTCATTCTTCACAAATAGTTACCGCATCTTTTCACACAGAGAGCGACACCAATTTCCCATTCTATCATGTTGAATGTCAGGAGAGGGTATGTGCACGTTCGGGGTGTGGGTTGAGAGAGAGGGGCGGCTGCCTCGAGGCCCATGCTTGGTTTCGGGACTTTCTAATAATATGACCGAGTTCGGGTGAGCTTCAGGTACAAACGCTGAATGTTTGGGATGGCTGCTGCGAAAACGTTCGCCACAATCTATGGTGTCACACATGCACATGTTGTTATTATTAAGTACACGCGATCTGTTCAACGGGTTTGCTATTTAGCCCTAACTTGGAGATTAAGCATACAGCATTCACGCCAATGTGAAAGAGTATTGCCGAAAGAATTGTTAGACACTGTAGGGAGTTTTCTATCGGCTATGCACTTAATATAGCCTAAAAAACTACCAGCTCTATATGCAATCTTATTTCGTCGCTGCCCAAAAAGACAAGCGGAATAGGTGAATCTCTCGATTTCTTGAAATCGAAAAATCTTGTTAGGCTTTTCCCTCTGGAAAAGACTATTGTTTTTCTACGGATTATTATTTTTTTTTTTTTTTTTTTTAGGCTTTTCCCTCTGGAAAAGACTATTGTTTTTCTACGGATTATTATTTTTTTTTTTTTTTTTTGGGGGGGCTTTTTTTTTTTTTTTTGGGGTTTTTTTTTTTTTTTTTTTTTTTTTTTTTCCACACATTTTTGTCCGTACGATTCAGAAGCCATTTTCGAACCGATTTTCACACAATTTGGCACACGCATAGAGTGGCAAAAAATCTAAAAATGTACCGAAGCGGAATTTTTGATTTAACCCTTATTTTGCCAGAATTGGCAAAAAACTGCCAAAATTGGGGTTTATCGGCACTTTCTCGAAACACGTCTTTAGGATTTTTTTTAAATATTCATAATTACTAGACCTGCCTATGGCACAACCTTTGATACACACGACATATTAGGCGATGCATATGGTAACCCTCCACAGGCTGCCAAACATCGAAATTTTGATGAAATGGGCCAGTTTCAGACCCCCACAGCACCCAAACGATACCCGAGAGGTAAACATAACTTCCTTTATTAGAAGTGGAATTCACCGAGGATCATTTTTGTAAGTAATAAGGGTGTTCAGAAAACCAAGTGTTAACCCGTTTTGGGCTGGTTAAACAGCAATACCCCCAAAAAGCTCAAAACTTCATGTTTTCCGTGGATTTCTCTGAACGAGTCTTGTAGATTTTCAAGAAAAATTGGTCACTCTCAGGTCTTGGTGTGACATTACAAGTTGCATGGATAAAATATTCCGGTCAGCATTAGTTAACCCTCCCCGAGCTGCTAAACGTAAAAATTGTGATAAAATGGGCTGTTTTTAGACACCAACAGCACCCAAACGATATACCACAGAGAAAGGAGCCTTCATTTATCGGACACAAAATTGATCGGAAAATATTTTTGAGAGTGGTAAGGGTATTCAAAATTTGATGTCTTAACCCATTTTAGGCTGGTTAAAGAGAGATACCCATTAAAATCTTAAAATACCCATTTTCTGTGGATTTCTCTAACAACATCTTGTAGGTTTTCCCAAAAAATCGGCTATTTGCAGGTCTTGGTGTGACATTACAAGTTGCATGAACAAAATATTCCAGTCACCATTAGTTAACCCTCCCCGGGCTACTGAAGGTCAAAATTGCGATAAAATGGGCTGTTTTTGCACACCAACAGCACCCAAAGGGTACACCACAAAGAAAAGTGCCTTCTTTTATCGCGCGTACAATTTATACAGAAACATTTTTGTAAGTAGTAAGGGTATTCAAAAGTCGACGTCTTAACCCATTTTGGACAGGCTAAAGAGAGATACCCCTTGAAAGCTTTAAATTCCCATTCTCTGTGAATTTCCCTAATGGTAACTTGTAGGGTTTCAAGACAAATTGACTATTCATAGGTCTTTAGGTGACATTACAAGTTGCATGGACAAGATACTCCGGTGAGCGTTTTTTAACCATCTACAAGCTGCCAAGCATCGTAATGTTGTTAACATGGGACTGTTTTCAGACACGCACAGCACCTAATGTATACATGAGAGATAAACATAATCTCCTTTGTTTGAAATGGAATTCACAGAGGACCATTTTTGTAAGTAATAAAGATATTCAAAAAGCCAAGCGTTAACCCCTGTTGGGGAGGTTAACAGGGATACCCATCAAAAGCTTAAAAAATCGTTTTCCCTGGATTTCTACAAACATTTTGTGGGGTTTTCAAGAGAAAATGGCCGTTGATAGGTCTTGGTGTCATATGACCAGTTGCATGGATCATCTGGTAGGCATTTGTTAACCCTTCATGGGCTGCTAAATGTAAAAAAAATTGAGGAAATAGTCTGTTTTTGGACACCAACAACATCAAATGGAAATGCCACAGAGAAACGTAACTTCTTTTACCGGATGCAAAACTGATAGGGAAACATTGATATTGATATTAACCCATTCTACCATTAATGATGGGTTTTACCTAAACATTTTTTTATCAAACCCAAACCGAGTCATTTGAGACTACTACACTCACCTTTCTCATAACATCAATGAAGGAACTTTAGTGAGACAGTTAAAAACAATTCATCAGACACTGTGGGGTCAAGAAAAATCATGGAATCTAATCGGGAAAAGCCATGATTCTCCAGAATCATAAAGTCTAGTTTTTTGGGTTTTTTTTTTTTTTTTTTTTTCCACACATTTTGTCTGTACGATTCAGAAGCCATTTTCGAACCGATTTTCACGAAATTTTGCACACGCATAGAGGGGCACAAAATCTAAAAATGTACCGAAGCGGAATTTTAGATTTAACCCTTATTTCGTCGGAATTGGCAAAAAACTGCCAAAATTGGGGTTTATCGGCACTTTCTCGAAACACGTCTTGTAGATTTTTTTAAAACCTTCATCATTGATAGACCTGTCTGTGCCATGACCTTTGATACACATGACATATCAGGCGATGCATATGGTAACCCTCCACAGGCTGCCAAACATCGAAATTTTGATGAAATGGGCCGGTTTCAGGCCCCCAGAACACCCAAACGATACACGAGAGATAAACATAACTTCCTTTATTGGAAGTGGAATTCACCGGAGATCATTTTTGTAAGTAATATGGGTGTTCAAAAAAGCAAGCGTTAACCCGTTTGGGGCTGGTTAAACAGCAATACCCCCATAAAGCTAAAAAATTCAGGTTTTCCGTGGATTTCTCTAAATGAGTCTTGTAGATTTTCAAGAAAAAATTGTCACTCCCCAGGCCTTGATGTGACAATAGATGCTGCGTGGACAAAATACTGCGGTGAGCATTTGTTAACCCTCCACGGGCTGCTAAAAGTCAAAATTGTGATAAAATGGGCTGTTTTTGGACGCCAACAGCACCCAACGGGTACGCCACAAAGAAAAGTGCTTTCTTTTATCGAGCGCACAATCTATATGGAAACATTTTTGTAAGTAGTAAGGGTATTCAAAAGTCGAAGTCTTAACCCATTTTGGCAAAGCTAAAGAGAGAGACCCCTTAAAATCTTAAAATTCCCATTTTCTGTGGATTTAGCTAAAAATATCCTGTAGGTTTTCAAGAAAAAAATGACTACTCGCAGGTCTTAGTGTGACATTACAAGCTGCATGGACAAAATATTCCGGTGAGCGTTTATTAACCCTCTGCAGGCTATCAAACATCGTAATTTTGTTGAAATGGGCTGTTTTCGGACACCCACAGCTCCCGACGTGTACCTGAGAAATAAACTTAATCTCCTTTGTCGGAAGTGGAATTCACCAAGGACCATTTTTGTAAGTAATAAGGGTATTCAAAAAACCAAGCGTTAACCCCTTTTGTTGTTGTTAATAGTGATACCCATCAAAGGCTTAAAAATTTATGTTTTCCTTGGATTTCTTTACAAACATCTGGTAGGGTTTTCAACAAAAAATGGCCATTGATAGGTCTTGGTGTCACATTACCACTTGAATGGATAAATTATTCTGGTAAGCATTGGTTAACCCTTTATGAACTGCTAAAAGTCAAAATTCTGAAAAAATAGTCCATTTTTGGACACCAACAACATCAAATGAGAAGGCAACAGAGAAAAATAATTTCTTTTACCGGACGCAAAGCTGCCAAGGAAACATTTTTGTAAGTAGTAAGTGTATTCAAAAATCAAGGGCTTAACCCATTTTTGGCTAGTTAAGGAGATATACCCCTAAAAGCTTAAAATTCCAGTTTTCTGTAGATTTCTCAAAAAGATTTTCAACAAAAAGTTTGCATTCGCAGGTCTTGGAGTGACATTACAAGTTGCATGGACAAAATATTTCGGTAAGCATTTGCTAACCCTCCAGAGGCTGCCAAGCATAGACATTTTCAGAAAATGGGCTGTCAATTCCATGGTGTCCAACGCCATCGGTAGATTTATCCCAACAATATTACCGATCTTACCACCCCCCACCCCTTCCCCTCTCTCTTTCTCCAACCAAACACACATTGAAAGGTACGTCTCACTTCATATTCCACACTACAGTGCATGATAATATTTGCACAACGGCCAATCATGACCGTGACAGTTCTACGGATGGAGGAAGCCAGAGTACCCGGAGAGAACCACCAGTCAACGACGAGCAGCTGCCAGCTTCCCAACATCGTAACTCCGCACTGCAGCACAGGCAGGGTTATATTGGTTGAAGACATGCGTACCATCGACGTGCAGTACGCCTTTGTACACGGTGGCATCGTGCTCCCATTTGGATAATTGGCGTTAAGTAGCCCGGTTGCCGACATGGGGGCACGATGACGCCATGTACTAAGGCATACTGAACGTCGATGGTACATATGTCTTCAACCTCTGTAACTCTGCTTGAGCGGAGC
Source organism: Pictodentalium vernedei (assembly GCA_031216915.1). NCBI lineage: Eukaryota > Metazoa > Mollusca > Scaphopoda > Dentaliida > Dentaliidae > Pictodentalium > Pictodentalium vernedei. Next base: position 375,039,480 of record CM062292.1, read on the forward strand.
TTGAACAGAGTTAGAATGTTGAGGAGCTGACATTTGCTCGTCGATGCTTGGTGGTTCTCTCCGGGTACTCCGGCTTCCTCCACCAAAAAAACTGTCACGGTCACGATTAGCCATTGTGCATAAGTATGTGACCTTAAACACCAATAAATAAATAAATAAATAAATAAATAAATAAATAAATAAATAAATAAGGGTATTCAAAAAATCAAGCCTTAACCCTGTTTATAGGATTAAAGACAGACAGCCCATGCCGTGTACGCTGCCTACATTACTTGTAAAATCGACACCCCCCACTAAATCTTCTTCGAGGTGCGGTGTCGGATCGACCACCTGACGGTTCTGACCTCATTAGATAACACTTCTTCGTTGTATTTAGCAGCATGGATTTCCCTAAGAAGCAAAGACAAAAATACGTCTGCGGAAAATAATGGCAAATATTTTATTTAATCTGTATTTTGTCCGTACAGAAAATGTCTCGCCCACGTATACCTAAACATGATTCAATGATACAATTGGACATATTTCTCTCGTAAAACCTGAAAAAAGACTTGATTTATTGCATTTTAGAATTGCGCGTGTATATTCTTAGAAGATTCTCTGTATGTTATTAATATACGGCGTCAGTCTTTGATCTCGTTTGGGACGATCAGTGATTAGCACCTTTTCGACAAGAGCCATCGGAGTTGAAAATAAAAAAAAATAATCAAATTTCACTAAAACCTTTTGCAGAATCGTGTTTTTCAGAAAACTCTTTCGCGATTGTGTGTGTAGTTTTCAAAATTCCGATCAGTAATCACGAAATTATAAATATGTTGTTGTCAATAACAAAATTGAAAGCGTGTCCGTCAAACTTGCATGACGTCAGCACTCGACTCGGGTGAAATACTGCGGAGAGTAAGAAACGCTGATATCGCAGTAGGCTTTAAACTGTCCATGGAATGGTCCTAAAATCAGGTTTATATTTGCAGCTTTACTACAAATAGGTTTCCTGTTGTTTCTTGTTGAAATGTTGTTTCCGTCAAGGCCAAGTACCATAGAAAATTTGGAACCTGTGCAATAGGATTGGACACCTGCCCCATGAACAACTGCCTGCTATTAAAATTAATTAGCGGGGGCATCTGCCTTCCTCCCCCCCCCCCCCCCCCCCCCCCCCCCCCCCCCCCCGCTGTTTATTTTACCTAGGACACCTGTCCCCTGCTGTTTCTTTTACCTAGGACACGTGCCCCCCCCCCCCTGCTGTTTTTACACCAAGTACACCTGCCCCTCCCCACTGACCTTTCTATCTTTAGAAGCACCCGGGCCGACGGGGAGAGGGCGTGGTTGTGAGCATGGCTAGATTTCGCTGTAAATTGGGGTTGAAGGAAGGTACCCTCAAATCTCGGTAGAAAGTGGCGAAAATGACAAAAGGCTACTTCAACGTATGGTAACGCTATAAACTACAGGCGATCTGGGCGATGTACAGACGAAAGATCGTACCTTGGAGCCGGTTAGGCAATTTGGCACAAAAAAACTCCGGCTTTATACTTAATCGCTGCTCTACAGTAGTCTACAATAGTGCCCAATTCCTTTCCAAACTGATAGAGTCGGGACGAATAGTACTCTCACTTTCCACGCGATGCATGGTGTTCTCCACGCGGTATCGACACTTGCAACAGATGCCATAATGTCGGCCAGGGTGCGTAGAACAAGTTCTGAAAATCAGAAGTCGCTGCCTTCAGCGGTCTGGACACGGTTCGTGTTTGTGTGAAGTGCAATTTGAATGTCTAACTGGCAAATTTTCGTTAATCGTTTCCCGCCAAAAAACATACTCACCGTCGATTTCTTTTCACTTCAACTTCTGCGGATTATCTAAGGTTTAAAGATAGTGTCAGGATACCCCCCCACCCCCGCCGCTGCAGCCCCCCCCCCCCTCCCCCGCACTTCCCCACCTTGGCGGCGTTCTGGGTCGAAAGTCTCGAAAACGGCAAGAGGCTACATTAAAGTATGGCAACGGTATAAACTACAAGTAGTAAGGACGATATTGAGACAAACAATCATACCTTGGAGTCGGTAAGGCAATGAGGCACCGAAACCTGGGACGTTATGCTCAATCGCAGCTCTACAGTCGCCTACAACACTGCCCATGTCCATTCTAAACTGACAGAGTCGGGACGAATAGTACGCTCACATTCCAAGCAATGCGTGGTGTTTTCCAGGCGGTCCGGACGCTCCAAACAGATCCCTCTTGTTTAGCCATTGTAATGGAATACTTCCGTAGGAGTTTGAGCAACATTTATCAGTGGAAATCTCTGCCCCTTCACTGTGAGCCTTACTTCTTCTTTTTTCTTCTTCTTCCTCTCTCTCTCTCTCTCTCTCTCTCTTGCCTATTTTTATTTGGTACATTATTTAATTGCTACCATTATTACAATAATTATATTATTAAATGTTATATGTAATGGAGAGGAGGGTTTGCTAAGTGTTGAGCACTTGTCCTCCAATCCTTTTGCTATGCTTTTGTTGGCAAATAAATATGTTTAAACTAACAGATCCCAAAATGTTGGCCAGGGTTCGTCGAACAAGTTCTGAAAATTTCAAGTCGCTGCCTCCAGCGGTCTGGACACGGTTCGTGTATGTCAGAAGTGCTATTTTAATGTCCAATACCAGAAACCCAATCACCGCCAATTTCTTTTCACTTTGAACTTCTGACGATTCTCTTTGGTTTAAAGGTTGTGTTTGGATCCCTGGGTGGCGGTCTTAAAGAAGCAACTTCCATTTACAGCCAACTCTCCACCAGTCACACACAATTGTAACATTTAAGTGGACTTACTCCAGAGAGGGGGGGGGGGGGGGGGGGGGGGCACTAAAGGAGTCTGCGCCCATTCACGACATCTTTTTTCGAACTGGCTTGAAAAGGAAGGACCAAATTCAAACAGTTACCTCCTCTTTTCAAAACGCTATATCCCAGCCAATTCTAGGCAGATTTCCATGAAATTTTCACTCGTTGTTCATGGATAGTTGCGGCATCACTTTCCATGAAGGGCGATACGAGGGGGCGCGGTGGCTCAGTAGGTAGAGGTGCAGGCTGCAAGCCGAGAGGTCCTCGGTTCGAATCCCACCTGTGGCAACCGCGTTGTGTCCTTGGGCAAGACACTTTACTCCCATTGCCCACGTGGGGGCACGGTACTAAGGCGTACTGCACGTCGATGGTGCACCTGTCTTCAACCAATGCTAACCCTGCTTGTGTGGAGTTGGTATGTTGGGGAGCTGACAGTTGCTCGCCGTTGCTCGGTGGTTCTCTCCGGGTACTCTGGCTTCCTCCACCCGTAAAACTGTCACGGTCATGATTAACCATTGTGCAGAAATATGTGACCTTAAACACTAATAAATAAATAAATAATAAGAGCGATACGAATTTCGCATTTCGTCACGTCGAATTCGAAAAGAGCGTATGCGCATGGCTTTCTCTGAAAACATCTTGTAGATTTTTAGTAAAAATGGCCATTCGCACTTTTGGGTTTGGAATTGCAAGTTGCATGAATAAATATTCCTGTTAGCATATGTTAACCCTCTACAAGCTGCCAGACATCAATATTTTGGATACATTTGAGATAAAATGGACCATTTTCAAATAGACAGAGCACTCAGTGCGTATGTGTCAAACAAACATAACTTCTTTTGTCGGCCATTAACTTGTGGGACGACGATATTAATATTAACCCACTCCACCGGTAATGATGGTTTTACCTGAACAATTTTTTTATCAAACTGAGTCATTTGAGATCACCTTTCTCATAACATCAATGAAGGAACTTCAGTGAGACAGTTAAGAACAATTCATCAGACACTGTGGGGGCATGAAAAATCAAGGAATCTCATCGGGAAAAGCCATGATTCTCCAGAATCATAAAGTCTAGTCTTTTTTGGGTTTTTTTTTTTTTTTTTTTTTTTTTTTTTTTTTTCCACACATTTTTGTCCGTACGATTCAGAAGCCATTTTCGAACCGATTTTCACACAATTTTGCACACGCATAGAGGGGCAAAAAATCTAAAAATGTACCGAAGCGGAATTTTCGATTTAACCCTTATTTCGCCAGAATTGGCAAAAAACTGCCAAAATTGGGGTTTATTGGCACTTTCTCGAAACACGACTTTAGGATTTTTTTTAAATTTTCATAATTACTAGACCTGCCTATGACACAACCTTTGATACACACGACATATTAGGCGATGCATATGGTAACCCTCCACAGGCTGCCAAACATCGAAATTTTGATGAAATGGGCCGGTTTCAGACCCCCACAGCACCCAAACGATATCCGAGAGGTAAACAGAACTTCCTTTACTGGAAGTGGAATTCACCGAGGATCATTTTTGTAAGTAATAAGGGTGTTCAGAAAACCAAGTGTTAACCCGTTTTGGGCTGGTTAAACAGCAATACCCCAAAAAAGCTCAAAACTTCATGTTTTCCATGGATTTCTCTAAACGAGTCTTGTAGATTTTCAAGAAAAATTGGTCACTCTCAGGTCTTCGTGTGACATTACAAGTTGCATGGATAAAATATTCTGGTCAGCATTAGTTAACCCTCCCCGAGCTGCTAAACGTAAAAATTGTGATAAAATGGGCTGTGTTTAGACACCAACAGCACCCAAACGATATACCACAGAGTAAGGGGCCTTCATTTATCGGACGCAAATTCGATCGGAAAATATTTTTGAAAGTGGTAAGGGTATTCAAAATTTGACGTCTTAACCCATTTTGGGCTGGTTAAAGAGAGATACCCATTAAAATCTTAAAATACCCGTTTTCTGTGGATTTCTCTAACAACATCTTGTAGGTTTTCAAGAAAAATCGGCTATTTGCAGGTCTTGGTGTGACATTACAAGTCGCATGAACAAAATATTCCGGTCAGCATTAGTTAACCCTCCCCGGGCTGCTGAAGTTCAAAATTGCGATAAAATGGGCTGTTTTTGCACACCAACAGCACCCAAAGGGTACACCACAAAGAAAAGTGCCTTCTTTTATCCCGCGTACAGTTTATACAGAAACATTTTTGTAAGTAGTAAGGGTATTCAAAAGTCGACGTCTTAACCCATTTTGGGCAGGCTAAAGAGAGATATCCCTTGAAAGCTTTAAATTCCCATTTTCTGTGAATTTCCCTAACGGTAACTTGTAGGGTTTCAAGACAAATTGACTATTCGTAGGTCTTTATGTGACATTACAAGTTGCATGGACAAAATACTCCGGTGAGCGTTTTTTAACCATCTACAAGCTGCCAAGCATCGAATGTTGTTAACATGGGACTGTTTTCAGACACGCACAGCATCTAATGTAGACATGAGAGATAAACATAATCTCCTTTGTTTGAAGTGGAATTCACAGAGCACCATTTTTGTAAGTAATAAAGGTATTCAAAAAGCCAAGCGTTAACCACTGCTGGGGAGGTTAACAGGGATACCCATCAAAAGCTTAAAAAATCGTTTTCCCAGGATTTCTACAAACATTTTGTGGGGTTTTCAAGAGAAAATGGCCTTTGATAGGTCTTGATGTCATATGACCAGTTGCATGGATCAATTATTCTGGTAGGCATTTGTTAACCCTTCATGGGCTGCTAAATGTAAAACAAATTGAGGAAATAGTCTGTTTTTGGACACCAACAACATCAAATGGAAATGCCACAGAGAAACGTAACTTCTTTTACCGGACGTAAAACTGATAGGGAAACATTGATATTGATATTAACCCATTCTACCATTAATGATGGGTTTTACCTAAACATTTTTTTATCAAACCCAAACCGAGTCATTTGAGACTACTATACTCACCTTTCTCATAACATCAATGAAGGAACTTTAGTGAGACAGTTAAAAACAATTCATCAGACACTGTGGGGTCAAGAAAAATCATGGAATCTAATCGGGAAAAGCCATGATTCTCCAGAATCATAAAGTCTAGTTTGAACTAAGATACATTATGTATGTGAGTGGACATTGAAATGAAGGTTCCGTCCGCAGTTACAATAGGAAATGAGCCACTTTAAAGAAATAAAATATCAGTCAAACACTGTCTTCCGTGACAATTCAGCCTCATGCACAACAATGTCAACATGAACAAAATGCTACTTCACTGACGTCGATGACATCCACAAACGAAACTCGCGTTATCAAAACTTTCCAATTTCCAAATAACCTGAATGAACTCTTTTTGAAACAAAGTTCAGCCAACTGCATGTCATCTGGGTTTATATCGAACTCCACATTTAACAACTGTATTTTCAATTTCACAGGAAATGATCAAAATCAGAATTAAATTTAACCCAGTAATGCTTTGAATGACATCACCTTCCTGTCAAGGGGAAATGAAGATTGAAGTTTTGTGTGGACGTGCCCTATGGCCTTCCTTTTAACTTACTCAACTCATTGGTCAATAAAATTTTTGATACTTCACCTGCAGGTATGGTGGTTAACATTGGGCAGACTTTTAAAGTGTTCATGTCCAACAGTAATTGGATTTAAGATCATGAGTTGAAGTTCAATATATTGTGATGTGAATAGATTATGGAAGTCACAGAATTAGAAAGAGGAATATAACTGCTTAAGGCCACACAAAGTAGATCTTCTGTTTCTCAGGCCATTATTTGTAAAATTGCATGCGGGCGAGCGTTTTTTTATTTTATTTTTTATTTCTGTAATTACCTCTTTGCCATCAAAAGTTCATGTTCTTGGTTCAAGTTTTAGGCCTCATAATCTACAGAATAGCATGGGTGGTGGTGTATTTCATCCCTTGAGTGCAAGAAGGCTTTGCAATGCTAAAGCATTGCAAAGCCTTCCTGCACTCAAGGGACAAATTTCAATTTTTCAACTTGGGTAAAATATCAGACATGAACCATTTAATTTTTATTTTTTCTAAGTTTAAATTGGTTATAAAAAGAGAACATGAGGCAGCCAAAAGGAACATGCGGGAGGGCCTGAGAAACAGATTTTTTATTTTCTTAGGCCTAAACATCTAACTTTGGAATATTTAATTTTATCCCAAACTACTATTTTTTGACTGAATATAAATTCCGTCTTTTCATTCCACTATTTCACTACACTTTTTCAATCGTGGTGGTTGGTTCTCCACGCCTCCTGATAAAATTGGGGTCGGCATCCACCCTTGGGACCCAATCGGGGAAAAATTATATTGTGGGTTGTAGTTAGGGACCATCACACTTAAAAGTATGCCTTACATCTGATCTTTGGGAGTACATGGAGCAAATTATAATGTTCACTCATAATTTACACCACTGGATCGACAATTTCCAAAAGCATCTCTTCCCATTTCTATGAATTAAATCCTGAAACTTACTTGTTTGTTTATAGGGATTTCACAACACTTTCAACAACTAGGGTCATATTGTGTCACGAAAACTTCTATTAACATTCTCATTATTCTTAAATAGAAACAGCTTTTATTACTCCCTCCTCTCCCCCAATGGATCGTGTGTATTTTGTGAGGTTGGGTGTTTGACTGAAATACGTTATAATTGACTGAAAAAATTGTGATGGCAGATTTCCCCTGCTGAAATTCCAACACTTGACATTTACTGGGATGCAGTTCCTCAGCTGATGGGAATTCTTAAAATATACTGATTTTCTTGTACCCTACAGTACCAGAAGGAATAAGTAGTAGGATAACCATAAAATAAAATTTGATACTATTTTTCCTCTGTTGATACCAACCTTTGACATAATTTCTTGGGAAGCTCTCTGTGAGAGCTTCCCAAGAAATGATGTTAAAGGTTGGAATTAAAGTGGAGCCCACTTAATTGGATATCTTTTAACTGAATAACCCTGTTACTTGAATACTATTTCCCAACACAAAACCATTTACCATACTCCCAGAACAAATTTTACCTGTTAATTGAATAAAGGTTATAGAGTATACTCCTGTTAATTGAATAAAAAATCTGGTAACCTGTTGAGAAATTATCCTGACTTCCCACAGTTTTCCTTTGTTTATGGACCTATTTGGTCTCAGTATATCCAATACAGGCATTTAATCTATTATATCTTATTTGACAGAGCTCATAGTGCTCTGTCAAACAAGATATAATAGAATAAATACTTAGTATATCTCTAGAATACAGGAAAGTGACACAATCCCTGTTAATTGAATACATGGGGGGCACGGTGGCTCAGCTGGTAGAGGTGCAGGCTGCAAGCCGTGAGGTCCTCGGTTCGAATCCCACCTGCGGCAACCGCGTTGTGTCCTTGGGCAAGACACTTCACCCCCACTGTCCACGTGGGGGCACGGTGACGCTGTGTACTAAGGCGTACTGCACGTCGATGCTGCACCTGTCTTCAACCAATGCTAACCCTTCTTGTGTGGAGTTAGTATGTTGGGGAGTTGACAGTTGCTCACCGTTGCTCGGTGATTCTCTCTGGGTATTGTGGCTTCCTCCACCCACAAAACTGTCGTGGTCATGATTAGCCATTGTGCAGAAATATGTGACCTTAAACACCAATAAATAAATAAAAAATTGAATACATCTGTTAATTGAATATTTTTATTGACAAAGTGGCTATTCAATTAACAAGGTTCCACTGTATCAACAAATGGGAAATGTAAGAGAAACCTTCTGCTAGTAGTGGTTATTATACAACTAATTTCTTATGTAAGAGAATGTTTTTCTAGTAATGGTTATCATACAACTAATTTCTGCTGGCACTGTATGAACCTGTACAGTTAGAAAAGAGCAAGGCTTTCACTGTATACAAGTACTGAAATTCATCACAATGTAAATGTTGAAACGTAAATAATGATGGTCAAATGACAGCTAATGTGGAAACCACTGATGTCAAGAAAAGTTCACTTTACTGATTTATTCTATCATTTTATTTTGCCTGGGGGAACAACAAATAATTTTTTTTATATTACGGTTCACCAAAGAGTTCATCTGTACTCAACAAGTATTTTTCTGTATTAAAATTTGCTGTTGATGGTTCACTGCACAAAATTTGTATGAAATGTTCTTTCAAGATCAGGTGTACTTGGACCATGTTTTCAAAACCTGGTCTGCTTGAACATCACCTTTTCAAATGGATCGATAGTAACTTTTTACTCTCATGTCAATGTCACCCCATCAGCAACTCAACTATTTATCTTGACCCTTTACTCAACTTAAAGAGCAGACGACACTTGCAAAATCGTTCATAGAATAAATTAAAATTTTCATTTTTTGTCTAAAAAAACCCCAACTTATTACCTCTCAATGGAATGTACTCAACAAGCTCATTCCAATGTGGTGTCATAAGTTACATTTTGTTAGATATAAAATGACAGAATACTAAATTTTGAATGGCAATTTTTGTGAATTATGATAGCCAGTGTTTACCATAATCATGTAAAGGGTTGATTCCTTGCATGCTGCTGGCAGATATTCCCATTAGGACACCAATACTCTTACCAACAAAAAAGGTATAATTTGGCTTCTGTTCCAGGCTTGGCAATTTCAGGAGAGCGATTTTTTAGCTCTCCTTACTGCCCTCCTGAAATAATTAAGGAGCGCAAAAAATTGCCCTCCTAAATATTTTGGTCTGGGATGATTGAGATTACGTGTATTATGCTCACATTAAATTTTTGTTGTAAAGCAAAAATGCAATTTAACTTCGAAGTCACATAACATCACATAATTTCATTTTGAATGTGGTTTAGTGATGGCTGCAAATGTGTTTGGGTATGTACTTTGTACATATCCAAACACAGTTGCAATCATTTGAAGCAAAATGGGTCACATCAATATTTTTTTTCTGTCAGTTTCAACAACTGACATCACAGTTTGAAGGATAATTATTCAAGGAATATTGACACTATAATATACTACCATTACTACTATCCTGTCACTTGAACCACGTGCACCAGGATGTGACTGTAGATTCAAGCAGACCTGTTGTCCAAGAAAGTCATACGCCTACCACTACCACCTTCAACCCCCCCCCCCCCCCACCCCAACTTGGGCACACACACAGGTCATGTCAAGTGTGTGTTTGGTTGTTGAGTGAGACATCAAGATGTCTAAGATATTTTTCTTTACCTTAGTAAAGTTAATAAAATCACTGATGTAATAGTCTGTTGGTTTCAGTTTCAATGAGTTCGTTCAACTGGATACTTAAAATGCTGTGTAAAGCTAATTGCTCTCCTAAGCTGATTGAGGAGAGCGATTTTTTGCCCTCCTGCATTTTTCAGAATGCCAGGCCTGCTGTTCAACAGAATGCATCGTTATAAAATGGACTAATCATATCACAGATCACAGCCTACCTGCAATTTTACAAAAATTGGTCTGAGAAACAGAAGATCTAATTTGTGGAACCTGATATTAGAGCTGTGCGGTATTGAAATTTCAGGTTCGGTATCGGTATTTTTCGGGTAAATACCTCGGTTTCGGTACGGTATTCGGTATATGCATAGAACACTGAAAATAGATGCAAACTAACCCAGTTTCCCAACATTCAACCAAAGAGTAACTTAACAGGTTCAACGCTTGCATCTCATGAACTTGACAAGTTACTAGCAAGTCATTTAATGAATCAATTGATTCATTGTGAATCATCACACTGCATCGAGTGATTCATTAAATAACTTGCCAAGCTAATCAGTTGGCCTCTCTGTCCTTTGTACATGTACCATGCCCTTCCCCCATTGAATTGAGTAGAAGAAACATATATGCTCTTCAACTTCAGGGCTTGTCAGTAAGTTTTTATGGTAGTAACACTCTTGGACAGCCCCCCCCCCCCCCCTCTATCTTTCAAAGTGGCAACAAGATTAATGTCTACTGTTCAGTGAATCCGGTGTCCAATATCCACACAAATATGCAAGTAAATTGAAGTAATTCAACTGTAATTAATGATGATGATGATTTATTTCTGCCTTTTACCTTATATAAGGTATTCAAAGCACTATGATGTATATTACGTAAATTAAAAAACATGTCTGTGGTAGTCATAAAATATACAAGTGAGAATAATACAGTCTCTCTCTCTCTCTCTCTCTCTCGTTAACAGAATAAATTACAAAGTTGGTGGGTGGAGTGGGGTAGGGATAGGGGTTGGATGTGCCGATACAAAACTGAAGCAAGCAGCAGATGCCTGTGATTTGACCGGTATCCATGTCATGGTGTATTAAGTTTAAATTGCCTTCAGAGTATTTTACGTTTTCTCTGTGAGATTATATTAGGCTTGGGTGGCTAGGGTTGAGTACATTAAAATCTCTCTATGATAATCCCAGTTGTGAAAACATTGTGCAATCATGCAGTGCATCAATGACAGGGTGTCATACACCTTTCATTGTTTGGGTTCATCCATGAAAAACATAAACTAGAGGATGGCCACCCATGAAAAACATAAACTAGAGGATGGCCAACAAAAGGGTGGCTGATTCCCCCGAAAAAAGCCTTGATAGCCATTCCAACCTTATTCGCGACACACCCTCTGGTTGTGGGCAATAATAATACCAAGTATCATTAATATCCTTGAAGGCTGTAAGAAGTTATGGAGCGTACACGAATTCCGTCTATGCCCGGACGGACAGACGGACAGATGGACGACGTCACGGCTAGATTCCCCCGAATTTTTTTCGGGGGAATAAAAATAACATGTTTTTTGACGTTCAACTAGTTGCAATTATAGGGGATTTTGAGTGGAATCACTCAATCAGTGTCCACTAACTTTACTTCTGGTTCTTGGCCTCATACACGTTTGTGAAAATTTCAGAGAATTCACAATTTTCTATTACAAATCAGGGTAAATTTTCATTTTTCATGATGAAAAAAAGTACAAATCAATTATTTACTAATAACAGCAAATTATTTTCAAAGCATTTGCTGTGCCTCGATCGACCAAATGAACTTCAATAATGCTAAATCGGAAGTCACCTGTTGGTTTCCATACATTGTTTGTTAATGTCTTAAAATTAAGTATTTCCCATGTGCGCTGGTGTGCGGTATAAATTATTTATTTGAAAGAATATAAAGCAGACGATGAGGTATTAAAGTTTTGGGGGCCTGTATTTTAATAAAATGATCAGTTGTTAAAAGTATCTGCAACTTAAAATATTAATGCTGAATTGAAAAATATGCTATAAAAAAATCGACGAGATGCGATAACCACACAGTATTAACGTTTGTATGTCAAGCTGTCAACATACTGAATTTTCAAAACCAGTGGATTATTTCAACCAAATGTCAACTAGTCAACCACCCACCGACCCCCAATATCCCCTGTGAATAAATCGTACAGTAATTTCCAGAAAATAAATTGAATCAGCCAGAATGTTGGAAACACTGGAAACGGAAGTACCAAGTTAACAACTTGCCATTTTTCATTTTTCTGCCGTCACTTTTTAATTTTTTTCTCTGACGTATTTGCAGCGTCTGGAGCCTACCTGTCACTTACAAAGTTCACATTTGTGCATTTTCTTATCAATTTGATCAAAATATGCGGCCTACAGGCTTTTAGATTTACGATCCACCCTGATGAGTTGACTTTCTGTCAATTTCACAGAAAAATATAAATACCGAAATAAGCAGTATGTTTATTTGGTTCGGTACGGGTTTCGGTATCACTATAATACCGAAACCGTACTATAAATTCGGTATACTGCACAGCACTACCTGATAATCAACCCTTTACCCAACACAAGGGATATGAAAATTTATTATTTTATTTATTGTTCTTTAAAATTTCTGAAAAAAATTTCAATGAAACCATATCATGTGAGCCCTCATTAGAACAAGCTCAACGAGGGGTCAGTCACAAGCTATGACTTTGTTGAAATCATTTTGAAAATACAGTTTTCTCAACTTCTCACTTTTTAAATTATCTGGGTGATTTGTTTGGTAAAGCATTAACCCTTTACCTAACATGAAAAGCAGATGACACTTACAAACAAAATTACTGAACAATTTTTTTTAATTTTTGGCTTCAAAAACGTAGCTTATGACTCCTCATTGGAATGAGCTCAACGAATAGCTCTGGCCGTTTTGGCCATTATGTTGGGTAAAGCATTAAAAGACAATATTTTTCTATCAGGTACTCACCACTTTTATAGTAATATACCAGAGTAATTTCAGGCGCCATCTTTCCTTTGTGCAGAACTTCTTCATTCACTCTTCTCACATACTTGAAGTTATATTCAATGACATCAGCATTAGTCCAAACTGTGAATCCCATTAATATCACAAAAGTGATGCTAAGGAGTGCAGTTACATACATCTTCCCTCTGGCTGGTTGGTAACCTTGAATAAAATAAGGTTAAAAAATCAATTTTTATATCTCCAGTGCATCTTTTCTTTCACATGCAATGTGTGCAAGATTCAACATTGTAATTTTTCATTCTCAGTATGCCATGTACAAGTAAAAAATGACAACATCCTGCACAGCAGACCAGGACAGAAGTATATGCAATCACTGTTGCCATGTTATGATGTTTGCATTTTTACCCCCAAAATAAGGCAACATTAACCCTTTACCTAACAGCTTTTTTAAAAAATAAATTAAATGTCACGTTTTTCGAAAAAAATTCTAACAATTTTTCAATAAAATCATACAAATATGGATATCATAAGAACCAGTTCAATGAACCGGTCCTAATGATATCCATAGCTGTATGGTTTTATCGAGACATTTGTAAAGTTATTTTTGGCTGTGGGTGACTTATTTTGGTCAATTTCCTGGCCGTTTTTGGCTGCTATGTTAGGTAAAGGTCTAAATCCAGGAGAAAGTATACACAGATTTAGTTACCATGAATTTATTTGTTTATATTTGGGTGTTAAAGGTCTCTTTCGGCATCTATTTCATGATTGCGAATCAAGTTCATGTATGAAGCCAAGTGCTCAATGCTAAAGCACTGCAAAACCTTGTTGCACTCAACAGACAAATTTATCAATTTTATTAACTTGGGTAAAATATCAGATACAAACCACTGAATTTTTTTTTTTTTTAAGATTCGGATTGGTTATACAAAGAGAGCATGCGGCAACCAAAATGACCATGTGGGAGGACCTGAGAAACAGATATTTAACTTTTTAGGCCTAAAAACTCCATATTTCTTCCTGTTTTTGTTTCCCTGTCTGCAATACCCTGCACTGTTAATATAATTAACCCATACTTCAATCTATCTTGAATTATACAAGTATTGTAAGTACACACTTCAGATACTAACAGTTACAAATCAAGTACATATATCTCACAAGCTCACAACATCATATACTGCCAACTTCTGTCATCATTTTTATTTATCTCTTCTTATCACTTCTTTGTTCTGCTTCAGTTATATCAAAGAAAGTCAATAAAATTACCTCAGGCCTTCAATACTATCCTACTGTTATATCTATACCTTTTGAATAATAAACATGGAATCACAGTTGAGTGATTTTATTCTATTATCTTTTATTGTTTGACACTTTTCATGGTTGTTTTTGTGGCAAGACTGCTTTAACTGGTTGAGTGCTAGAACATACTATCAAGGCTCCATTGAATATTGCGAAAGCCAATATAGTGGCTTTACATTGTATGTGTTACCTTGTTGTTTGCTCAGTAGGACAAACCTCAAGGGTTTGTGCTATTCACAAAAATTCTTATTCTCAAAAAGGCCAGCACTATACACAAAAATCACCAATTAATTTTCAATATTTTTTGTCACAAAAACATAGGTTATGACCCCTCTTTGGAACGATCTCATTGAGCTCGTTCCAATGAGGGGTCAAAACGTATGTTTTGAGACAAAAAATGAAAAAAATTAGTTATTCAACAACTTTGTTTGAAAATGTTGTCTGCTTTTCATGTTAGGTAAAGGGTTAAATGGCAAGAGTGGAAAAACATTGGAAATACAGTTACAAGAACTAATATTTTGGCCAATGAATAAATCCCCAAACTAAAATACAGTACATTTAGCAATTAATTGACAAGGAAATGTGCACATGATGAAAATTCCTGCAGTGTCTTCATCTGACAGATTTCTAGAAAGCTCTCTTGTGGCTTTCCACCAATTAATGAGAGAAGGTAAAACAATGGAAAATTAAATTAGAAAACGATTTTCTTGTGTCATCCCATAAATTAATTCCAGTGGTCCTGAACTTTTCAATTTATTATAACTATAACAATATATGTGCCAGGTATGAAGTATTATTATCATTATTTCAAATTTCAATGTAAACAACCTATTGCCTTATTGTGTAAAAAAACACTGCGCATAGTAACAGCCTGAAGAAATACAATGAGGAGAATAAAAATATAAAGAAAAGAACCTAATGTAAAAACAGTTAAAGTAAATATACACGTGTCAATACATCAAAGGTAGAATACTTAATATGAACTTTAACAGCAAGATCCTTCGTTACAGTTAGATGATTTCAAAACATCCTTGAAGCCATGAACAAATCTTTAACCTCTTTCCAGTTACAAAATGCAAATGACACTTGCAGTGTTTGTATTGTACTGTCACAAAAGGAATATCTTTCTCCATTTGGTCGTGATCTGATTACAACACACCTACACAAAATTATAGGTTTAGATTTCTGGAAGAAAACTGCAGTTCCAGCTTGAGTCGGGGCTTCAGATTACCCCAATTTCACAACATTTATAGGTGTCCCCAAATTAGAGAAGGTGTGAAGACATCAGAAAAAGTAAATAAATTTTCTATGCCTCTACCACATTTGAGACCATTTTGGTGACAGATTTTTCACCACACAACAACTTCACCTCTGACTTCAGAGTGTGAAGACATGTGTAAACCAGCTACTGATTATGGAAAACTTGGCAATACCAAGACAGCTCAAGCAAGCCTTCACATCTCTGGACATCTCTTGTCCTATCAACTGGATTATCCAGATGGTAGGCGAGAATGTCCAGCTGACACTGGAATTCAAAACGGAGAAAACAGAAAAGATCACGCCACCTTCCTCGGGGAGAGGTAATACCCCTGTGAAGAGGAATCCCTCTCACACTGGTCCTCACCCAAAAAAGTCTGGAGGCCCTGGAAAGAACGAAAAGAAAAAGAAGAGCCCATCCAACAGGTATAGGGATGCGCGATGCCTGGAGGCTTTCTTGGAGACAGAAGAATGAGGTAAAGAAAGGGCCAGAGGCAGCCATGCCCTCCCCTCCAACAGACAAACCCAATCAGTTGCTGGCCCCAGCCAGTATTGTTGGATGAGAAAAGTCATGTGGTGACTGAGGTGGAAATGGAAGCTGCCCTCTCACCGCTTCCCAACCCCATTCATCTTTCTCTTCGGTACCCGGAAGCCAGGACCAGGAACCGGCAACCAAATCACCACCACCAACTCAGGAAGAATCGCTAGGAGCACAATTGAGGACTTCATAGAATTCAACAAAAGCAGAGAAAAAGGTTACAATGAATCAACCATAAGAGATCTCAAATCATACAATCGCACACAACTGGAGGCCTTCAAGATCCGCAACCCTCTATTTCACAAATGGTATCTTTCTTAAAAAAGGAAACAGCAACCAAGGAAACAGTAGCCATCTCACCTCAGCCTCCTCCTACAAAAAGAAACACAAGCGATGCTAGAGGCCTCAACTTCAAGACTCCTCTGCTCACTATCTGCAGCTGGCATGACCTGATATCTATTATGTAATTGGGGTCGAAAGGGGCTCGATGAGCCCCACATCGTCCCGACGCGTGAAACCTTTGATTCAAAGCGTACATTTGAGACTAACTTCCATCATAATATGACCATAGAAACACAAAGAAAGGCATGGCAATAAAGCATAGCATGATAAGGCCTGTTATTTCTGGTTTTAACATGCCAAAATTAGGGCAAAATGGTGTCCCCAAAAGAAATGAATTTAAAGGCCTGCTTGAGTGAATAAGACAAACAAAAAGAGCATCTGATATTCAATTTCTTTTTCAACTGGTGAGATTTTACATTGCTGTCAAGAGAAAAGGGGACAGAGAATTCTAACTGAATCTCAATTGGGTTGTGATCCAGACGAAATTCTCTGCCCTCTTTTGTGATTACAGTTTGACCTGCGTGATAAAGAGAAGCCTGGTTTTGAAGAGTACCTTGATGGCACCTTGGGGGGGTTACTGTTGTTCAAACTGAGGTCCCTGGAGCTGAGGGGAGAAATTGGGAAAAACAGAGAAAAGGAGTGCCAGATGTGTAACGTGGGCATGGTGGAGACCCTGGAACACTTTCTTATAGAGTGCCCAAAATACCAGTCTAAAAGAACAAGATTCATGGGGAGTATAATGGAGAAGTGGGATGGGAGAATGAAGGACATGTGGTTGGGGGGCGACTCAAGGGAGAGGGTTAATATACTAATTGGAGAGATTGGGAAGAATGGGGCAAGGGATGTCATCAAGCAGTTCGTCTCCGAGTGTTGGGAGGAGAGAAGAAGCGCGGGAATAGGGAGGCAGTTGGTAGAACATGGGTAACCAAGGCCTTCTCATACGAGAACCGCGACAAATCAGTGGCCGGCCAAAGTGTTATTTTTATTATATTATTATAGTACTGTAGCTGGATATTAACTGGTAAAGTGCTAAGTTATATTTGGACTGGAAAATTTCTTTGTGCATCTTTGCCTTGTTACAATTTATGGGACAGTGCCAGAAGGAACTCTCCCATAAATTGTAACAAGGCAAATCCTAACAGGTACAATAATATCACTTCAAAGATAATATAATAATAATAATAAATAGTTTAGAGCCATGAATCCACAAAATTGTGCTCTCAGGCTTTACAATGCTCGGCTGATATATTGTACATGTATTATAAAGTTGATTCAAGTTAATGAACACCGAAAGCGCGGGTGAAAAGGTGGGTTTTCAGTGCATTTTTGAAGCTTTCAAGAGTCTGAGATGCCATTAAGTGATCAGGCAGCCTATTCGAAAGAGTGGGGCTAGCCATGGAAAACGCCTGATCGCCTACCGTTACAAGGACGCTTGATTTGTTTTGGGGGCTTGTATTTTAATAAAATGATCAGTTGTTGAAAGTATCTGCAACTTAAAATATTAATGCTGAATTGAAAGAAATGCTAGAAAAAAAAATCGCCGAGTCGCGATAACCACTGGCAGTATTAACGTTTGTGAATTGTATGCCAAGTTGTCAACGTACTGAATTTTTAAAACCAGTGGATTATTTCTAACGAAATGTCAACCAGTCAAACACCCACCCGACCCCCAATGTCCCCTGTCAATTAATCACACAGTAATTTTCAGAAAATATATTGAATCAGCCAGGCAGAATGCTGGAAACACTGGAACTGGGTTGTATTTCTTCAGAAATGGAAGTACCAAGTTAACAACTTATCATTTTTCATCCGTTACTTTTTTATTTCTTTCTCCAAGGTATTTGCAGCGTTTGCTGCCTATCTGTCACATACAATGTCCACATTTGCATGTTTTCTTATCAATTCGATCAAAATATGTGGCCTACAGGCTTTTAGATTCATGAGTTGACTTTGTCAATTTTGCAGAAAAATATAAATATCGAAATAAGCGGTATTTTGATTTGGTTTTGGTATGGTTTTTGGTATCCCTATAATACCAAAACCGTACCGAAAATTTGATATACCACACATAATGCAGTTTGATATTTAACCAAATATACCTTGTTTGACAAAGCTCTGAGATTAATTAGTTAAATGCATACATGTACATGTAGTTGACCAAGAGAAAAACAGAATGATTGGAGAAAATTCTGTTGCACTACCAGAGTGATAGGAGTTAAACTGCAGTACCATCACTTCAGAATAAAGCCCAAATATGGTCTTCCAGCACTCTACCAGTTAAAAAGTTTCAAATTTTTTGCTCTTAAAGGAACAATAAGCTGTGATTTTGAAAATGAAAGTGTCAATGACACTGTAGCTTAACTTGATTGTGTGTTGTGTTTGATGAAAAGGATAATGTTCAGCGTTATGAAAGGTTTATGAAATAAGACAAGAATTATGAAAATTGAGAATATGTTACTTTCTGTTCCCTATATGCTATGTTTTCAATAAGAATAATTTGAGGTGTAGACTGAACTAAAGAACTGAGGCCTGGGTTAATGTGGCCCCCAACATTTAATGTATGTCAACCAAAATTACCAAGTTACAGTAAAATCATTCCAAAATGAGTCATCCTACCAAGTAACAATGAAATCCCTTCATAAATATATGTATAACTCATAGACTTTGTTAAAGGAATCTAGGTCATACCAAGTTATCCTACCAGGTTACAATGAAATCCCTTCATAAAAACAATCTGTAGGCAGTGCTAAAGGGATCTAGGTCACATGACCAGGCGGTGGTAGTGGCTGACCGATCATGACCAAAATAGGACCATCTCATCTGGACATCATACTGAGTTATCCTTCCAAGTTACAATGAAATCGCTTCATAAATATGAACTGTAGACTGTGCTAAACAAATCTAGGTCACAAGCCTATGCGGCTATCACAGTTGACTGATCATGGTCAAAATAGGACACCTAGACATTATACTGAGTCATCCTACAAATTTGAAATGAAGTCCCTTCATAAATGCAAGCTGTAGACTGTGCTAAAGGAATCTAGGTAACATGCAGCCTGCAAGGTTGACTGAACCCAACCAAAATAGGACGTTCTTATCTAGACATTATACAAAGATAAAATAAAATCTCTTCATAAATACGATCTGTAGACTGTGCTAAGGTTTTCCGGTTTTGGGCCTGTGCAGCCATCACGACTGACTGATCGTGACCAAAATGGGACGTTCTCATCAAGATCAAGTTCTCATCAAGATCTTATTACAGTCATCCTACCAAATTACAATGAAATCCCTTCATAAATATGACCTGTAGACTGTGCTAAAGGTTGTCGGGTTTTGGGCTCGCGTAGCACAGTTGACTGATCGTGACCAAAAGGGGACACTCTCATCAAGACATGACCTTGAACATACATATGAAATTTTGTGATGATTGGTCAAGAACTCAGGGTGTAGCCTGTGCTAAAGAATATGTGAACAGACTCACAATATCATTTTCATATTTGGCGTTATTTGCTTTTGCACCTGAGTGTTCTATTTATAGCACATGCATTCATGGGTTATTAACAAAAATTAATTCCCAAAACATATGTTTTAGACAGTTCACTGGTGTAGATAACTTAAATTCACCTGCAGCGTGTGTGATGGCTGAGGTATGAAAGCCCCAAAATATCATAAAACATTTTCGACAGATATGTGATTAGGCAACCAATTTTCTACCAAAAATCATTAACATGGGTAGGTGAGGAACCACTACTTATTCTTGAAGTATACTATTCAAAATGAAAGTGTCAATGACACTGTAGCTCAACTTGTCAAGACAAAGACATGCACATGTATAGTATGTGACACAGCAATGACAAACATCTAGGTAATGACCTGATAACAAAGGTACATATAAAGTATTATAACGGTCTCTACATAAATACTGACTGTTGCCTGTAACAAATGTATAGGTAAAGTATTGTAAAGGTGGGTGACAGTCAGATGCTAAACTAGAAAAAATTCTTTGAGTCCCAGAGTGGGTCTGACTGAACCCCAAAATATTTGTTCTCATAGCACAGTGCTAACAAAGCCACCCCAAAACACACTCATTCCTGTCCCAAGGTGAAAACAAAGGTACCCAAGAAGTTTCCTGAAAATCAGTTCACAAATATGAGCTGTGCAGAAGTTGTGACAAAAAACTGATTGGACCTAATTTCGGTACAAAATGGCCACTGGCAGCCATCTTGAATTTTGGACCGCACCCAGAAACACCCATTCTCGACCCAAGGTTATAACAAAGGTACCCAAGAAGTTTTGTGAAGATCGGTTCATAAATACAGCCTCTAGCCCGAGCCGAACGAACGAAATGGTTTGACGTGCCGAAGGCGCGCAGGGACGATTTGGAGGACAAGCCCCTTTCGACCCTCGTTAGCTGTTTGTTGTTGTTGTAGGATGTCAAGGCGTGGTGGAGGAGGAAAAGGAAGGAGGGAGGTGGCTTAACCCCCGTCTAGGCTTCTTCCGGCTCTTTTTCTTTGGAGTTGGTTGAGATTGTGATGTGGAAGTCGACGATGTTGAGTTTAGAGTTGAGTTTGGTGAATGGATTGCATCTAATTTCTTTTTGAGATCTGCCTTGGATTGTTCCCTGAACTCGTGGGTTTCGGAGGCGATTCGGTTTCCCATCTCAACTGCTCGTCTTCCCATCTCTATTATTCTCCTTAATTCATCGGCGGTGACTACAGAATTAGGTGGCTGTGTTGTGGCATGTCATGTGTCACTCTTTGCATACCTCAAAAGTTATGTTTCGACCAGAAACTATTGAACGAGTTTATACCAAGAAAAGAACTGAAACCTCCGAAAAAGCCTGTCCAGCACAAATGAAAATTTCAAAACGTACCCCACAGACATTACCGCGGCACTCGTGCGAAAAACCTGCACAAAGTTTTCGTGGACTGGTCTCATTCATGATCCACACTAAACTTGGTAACATACTGATGTGTCCAATCACGCGTATCCAATATTATTTTCTGAAAATATCAACATCAGTTTGGATATCCCCTACTATTTTTTAATAGTATAATTGTTACTGATTAGCCTTTATCTAACAAAAAATCGACGATATCCACCTGCTTAATTTATAAACTGAGCAGTTGAAAAAAAGATTATTTTTCAAAAATTTCAAGAAAACTATATCATGTGACCCCCTCATTGGAATAGGCTCGTTGAGCTCTTTCCAATGAGAGGTAACTTGATATGGTTTTATTGAAAGTTTTTGAAAAAATTGAAATAATAATTTTTAAAGTATTCAATTTTGATAGGGTTAATGTTTGAACCATACTACATGATGGAGAAGTTATACAGATGCATAGTGGGAAAATTATCTATCTCGTTTAACTTCAATGTGTAGATACCTACTTTTATTCTTGAAAATTTTGCTCCATCTGTTAATTCTGTGGTATAAATTCAATTATTAAAAATATAATTGTGGCAATAACAACAGACTCGAAACTGATTGACAACTCTGCAATACTTATGCAACTTTTTGATTCACCTTGAGCTACATGATTTTCCATAAGAGACAATGGTTGTTTACTGAAAATTTTTTTGAATTTACATGAACTGTAAATGATTACAGGTTATTGTCATGTTATATTTACTTGAAACCATCCCGCTGTGAAATGCTTGCAAAAAGGATAGCTTTCATCATCAAAGCACATTTTCAATCCCCCAGCCCACAACCACCTCATGACTCATGATCTCCCCCGTTTCCTCATATTGAGATTGAAGCCTTGTAATATGCATAGTGATTATGACTAATTAAAACTATTAAAGAGTCTGAGTTACCTGTCGCTAAAATATATTTAAGTGGAAAGTGACTTATTTCTAAGACACATGAAGAGAAAAAATTCCACCCAATAACTTTAACCCTTTACCTAACATGAAATGCAGACGACACTCGGAAACAAAATATTTTATCAGCAATTTTTTTTTCATTTTTTGGCATCAAAAAATGGCTTATGAACAGCGATTGATTTAATTTTTAAAAATTCAATAGCAGTTTTCTGACTTAGATAAATTTGGATTAGAATTTCCTATTATTTACATGATTTTTTATTTGAAATTAGCTATAGTTGAACATTGATTCGAAAACTGCTATGCGAATCCAGTCAAATCGAGTCCTGCTCATAACCACTCATTGGAACGAGCTCAACATGCTCATTCCAATGAGGGATCATAAACTGTGTTTTTGAGACAAAAATGAAAATTGAATGGTGATTTTTGTGACAGTTTTGGCTGTTAAGTTGGGTGAAGGGTGAATCAAGATTTTGTGAAAAATATCTGTGAAAGCACTTATGATGCTTCAGACAGAGGACTTACTGGGGTTATTGTGAACCTTCCTACATGGGAAGTCAAGTTGAAGTGCTCTGTTCCTCAAAAAATATTTTGTGGATTGTATTTATTTTTTTAAAAAGATGTATGAATATAACTGAACACAAATGTATTTCATATTTCTTTATTAACTAGCTAAGTGCAGGAAATGCAAATTTGGGCATTTTCTGAAGTGTAGGTACCACAACTTAAAGGCTTCATATTCTGTGGATGTGCTTCATCCGTGAAGTGAAATTATTTAGCCTGTATGGATTTGCCTTGTTAAAATTTAAAGGAGAGTGCCTATAGATCGCTCCCATAAATTTTATCAAGGCAAGAATATCTGAACAAATTTTTCTGACCAAAAATAATTTAGCACTCTACCAGTTATCAAACACAAGGGGGCACAGTGGCGCAGTAGGTAGAGGTGCAGACTGCAAGCCGACAGGTCCTCAGTTCGAATCCCATCTGCGGCAACCACGTTGTGTCCTTGGGCAAGACATTTCACTCCCCTTGCCCACATGGGGGCATGGTGACGTTGTGTACTAAGGCGTACTGCACGTTGATGGTGCACTGTCTTCAACCAATGCTAACCCTGCTCGTGTGGAGTTAGTATGTTGAGGAGCTGACAGTTGCTCGCTGTTGCTCGGTGGTTCTCTCCGGGTACTCCGGCTTCCTCCACCCATAAAACTGTCATGGTCATGATTAGCCATTGTGCAGAAATATGTGACCTTAAATACCAATAAATAAATAAATAATATCAAACACAAAAAATAAAAACCACCCTCCCTCACTGATTTAACCCTTTACCCAATGTAATGGCCAAAACCGGCCAGCACTATTCACAAAAATCGCCAATTAATTTTCATTATTTTTTTCATTTTTTGTCTCAAAAACATAGGTTATGACCCTTCATTGGAACGAGCTCAGGGTGTGAAATGATATTTATTCTATATCAAATAGCACAAGATAATAAATAGTTAGCATAGAATTTTTTAAACATGCTACATAGCACATCTTTCAAATATGTTTCTTGACATAAATTCTTATGTATATGCACACTAATTTTATGATTATTCATTGGCCAATTATAATAATTTCCTTTTTTTATTATAATTTGGTGATTATTCATGGTTAAGCATGGTGGTGCCCTTCAATGAATAGTTGCAAAATTCTAAGATTTTTTTAGTGAACTTAATATACCATAAGTTTTAACAGGTTTCTTAATATAATTAATTCTTATAATATATTTGATAATAATTTGGAGATTATTCATTGTTAAGTGCCGGTGGAGCCTTTCAATGAATAATTGCAAAATTATAACATAATTTGACTGAACTTAATATACTTTAAGAAGTTTTATGTGCCTCTTAATATAATTAATTCCCATAATATATTAGCTAATTTGCTGCCAATAGTTATGCGATTATTGATTGCTAAGCGCAAGCGGCACCTTTCAAGGGAAGAATCAATTGGTTTCGGCACCGAAGGCACGCAGGGACGCTGTGGGACAAGCCCCTTTTGACCCTCTTTAGAGGTAGAATAAACTTTGAACTTTCTCGCATCATGTCTGGGCCCATCAAAGGAGGAGAATGGAGGGTACTCAGCAGGTGTCCAGGATCTTGGTGTTATCAATTGTTGGGCGACTTGATGTAATGTTTCGGTGTTATTCCTGGATATACTCCCTCGGGTGAGGACCAGAGTGAAAGGGGGGGTCCTCATGACAAAGGTGCTACCTCTCCCCGAGGGTGATGTGGCGATGTTTTCAGGTAAGTATAATCTGCAGCTTGTAAGGTAATCGTGTTGTGGTGAGCCATCATTGGCAAGTATAGTCTGCTTCAGGCAATTGTTGGCTTCTGTATGTAGACTTTTGTTACAGGAGTGGACCGAATCGAGTAGAAAAACAACAGCCCCTTTCGAGGACCACCCAAAGAAAGACCCGAACTTCCCTGGTTTGGGGGCAAGCCTGCACATCTACCTTTCAATGAATAATTTCAAACTTTTTTAGATTTTTTTATGGAACTTAATATACTTTAAGAAGTATTGCTGTCATCATAATCATGAGGAAAACATGAAATAAACATTAATCAAAGCCACGTCAAACAATGTTGAAATTAATTAGATGGCTGAGTAGTTTATTTTGTTCTTGTATGTCTGTTTTCACAACCTCATTTAAGTATTTGAAATTTTAATGCAAAGAGGTACATTAAGATATATTACAATAGATAATATACGATAAAATTAAAAAACAAAACAAAAATAAATAAAAAAGAAGAGCAGAGCAAAGCATGGCATATGCCCCCTCCTGCAATATCATGGATAGAATTACAAAAAAAAAAAAAAAAACAAGATCAGTCTTGCAGAACTTTAGTTATAGAGCGGAAACCAATTTCAAGTGTAGTTCACATTGGAGGTCACTGTGACCTTGACCTTTGGCACATCATGGTCAAAATACATAGGCTTCTTCCACTCATCACACCTAACTCACATATGAAGTTTGGAAAACATCCAGTTGGTAGAACTTTAGTTAATAGACGGAATGCAAAAAAGTTAACGGATGGATGCCAGACATGGTGATAACATAATGCCCCTCCTCAAAGAGGCCTGAGGCATAATGATTCAAAATACAATCATTCAAAATGTCCGGACAGCGGACGAGTTTGGGATGATTTGGGTAAAATTGCAGCAGACGACTAAGTTGGGTAGAAATGCAGCGGACTATTCGCCTAGCGGACGATTTGGGTGTAATGCACCAAAAGTATGTGACGTGTTGATCAAAAAGTGTGTGTCTGTATCTGTATCTGTATTTTACTGGAAATTTGTCTCAATACTAAGTAAATCTTATCCAGGATATGAGCGTGCACTGAGTCTACTAGTTGCACGATATGAGAACTTTGAAGCTCTCGACTGTCTCACAATTCACTGCACTTTCCGAGATGGAATTCCAGTCTTTGATAGTCTGTCGTACAAATGAGTTTTTGTAAGTTTCGGTGTTGGGCAAGTGAATTTGAATTTGTTTACTATGTGCTGATCTTGTTGGTCGTTTGTTGTATTGGATGACATTGTCAGCAGGGATGGCCACTAGATTGTTAGCGATTTTGAAGAGTAGGACAAGTCGCTGTTCTCTTCTTCTATCTTTTAGTGGTTTCCAGTCAAGTTCTTTCATCATGGATGTGACACTGCTTGTGTGTTTGTAATCCTTGTAGACGAATCTGGCAGCTCGGCGTTTTATACTTGCCAGTCGATCGATGTCCTTCTGTAAATGAGCATCCCATTTACAGAATAGCACCCCAACCGTCCCCACATAAGCAACCCAAACCGTCCCCACCTATTTTACCCAAACCGTCCTCAATCCCCGAAACCCAAACCGTCCCCACGTCATTTTTTTATTATTATTATTATTATTTTTATACAGTTTTATTTTATGCAAAACTACTTACGCAAAAGAGAATTATCAAATCCAACAAATTATAATAATGAATAAAATTATATCCGATTGTGAATTACATTACAATAAATACAGTAACTTCGCCATGTATTCAAAGGGTACGGGTCCAGTTGCCACCGGGCCAACTCGCCACCAGTGGCGAGTTGGCCCGATATCTGGTGGCGGCTTGGCCCACTTTGACGACCATTATTATAGGTTTAGTACTCACAGTTTTTTTTAGAAATAATCCGAAAAAACATTTGAAGAATCTGTTAAAAATCCTCAAATACGATTTCGAATAGTTTTACACAAAAACTCGAGATGCGTCTCATCACTACCTGATCACAGACAAAAATGATATTATTCTATTTGTTGTTTCTAGAATTTTAGAGTGAATGTCTTTGAAATCTTTGAAATGTGTTTGTTTTTACTGGTTGTTTGTACTGTATATTGTCCCCTGTATAACAATAAGAACACAAATCAACTCCGTTGTTTTTGTAACACTGTGCACAATACATCAAACAAGGTAGTGTTTTTACTGACTGATGTCTTTTCAATGTCTTCAATGAGAACGTGTTGGATGTTTAATTTTATACTTAGCTTGGCTTCATTCTTTATTATACCGGTATTCTCTTTATTTTTTACCCCAATTTGCCATCGCCACGTGTCCCATCACCGAGTATTATCTGACCCACACGCTATTTACCCCAATTTGCCATCGCACCGCGTCCCATGACTTATATCTCGCCCACACGCTTACATTTCAATTCAGACGAAACAAATAAACTCATACCAAATCAGAGAGTAGAAATATTCTCCGTTTTGGTGCGGCTTTCTTTGTCAATAATATATCCTTTCCATTTCAATTCAGTCAAAACTAGAATTACTGTGAGCACTGCTCACTAAAGATACCACCCACTCCAACCAAGAAACATTTCACAACAGTAAAAAAGTATTTAATATACACAGAACATCTGTATGGACGTACAGACATACTAAGTCCATTTCGACGCATGAGAAAGAGTAAAATATAAAAATACCTGAAAACAAAATAAGAGATGCACATCTATAATCTATATAAAAGAATGCCTGTGAGTTTCAATGAAATTCGCCCACTGGTATAAGAGGAGTAGCAGATAGCAGGTGTGTACCCCCCACAAAGCATCACAACAATTTGGCTAAGTTCATTAAGACCTTTGGGACAGAGTAAAAAAAAAAATACCTGAAAGTAAAATAGGAGGTGCACATCTAGAATGTATATAAAAGAATGCCTGAAAGTTTCAATGAAATCTGCCCACTGGTTTAAGAGGAGTAGCGGATAGCAGATGTGTACCCCTCAAAGCATAATGGATGTATGGACGTACGGACGTACTAAGTTCATTTTGCCACATGGGATAGAAAAAATAAAAATACCTGAAAGCAGAATAGAAGGTGCACATCTATAATGTATATAAAAGAATGTCTGAGAGTTTCAATGAAATTCGCTCACTGGTATAAGAGGAGTAGCGGATAGCAGGAGTGTACCCCCCTAAAGCATCACAACAATTTGGCTAAGTTCATTTCGCCCTTTGGGAAAGAGTAAAAAATAAAAATACCTGAAAGCAAAATAGGAGGTGCACATCTATAATGTATAGAAAAGAATGCCTGTAAGTTTCAATGAAATCCACCCACTGGTTTAAGAGGAGTAGCGGATAGCAGATGTGTACCCCCAAAGCGTCACGGACGTACGGACGTACGTAAGTACGGACGTACGGACACCATGAATGCTATATACCGCCCACTTTTCAAGTGGGTGGTATAACAAAGAAACTCACACCAAATCAGAGAGTAGAAATATTCTTAGTTTAAACAATATTTATTCATGAATTATAGTATTATACATACAGGTAAATGATAATTGCATAATGTTCATGGAGACTTGTAATACAGGTGTATGCATAAAGGTAGTTCAACATAGTTGATATACAAGTTGTATGGGTGGGATTCAGCAGTAAACTATAAGCTTATGTTAAGCTGTCTCCCAAAAATATAGAAATATTCTTCGTTTTGGTGTGGCTTTCTTTGTCAATAATATTACCCGTCCCTAATCCCAGCTAAATCAATTAGTGAAGTAATTATCACCTTGATCACTGCAAGTCATACTATTAAACTCTGATGGCGACTTGGCCCGGTGGCGACTTGGCCCAGGTGCTTGGTGGCGAGTTGGTCCGGTGGCGACTGGACCCGTTCCCTATTCAACTGGGGACGGTTTGGGTAAAATAGTGGGGACGGTTTGGGTAAAATAGTGGGGATGGTTCGGTCATAGGGGACGGTTCGGGTTACGTCGGCCAACTGGAGTAACTGACCCAGGGGACGGTTTGGGTAAAATAGTTGGGGACGGTTTGGGTAAAATAGTGTGGGGACGGTTCGGGTGCATCCCCATTTACAGACCCAAAGTATGCAATTCACCAAAAGTATGTGACGTTTTGACCAAAAAATGTGACGTTTGACCATTTTGAAATGTGACGTTTTAAGGGCCAATATAAGTAATGAAATTTTGTTTATTTTGAAAATTCTCACCTCTGATATTCCTTCAATTCAAATTAAATATACACAAATTATACATCAATATGAAGGTTGGGATGTATAGAACACGAAACACATGTGTAATCAACTCACAGAGTCGACTGTAGGCACGACTGGTTCCTGGAAGTCTGCTGCCGTATTCGCACCAGAACTGATAATTTAATAATATTTCACGAAAACAACTTGTGGCCAAATGTGCTTTACATATCCAAGAACAAAGCAAGGGGATAAAAATTCTTCAAAACACGGCGACAGAGCTGCATTGGGGAAAATTCCAAAGCCTTTGCTTTTGTTTACGTATGAGTCTACTTTCGATTTCAGGTCGACGTCATCGGACAGAAAAAGCATGTAAAAACAACGCCGTCTAAAATCAATTATTATCAATTTACCGGGCGTTACCTACATATTAATATTAATTTACATAGACGATAATGGAACATACCCGCCCGTGGGTACGAAAAACCGGGGCGGATAATGGCCATTATCGCCCAGCGTCTTACATGACGTCATTTACTCAACATCCAGTTGATTTGTTTTGATTGCAGACGACGTAAAAATAGATTTCTATCGAGTAAATTAAAAGCAAAATAAAATGTCTCAATCATCAGAAAGGATGAGAGCGTTTTTCATACAGTACTTGATAATAATAATAATAACGTGATTTTCTCGGGTGTATCGCTCCATTATAGGACCTCCATTAGTGATTAGCAGCCCTACAGTCATTAGCGGCCCTCGGCTATCGCCTCGGGCCTCTAAGGGACTGCCGGGCTGCTAATCACTAATGGCGGTCCAATAATGGAGCGTAACGCCCTCGAAAATCACGTTATTGTATAAATAATGAAAAAGATCGCCTTCATACAGTATACTGTTATTAGATAGAGCTTGCACAGTTGCCATATTCAAAGCAAGGTATCATGATACCTGTTGAAATTTCTTAGAATTACGATTTTGTTTTTTGATGGAAATTTGTGGTAACGAGTGATTTGCGCATGTCTGTCGAGCATGGAAACCATCTTCAATAAAAAATGCAGACAGTGTTGTCCTTTTCCAAAATGCAGTCCTACCGCTGTATTCGAAAGTGTTTTGAATGACTAGCTTTGTTCTTGGATATATGAAGCACATTTGGCCACAAGTTGTTCTGATGAAATATTATTTTGTTATCAGTTCTGGTGCGAATAAGGTAGCAGACTTCCAGGAACCAGTGGTGCCCACAGTCAACTCTACGAGTTGATTACATATGTGTGTCGTGTTCTATACATCCCAACCTTCATTTTGATGTATAATTTGTGTATATTTAATCTGAATTTAAGGAATATGAGAGGTGAGAATTTCAAAATAAACAAAATTTCATTACTTATATAGGCCCTTAACCAGCACCCTAAATTACATGCAACTTTCCGACTTTGTTCATCGATTAAATCATAAAATGTTAGACTTGTATTGTAATGCCAGATGAAACATTATCGCAATAGCCAATATTGTTTCTCTGTTTGGTGTTAAGACTGTTACAGTAAATTACACTGTGTGTCCAGTAGCCCCGGCATGAAGAACCCTTGCCCTTGCACACGCGTGTTGTCTGCTAGGCTTGAAATTGAATGATTTACCACGAAATTACGATACATACCTAAGTACTGCGGAGGAAAATTCCTAATTTTAACCGGATACCCCTTTTTATATCCGTCTGAATATATGCTGGGAACCTCAAGTTAACGCCACGCTAAACAAACGATATATGGACACATTATGTCTTTCACACTTCAATACCCTGCATGATTTGCCTAACTTTATGTTATTGTTGATCTTACTGGTCGACATTTCTAAAAATAGATGTTGAGGAAAGAGGTTGATGTTTCTCACCAGTTTTCCAACAATTTGATAGATGACACCGGTGTGGAGGAGGTTACGGTTTATTATTGCCACTTTAACGGGCGTTCCGTAGTATATTGACGGGAACGGGTCAACTCGCCACCGGGTCAAGTCACCACCGGGTCAAGTCGCCACGGGTCAACTCGCCACCAAAAAATATTAATATAAGACAGGTTTGACACACTGAGTTTTATTCATGATCCAATTAACATTGAGCATTTATATGATAAAATGTAACAAAGAAACACAATATATTACGCACGATATACATTAGGAAATATCATATTTTGACGAATTTTTTTTATACTTTTAGCAAATAATCTTATAATTGTGAAATATTCTATTTATAAATGGGGAAAGATCGGCAGTTCCATTGAAATCTTGGAAAACGTTTTTTGGGGATTAGTGGATTTGCGTCAGTTTACTCTTGGATTCGCGTTATGAAAGATGTCTTTGATTCATAATTACGCTCTGATCGTTTTGTATCATAAGATACATAATTATGAGAAACTGTCTATTCACATTTTCTTGAGTTTGGTATCAAACCAGGTCATGGCTGCTATTATGTGAAAAAAATGTGAAGCATGTGGTAAACCATGGATGGAAATGTTAACTTATTTCGTGATCTCCCCAGCAACATTCAGCTGGCGTTTGCAGAATTTCATGTTATGGCCTATATGGATTCGCGCGAATATATTTCGCGAGAATCTAGTTAGATTCTCGTGATACCGGACGAATTTTAAGCCCCGACTAGTCAAATATTTGGAACATTAAGGATTATGTGATTAAACTTGCATTCATACATGTGTGACAACAGCTTCGCTTTATGGTTTCATTAGAACAATATTGCAAGCTTTTTTCAACGACAGGTGATTCAACAATCTGTGCAATAAAAACAGACCAAAAAAGTATCTTCTGTTATTCACTTTCATGGGAAAATCATTCTCGGACGGTCACGGATTGAACAGCAAGCACAATAACATTTATTTTTTGAAAAAAATGTTAAAAATAAGGAGGAAGATCTTGGAAAAAAATTATCAAAAGTGAGTCAACTCGCCACAAAATGTGGGTCAAGTCGCCACTAACCTGTGGCGACTTGACCCGGAAAAGGTACTGGTGGCGAGTTGACCCAGTGGCGAGTTGACCCCGACCCATATTGACAGAGTTTAGCGGGGTGGTGAAACAAGCAACAGACTTTCACACATGATGTCTGAGTGATTACTTGTTTAGTTGCGATGCAAATATTCATCACATATCAAAGTTTGTGACAACACAAGCTGTACTGAAAAGTGTTCCGTCGCATCTATTGAGTTCTTTGAGATCACATTTAATTATTTTCTACATCATTCTTTTCTTCACAGTTGGTCCAACCTGTCTAAAAGTCGTTACAACTTGTCTTGAAAGTTGGTCCGAGTTGTCTTCAAAAGTGGTCCGAGTTGTCTTGAAAGTTGGGCCGACTTGTCTTCAAAGTTGTTCCGAGTTGTTTTTAAAGTTGGTCCGAGTTGTCTTGAATGTTGGTCAGAGTTGTCTTCAAAAGTTGTCCGCGTTGTCTTGAAAGTTGGGCCGACTTGTCTTCAAAGTTGGTCCGAGTTGTCTTTAAAGTTGGTCCGAGTTGTCTTGAAAGTTGGTCCGAGTTGTCTTCAAAAGTGGTACGAGTTGTCTTGGTCCGAGTTGTCTTTGGCTTGAACTCTCCTGATCCCGTTATTGAAAACAAAATCCATTAAAGGCCCTTCGTCATGGTAATAATAGAAAAAAAACATGATTTTGTGGGGAGTCCAGGTTTATTAAACCTTCGGGTTGTTATTCATTCCTCTCGGGCCGTTAATAAACCGTAACGCCCTCCAAACTCCTATTATGCTATATTAAAAGCACCGAGGAACTGAATAACAACCCTTTGGCTTATTGATGGCCCTCGAGTTCGTCTCGGAACTTCGGAACTTCAATAAACGCTCGGGCTGTTATTCATTCCTCTCTGGCCGCCAATAAACCGTAACGACCCCCCCCCCAAAAAAAAACAAACAAAAAAACTCATGTTATTGTTATATTAACGGTCCGAGAGGAATGAATAACAGCCCGAGGGTTTATTGAAGTTTCGAGACGAAGTCGAGGGCCGTTAATAAGCCAGAGGGCTGTTATACAACCCCTGAGGGTTGTTAATAAACCGGAACGCCCACCAAAATCATGTTATTATCATTATTACCATGACCGGAAGCCGGCAACGGCCCGCCACCCGCTTCCGGTTGAAATATGCCATGAATTTCACCACCCCGCTTAACTCCGTTAATATACTAGGGAACGCCCGCTAAAGTGGTAATAATATAGCAATAACATGAGTTTGGAGGCGTTACGGTTTATTAAGGGCCGACCCGAAAGGACTGAATAACAGCCTAAGGGTTTATTACCGACCCGAGACGATGTCGACGGCCGTTAATTAGCCAAGGGCTGTTATTCAGTCCTCAAGGGCCGTTAATAAACCGGGACGCCCTCCAAAATCATGTTATTATTATTATTCCATGACCGGAAGCGGGCGGCGAACTGTTAAAATTAATTTTGTTTTCATTAACCCTCGCCGCTCGCTTCCGGTTGCTTGACGTCGTGAATTACTGAGTTTTACTGACCCGCTAAACTCCGTCAATACACTAGAGTACGCCCGCTAAAGTGGTAATAATAACGTTTCTCGTAGAGGAGGGGCGAGCATACAAAAGTAAATTAAAATGTGCAGGGCATAGGGAGGGTGCGGGGTAGTTTTAATAATTTTTTAAGGAACAACATACCTTTAACAAAAATAAATATGAAAACAGCGCAGATTTTGACACAACACGCTTTGTCCATTCCTGTTTTAAAATAAAAATCCGAGATGTCTCATAGGAAAATGTGACTAAAATAGAAGGATCTCGTATCCTGAAGTCATGAGATAGGCCCACCATTGGCCACCGGAGCCATCAGAATCGGTCTGGTAGTCAGAGGCGGCGTAATTATGGGGGAGGGGGGGGGTGTAGGGGTGTAATTTCACCCCCGATAATGTTCTGTAGGAACATTTTCAGGACTGGAGTCTGAGATATTAATTCTCTCTTGCTAGTAAGTAAGCACTTTCTAAAAAGACTAGATTTGATACTGAGACTAGTGCTACACACACTCTCGGTCATACAACTGGAGGTATGTAGTACCCGATTTGGGCTGTTGGATGCCCGAAATTACAAATTTGGAGTACGGGTACAGTACGTGTTGATTGAATGAGAAATTTCGTCACGAAAATATGAATATTTTATTTATTCACTAATAAATTTCCAAATAGGTTGGGTTTTTTTAATTACAATGCCTACTGACTGATATCCCGACTTCACCAAAGGGGCAAAAACATAATTAGAAGCAGAATAAGCTTTAAGAATATTTTAAAACTCAGAAACACGCTGATTGGCCGCAGTTTGAGGAAAAATTGAAATCAAA
This sequence comes from Pictodentalium vernedei, assembly GCA_031216915.1. Lineage (NCBI taxonomy): Eukaryota > Metazoa > Mollusca > Scaphopoda > Dentaliida > Dentaliidae > Pictodentalium > Pictodentalium vernedei. The sequence continues at coordinate 375,073,610 of CM062292.1, forward strand.
TCTACAGAATGATCGCGTACATGTGGAGGGTAGTATCCAGCGAATAACAGATGGCATAGTAACAAGTCCGACAAAGGCGGACAAAGGAAGAATAGGAAAAGTTAAGGTGCCAACACGGGAACTTGGATATAGAGTTAATGGCGAATTGAAGAAGGCTATAAATGACAGAAAAGTCAAATGTGTTACATACAGAAATGAGTAGAAAACTCAGGGGGGGGGGGGGGTGGAAAGAGGCCAGAATAGCAAAAGAACAATTCCAACAAGCAAGAAAAATGTAAATAAGATTAGAGGCGATTGCTATTATCACACATGTTCATATCCCAAGTGATATGGCAGATGTTGTCTTGATTCCCTTATTTAAAAGTAAAGTTGGAAATATCTCTGATAAGGATAACTATAGACCCATTGCGTTAGCAACAGTCCTATCAGAACTACTGGAGAAAATAATCCTCAACAGATGCTTGGAAAATCTGACCACCACTGACTGTCAATTTGGTTTTAAAAGTAAACACTCTACTGATAGCTGTATATTCGCACACAGGTACTCGGCACAAACTGGGAAATCGAAAGAAAAATGATATTTGATACCATTTTTGAATCCATACTGACGTGCCCCTGTAATGGTAATATTATATACCATTACAGGGGCACGTCAGCATGGATTCAAAAATGGTATCAAATATAATTTTTCTTTCGATTTCCCAGCTTGTGCCGAGTACCTGTGTATTCGCACTGAAAGAGGTCCTTCGTTTTTATATTAAACATGACTCTCCAGCTTTTGTATGCTTTCTTGATGCCAGTAAGGCATTCGATAGGGTAAATCATTCCAAACTACTTGAAAAAGTAAAAGCTAGAAAAGTGCCACAAACAATTCTACGCATGCTCGGTTGTTGGTTTGAAACACAACTTCCGAGTCCGGTGGGGGCACTCCATGTCCAATAAGTTTACAGTTAGGCAAGGCGAGATCTTGTCCACCTACCTGTTTAATGTTTACATCGATGACCTGAGTAGGCGAATAAGTAAGGTCAAAGTAGGGTGTAGTGTCGGCAAAGTTACTGTCAATCACCTGTGTTATGCTGACGATATGTGCCTCGTAGCCCCAACAATTAAAGGTCTCCGTATTCTGTTAAGAATCTGTGAACAGGAGGCGGATAGTCTAGATATTATCTTCTACAGCAAAACGTCAGTGTGTATGTCATTCATTCCGCGGTCCTTCTAAAAAATATCATTTCCGAAAGTCCACCTCAGTGGCTCTGAACTCACCTTTGTTGATAAATTTAAATATTTAGGTCACATAATACATAAATCTTTGAAAGACGACCTAGATTGATTGACAAGATCGAGCAATATGTGTCAGATCCAATCAACTGATTCGGGAGTTTTCCAACTGTACCACAGCCGTAAAAACCTTCTTATTTGAGAAATATAAATCCCCTTTCTATTGCTGTCATATTTGTGTACAGCATAGTCGAAAGAGTATGCAACGTCTTACTGTCTGCTACAATAATGCGTGGAGACTACTACTCAGATAGGACAAATTCTGCAGCGGTAGTAATATGTTTGTATCGGACATAGTTCCATCCCTTCTAACCATAAGGAGGAGATTCATGTATAGTTTCCGTGAACGTATTTTCTCTCTCGAAAATAAAATCACGCAATCCTTGTTACGCTCAGACCTTGGGTACTCATCGGCTTTAGTCAATGTTTGGATCTCCCTACTGTACTACTAATTGAATTAAGTTTCACGCCTGTCACTCGCTAAAACTTTTCTCACATTATTTGGAGTTGCCTGTTAAAGGCACGACTGTCTATGTTGTAGTCCCGTCATAAGAGGTTAACCTCATGTTCATTACAGTGTATTTGTGTAAAGCCACCACTGTAAACAATTTTTTTTTTTTTTTTTTGTATGTTCTTTTTGTGTGTTCTATTGACCACTGTGTCTGAAATAAAGAATTATTATTATTATTATTATTATTATTATTATTATTATTATTATTATTATTATTATAGGAAGGAGCGGTATTGCAGTCTGGGATAGAGGAGGCGGAGTTAAGTTCAAATTAGAGCTGTAGGTTTTTAAATTTCTTGTTCGGTTTCGGTTTTGGTTTTTCAGGTGGAGTAAAACCTCGGTTCGGTTCGGTTCGGTTTTCGGTTTGTTCATGAGGCCAAATAAAATTCAATAAAACTCATTCTTATGTCCGGAGTCATAACTGAATGGCAGTGAAATTGAATGAAACTCAATGAATGTCCGAAATAAGCTATAATACATGAAGAATCAGGAATGCCAATATAATAATAACCTAAATATACAGAACTTTTATCGTGCTTGGCCATTTTTCGAGGTCTGACACCTACACGCAACTTGAGGAAAGCTGAAAACACAACAAAACTGAAATGTCGGAAATTCACACAATGTAGCCTTCCCAGAGTAGTGAGAGTACCCAGACACTGCCATTGGAATTTCTGCAGCAAGAGAGTATTTAATAAAAAACGAAAAACCTTAGATTACGGGATGTCGACGGTTTCGGTTTTTAAAAAAACCCTAAAAACCTCGGTTCGGTTTCGGTTAACCTACAGCTCTAGTTCAAATGTATTTTGGAAATTAGTGAATAAAAGAAACAAAGGAAGTAATTCATAGAGTATTAAAGTAGAAGGCGGAAATACAGAGGATCGAGAGCAAATCGAATTCGAAATAGTCAATACAGAGCCCTCAAAATGGTCTCCAATATAGGAGCTTCACGCGCTGAAAATACCTCAGATTCGCACTTAGAGCACTTTTAATTTTGCAAAATTTTCTCGGGTGGGGTGGGGGTGGGGTGGCTAGTCCTAACTAGGACCCTCGGGTCGTTACCACTTCTATCACTTCCTTCAGGAAAGTGGGAGGAGGGGACAACAGCCAGAGGATAATACTTAGAACTAGGGATACCCCGAATCCACACAACGGCCTTTCAAATATGATCTTCGCCCCGCCCCCAAATAAAAAAAAAAAAATAAAAATCATGGCTTATCGAGCTCTGAAATATAAACTGTTTGATCAGGATCTGTGCTTTCTCTCTGCTGTTGTGCATGAGTTGACCTTTTTTCTGTAAGTGGGGCTACCCAAATATTATCTTGTTTTCTTGATTTTACGTATTTTCAGGGTGGTTTTGTGTTGTTTTGTTCCATCCCTTTTAGTATGGACGAGTTTATGTAGTTCCATTCTGCCTCCGGTATATCTCTCTTACATTCCTTTTTGCTAGTGTTCGTAGTTTTACCACTCTTTTGTTCTCTTTGCCTGGTTGAAAAGGTTTTGTTTCTTCCTCAGCCTTTTTTGTATTCTATGATTGAACCGTGGCAGCCTATTGTGTTTGTGAAAGCTTTTGGTCAGCTGTTGTTTGAACGTATTCAAGATGCTACTTATGTTGGATCTGTTCCTTCCCATTTCTTTTATTATTGTGGTGAGGAAATCTAGGGCGTGACTCACTTGTTCCCATTCCTCCTTTGCCCAGACGTAGGAAGATTTTCTTGGGTAGGTTTGTAAGTAATAAGGCTTGGTATCAAAATCTGTAGTTATGATTGCGTGGTCCGAGATACCTGTTGTGTTTGTGAACGTCTTGGCCGGTGATGGGTTTGTGGTGAAGATGAGTTCAAGAAGATTGTGCCCGCTCGTTGGTTGCTCATAGATCCGTGTGAGTCCTGCCTGAGATATGATGTCTATCCGTTTCCTTTGTTTCTTTTTGCCTGATGTGTCATTCTTAACCCTTTACCCAACGTAACGTCCAAAACCGGCCAGCGCTATTCACAAAAATAATTATTATTAATTTTCATTATTTTTTTCATTTTTTGTCTCAAAAACGTAGGTTATGATCCCTCTTTGGAACGAGCTCGTCGAGCTCGTTCCAAAGAGGGGTCATAACCTAGGTTTTTGAGACAAAAAATGAAAAGTATTAGTTATTGAAGAATTTTGTTTGCAAGTGTCGTCTGCTTTTCATGTTAGGTAAAGGGTTAAGTGAGAGTGTTTCACATTTGATATCGGGACAGTTGAAGTCCCCGCTTACATTATGTTGCTACTTTATTCGGAGATGATCTTCAGTGACTTTCCTAGTTCTTCCATGTCTATATAAGGTTTCCGTGTGCCACGTAACATGTTCCAAGTAATAAGTCATTTGTGACTTTGGGATTGGTTTTTACCCAGTCCAGTTCGCATTTGTGACGTATTTTGGTTGTTCAGTCGCAAAGGTGCATGTTATTTTGTACTAGGATAAAGACCCCACCTCCTATGGTTCCTTTGTCGGCGGATGCTGGAATCTGGGTGTGTCTTATCAAGTAGGTAAGTTTCTCACATAAAAATATCTGGAGATGAAGTAATATGAAAACAGCAGTTGGAACGGTTCCGCAATTGGTACGCAAGAATATATTTCTCTAACCTTATCTTCTCCTAAAGACTTATTAAACAAGACAGGTTTTCCTGTTTCAAGAGAGACAACTCTATGCGACCAGATACTTAGGGATCAGATGGATGTCGGCGGAGGATGGATGTGTCTTGATATAGTAAACAAGTTTCTCACTTAAAATAATCTAAGGATAAAATTCTCATAAATTTTTACACTTTTAAAGAAATATTATTAGACAAAGAAACCCAATGGTTGGGATGGATTTGATTTTTTAAAAAAAAAAAATGCTAGTCCTTTATTTATTATCCTCCAAATTCTGTTTAGCTTGGGAATGTCTACTCCGTATCGACGATCTCTCTTGCTGCTGTAAATGAATGGAAGTATAGAAGATCAAGACCATATCGCATCAGACTTAGACAAGCACTGGGGAGGTTCAATTATAGACGATGGGGCATCAGGTACCCCCAGGGCGCAAAAAAAGTAGAGAAATATTGATCGAACTTTGCATGCAAAGAAATAAAAGAAAAGGGGGTACGAAAAGTGGTCTCTGGATTAACGAACGAGGAAGCGGAGGAAGTGTGGCAGATGAAATTCCCAGCGAGTTTCTAAAAACGTGGAGAGGAAGTATATGAACGCCTAACGGTATAATTCAATCTGGCCATAGAAACAAGAGAAAAAAACACAAAGGGCGGACGATTTATATATTTATATATTATTTATTGGTGTTTAAGGTCATATATTTCCGCACAATGGCTAATCATGACCACGACAGTTTTATGGGTGGAGGAAGCCGGAGTACCAGGAGAGAACCACGGAGCAAAGGCGAGCAACTGTCAGCTCCCCAACATACTAACTCCACACAAGCAGGGTTAAGGACACAACGCGGTTGCAGCAGGTGGAATTCGAATCGAGGACCTCTCGGCTTGCAGCCTTCACCTTTACCTACTGAGCCACCGCGCCCACACAAAGGTCGGATAGAAAACAAGACACATTCATACATAAGGGGGGTGGGGGAGTACTGGATAACTACAGGGAAATTTCGGTCAGTGGCAATAATGGAGAAGTTTTCTGTATAAAGTCCTAGGTCCATATGGGGGACTGGATGAGATGATCGAACATGAGGAATTTTAGGGGAGATCCAGAATGGTTTCAGACAAGGAAGGGGAGTCACAGATCACATTTTCAACTTGTAGAATCAACGAAAAAGACGAATTTGGCCTTCCGGTTAAAAGGCATATAACCAGGTATGAGGAGATGTGGTAAAAGCTAAGGCTTTGGGTCTGGAAGGCAAGTTTGTTGAACTCTTGAAAGCACTGTATAAAGATGTGCAAAGTGTGCTCTGTCTGAGTCTGTCAGCAGGCTTGAAAATAAGCAGTCTGACATTTGCAGAATGAGATCCCCAGAGGGTGAATTTGATGATGCTATCCCATACAGTGTGCCTATTTATCCTCTGGAGAAGCCAGGTTTTGAAGAGTACCTTGATGGCACCTTTGGGGGGTCACTGTTGTTCAAGCTGAGGTCGCGATCCCTGGAGCTGAGGGGAAAAATTGGGAAAGACGGTGAAAGGGAGTGCCAGGTGTGTAACTTGGACATGGTGGATACCCTGGAACACTTTCTTTTAGAATGCCCAAAGTATCATCCTAAAAGAATGAGATTCACTGGGAGTATAATGGGGAAGTGGGATGGGAGAATGAAGGACATGTGGTTAGGGGGGACTCAAAGGAGAGGGTTTCATATGCTAATCGGAGAGATTGTGAAGAATGGGACAAGGGACCAAAGTGTTATTATTACCTATTTCTGTTTCGTTTTGAGACCCCGATTCAGACTGAGGTTCACAGAGGGTGAATTTAAACCTCTGGGGAGCTCATTTTACAGATGATAGTCTGCTTATTTTCTGGCTTGTCTGTCAGGGCAATGTTAGAAAAAATAGAAAAAACGGGTCCATGTTGAGATGGGCTTTTAGCAGGGTGTATTATTTTACCAATTATTTTTGTAGTGTCCATCGCAGATTTGGGCGATGAACTCCTACGGAGCGATGAGTCGGAAAATGGAATCTATACTTGAAAATTGGGATGAGGAAGTTACCTACTCCGAAAAGTGACAACAAACTGTATAGTGTGGGTGAGACAGGTGACGACTAGCATTTGGAAGTCGATATAAACATAACGGGAAGAGACATCTACCGAAACAACACTAATGCGCAAGCGAATTCTTAACCAGTTGAGACTTGTGGGGAGGAATGCCTTCAAAGAGGTTTTGTGGGAAAACCATTTGTGAAAACAATTATAGAGATCTGAGACCTGGAAGGGGGAGAAACCCAAGATAAAACAAAAACTCGTCAGCGAGAGACTCATTAGATATTGTTACCGAAATTGGTGGTGGGTGGGTGGGGGTGGATACTGAGCGGACTGCGTAATAACAAGAAATCAGTATTTTAGGAGACGTGGATGGCACCGTTGGGGTCCCTATTGTGTTCAATTATTTCTTCAAGAGTTATTGTCCTTGCTCAACTTTGAATTTCTTGTTTTTACTTTACCATTTTTCGTAATCACATATTAAAAAAAAACCCTTTCGCGTTTTTTCCTCAGATTTAATATAAAGCTTTTCAGTAAAAATATCGGGAATGCGACTGCGAACCAGCTGTGAACAAGCATTTGTCTGGGAGTTATTACCCTTGTTGGACTCCCAATTGCGGTTTTGTGTCATCACATTTCAAGGAAAATCGTTCAATATTTTTTTTTTCAAATGTAATATAAAGCTTTTTGGTGATAATATAGCGTGAAGGGGATTGTAAGTCATCTGTGTCCAAGTATATGTCTTCGAGAATCATTGCCCTTGTCACATAAGATTAGCCATCCCATGTCGCTGCACTTGTTGCTGCTTGAGATTAATAATAATGAGAATCCATTCTATTTCATTCACTGTTTAGAGCAACATTCATTACGCATAGCGGTATATAACAAACCTCGGGCAACCGAAGGTACGCAAGAGGAAAGGCCGTGAAGTGTATATGGCAACAGTGGCACTGGAAGCCACCTTGGAAGGGGCGGGGGCATGGTCATAGGACACCCACACATTCCATTTCATGCAGATATAAGATGCTCTGTGATAACGTTAAGTCACTGTTATATAACTGCCAGTCTTTTTTATTTATTTATTTATCTTTGAAACGTTCAAAAGAGTGCTATCCTGCCCTCGGTTTATCAACTTTATAGGTAACTAGCAGGGTTACCCGGCGTTGCTCGGGCTGAGGAGAGTATTCTCCCTTAATCTATACAATATTTTGCTGGTCATAACTTTTGGTGCCCCTCTAAGGCGTACTGCACGTCGATGGTGCACATGTCTTCAACCACGGTAACTCTACTAGAGCGGAGCTTGAACAGAGTTAGAATGTGCAGGAGCTGACAGTTACTCGTCGATGCTCGGTGGTTCTCCCCAGGTACTCCGGCTTCCTCCACCCGTAAAACTGTCACAGTCACGATTAGCTATTGTGCATAAATATGTGACCTTAAACACCAATAAATAAATATATAATATGGAGATAGACGGTATTGGAATTTTGAGTTCGGTTTCGGTATTTTAAGGTGTTATGCCTCGGTATATGGTTCAGTATTTGGTATCTGACTTGACTGAGATTTGCAAACAATATCAAAGGAGACTTCGCATTAGGAAAATACAGAATAAGTTGTTCTTGTATCATTCTACCACAGCGCCACAAATGCACTGCCAGTGAGCTCAACAGTAGCATTCTTTTACGAAAACAAATCATATCTACAGTAATTTTGTGCCTTGTTCTAAACACATCTTAACCTTTAAGGCCCTATTTCAGACGTGTGTAATCTCAGAGCATGTGACCAAACCATACCATCTTCGAGAGGCTCTATTGGCAATAGACAAAGCGTCTGGGCAGTGATTTCTACGCAAATCTTGGCTGTCTGTTAAGGCAGCCAAGACTTGGCTATAAATTACTGTTAAACAGATGAACTCGAACAGGTAGGTTGTAGTCTGATAATAATTCGGGACAATTGCCCTGGCCCCTGAGGGTTAACAAAACTGAAAATAAAATCGGCCACTTCTTTCATGAAAATGAACCCTTCAGCTGCTATCAAGCCCCAACAGGGCCATATAAAAAGTGAATGCTGGAAAATTTTAAAATTCAGACAGTTTCGGTATTCAATGATTGGTTCGGTTCGGTTTTTCAGTATGCACATGATATCGGTTCGGTTTTTCAGTATATTGCGCATCTCCTGTTCTTTAAGGTAGCGGCTCAAAATTATTAAGGCTTCAACACGGCGAAAAAATCCGATTATAAATAGAATATTGATTCCGTTATAGCAGACGACGCCGGTTAACATCTTCGACAAACAAAAAAGCAAGCTTTTATAAAATAATAATAAAAATGAGTTCTTTTAAACTAATGCTGCCACTGTCACCGATTTACAGCTCTATAACACGCAATTTTCATAAATTTAAAAAATTATTTTTCTCAGGTAAATGGTCACAACTTCCGGGATGAAATCTACGGAAAAATTCTTCTGTTCAAGCAGACGAAGAAAATGGCGACAAGATATTCGCGTTCTAAAACAAAATCATCACCAAATACTGAAACACTTGTCGAAAACATTGGTAATAACAAATAGCAATAACAAGAACACATTTTCTTCTAAAATAATTAGAGATGTACCACTGACAATCACTACACGTCAACGATCAGCATTTTGAGAACAGTGTAGATTTCATAACATTACCATGTAGCATTGTTTTTGTTGCACTTGAGTTACGAGTTTCAGGTTGACAACAGTGTAGGATAATATTTAGTGAACTTAGTTCATATATTGCTTATACAGTACATTGTTTTGACCACATTGTAACAATTAAATCAAAGGATAACCAACCTGGATTAACAGAACGGAGTAAATTTCTTTGTTGATTTCAGTGGCAGACGAAATCAACATGGCTGCTTTTATTTATACTGTACGGTGCCATTCAAAACGACCTGCTGGTTAGACGACATGACTGTGCCTAGATCACAGTTATGGGTAGATCTCATCACGGTGGAGCCCTGTTAATTGAATAACAACATTGTCACTGAAAATTATTCAATTAACAGGCGTATTCCGTATTCCAATAATAGATATTTGGTCACTTTGAGATAAACCACAGCCCTTGCTTGACAGCATTTATTCCATTATAATTTATATCTTTTTGACAGAGCTCATGGGGCCCTGTACGGTAAATGTATCATAAACATTCACCTATTGCAGGCTTGTTGGAAAATAACCTAGCCCCCCCCCCCCCCCTCCCGCCATGGGGGAGCACCAGCTTCTTGTCAGGGAAACCTTGCACCAAGCTAGGATCTCAAATGTTTTCAGATATTCTTCTACTTCTACCAATGAGTGGCCACCATCAACACATTGATTATTCTGCCACTTGAGAGGATGCACTTGTTTTTTTTTAATTTTTTCAAGTGCTATACATTCTAAATACAGTGCCAGGTTAAAAGCATCATGATCTGTGGCTAAAGAATCTTGTGTAGTTTTGTATTGAAATTTTCAAATTCTGGGGTGGGAATTAACTGGTTGAGTGCTAGAAGCCACTATCATGGCTCTATTAAAAAGTGTTGAAAGCCACTATAGTGACTTTATACTGTACACAGTCGCTTGTTATTTTCTGAGCTGTAGAAATAAAATATGTATAGATACAGTACATGGAGAGTGGATTGTAACTAAATCACCCGTGGGGTGGAGTTATCACCCAAGCTATACCTTTCAAATTGTGTTAATTTCGGCAAAAACACAAGTAATGTTTCAGCCAATGGACCTCCGGGGTTTAACCTGGAGGTCCATTGGCTGAAACTTTGCTTGTGCTAGTTATGCTTTGCAACAAATTTGCAATTATTTCTTGGGTGGAATCTCCACTCTGCGGGTGATTTTGTGATAATTCACTCTCCACATACTGTAGATAGATATTTTTTATTTAACGGAATAAACAGCGAACGCTGATACATGAGTAAAACAAAAGATACAAATTAACTAATAACGATCTGTTTACACCATATGGAGATAACATAGTCAGATTGGCTGTCTACCTGTAATCCCCCCTAACATTTCACTCCAACACCGCTATACGGTCGAAGACAACCTTCATTAAGACAGTTCGATAAAACTTCATTAAGACAGTTCGATATTTAAAAACTGCAGACCGCAGACCATAAACTATAAACTATTGAATTAAAATTCCAGATGCTCACAATAAATGTATATAAAACTGTTTTGTTATCATTTATTGGAGAGTGCCAAATTGCAAATTACCTTTGAAAAATAATGTGGCACTCTTCCAGTTAAAATGAGCTGTGGTTAAAATTTTCCGATAGTGTCTCCCTGTCGTTAACCTCAGTACAAACTTGAAACCTAACTCATTATACCTCTTTAAAACAACAATAATAAATGAAACAGATCGGAAACGTTTGTTTACTATCATAAAGAATTACTTTAGTTTAACAAAAGTAATTCTTTAAAATAATAATAATATACAATATATTTTCATGAAAGTGGATATTTAATTCTCATATACTTCTAAAGAGCACTTTCAAAAACTTAAAGGTATTTTTGCAGGACAAAAATTGTGGTTTTCCCAAATGGTCAACTTTTCTTTTTTTCATTTTAGTGGCTTTCAGTGTCAGAGAAAATTTTGGTGATCGAGCACTCAACATTTATCCAATGAACAACAATTATTTCTGCCAAATAGGGCTATGGTTGGCGGCTCTGCCCCCCCCCCCCCCCCCATACTATGGGCCTGGCACCACCTCTGTTGTATACATATTCTTTTATATATTGTCAAGAGGGTTAATACCAGGGAGACTTCACTTTATAAACTGGGTTACGGCATGTATTATATGGGTTGCCACTGAAATTGTACATGTTTAGTTGAGTGTTTACTAGGTGTGTAACCAGGAATCTATATTGGGGAGAGGGGCACCTGGATCTTTTGGAGGGTCCAAGCATTTTTATACTGTATGGCATATCACAAAGATCAAAGTTTTGACCTGGGGAAAGATATGAAGGTGGTGTCAGTCTTGCGCTGGTGAGGCTGAGAGGGGTATATATATATTTCACTGGGGAAGATTTTCAAAAATGTGCCCCAAATGGCACTATTTGGAGGCATTTTGAGACTCAAAAGAACATCAAGCATGGTACTTCATCTGTAATTTCATTAGTTGACATCCTATGTAGATTGTAGAATTCAGGATTTTTAGTGGTGCCCATTGGGGATTCGGGGAGGGGGGGTGTCATATCACACGTAACATCAAAGCATTGAGATTTCTCAAACAAAATGCTACAAAATCTAGTCAGCATAAAGAAACACAAATAAAAATTGCATCACAGATTCAAAGTTTTTGCTTTTCCTTTTTTTAGGAGGTGAGATTCTAGGGGACACTGTGGTGGGAGGGGGAGAGAATTTTGATCAGATCGCAACTCAGTCGTGATTTTGTTGAAATTCTCTCTCTACTTTTGTGATCCCAGTTCTGTACATTTAAATCCAATCTCCTTTGAACAAAAAACACATGCAAAGGTCCAGCAGTAGGACCTGTGGATTAAACCTGGTCCATTGACTAAAACTCAGGTTGTGCTTATGCATTTTTGGAGAATGTCAGCAATCACCTGTGTTGAAACCGTTTTAGTTGTAATCAACTTTCCAGGCACTCTCAGTTGCAGGTAGCTAAAGTTTTTTCTCCATCATTTCACCTTGAGACTTTGCATCTTCACAGAGTGCTTTTCATATCTTGATGACACTATATTATTATATTTTTTACTGGTGTTTAAGGTCACATACTTATGCACAGTTGCTAATCATGACCATGTCAGTTTTACGGGTCAGGCCTTAAAATTTGACACGATTCGCAAGAATCAGTTTTGATTCCTGCGAATTCCTGTTGCAAGAATCAGTTTCCAGTTCTTAATTATATAAAATTTGAGAGTACTGTTATACCTATGTGAGTGGAACATGTACATATGCCATAGTGAAAAGCAAGCGTCTGCATTTGTATACTTCTGAACGATTAACCTTTAAGAACCTAGTTTCAGTTTCAGTGGGTTTTTTGTCGTACATGTACATATGTTCCAACATTCGGGTTTTGGCGGTCTTGCTCAAAATTTGAGTACTGTAACAGTGGTGTCTAGTGAAGTGTTGGCTTACTATAAAGGCTGCCAAGACTTCACTAGACACCACTGCTAAGTGACGTTTGTCACCTTATTATAAGGGTGAAAAGAATAAGAATTCTTCTGGCTTTTTAAAGCCACTTTTAGAATCTAGAATGAGAATCAAATGAATATTTCACGCGAATCGAAGATGATTCTCATTGTTTTTCTTGCGAGAATCATTTGCATGAATCCATTCTGATTCGCACATGAATTTTAAGTCCTGCGGGTGTAGGAAGCCAGAGTACATGGAGAGAACCACCGAGCATCGATGAGCAACTGTCAGCTCCTCAACATTCTAACTCTGTTCAAGCTCTGCTCAAGCAGGTTACGGCAGTTGAAGACATGTGCTCCATTGACGTGCAGTACGCCTTAGCACGCAGCGTCATCGTGCCCCCATGTAGGCAACCGGGATAAAGGACACAACACAGGTCGTCCCGGATGGGGATCGAACTCGGGACCTCTAGCATGGAAGTCCAACAGTCTACCACTGAGCCACCATGCTCCTGATGACACTGTACATCATGATAATAACTTCTAACAGTCAGTCTGTTAAAACACCTGTGGAGTTGAGTGTGCCCTTTGACAGTAGATGCACACTCCTTTTGAAAAATCATAAAAAGCCCAAGTCATCTTTCAGCTCTAGGACCTCCAAGTTAAGAGATAACATTTTTGCATTTTATACACTTTTACAGTTTTACCTCCTTGTGAAGAAAATTAATTTCCAGGAATGTTTACCTATAAATTACTTCATGGATTTAAAATTATCTTCATGCTCCAATGTCTATTCAGCGCTCCTTTAATTCTTGTTTTGCAAATGTTCAGCAATGTTTTTGTTTCTTAATATTGCCATATTGTGGTAACATTATGGCAAAGACATGGTATCTTTAAGGTATTAGTTACAAGTACCTACCCCACCACTTTTCCACTTTTTTATGGGCTGGAGTGTACATGTATCTCATTTGACAGAGTTTCTTAGCTTTGTAAATATAGGTTATTACCACAATGTAGGTTTCCAAGATGGTGTATTGAAGTTGAGTCCTCATCTCTGGGCATATATCGATGAGTCCATTAGCATGAGCTGAAATATGCCCAGAGGTGAGGTCAAGACTTCAATACACCACATGGTGGTAATAACCAATTTTTCTCACATTGTTCCTCATATTCTTGACTTGTGTTGCATAATGAAGGGACTAGGTACAGTTTTTAACGGTGTCTGTTTTGACAGTCATTTGGCATATATGAACTAATTTTTTTCTAAATGAAGATCATGACATCATGGTATTGCATTCTTGGGTTGTGCATGACATAACCTCATTCATTGTTCTTGTACTATAACCATTGGAATTTATAGTAGTGTCTCAGTGGTTTGTTTCTTTGTTTTATTTTTCATGTTTAGCATACAAAAAGAATCATCATGGCAAAAAATGACCTAGTCTAATTTATCATTTAATTACTATTATAAAAAACGGTGGTGTCGACATGTGTAATAATCAATTGTATTAAAGATTTATAAATAATATTCTCTCTTGTTTTCTGTATTTTTTTATTTATTTATTTTTTTTTTTGTTGTAGTTCGGTCAAATATTGGTACTCGATCAAAAAAGAGAGGCCATGAAGAATCTGACTGTGAAAGTGATGAAAGTGATCAGACCTCTTTCTCTCTAGATGTTCTAGCACAGGTTGCTTCAGCTACACTGCAGAAAGAACCATGTAGAAAAAATTCTCCCAAGAAAGTAAGTTTGACAAAAGTTCACAAGTTCTTAGCAGAGATTTTTATCTGCTCCTATGGAGGGTATAGGCAGAGATCCACAAAATTTTGAGGGTGGTGCAGGAGCCAACTGGCAGAAAATTTGGTGATATGCAGGACATAGGCCCCAGACATGGACAGTAAAGGCACAAGTTATATTTGGTGTGGAATGTTTGAACTCAGCACTGCTAGTCCCAAAGACCCAAAACATGTGGGTGGGATCTCCCCCTTCTTTGCCTCATCTTGAAGTAGAAGAGTCCTATTGCCCAATGATAAGTATGTTCATGATCTGCACATAGGCATAAAACTGTCACAGGTGGTTGGTAGTTTGGTGATTGGGATAGGTGAGTGAAATCATACCTAGAAGTTATCTACTGCAATATCATGGTGAAAGTCATGGCAGAATGCTGCCGTTTTCACAATGATATTGCCAATTGTCATGGGAAATTATGGTGAATGTAGACTTCTGGTCAGGCAAATTCATAGCATCGTTAGGCAAACAGTCCTTTTTAGTGCTGAAACATATTGCAGATTTTAGAGTTAAAATATTCCTCCAAATATTCAAATAGTATTTGAATATTCATTTCCTTTTTTGCATGTGTAAGGCAACATTGTTATGTATGAAAATATACATGTCAAATACAAACTAGGATGGTAAGGTCGTAATCAGAGATTGTTACTTGGTTAGTTTCCCATCAGCCAAGATATCAGCCCAAGGTAACTTCATGTCAGTCTTGAGACCGAAGGTCAAATGCTGATGTAAAGTTACCGAAGGCAGATATCTAGATTGATATGAAACTAACCATGTAATAATCTCTTTACAGTTAAAACTAGAAGGTCTAGCTGTTATGAAATTCACACAGATAGCACGTTAATCTACACGTCATGACCATAGTAAGGCTATCAAATTCTGTACATATGGCTTGTTCACAAGCAATGTTTCTGCCAATGGACCTCCGGGTAACCTGGCGATCCATTGGCAGAAAAATTGCCTGTGTTTGCTGTGAGTAACCAGGAGAACCTGCCGTGCTTTGGATGGCATTTGATATGACAATTGCACGCAATTAAGCCTAGATAATCGCACAGTTCATGACAGGACTTCTAGTTTTAACTTGTGTTGAAACGATTAGTCGACTAGTCGAAGTAGATTCGATTTTTGAAAAAATCGTCTCTGAAATCCACCAGTCGACTAGTCGGGAAACTCAAAGATGAAGTCGTAAAATGTCAATAGTGGGGGTTAATGATTACAAACATCAGATGTTTCTGCTTCGTTGTGGACCTACTTTAAATTGTATTGAGAAGTGGATATCATTGCAATCATTGTCATTTGTTGATGCCGATAATGTTACAACTTAGATTTCAGCAGCATTACAAGCACTGATTTCACCTAACCTAATCACTGGCAAGTGCTGAAGAAAATTACTTTGATGTACAACAAGATGCCGTAAATTCACGCAAGCGTTCTGTCCCTCACCCAAGTCGCCCACACTTTTTAATTGATATAAAAATATAGTACATGCCTGAAACACTCAGAAACAGATATTACATGATAGCTCCATATCCTATGTATTACTGTACTGGTTTGGGTGCGAGCTGGCAAAGACCGGATATGAAGGTGAGGAAACTGTCCGTCACAGAATTTGACTGGGAGTTTTTAATTAATTGTACCGGGTGAATGGTGGCACCCGGTGCAATTAAAACTTCTGTTTTAATACTATTGGTTACTTTTTCCACTGTACGGTCAGAGGACTAGGAGGCACGCACTTCCCAGGTATCCTAATTTTTTTACTGAATGGTTAAAGCTATAATATGCACATCGTTTTAAAAAACTCAAAATACGAAAAAGAGAACAGCAACATTCATGACTTTGACAAGGAAACTTCATCAAACACCTGTCAAACGAGTCATTAAACGAAAGGGTTATCATCTTACATGTAACAGTCTCTTATCACCTAATTTACTGAGACAATTATGTTTTCAACAGAATAGCCGACAAGTCAGTTTTGAATCAATTACTCCCGTCAACTAGTCGACTTTGAAAAATAGGTAATCGTTTCAACACTAGTTTTAACTGTATTTATTAAACCCAAACACATAATTACAAAATGTTCTCAGAGCTGTTACAGTTTTCTGACAGTGTTATTGTTTCTCATTTTTAGCTCAACTTGACAAAGTCAAGCTGAGCTATTGCCATCACTTCTCGTCCGTCGGCGTACGTACGTACGTTAGTACGTTAGTATGTTAGTACGTACGTCCACAATTTCCTTTGGCACACCTCACAGGTCGCATTTATGATCAGATTACTTTGAAACTTGGTATGCTTGTTTAGGGTGACTTCTAGATGGGAGCTATCGATTTTCTTCAATTTCTGTCAAAAAATGTTGCCGCGGCCAATGTTCTTAGAACTTAGTTTAGTCAAACCACAATATTTCCCTTTGGCACACCCAACAGGGCACATTTATGATTTGATTGCTTTGAAACCTGGTATGCTTATTTAGGGTGACCTCTAGATGGGAGCTATCGATTTTCTTCAATTTCTGGCAAAAAATGTTGCCACGGCCAATGTTTGTAGAACTTAGTTTAGTCAGACCTCAATATTTCCCTTTGGCACACCCTACAGGGCACATTTATGATCAGATTGCTTTGAAACCTGATATGCTTGGTTGGGGAGACCTCTAGATGGGAGCTATCGATTTTCTTCAATTTCTGTCAAAAAATGTTACCGCAGCCAACGTTCTTAGAACTTAGTTTAGTCAGAAGACTCAATATTTCCCTTTGGCACACCCTACAGGGTACATTTATGATCGGATTGCTTTGAAACCTGGCATGCTTGTTTGGGGTGACCTTTAGATGGGAGCTACCGATTTTCTTCAATTTCCGTGAAAAAGTGTTGCCGCGGCCAACGTTCTTAGAACTTAGTTTAGTCAAACCACAATATTTCCTTTTGGCACACCCTACAGGGCACATTTATGATTTGATTGCTTTGAAACCTGGTATGCTTATTTAGGGTGACCTCTAGATGGGAGCTATCGATTTTCTTCAATTTCTGGCAAAAAGTGTTGCCACGGCCAATGTTCGTAGAACTTAGTTTAGTCAGAACTCAATATTTCCCTTTGGCACATCCTACAGGGCCCATTTATGATCAGATTGCATTGAAACCTGGTATGCTTGTTTGGGGAGACCTCTAGATGGGGGCTATCGATTTTCTTCAATTTCTGTCCAAAAATGTTGCCGCGGCCAACGTTCTTAGAACTTAGTTTAGTCAGAAGACTCAATATTTCCCTTTGGCACACCCTACAGGGTACATTTATAATCGGATTGCTTTGAAACCTGGTATGCTTATTTATGGTGACCTCTAGATGGGAGCTATCGATTTTCTTCCATTTCCGTCAAAAAATGTTGCCACGGCCAACGTTCTTAGAATTTAATCTAGTCAGACCACAATATTTCCCTTTTGTACACCCTACAGGGCACATTTATGATCGGATTGCTTTGAAAAGTGGCATGCTTGTTTGGGGAGGCCTCTAGATGGGAGCTATCGATTTTCTTTGGTTTCTGTCAAAAAATGTTGCCACTGGCAAAAAAAATGACATTGGTACCAATGATCTTAAATTTTGCCATTTCATTTATAACTTACCAAGTTCAAGTTTGTCAAGTTGAGCTACAGTGTCATTGACACTTTCATTTTCTTCACGTCCAAAGTTTCTTATTTCCGTAGTTCAGCTATCCAGACATTCCCCACTGCATGTTCAAACATTTGATTTTTGAGTGCATAAGTACAAATTACAATCAAAATTGTGACGTTGTTGGTTGAATGTAAAAATGCTTTCTTTTACAGATACCACAGAGAAGTGTTCAGACAAAAGAGGCCTTGTCTCTGGGACAAATAAAGCTTCTTTCAGAAAAGACTCTGATTAGTATGTTTTCGATGACTGCATTTAATGAAATATCAAAAAATTACACATATACTTGCTTCTTGATGCCCACTGTTTGTAAAGAGACATACACAAGTTTTGGTAATGAGGCAAAGGCCAAAACACAGATGACTTCACATTTACTCAGCCATATAGCTCAGTTAGTTGATGATTCAAGAAGTAAGTAATCATGAATATTTTGCATTTGTTCAATAGAATCTCTATTTCTTCAGTTTCTACAGTAGTAACAACTCATCTGAATATTTTCTAATTGAATATATTTTGAAAAATAAATAAATAGAAATGTTTTGGTGAAAAATCTATGCATGCCCATTATTTAACCCTTTACCTAACACAAAAACCAGACGACACTTGTAAAAAATTTCTTGAATAACTAATTTTTTTCATTTTTTGTCTCAAAAGCATAGGCTATGACCCCCTCATTGGAACGAGCTCGTTCCAATGAAGGGTCATAACCTATGTTTTTGAGACAAAAAATGAAAAAAAAATAATGAAAATTAATTTGCGATTTTTGAGAATAGCGAGGGTCGGTTTTGGCCATTACATTGGGTAAAGGGTTAATAAAAGCTCATCAGAATGAAAGTTAGTTGGCATGGTTCTACATGGGGAACCCTGGGAAGTGAAACAGTATTTGTTTACTATGGTAAATAAGCTCTGTTATACTGTTAAAATAGGACCTCACCTTGTTATCAATATTTGCCGATAACTGATATTTCAATTCAATATTGGACAGATACCAATATTAGTTTTCATGGTGATACAAGTGTATAATGACATTCATACAGGACAAATGAGACATGGTGTTCAGTAAAATTGAAGTATAGAACAAAAATAGTTAAAATATGGGAGGTGGATAGTCCAATTGGCGAATCGTCCAGTTCCTAAAGGCACAGCATTTTCTGGCTTGTCCTTCTCACAATCTAATAAAAAGTTAAAAAAAACACAGCTAGGATTAATCAGTTGTCCCTTTGTTGTTTGCAGGACTTTGTCTTAACTTTCAAATCATGTATTAATGTTCATGTATAATTTGCTGATGGGTATCATAGTGTGAATTATCTTTGCTGAGGACGAACACACCAAATGTTCTCAAGCAGAATACAGGAACAGTAAAACTGGTACCGGATGTTACAAAGTTTGATTACTTGAGTTGTAATTGACCATACCAGCGACCAGATGTCCCAGGTGTTTATTTCTGTTTATAAACATTTTTCAGGATTGGCTGTCTCCATCAGATCTGTTGTTACCTGTTGTTTTAGGAAACCCACATGGTAATTGGTAAATATCTGTTTAAAACATGCACCCCTAATCAGAAACCAAGACTATTTAGTTGAGATTATCAGCAACTGGCCTGCGAACTTGATTTGAAAAAAAGGACATATCAACTGTCAATATTGGCAGCAATGGCAGAATTGCTATTTTTGGCTGTTACCGATACCTGGCCAATAAACCATTTATTACCCATATCAATAATCGTCTCCTCACTAGTGCAGATTATCAAGATGAAAATGAGAAACCAAGATTATGATCATTCAGAGGGTTCTAATATAGTAAAGCCCACTTAATCAGATCTCTTTTAATCGAATAAACCTGTTAATTGAATATAACTTATAAACACAAAACCATTTACTACACCATCAGTACAAATTCGAACTATTTATTGTATATAAGTTACAGAGTAAATCCCTGTTAATTGAATAAAAAATGATGAAATATATTGAGAAATTACCATGACAATAACTGAATTCCCCTTGTTTATAGACCTGTTCGGCCACAGTACATCTAATACAGGCATTTAATCTATTACATGTTGTTTGACAGAGCTTCATGAGCTCTGTCAAACAAGATATACTAGAGTCAATGCTCAGTTTATCTCTAGAATACCCCTTAACTTCCCCGTGGGAACCCCGGGAAGTGAAATAGTGCCTGTTCACTGTGGTAAACAGGCTCTGTTTTACTGGTAAAATAGGACCCAGTCACCAATGCTTGGGAGGTGTAAACCCTCTCTAAAATTGGCAACATGGCTTATTAATGCTCTCTCCTGGTCTTGAGTTAATACTCATGTTGTGGTCATGATAAGGCATTGTGCAAAAATATGTGACCTTAAACATCAATAAAAAAATAAATAAATAAATAAATGCCCCTTAACTGGTTGAGTGCTAGAAGCCACTATCTTGGCTCTATTGAAAAGTGCTGACAGCCTCTGTAGTGGCATTACACTGGAAGCATTAGCTTATTGCATGTCAGGCAGCATCAAGAAAAACAAAACAAGTATTTATGAACAAAATCTTACTAAACTAAAGCTCCCCTTGTTGGTAGCACAGTATCTTTGAAAAAAAATATGTGAGTTACAAAGTGCCTTTGAAAAATAATTTAGCACTCTACCAGTTAACTGAATACTGTTAATTGAATAATTTTCATAGGCAAAGTGGCTATTCAATTAACAAGGTTCTACTGTAGCAAAATCATTGAAATAAAATGTTGAGATTTTCTTGATCCCTCACTTACTGTTTGTTAACCCTTTACTTAACACGAAAAGTAGACGACACTTGCAAATAAAATTCTTGAATAACTTATTTTTTTCAGTTTTTGTCTCAAAAACATAGGTTATGACCCCACATTGGAACGAACTCAGCGAGCTCGTTCCAAAGAGGGGTCATAACCTATGTTTTTGAGACAAAAAATGAAAATATAATGAAAATCTTTTGGTGATTTTTGTGAATAGCGTTGGCCTGTTTTGGCCGTTACGTTGGGTAAAGGGTTAATACTTTCAACATCTGACACCATTTCTTGGGAAGCAATCCTCGAAAGTTTCCCAAGAAAAGTTCTTCTGGTTCCTTATAACTTTTTTGAAATGGTACAACTGCCTTGGCATAATTCATAATGGAATTTTTTTTTTTGCAGATTCAGATCCAAATGCTCAATTTGAGTTCACAGCAGAACCAATCAATGTATGGAAAAGGAGAATATCCAGTAAGATATCATCCATAATTTCTCCTGGCATTCTGATGAAACTTTTGATGATAAATGAGAGTTATGCATGTATTTTTGGTCTTTTCTTAACCCTTAGGGGACTGGACAAGTGTCTTGAATTCCCACCAGCCCCCAGCCTCTCTACATCCAGTGGCTTTGCAGTGATTTCTAGTCAAGTCTTGACTGTCTTAACAGACAGCCAAGACTTGAATACAAAACACTGCATACCTATTTTGTCTGTTGTCAACAGGACCTCCTCATGCAGGCATGTTAAGAGCACCTGTTCTGAGGTCATAAAAGTCGGAAATAGGCCTCTAAGGGTTAAATCTGTTTAATTTGGACTCATGGGCATATAAAAGCTCGAGACATATTTTTTGTAGATTCCTTATTCTACAAAAAGTTTGCAGGGAAACATACTCGAGGAAGTAGAAAAATGGATAACAACTGTCTTTGAGAAAGGATATAATATACATCAAAATAAGATATCAAATGAAAAATTCTTTCTTTCATAACCAATCAGCTAAGTATGCCTGGTGCTACGCACATACATGTACAACTCTTAAAGGAGATTTTACAACTTTTTACTCTTGCAAACCACATTTTGAAAATGGCAAGTGCATGGTAAGTTCTTTCCAGAGAGGTGTCAAATCTTTTGAAGAAGTAAATTTTCATGCTACATTGGAATATATGTTATACTCCTGATTGTCTTCAACTTAAGCTAGGTTGAGGATTAATGTTCAAATACTTTTTGACAGTGCAAAATGCTGTTGTGCTTTAATGCCTTACCTAACACACACAGTTTCAAAATTTATTATATTTTTATACTGTACCAATGACCCAGACTTAGCTGGTGCTAACTCCAACAAAACCAGGGCCAAACACAAATTTTGCCCCCAATCCCCAAAATTTGCATCCAAAACAAAAAGAAATCATGTCCTAAAGGACCTCCATAGTACGCCTCTACTGCGCATGCGCAGTGACGCAGTCGTCCCGAAATTGGCGCCAATTATCATTCTCTGTTTGGCCCTTCATCAGTCAACATCTCACTGATCTTTGTGCTTGTAAATCTCAGTTTAAAGGATGCCAGACACGTAATTTTTGGAGAAAATGTGATTCTAAGGAGGATAGAAGGAGGAGAGGAAAAAGAAGTGGCAAAAATAATCAGGGCTGTACTTAAAATTTTTTTGATGAAATTATGTTAAGTTGCCTATTTTCGAGGCATGGGCCTCTTGTTGTCATTCTTGCTAATTGTTGCACTGCTTATTCAGTGTTTCCTCTCCCCTAGCCTTCTAAAGTCCCCCCTGGCAATTCTCCCATGCTTTTGGCATATTTTTGAGAAGTTTCATTTCTAAAATTTCCTGGGAGAGTTGCTTGGTTACAGAATGTTTTCTGTTATTTTCCCCATAGTTACGTTTTCACCCATGGGTGTATAACGTTTGTGTTCTGCATCTTCCATCTGATGTTCTACAGATTCTCCCCTGGGAGTCTCTGTTTTGCATCAGATAGAGTGTAATTGATGACTGATTCCGGGCCAGTTTTTTCAGTGCCTGGAGTCATGTTTTCTAGTGTGTTTACACTGTTTGTTTTCATTGGCAACAGCCTTTTTTGAGGGGGGCTGTTTGCCTTTGTGGTAGTTTATCTCATTATAAGATACATTTATATTATCCGAAAGTGTCTCATTAATTATTTTATATAAATTTAAAATTTTTGACCACACTTTGCCATCGGATCCATCAGGGCTCAACGTTACTTTTCAGCAACTTGGGCTTCTCTGAAAAAATATTTTTTCAAAATTATTTTGTTTTGCAATTGTTTTTTCATTTATTAATGGATCATGTTATTATGTATCTTTGTGTCAGGGGTTTTTGCGAGTAACTAGGACTTATTGTTGTTCTTTCACAATGAAGGGACATTGTTCAAATTGTAATAGGAAGAAATCTTCCTCTGACTTTCATGATCATTGTATTAATTGTAGTCAGTGTTCTCGCATTAATCCCTGTCCTATATGTGAACATTGGGATGAGAAACATTGGAAACGTGTGTCACGATATGTTGTTTCTGGAGAAAGAGCGATGCCGGCTCTTTCTCCACAAGGTCACTCTACTCTCTCAGTTTCTATTTCAGAGGAACCAGAACAGGGTGATGTTTCCATGTTATCTTCTTCAAGTGTGCGTCCGTCGTCACAAATGAATTCAGAGCTAGCGGCAAAAGTGCTCATGGAGATTAGACAAATGTCGTCCGCTAGCTCGCCCGGTGTAGCGTCCATTCACCGAATGGTTCGGCAGCCGGGTACGTCCGATGCGGTCCAAGAGGAAATTTTGGGTGATGCGAGCACTATAAACATAATAGATGCACACCCAGTGACGGCGGATAGTAAACGAGAACGGAGGAAGCCTTTTAGTCCGGTTCCTAGCTCGTCCAGGTCCAGCCGGGCCGCGAGCGAGAGAGGTCCCTCTCTCGTACAACAACATCTGGGACCAGATGTTGTGGTACAAAATGTGTCTTTAGCGGAGCATACGTCCGTCGCTCGGGACGCTCCGTTGTATAAGCAGTCCGCAGAGACTGTTAAGGCTTCCTCTTCTCGTCAGCACACACGACCGCACCTTGGCTGCGTGACCTCCGATATTTTACCAGCTTCACCGATAAAGGATTCTTCGGCGACCAGGTCACACCATCCGGCAGCCAGGGATTCGAGACCGATGGACTCCGGACGTTCGCATAGGAAAAGTATGCGGGAGCCATCTGATGCGGAGCTGCCCTCGGCGAAGCAGCGAAAGACTGCGCCTCCGCAGGTCTCGACGCCGGACATTCTTGTGCAGATAGCACAGCTTATCGCAGCATCCCAGCAGCCGACAGAAACGGTGTCGGATCGAGAATTATCCGACGGCGCTGGGTCGGTACGCTCCGCAGAAGCATCGGGGGCGGACCACCGGGAACATCGGGAGGTCCGACCGGATGGTGAAAGGGATACGGATGAATTGGAGCTATCCCTTTCGGAACAACATAAAGCTGCCGTGGACTTCATTCGGCACTTTCTCCCTCAAGTTGTTCCGTCGGGCCAGACTGCTGCGCTTCCGGACAAGAGAATTATAGCGTCATTGGACTCTGAATTTTTTGAGCGGTTCAGGGACATCGCTCCCGAGTTTCCGTCGCAGTCCAATAATGTTGCAAGAACATTTGAATTATTGAACGACGCTATATTTAAACTTGCTTCCAGGACGGGGAAAGCAGGTTTCTTGTCCGCTAATACTCTTAACCTGCCTTTCATTAATGCAAGGAATAAATTCGATACGGCAGGACAGGGTATACCGAGAGTTCCTCTGCGTATGGACGACGAGGCGGAAGACTTAGAGCTATCATTACCGTCGTCAGCTTCTATTCCAACCGCGGTGTTGGAAACAGCTATTGCGTCTAACAGAGCCAATTTAGATGCCTTATCTTACGCAGATCACCTTACTAAGGCATTATCACTGCGCCTTCAAGGGGAAGAGTTTCAGGATATACAATCCTCTTTAAGACTTCTTTCAAGGGCAGTAGCTTATTCCACGTGTAACTCCGCCCTTTCAGTGGCAAATCTGGAGTTGGTTAGACGTGACGCAGCCCTAGCTACATCCACACTAGTGGATTCTAAGGTGAAGAACTCTCTTAGAGTCGCTTCGGTCTCAGGAGAACTTCTCTTTGACGGCAAGCTTTCCGCTATTTATGATAAAATTAAAAAGAAAGCTAATGATTCTCTGTTGTTCAGATCGGCTCCTAAAAAGTCGGATACAGCAGACACGAATAAGACAGGCACTTCTGGGTCTAATGCGCCCAAGAGAGGTTCCTATAGAGGTTCCGGTGCGTCCTCTTGGTCTTATTCGAGAGACCGTCAGGATAGCGACTCTCGTTCGGGACGTCCTTCAGGCCGGGACAATCGGTCGGACGCCCCGAGGTCGACGAGGCGAGGTGCGGGTCGTGGAAGACGTGGTTTCTCCTACCGCAGGCCTCGCAGGTCCAGGAGGTGATGGCTTAAACCTCTATCGCGTTCCGGTTGGCGGAAGGTTGTCGAGTTTTTCACAAGAGTGGGCGTCGATTACGGACGACCCTTGGGTGAGAGGAGTGACTTCGGAAGGTCTAAAGATATCCTTCAAACGAAAGCCTCCATTAACTCGAAGTCCAAAGTGGACTCATCTTCCGTCAAATCCACAGAAAAGAGACGCTCTGTTATCAGAGGTGCAGTCTCTTTTAATGAAGAACGCGGTAGAGGTCGTAGAAAACCAGGAATCTCTGGGATTCTACAGCCATCTGTTTCTGGTTCCGAAACCAGACGGCTCGTTCCGTCCAGTCATAGATTTGAGCTGGATAAACAAGCTGATCATCGCTCCGAAGTTTTATATGGAGACGATTCGATCGGTCAGAGCGAGTATTCGGGTGAACGATTATGCAACGAGCATAGATCTCAAAGATGCGTACTTTCACGTCATGGTACATCCGACATTCCGAAAGTATCTACGCTTCGCAGTCCTAGGAGTGGTGTATCAGTTCCGAGCCATGTGCTTCAGATTGAATCTAGCACCCTGGGCTTTCACTCGGGTAATGAACTCGGTAATGATCTACTTCCAAGCTCATTCGTCTGCGGTAACGTCGGCCTACCTGGACGACATTCTTCAGAGGTACGGCAACGAGTTAACGCTTCAGAACGATGTTCAGAATCTTCTTCTATTGCTCCGATGTCTCGGTTTTATAGTAAACGAGGAGAAGTCGGATCTGGTGCCGTCCAAGTCATTCACTCATCTGGGAATGAGCTTCGAGACGCACAACAATCTCGTTCGTCTGCCGTTAACCAGAGCGAAATTAGTCAGTTGTTACGCTCGCTATTGTCTGCACGCAGACAAAGTCACGGCGAGAGAATTTATGAGACTGATAGGTCTGTGCGGAGCCGCCGCAGATCTCATTCCGATGGGGCGGCTACGCACACGTCCTCTTCAAATTTTCCTGACTCAGAATTGGAGTGTGAAAATTCATTCGCTCGATGTAGACGTTCTCTTGTCAGATCAAGTGAAACAAGAGATTCAGACTTGGGCAAACATTCAGTGGTTAACTCAAGGAGTTCCGCTGCAGTTGCCGGATCCGAGTTTTACCGTTATGACGGATGCCAGTCAAACAGGTTGGGGTGCATCATTAATCCCAACGGATTCGAGATGCCAGGGTCTTTGGGATCCGCAATTCCTGTGCAAGCACATAAACATCAAGGAAATGATGTCAATTTGGCTTGCGTTACGTCACTGGATGGACATTATTCACGATGCTCATGTCCAAATCCTATCCGACAATACGACAGTAGTGGCGTATATACGGAATCAGGGAGGCACTCATTCAGTTCCGTTGTTCAATCTAACGGAAAGAATCCTTCTGTTTGCGTTAGAACATCACGTTCTTCTTTCGGTCCGTCACATACCGGGTCGTCTGAATGTGCTAGCAGACTCCCTTTCACGAAAGGGTCGCTTGTTGCCGTCGGAGTGGACTCTCAACAAACAAGTATTCAATCAGATTTGCTACCAATGGGAACGGCCAATGATAGACTTATTTGCGACACATCTCAACAATCAGTTGCAGACGTATGTGTCTCCGTGTCCGGATCCAAGAGCATTTGCAGTAGACGCTCTGTCGATCCCTTGGGACGGAATGATAGGATATGCGTATCCTCCAGCGCCGTTAATTCAACAAGTATTGCTAAAGATAAAACAATCTCAATGCAAGATTCTGTTGGTAGCATCTCTGTCGCCACAGAGACCGTGGATAAATCTACTCAGGTGTCTGTTGTGGGACCTACCGCGGAAGCTTCCTCCACGAGAGGATCTTCTTTCGCAGGGGAAATCGCGCCAACTCCATCACAACCCGCAAGGTCTCAACCTTCACGTTTTTCCGTTGTGCGGTCCTTCTTGCATGGCAAGCACTTTACAGGACGAGCAGTGGACGCGATTTCTAACTGTAGGAGGACCTCCTCTTCGCTAAACTATGCGGCTAAGTGGAAGGTTTTTCGTCGTTGGTGTAGGGATCATTCTGTAGATATATTTGATCCCTCTATACCAGACATTGCAATCTTTCTAGTATACTTGTTTGACGAAATCAAACTGCAGCCTGTTACTATAAAGGGTTATAGATCTATGTTATCTGATACCTATGCACATCATGATAGTTTACAAATTGGATCTAATGTCTCTTTATCGAAGTTGGTTAGAAACTTTTCGATAAATAGACCCAGAACTCTTAGATTAATTCCTAAGTGGAATTTAGCTTGGGTTCTCCTTAAATTGAAGGAAAAGCCATTTGAACCTCTTGGGACAGTAGATTTCAAATTCTTATCTTATAAGACAGCTTTTCTCTTAGCTTTCTCTTCTGCCAGAAGAGTCAGTGAGCTTCATGCACTATCGGTGGATGATTCTCATTATCGTAGTGTTGGGAACACTATCACCTTCACTACTAATGTGGGTTTTTTAGCTAAGAATCAGGCTCCTAATAAATATCCGGAACCTATTGTTATTAAGGCTCTTCCGTCTTCAGATGGGCGTAGGCCTTTACTCTGTCCTGTTAGAGCACTACGTATCTATAAACAGAGATCTCAGTTTATCAGAAAGGGACGGAAACGTTTCTTTCTGTCTTTGATGCCTAATAGAAAGGACATTTCAGTCCATTCTATTGCTAGATGGATTCAGTTAACTATCCGTACTGCTTATGAAGATTTATCTTCTTCTCAGCAGTCTGTGCTTAAGATTTCTGCTCATGAAGTAAGAGCTCTTTCTACTTCCTGGGCTTATGCTAATAGTGTTGCTATTACAGATTTAATGAAGGCTGCTTATTGGTCTCAGCCATCCACATTTACGAATTTTTATCTCAGAAATATTGAGTCCATTTCTGGAGACCTGCATTGTTTAGGTCCGTTATCTGTTGCTCAGAATGTCGTCCACTAAACAGTTGCAACTATAGTTATGCAGGCTTTCTGTTCCGGCAGTGACTCCGTCCGGCTGCCCTCTTCGCTCTGGGCTATTTGACCCAGGGCAAGGGGAAGGGGGGGGGGGGGCGGGTGTTCCCTTAGGTCACCTGCTTTATAGTGAAAAGCAAGGGAATGCCTCCTCCAAGTCAGTATTTCTGAGTCGCTTCCGGGATGGTTTTAAAGTGTAATATTAATGTTTAATTTCATTCATGTCTTATTTTTAAAGTGTAGCTCGGTGTGAAGCATTTGTATATGTCAAGTGTCAAACAGGCTTTAATATACAATACTCGGACACTTTTAAATGATTATAAAGAGTCTCAATTCTCTGGACTACTTTATTTATTGGCTTGCTTTAAAAATAATTAGTATAAGGGTTATACTGGATGTTAATAGAGAACATGAATGTTATTGTGCTCAATTATTAAGGGTAGTGTATCTTTCTAATTTAATATTAAATAAGAAAGATACATGTAAAGCCTAATACTCCTTGTCTCCTTAAGGGGTTACCTCTTTACTATATAGTTGAGCTTATTGGATTTTCCTCTATGTCCTAGGCCCTCCAGCCTGTTTACTATTCAGCTAAGTCTGGGTCATTGGTACAGTATAAAAATGTTAAAAAATTTATAGTAATTTATATATTTTTTATACTTACCAATGACCCAGACGGGGATGGCCCTCCCTGGAGTTGGGAACTCTTTCCTCCCCGCTGAGTACATAGCGCTGACCAGGCACTGCCAGTAAGAATGATAATTGGCGCCAATTTCGGGACGACTGCGTCACTGCGCATGCGCAGTAGAGGCGTACTATGGAGGTCCTTTAGGACATGATTTCTTTTTGTTTTGGATGCAAATTTTGGGGATTGGGGGGCAAAATTTGTGTTTGGCCCTGGTTTTGTTGGAGTTAGCACCAGCTAAGTCTGAGTCATTGGTAAGTATAAAAAATATATAAATTACTATAAATTTTTTAACTTTTTTCACATTTTTCACATTTTTCACATTTTTCAAAGAGTTTCAACAAACCCATGTCATATTACCCTACACTGGAATGAGCTCAGTAAGCTCATTCCAATGAGGCATGACACAATATGGTTTTGTTGAAATCTTTTGAAGAAATATTGAGAAATATTTTCTCTTTAACTGCCAAGTTTGTAAATTACATGGGCAGATGTTGCCATTTCGTTACTTCATGGTTAACAAAAGGACTGAGGTGAACAAACTAAGATCTATGAAAGAATTATTCTTGACAACCATTGATGATAGATCCATCTGCTGTATGTATTTAACCCTTTACCCAATGCAGACGATATCAAAATTTATTATTGTGCTTATAATGTAATTATATTTCAGCTAATATTTTACTATTTTCTTTCTATTGAAATCGTTTTCTTGTTTCTCTTGTTTTTCTGATAAGGAACATAACAACCATATTTTGGGAGTCGTAAATCGCAGCCACAGTAATTTTTTTGACTGGTTTCAAATACTTCATTCCTTACAAAAATGATTAGTCAAACCTTCTAAAATATATTTTAGAGTTGTAATTATATAATGTTAGTTTAAGTTTGATTACAGTTTCTACAGTCATAGTTATCCTGTGTTGGAAAACGGAATTGTGTAGGGTTACCAAACAATAATTTGAATTTCATTTTGTTTAAGAATGAAAAGTATAAAAATCCCCAAATCTTTCATTTAGATCTAAAAAGTTAAAAATCTGTTTCTCAGGCCCTCCCATATGGTCATTTTGGCTGCCGCATGCTCCCTTTTATAACCGATCCAAACTTAAAATATTAAACATTTAATTGATTATGTCTGACATTTTGCCCAAGTTAATAAAATTGATAAATTTGTCCCTTAAGTGCAATAAGGCTTTGCAATGCTTTAGCATTGCAAAGCCTTCTTGCACTCAAAGGACAAAATACACTACCACCCATGCTATTATGTAAATTATGAGGCCTGAAACATAAAACAAACCAAGAACATGAAATTTTGATGGCAAAGTTTCCCACTTTGATATCACATGACTCTAATCTCATAAATGGAACCAATCACTGTTGACTACATCTCCATCAGTGAACACTGGTGTGTTCATTTGAAAGCAGCTGTTCGTATTACCGATTATCTGTTATGTGGTATCATCAAAATGACTGGAATTAAACGTGCCATCATACAGTAAACTAATGATGGCAATTTTGTGCTGTCATAAAATGTTCCTAATTCTGAAAACTCTGGAACAATACAGTGGTGTACCATCAGGGATTCTTTTGGGTGTCTACCGGGACTGAATATGGAACCCTTTCCCCAATGGAATTTAGGCATAATTTTTTCCCAATTCCCAACCCCAAATTTCCCAATCTCAGTCCGCACTTGAACAAAAATTCAATGCACAATTGGTGCCCTGAACTGGGTAGTCATAAGGACTCAGAAAACCCTAGGTTTTGTAAATTGTGTACCTGATGAAGCTTAGAATGTATCTAAATTCAATAGCAGATTTTTAATAGTCTAAGAACAGTTTAATAGTGACTATAGAGACTGGGGTGAACATGATTCCATGTGACTATTTGTTATAAAACTTTCTTGTGGTATACATGCAGTTGCCCAGGTGACTTGAGTTTGCTTGTTCTCTGTTCAATTCAAATGGAAAATTTCTTTGTCCTTGTATCCTTCTCCCCTCCAAAAACAAATTCCCAATTTGTGCCCCCATGATACAAATTTTCCCAATGGCATGTGCTCCAGGCCTTTCCTAAAGAGGGCAGAAGAATCTCTGACCATGTGCTTTTCGGACAAAGGCACGGTGCATAACAGATAATTCACACACCATTATACAGGCTTTGTACTGTCAAATGTAAATCTTGCTTGAAAATCATCTCTGATGGGATCAAGAAATGTTTTAAGTTTCAGATTTAGCACAGATACTGACAAGAAAATTGATTATTCAGTTATTTTATTTATTAAACTCCTGCTCTATGAAATCCCCATCTACAGCAACACTAATCCATGCGGAAAATGAAAATCTGTTTCGAACACATGTGCGAATCGGAAATCGTTCACAGACTATTTTGAAATAGAAGCAGAATTTCTCTGGAATTTTCTACAAATAGTGCACTGCAATTACAATTTGAATTGTTAGCGGTAGCTAAAAATAGTAACACAGGTTCACCTCACAAATTTGGTTGACAATAAAATGTGCTTGTTTTGTTGATAGTTCATCTACTGAGTTCCAATGTGTTCTATGTGCCTACAGGCACATAGAATACATTGGAACTCAGGGGATGAGTTGTGAAATGAATTGCTGAGTGTCCTTCTAATAATTATTTTTATAGATGTGAAGGCATGTAATAAACACAGGACACATGCATGTGAATGATTAACGATATTACACTTGTGCCATCGTGGAAGGGTAAAACTTGAGGCTTCGGACTCTCGTTGTATCCTTCTGCACTGGCACTTGTGTCATATTGATCAACCCATTCACACGCATGTACCGTTCTATGTATGTATTTATTTTTTCAGTCTTTGCATTTATTTTTGCATTTACAGGACTAAAGAAGCAAGCTAAGCAAAATAAACGGAAAAACTCAACAAGTAACAAGGCCTCAAAAAAAGCAAATTCTGTAAAAAATAAAAACTACACAAAGCTCAAACATAGGGAAAAAGAGAATAAACTCATCTCAAATTTTGAATTTGAGTATCCAGTGTCCGAAGAAGAAGAAGAAAGAAGTGCTGAAAAAACTATACAACAGTGTAATGATGTAAACAAATTTCCTGTGGGACCTCAAAAGAAAAGGTTTGCTCAAGAGCATAAAACACGCACAAAAAAAGACATTGCTTTGGCTTTGAAAGAGAAAATTATTGGCAAAAAGCGATCAGAAAATAAAGTGTCTGTAAATGTTAAAGATGAAGGAGAGGTGGAAAGTAATGATTTGATCAGTGATACAGACAGGAATGTTGATGAAAATGAGACATCTGGCATGGAAACATCATGTAATTCACCTTCATACAATGATCATAGTTACACATCCGTATTGGGAAGCAAACATGGAAACTTGGAAATTACAGAAATGGGTGAAGAAATTAGAGAAAGTACTGATAAAAATAACATTATTTATCTCAGCAGTCAAGGATCTCATCTGATTGATAATGGGCAGAATATGATTGGATTTGAAAAAAAGACACCCATTTTACATTTACACTCGGAATATGATCTGAACAGTTCTGGAATTCCAGCGCCATGTGGGGAGGAAATTGTTGGAAATGAAGTAGTTTCAAGTGATGAAGAAGGTATGTTGTGAAAGTATACATACCCTTAAGGCCATAATTCTAACTCATTATTTTTGTTACCCTAAAAAAGTGCTTCAGCGAATCATCAGTCAGTGTGCAAAAAAAATATCATTACCTTAGCGGTCTCTTTATGCCCCTGACCTCCAAAGGGGTATCTACGGAAGCTGTCCGTCCCTCCATCCATCCATCCATCTGTCTGTCTGTCCATTCATCTGTCTGTACAAACATTTTGCATTGTAATTTCAAAGCCATTGGTCAGATTTAGATCTCCTTTGGTATGCTGATAGATCTGCATGGGCGGGGGGATATGCACAAGGTGCGGGTTCTGTCCAATAATTACTCCCAGAGTTATGGCCCTTTTTCACTCTTTCGACTTAGAACATTTTTCGGTCCTCCAATATCTTTAAGGCTAATTCGAACATGCCTATGGACCGGGGGCAGTGGCCCACACTTTGTGTAGCCCTTGTCTAGTCATATTTCAACTACCTGTTTAGATTGTCAAAACACAACACAAAATCATTAAGTTCAGAAAAATGTTCATGCTTCCAGGGATTATTAGTGAAGCTCCAGGAGAGCTTTAGTGATCACTTTCTGTCTGTCATCCATCATCCGTTTGGCATGAGCTTTATGTTATTGACTTCTCTTCATACACCACTGGGCCAAATTGCACCAAACTTGATATGACATGCATGTTCCTTATCATAGGTCATTTCAAGTGTGTTCAAATAAAGATGCCATGCCCACCACAGGGGTCATAATTCTGTCAGCACCCACAAAAAAATCTTTTAAATTAAACAAATCTTCTACAGAACTACCAATCAGAATCTTTTGATTCTTGGTATGCAATATCATCTGGTAGGTCAGATTCTAGTTTGTTCAAATCAAGTCCCTGGGGGCATATTTGGGCTCCTTTTGGGAACTTTTAGTTGGAGGGGAGCACTCAGAGCTTTTTTTCTCTTTGCTTGAGAATGTGTTTTGAAGGGGTTTGAGTGGTTTAACACCAAAAAGAAATTGCCCAAAAGATCCTAGCTGGAATAGATTAAGTATATTAACATGTAGATGCTGAATGTAACCGTAAATCCTTCTTTAAGCAATTTTATCAGGTGAGTGATTAAGGCCCCTTGAGGCCTCTTGTTTATATGAGGCTTAATAGCCTCTTCCTTTCACATAAAGAATCCACCCCTTTCTAGAAAATAACTTCAGTGATATTGCACATGCTTGGATGCTGACAAAAATATATTTGGAAACATTAAATGATGAAATATGTTTACTCTTATAGCATACATAAAAAGAATATTCCAATATCTTTTTTGTATCTGCTTATTGGCATTTTACAGAATCAATCGGAAATCTTATCAAATAACATTTTTGTAATTTCTTTATGCCAAGCACTTCCAGTGAACATAGCTTATCATATCACCAGAATGCAACAGTTAAATTACCCTTTGAAAAGTTAAAGGTACCCTTAAGGGCCTGCGCAAGTGTTTTAGATTCTCACTATTCCACAGTCTCTGTATGTCTGATGGCTAAGCAGTGATTTCTAGTTAAGTCCTGGCTACCTGAAAAGGCAGCCAAGACTTTACTAGAAACTACTGCTTAAGCAATTTGTCTATTGTCAGAAGGGCCTCCTCATGATGGTATGTAAAGGGCACCTGTTCTGAGGTTGGAAAATACGGAAATAAGCCTTTAAGGATTAAGATCCATTATTCACTTGTTCTCAAGGAGAAAGTAAGCATCACATGAATGTCAGTGAGTGAAGATTTCTTTTGAACGCAAATCTCATATGAAGTTATTTCTGTACATATCCACGTGAATTCTAAGACTTATAAAGCTGTGCTAAACTTTTGTGTGTTGTGCTTTCAGTACATTCCCAAAATTGTATTCAGTTTTAGATCATGTACTTAGTTACTATCATTTCAGAAAGTACAGAGCTTTCCTGGTCTGCTGTATGCAACCCACACAGTACAACCTTATGGAAATTCCTTTTAGAGGAGGACAGTGTTTGTCCAATTTGCATAACTCTTTTATCCATGGGAATTTCAGAACGTACTCACCTCTCTGCTGGTCTTCTGTGCTACATCAAGCCCCAGATATGGGCTTTCAGTCTTGTCAATCAATGCAAGGCTGGTTTTCTAACACTCAAACAGTTCATGAACCCTAATCTGACATAGCTTCCTTAAAGGTATCACAGCACTAAATATTTCCCCTAGATGACCATTATAATGTTCAGGTGAACAAAATTATGATCACATCACTTTAATTTTGGCATTCAAATATCTTGGTCAAGTATAGGCCTTTACACAACTTTTTTAGACCCGAAAACAAGGGGTCATGCAACAAATAGGAGAGAAAAACTGACAGGAAGGGAAGTACTGGTCATGTGCACATATATTTTTATACTGTACCAATGACCCAGACATAGCTGGTGCTAACTCTTAAAATATAGGGCCAAACACAAATTTTGCCCCCCAATCCCCAAAATTTGCATCTAAAACTAAAGAAAACATGTCCTGAAAGGCCCTCCACACTTCGCCCCTACTGCGCATGCGCAGTGTCAAGGACGTTCCGAAATTGGCGCCATTAATCATTCTAAGTTTGGCCCTTCATCAGTTAACATCTGACTGATCTTTGTGCTTATAAATCTCAGTTTAAATGATGCCAGACACATAAATATTAGTGAAATGGTGATTCTAAGGAGGATAGAGAAGGAGGAGAGGAAAAGAATGTGTGACAGAATATTATCAGGGCTGTAACTTAAAATTTTTTAATGAAATTATGTTAAGTTACGTATTTTCAAGGCAGCAGCCATTTTGTTGTCATTCTGATTATTTAGTTACACTGTTTTTTAAGTGTTTTCCTCTCTCCCTGTCCTTTAAGTTCCCCCTTGCTATTCTCCCATGCTTTTGGCATAGTTTCTGTAATTATTATTACTAAAATTTCTTGGGAGTTTTAGCTGAATTACAGAATGAATTCTGTTCTTTCCCCATGTTTACGTCTTCACCTACGGGTGGTTAGGCGTTGTGTTCTGCATCTACCATCTGATGTTCTGCAGTTTCTTCCCTGGAAGTCTCTGTTTTGCATCAGATAGTGTATTTTTGGTAACTGATTTCGGGCCTGGGTGCCTGGAGTCTTATTTTAGTGTTTTTACACTCATTGTTTACATTTACAACAGCCCTCTGTGTGAGGGGGGGATTTCTAAAAAATAATATCTTTATGTTATTTTAATCATAACTAGATACATTATTATTGTTCGTAAGTGTTGAATAAATTGTTTAAAATATTTTTAAAATTTTTGTCCACACTTAGGCTTGGGATCCATTGGGGCTCAACGTTACTTTTCAGAAACTTGGGCTGTTCTGAAAAAATATTTTTTCAAAATATTTTGATTTCAATTATTTTTTCTATTTTAATGGATCATATTATTATTATGTATTTTGATTGCCAGGGGTTAGTGCGAGTACCAGGACTTGTTTTCTTTTCACATTGAAAGGATATTGATCAATTGTTTTAAGAGGAAGTCTTCCTCTGACTTTATTATCATTCTATATGTGGTCAGTGTACTCGCATTAACTCCTGTTCTGTATCGTATGATTTCGATGACAATATGGGAAGCGTATGTCACGGTATGTTGTTGGGGATTTGGACACTCCGATCCTTTCCCCGCAGGGTCACTCTACTTTATCAATTTCTATTTCAGATGATCAAGATTAGGGTGATGTATCTGTGATGTCTTCCAACAGTGTGCCTCCGTCGTCACAATTAATGAAGGGCTAGCGGAAAAGTGCTCATGTAAATACGCCAATTGCCTAAGAGGACCCTAGTAGGTTCGACGGCCTTTGACGTCCGCTAGCTCGCCCGGTGTAGCGTCCATTCACCGAATGGTTCGGCAGCCGGGTTCGTCCGTTGCGGTCTAGAAGGAATTTTGGGGTGATGCGAGCACTATAAATTAACTTAATGCACACCCAGTGATGGCGGATCGGAGGGAGAACGCAGGAAGCCTTTTAGTCCGGTTCATAGCTCGTTCCGGTCCATCCGGACGGCAAGCGAGAGAGGCCCCTCTCTCGTTCAACAACATCTGGCCCCAGATGTTGTGGTACAAAATGTGTCGCAAGCGGAGCATACGTCCGTCGCTCGGGACGCTCCGTTGTATAGGCAGTCCGCTGAGACTGCTAAGGCTTCCTCTTCTCGTCAGCGCACACGACCGCACCTTGGCTGCGTGACCGCCGATATATTACCAGCTTCGCCGATCAAGGATTCTTCGGCGACCAGGTCACACCATCCGGTAGCCAGGGACAC
This sequence comes from Pictodentalium vernedei, assembly GCA_031216915.1. Classification (NCBI taxonomy): domain Eukaryota; kingdom Metazoa; phylum Mollusca; class Scaphopoda; order Dentaliida; family Dentaliidae; genus Pictodentalium; species Pictodentalium vernedei. The sequence goes on from CM062292.1 coordinate 375,110,379, forward strand.
GAGGCCTGCAGACTCCGGACGTTCGCATAGGAAGTGTGCGGGAGTCAACGTACACGGAGCTTCCGGCGGCAATGCATCTTAAGACCGCTACTGCACAGGCCTCGGGAACGGACGTGCTTTCCTTAATAGCACAGTTTATCGCAGCATCCCAGCATCAACTGAATCTGTCGCATATATTTTATCCGACGATGCTGGGTCGGAACGCTCCGCGGAAGCGGGTACGGACGTCCGAAAGTTTCATCCGGTCCGACGGGATACCGAAAGGGATTCGGAGGATTTCGAGCTTTCCCTTTCGGAACAACATATGCTGTTGTGTATGTCATCTGACTTGGTCTTCTACAGCTTCTTTCGTCGGACCAGAATGCTGCGATGCCGGATAAGAAACTGATAGCGTCGGTGGACTTAGAAATTTTTGGTTCGGTTCAGGGACATCGTCCCTCAGTTCCGACATAGTCCAATAATGTCACACAAACTTTCGAATTATTGAACGACGCTATATATATTATTATTTTATGCTTGCTATCCAAGCATTTCTGGTTTCTTGTTCGAAGAGTTATGGAGATGTCTTTCAAAAGTGTGCCTCTGTCGTCATAGTTAATGAAGAGTTAGCGGCAATAAGTGCTCATGGAATATGTCTATCGCCTACGGAGTGACATTCGCTAGCTCACCCGGTGTAGCGTACATTCATCGAATGGTTCGGCAGCCGGGTTCGTCCGTTGCGGTCTAGGAAGGAGATTTGGGTGATGCGAGCACTTTATTTACTTTAGTACTCACCCAGTGACGGCAGATTGAGGACAGATCGGAGGAAGCCTGTTAGTCCGGTTCCTGGCTTGTCCAGGTCCGTCCGGGCTGTGAGCGAGAGAGGTCCCTCTCTCGCCCAACAACATAGGGGACCGCATGTTGTGGTTCAGATATTTTACATTCGGAGCATATGTCCGTTGGTCGGGACGCTCCGTTATATTGACAGTCCGAGAGACTGTCTTTAATGCTTCCTCATCCTCACAGCAGGGCACACGACCGCACATTGGCTACGTGACCTCGAGTATCCGATCAGTTTCGGCATTCAGTGATTTCACGGCGAATAGGTCGCGCCATCCGGTAGCCAAGGGACACGAGGCCTATACACTCCGTTCGCTCGCATATTGGTAGTATGCACGGGGTAACGATCACGGAGCTTCCAGCGGCAATGCATCGTAAGACCGCTTCTCCTCAGGCCTCAGTGACGGACGTGCTATCCGAGTTAGCACAGTTGTTTCGCAGCATCCCAGCAATTGACAGTTTCTCGGTCGAATCAGGAATTATCCGATGGCGCTGGGTCGGTGCGGTCCGCGGTTGCATCAGCTACGGACGACCGAACGCTTTATAGGGTCCGACAGGATGGCGAAAGGGATTCAAAAGATTTCGAGTTTTCCCTTTAGTAGTATCGGAAGATGCCTTTCATATCTTCTGGCATTATCTTCCAGTGATTATTATTTCGGACTTCATTGCTGTGATCTTGGATAAGAGACTTATAGCGTCATTGGACTCGGATTTTTCGATCGGTTCAGGGACATTGTCCCTGACTTACCGACGCAGTCCAATATTGTCATTACAACATGTGTTTTATTTTTCGATGCTATATATATATATATATATACAAGCCTGCTACTAAGCATGATAGTTTAGTTTCTTGTCCGCGTTGCTCATTTCTGCCATTTTATCATTTATACAAATAGTTTATTTTGGCAGAGCAGGGCATACCGAGAGTTCATATGCGTCTAGACGGTGTGATTAAAGACTGCATATATTCTTTTTCGCCGTTTATGTCTTTTCCAATTTCAGTGTTGGGAACGACATTATGTACAGTAGACTTAACTTAGACGCTTTATTATACGTAATCCACCTTACTGAGGCGTTATCATTACGTCTTCAAGAAAAGATTTACGGGATATTATTCTCAATGTAATTTCTTTTGAGGGCAGTAGTTTGTTCACGTATAACTCCGCCCTTCAGTGGCTGATTGGAGTTAGTTAGATGTGACGCAGCCCTAGCTACATCCACACGCGTGGATAGTAAGGTTAAGAACTCTCTCAGAGTCGCTTCGTTCTCGGAGGAGCTTCTCTTCGACGGCAACTTTTCGGCAATCCATGAATTGCTCGATTTATACGTTCTCTTGTCTATCTAGTGTTACAAGAGATTCAGACTGGGGCAAACTTTCGGTGGTTGACTCAGAGAGTGCCGCCGCAGTTGCCGGACCCGAGTGTGGCTGTTATGACGGTTGCCAGTCAAACAGATTGGGATATAATACTGATCCCTACGGATTCGAAGTGCCAGGGTCTTTGGGTTCCGCAGTCTTTTAGCAATCAGTTTAACTTCCGCGGAATAATGTTTTTTAGGCTTGCTTTATGTCATTGCATGAACATTATTCAGAAACGCATGCCCAAATTCCTGTCCTTTAATTCGACAGTAGTGGCGTATCTCCGGAACCAGGGAGGCACTCTTTCGTTTCCGTTATTCAATTTAATGGAAAGAATCCGTCTGTTGGTTATAGTACACCAAGTTCAGTTTTGCTCCGTCATATTCTGGGTCGTCTGATTGTTTTATCGGACTCCCGTTCTCTTACGGGTCGCTTGTTGCTGTCAGAATGGACTCTCAACAAACAAGTATTCAATCAGATTTGCTATCTATGGGAGCGCCCAATGATGATTTATTTATGACACAGCTTGCTAATCAATTGCAGACGTATGTGTTGGCTTGTCCAGATCTCTGAGCTAATATTGTTAACGCTCTATTGATCTATAGGACGGAATGATAGGATACGCGTATCCTCCGGCGCTGTTGTTTTAGCAGGTATTGCTAAGATAAACAACCACAATACATTTCTGTTGATAGCATCTCTATCTTCACAGAGATCATGAGTAATTTACTCTCTTGTCTACTGTGGGTCTTAACGTGAAATCTTCCTCTATGTGAGGATCTTTTTCACTGGGTAAATCGTGTCATCTTTATCACAACCAGCAAGGTCGCAACCTTCATGTATTCTGTTGTGTGGTCCGTATTGCATTGTAAGCACTGTACTGGACGAGCTTTGGGCGCGATTTCTTACTATAGGAGATCCTCTTCTTCGCTATTCTATGCGGCTAAAGTGGAGGCTCTTCCGTCGTTGGTGTAGGGATCATTATGTTCATATTGTTGATCCCTCCATACTACTCATTGCAACTTTTTAGTATACTTGTTTGACAAGATCTACTGCAGCCTGTTATTATTAAGGTTATAGGTTTATGTTACCTCATACCTATGCACTCTACGATAGTTTACAATTGAGTCTTTTGTCTCTTTATCTAAGTCAGTTAGTAACTTTTTGATAAATAGACTTAGAATCTTTAGATTAAATTCCTATACGGATTTTAACTTCGGTTCTTATTTAGCTAAGTAATCATTTGAGCCTCTGGAAACAGTAGTTTTCAAATTCTGACCTTTTAGACAGTAATTCTGTTGGTTTCTCTTTTACTGTAGAGTCAGTGAGTTTCATGCACTATCGATGGATGATTTTCACTTTCATAGTTTCGGAATCAATACTTCCGTTACTATTTAGGTTGGATTGTTGCATAAGAGTTAGGCTCCTATTATCCGGAACCTATTATTTTAAGGTCCTTCCGTCTTCGTATGGGCATAGGCCTTTACTCTTTCCGGGTACAGTTTATGTATTTATAAACAGATATCTGTTTATTACAAAGGGCGTAAGCTTCTTCTGTCTTTGATGTCTAGTAGAAGGACGTTACGCTCCATTTTATTGTTAATGGATTCTATTAACTATCGGTACTGCTTATGGTATATCATTGACTTAGCAGTTGTGCTTAAGATTTCGGCTCATGAAGTAAGAGTTCTTCTACTTCTTGGGCTTACATTAATAGTGTCGCTATTATAGATTTTTGAAGGCCGCTCATTGCGCTCAGCCATCCACATTCATGAATTTTATCTTAGAAATATCGAGTCCATTCCTGGAGGCCTCTATTATTAGGTCTATTATCTACTGCTCAGAATGTCATTCACTTAACAGTTGCTACTATAGCTAGGTAGGCTGTCTGTTTCGGCAGTGTCTCCGTTCGGCTGCCCTCTTCGCTCTGGGCTATTTGACCCAGGGCAAGAAAAAGGGGGGGGGGGGAGGGTGTTCCCTTGGGTCACCTGTTTTACTATGAAAACAAGGGGATACCTCCTCCGGAGTTAGTAATTCTGAGCTGTTATTGGGATGGTTGTTTAGTGAGAAGTTTAGGTTTTTAAAATTCATTCAAGTCTTAGTTTTTAAAGTATAGCTTTTGAATATTGCATATGTCAACGGACATGATTATGCAATCCTCAGACACTTTTAGGAGTATAAGAGTCTCTATTCTCTAGACTTACTTTATTTATTGGCTTACTTTAAAAATTATTAGTATAAGGATTATATTGGATATTAATAGAGTACATGGATGTATGAAGCTCAAGTTTGGAAGGTGTTGTACCTTTCTAATTTATCATAAATAAGAAAGATACATGTAAGGCCTATTACTTCTTTTTCCCTACAGGGGATGACTCTATTTTATTTTATTGAGCGTATTCCATTTTGCTCTATGTCTTTGGCCCTCCAGCCTTTTTACTATTCAGCTATGTCTGGGTCATTGGTACAGTATAAAAATGTTAAAAAATTTATAGTAATTTATATATTTTTTATACTTACCAATGACCCAGACAGGGATGGCCCTCCCAGGAGTTGGGAACTCTTGCCTCCCCGCTGAGTACATAGCGCTTACCAGGCACTGGTTATTAGAATGATTAATGGCGCCAATTTCGGAACGTCCTTGACACTGCGCATGCGCAGTAGGGGCGAAGTGTGGAGGGCCTTTCAGGACATGTTTTCTTTAGTTTTAGATGCAAATTTTGGGGATTGGGGGGCAAAATTTGTGTTTGGCCCTATATTTTAAGAGTTAGCACCAGCTATGTCTGGGTCATTGGTAAGTATAAAAAATATATAAATTACTATAAATTTTTTAACTTTTCCCAACAAAACCACACCAAAACTCTGTTGTATTTTTTAGGTTCAAAAGTCATCAAATTACCCTCTTTATTTATCTGGAATATTCAAAAATAATGCCAGATGCCATTAGAATGTTTCAAATGTTTATTGAAACAAAATATTTTCCCAAAGCTGCTTATTTTTAGAGATTGCATTCATTTTCAAGGCAGGTAACTCTAATTCAAATATTTACTGCAGCAATACCCATAAATATATCCTTTTTTAGGTCCATGTGAAATCAAAGCCCAGCCATTGCCATATCCTCAGCACAAATTTGAGGTATCGTTACAGTTATTCAGGTGAAAATGTCGGCTTTTCAAGAAATGTTCAGCTTCTGATTAACATGGCCGAGGATATTTCACATTTAAATTACCTCCCCTATTCACAATACTCACAATGTATATAGTTTCTGGAAGGTCTGAATATGGCCCTTTCTGGAGACAACTGTACACACCAAAAATCTTACAATATCACTCAAATACACTCAGCCGAATGACACAGTTGATGGTTAAAAAAATGGCTCAAAATGGTCAAAAGTTTCTCATTTTGGGGATAAATCTCCAATTTTTGTACATCGATAGTGATAAAACTGGGTTATAGGAATTTCTCATTCCTCCACTGAGGATTTTACAGCATAACATGATCATTCTGACAAACAGAAAACATATGGGTTTCGTATTAATTTTTTCAGAAGGTTTTCTCAAAGCAAATTTACACAAAAATTGTCCCATTTGTAAACTGCAAATTGTCAGGTCCCAAACAGGTCTGGGTTAGTCATTTAACACTTCCATGTGACCTTGATCCCCAATTGAAATGCACTTGACAACACACAGTTTGAATCAAGACCATCAACAGATTATTTTGGCCATATCACCATTAATGAGAATTATTTACTAAATCCACACCACCACAAACTAAAACTATAGCCCAAAATAGCCATTTGGCTGAGGATATCCAATAACCTTGGAAATGACCTTTTAATAGGAAACGAGACCTTAAGTGAAAAATAAAAAATTCTTCACATTCTCAGAAATAGTAAATGTGCATCTGTATTTAATTCTGAGAAAAATGATGTATGGCACATATGAAAAAAATGTTAACTTAGTGCCCTTTAGCCCCATGGATAGCGGCAGACCGAGCACTCTGACAGCCAGTTTCTTTACGTTTCTTTACGCAGTAATGCTCAGTGAGAGAAGGCCTGTTCTTTCACATTTTTGACTCTGATAAAAGTTCTGTACAGTAAACTTTGCATTAGGTGAAAGCATGTAACATCAGTGGTTCCCCTATTCTACCAAAGCAGTATACTTTAACCTGAGAGGAGGAAGTTAGATTTCAATTTAGATGGATGCACTGCTGTATCACCATGAACAATAGCTATCAAGGCACAGGGACCAGCCTAGGGGGAAATTTTAGGGAGACTCCATGTCTCCCTCCAGAAAAGGTAGGGAGACTGCAGAGTCATGTAGGGCGACTTAAAAGGCAAGTGGGGAAAATTAAGAATATTCATGTACCACCCCCGCCGCCCTTTCATATTTTCAATTTGTGGTCCTCCATTAATGTCCCAATAATCCAGGTCCAGTTGTCTATGAGGCATCTATGACAGGTTAAAAAATCACAAAGTAATTATTGACTGAAAATCCCCCACTGCTACCCTCTCCTTCATGACCCCCTCCCCTCTTCTTCATGCCAATCCCCCAGCACCCTCCTGTGGTTGCCTTTCACCAAAGTCTACTAAGCTAATAATTTCCTAAGTCTGAAAGTGTGAACAGGACCAGATGTAAGAAGGTTGCTTGGGAGGTACTTTGTTAGTTAATAAACAAAATACATTCTGGGGTCGAGTATTTTTTAAAAGAAATGTCATTCCACATCATTTTTATGGCATTCTGGTGTCATTCCGCGTCATTTCGTGTCATTCCGTTGTTTAGGAGGACCCTTTTTCAAGATCGTCCACATGCACTCTTGTGTCCTGTACAAAGCTTTTCTTGTCATCACTAAAGCTTTTTTCATGTGTTTCAATTCCATTCGTGTTTTTGTGGGAATAAACGGCCCAACAGTTAACAGTCGTCAGCAAAACGAAATGAAAATACTGTGTTATAAAATACATCCGTTGTGTATACATTTTCAGCATCCTAAGCGACGTAACCTACTTTCAAACTGAGTTATTTTGTTGAGTCGTGTAAGTCACCTATTTTCGTTTCGACATTTGAAGCTCCGACTGAAACGCAACAAAATAGAAATAAAAAAATCCGCCAAAAGAGACAATGGACAATTGATTGTCGTGTGATTTCATTGAATGGACGTTTATTTGACAAATTAAAATGCCCATTTATCACACTCGAGCACATTCGATGTTTGAAAATAATCGTTTTCATGCAAAGCTCGCATCACTCAGTTCAGCCTTTCCTCATTTTGGCCAATTTTTAGAGGGCGACTTGTAATCGCCCCGACTATTTTTCTAGGCGACTTTGGGCTTAGAAGGGCGACATAATCGCCCTAGTTGCCCTCACGGCTGGTCCCTGTCAAGGCAGCTGTGTTGGTATATTGGCCAATGCTCAGACTAAACCAATGGTGATGGATTATTTATTTTTGATGTGCACAGTCACTTTCAGCACCAAAAGCTACATCAGGATCACACATTACTGATAAAATTAAAACAAAACCAGAAATTATATTCATTTGTAAACTGCATCCTCCCTAAAAATGCATATTTCAGTCCCCACCCACTCACTCTTTTCCACAGCATTCTCAACTCACTTTCCTCATTTGGCTAAGCATCATTCACTGATTTTATCAATTATAATATAATGTGATCATAAAAGAAAAAATTCTATAAATCTCTTGTAAACTCATATTTTTATACTGTACCAATGACCCAGACATAGCTGGTGCTAACTCTTAAAATATAGGGCCAAACACAAATTTTGCCCCCCAATCCCAAAAATTTGCATCTAAAACTAAAGAAAACATGTCCTGAAAGGCCCTCCACACTTCGCCCCCACTGCGCATGCGCAGTGTCAAGGACGTTCCGAAATTGGCGCCATTAATCATTCTAAGTTTGGCCCTTCATCAGTTAACATCTGACTGATCTTTGTGCTTATAAATCTCAGTTTAAATGATGCCAGACACATAAATATTAGTGAAATGGTGATTCTAAGGAGGATAGAGAAGGAGGAGAGGAAAAGAATGTGTGACAGAATATTATCAGGGCTGTAACTTAAAATTTTTTAATGAAATTATGTTAAGTTACCTATTTTCAAGGCAGCAGCCATTTTGTTGTCATTCTGATTATTTAGTTACACTGTTTTTTTAAGTGTTTTCCTCTCTCCCTGTCCTTTAAGTTCCCCCTTGCTATTCTCCCATGCTTTTGGCATAGTTTTTGTAATTATTATTACTAAATTTTCTTGGGAGTTTTAGCTGAATAACAGAATGAATTCTGTTCTTTCCCCATGTTTACGTCTTCACCTAGGGGTGGTTAGGCGTTGTGTTCTGCATCTACCATCTGATGTTCTGCAGTTTCTTCCCTGGAAGTCTCTGTTTGCATCAGATAGTGTATTTTTGGTAACTGATTTCGGGCCTGGGTGCCTGGAGTCTTATTTTAGTGTTTTTACACTCATTGTTTACTTTTACAACAGCCCTCTGTGTGAGGGGGGGATTTCTAAAAAATAATATCTTGATGTTATTTTAATCATAACTAGATACATTATTATTGTTCGTAAGTGTTGAATAAATTGTTTAAAATATTTTTAAAATTTTTGTCCACACTTAGGCTTGGGATCCATTGGGGCTCAACGTTACTTTTCAGAAACTTGGGCTGTTCTGAAAAAATATTTTTTCAAAATATTTTGATTTCAATTATTTTTTCTATATCAATGGATCATATTATTATTATGTATTTTGATTGCCAGGGGTTAGTGTGAGTACCAGGACTTGTTTTCTTTTCACATTGAAAGGATATTGATCAATTGTTTTAAGAGGAAGTCTTCCTCTGACTTTATTATCATTCTATATGTGGTCAGTGTACTCGCATTAACTCCTGTTCTGTATCGTATGATTTCGATGACAATATGGGAAGCGTATGTCACGGTATGTTGTTGGGGATTTGGACACTCCGGTCCTTTCCCCGCAGGGTCACTCTACTTTATCAATTTCTATTTCAGACGATCAAGATTAGGGTGATGTATCTGTGATGTCTTCCAACAGTGTGCCTCCGTCGTCACAATTAATGAAGGGCTAGCGGAAAAGTGCTCATGTAAATACGCCAATTGCCTAAGAGGACCCTAGTAGGTTCGACGGCCTTTGACGTCCGCTAGCTCGCCCGGTGTAGCGTCCATTCACCGAATGGTTCGGCAGCCGGGTTCGTCGGTTGCGGTCTAGAAGGATTTTTGGGGTGATGCGAGCACTATAAACTAACCTAATGCACACCCAGTGACGGCGGATCGGAGGGAGAACGCAGGAAGCCTTTTAGTCTGGTTCATAGCTCGTTCCGGTCCATCCGGACGGCAAGCGAGAGAGGCCCCTCTCTCGTTCAACAACATCTGGCCCCAGATGTTGTGGTACAAAATGTGTCGTAAGCGGAGCATACGTCCGTCGCTCGGGACGCTCCGTTGTATAGGCAGTCCGCTGAGACTGCTAAGGCTTCCTCTTCTCGTCAGCGCACACGACCGCACCTTGGCTGCGTGACCGCCGATATATTACCAGCTTCGCCGATCAAGGATTCTTCGGCGACCAGGTCACACCATCCGGTAGCCAGGGACACGAGGCCTGCAGACTCCGGACGTTCGCATAGGAAGTGTGCGGGAGTCAACGTACACGGAGCTTCCGGCGGCAATGCATCGTAAGACCGCTACTGCACAGGCCTCGGGAACGGACGTGCTTTCCTGAATAGCACAGTTTATCGCAGCATCCCAGCATCAACTGAATCTGTCGCATATATTTTATCCGACGATGCTGGGTCGGGACGCTCCGCGGAAGCGGGTACGGACGTCCGAAAGTTTCATCCGGTCCGACGGGATACTGAAAGGGATTCGGAGGATTTCGAGCTTTCCCTTTCGGAACAACATATGCTGTTGTGTATGTCATCTGACTTGGTCTTATTCAGCTTCTTTCGTCGGACCAGAATGCTGCGATGCCGGATAAGAAACTGATAGCGTCGGTGGACTTAGAAATTTTTGGTTCGGTTCAGGGACATCGTCCCTCAGTTCCGACATAGTCCAATAATGTCATACAAACTTTTGAATTATTGAACGACGCTATATATATTATTATTTTATGCTTGCTAACCAAGCATTTCTGGTTTCTTGTTCGAAGAGTTATGGAGATGTCTTTCAAAAGTGTGCCTCTGTCGTCATAGTTAATGAAGAGTTAGCGGCAATAAGTGCTCATGGAATATGTCTATCGCCTACGGAGTGACATTCGCTAGCTCACCCGGTGTAGCGTACATTCATCGAATGGTTCGGCTGCCGGGTTCGTCCGTTGCGGTCTAGGAAGGAGATTTGGGTGATGCGAGCACTTTAATTACTTTAGTACTCACCCAGTGACGGCAGATTGAGGACAGATCGGAGGAAGCCTGTTAGTCCGGTTCCTGGCTGGTCCAGGTCCGTCCGGGCTGTGAGCGAGAGAGGTCCCTCTCTCGCCCAACAACATAGGGGACCGCATGTTGTGGTTCAGATATTTTACATTCGGAGCATATGTCCGTTGGTCGGGACGCTCCGTTATATTGACAGTCCGAGAGACTGTCTTTAATGCTTCCTCATCCTCACAGCAGGGCACACGACCGCACATTGGCTACGTGACCTCGAGTGTCCGATCTGTTTCGGCATTCAGTGATTCCATGGCGAATAGGTTGCGCCATCCGGTAGCCAAGGGACACGAGGCCTATACACTCCGTTCGCACGCAGATTGGTAGTATGCACGGGGTAACGATCACGGAGCTTCCAGCGGCAATGCATCGTAAGACCGCTTCTCCTCAGGCCTCAGTGACGGACGTGCTATCCGAGTTAGCACAGTTGTTTCGCAGCATCCCAGCAATTGATAGTTTCTCGGTCGAATCAGGAATTATCCGACGGCGCTGGGTCGGTGCGGTCCGCGGTTGCATCAGGTACGGACGACCGAACGCTTTATAGGGTCCGACAGGATGGCGAAAGGGATTCGAAAGATTTCGAGTTTTCCCTTTAGTAGTATCGGAAGATGCCTTTCATATCTTCTGGCATTATCTTCCAGTGATTATTATTTCGGACTTCATTGCTGTGATCTTGGATAAGAGACTTATAGCGTCATTGGACTCGGATTTTTCGATCGGTTCGGGGACATTGTCCCTGACTTACCGACGCAGTCCAATATTGTCATTACAACATGTGTTTTATTTTTCGACGCTATATATATATATACAAGCCTGCTACTAAGCATGATAGTTTAGTTTCTTGTCCGCGTTGCTCATTTCTGCCATTTTATCATTTATACAAATAGTTTATTTTGGCAGAGCAGGGCATACCGAGAGTTCATATGCGTCTTGACGGTGTGATTAAAAACTGCATATATTCTTTTTCGCCGTTTATGTCTTTTCCAATTTCAATGTTGGGAACGACATTATGTATAGTAGACTTAACTTAGACGCTTTATTATACGTAATCCGCCTTACTGAGGCGTTATCATTACGTCTTCAAGAAAAGATTTACGGGATATTATTCTCAATGTAATTTCTTTTGAGGGCAGTAGTTTGTTCACGTATAACTCCGCCCTTCAGTGGCTGATTGGAGTTAGTTAGATGTGACGCAGCCCTAGCTACATCCACTCACGTGGATAGTAAGATTAAGAACTCTCTCAGAGTCGCTTCGTTCTCGGAGGAGCTTCTCTTCGACGGCAACTTTTCGGCAATCCATGAATTGCTCGATTTACACGTTCTCTTGTCTATCTAGTGTTACAAGAGATTCAGACTGGGGCAAACATTCGGTGGTTGACTCAGAGAGTGCCGCCGCAGTTGCCGGACCCGAGTGTGGCTGTTATGACGGTTGCCAGTCAAAACAGATTGGGATATAATACTGATCCCTACGGATTCGAAGTGCCAGGGTCTTTGGGTTCCGCAGTCTTTTAGCAATCAGTTTTCTTCCGCGGAATAATGTTTTTTAGGCTTGCTTATGTCATTGCATGAACATTATTCAGAAACGCATGCCCAAATTCCTGTCCTTTAATTCGACAGTAGTGGCGTATCTCCGGAACCAGGGAGGCACTTTTTCGTTTCCATTATTCAACTTAATGGAAAGAATCCGTCTGTTGGTTATAGTACACCAAGTTCAGTTTTGGTCCGTCATATTCCGGGTCGTCTGATTGTTTTATCGGACTCCCGTTCTCTTACGGGTCGCTTGTTGCTGTCAGAATGGACTCTCAACAAACAAGTATTCAATCAGATTTGCTATCTATGGGAGCGCCCAATGATGATTTATTTATGACACAGCTTGCTAATCAATTGCAGACGTATGTGTTGGCTTGTCCAGATCTCTGAGCTAATATTCTTAACGCTCTATTGATCTATAGGACGGAATGATAGGATACGCGTATCCTCCGGCGCTGTTGTTTTAGCAAGTATTGCTAAGATAAACAACCACAATACATTTCTGTTGATAGCATCTCTATCTTCACAGAGATCATGAGTAATTTTCTCTCTTGTCTACTGTGGGTCTTAACGTGAAATCTTCCTCTATGTGAGGATCTTTTTCACTGGGTAAATCGTGTCATCTTTATCCCAACCTGCAAGGTCGCAACCTTCATGTATTCCGTTGTGTGGTCCGTATTGCATTGTAAGCACTGTACTGGACGAGCTTTGGACGCGATTTCTTACTATAGGAGATCCTCTTCTTCGCTATTCTATGCGGCTAAAGTGGAGGCTCTTCCGTCGTGGTGTAGGGATCATTATGTTCATATTGTTGATCCCTCCATACTACTCATTGCTATTTTTTAGTATACTTGTTTCACAAGATCTACTGCAGCCTGTTATTATTTAGGTTATAGGTTTATGTTACCTCATACCTATGCACTCTACGATAGTTTACAATTGAGTCTTTTGTCTCTTTATCTAAGTCAGTTAGTAACTTTTTGATAAATAGACTTAGAATCTTTAGATTAAATTCCTATACGGATTTTAACTTCGGTTCTTATTTAGCTAAGTAATCATTTGAGCCTCTGGAAACAGTAGTTTTCAAATTCTGACCTTTTAGACAGTAATTCTGTTGGTTTCTCTTTTACTGTAGAGTCAGTGAGTTTCATGCACTATCGATGGATGATTTTCACTTTCATAGTTTCGGAATCAATACTTCCGTTACTATTTAGGTTGGATTGTTGCATAAGAGTTAGGCTCCTATTATCCGGAACCTATTATTTTAAGGTCCTTCCGTCTTCGTATGGGCATAGGCCTTTACTCTTTTCGGGTACAGTTTATGTATTTATAAACAGATTTCTGTTTATTACTATGGGCGTAAGCTTCTTCTGTCTTTGATGTCTAGTAGAAGGACGTTACGCTCCATTTTTTTGTTAATGGATTCTATTAACTATCGGTACTGCTTATAGTATATCATTGACTTAGCAGTTGTGCTTAAGATTTCGGCTCATGAAGTAAGAGTTCTTCTACTTCTTGGGCTTACATTAATAGTGTCGCTATTATAGATTTTTGAAGGCCGCTCATTGCGCTCAGCCATCCACATTCATGAATTTTTTCTCAGAAATATCGAGTCCATTTCTGGAGGCCTCTATTGTTAGGTCTATTATCTACTGCTCAGAATGTCATTCACTTAACAGTTGCTACTATAGCTAGGTAGGCTGTCTGTTTCGGCAGTGTCTCCGTTCGGCTGCCCTCTTCGCTCTGGGCTATTTGACCCAGGGCAAGAAAAAGGGGGGGGGGGGAGGGTGTTCCCTTGGGTCACCTGTTTTACTATGAAAACAAGGGGATACCTCCTCCGGAGTTAGTAATTCTGAGCTGTTATTATTAGGATGGTTGTTTACTGAGAAGTTTAGGTTTTTAAAATTCATTCAAGTCTTAGTTTTTAGAGTATAGCTTTTGAATATTGCATATGTCAACGGACATGATTATGCAATCCTCAGACACTTTTAGGAGTATAAGAGTCTCTATTCTCTAGACTTACTTATTTATTGGCTTACTTTAAAAATTATTAGTATAAGGATTATATTGGATATTAATAGAGTACATGGATGTATGAAGCTCAATTTTGGAAGGTGTTGTATCTTTCTAATTTATCATAAATAAGAAAGATACATGTAAGGCCTATTACTTCTTTTTCCCTACAGGGGATGACTCTATTTTATTTTATTGAGCGTATTCCATTTTGCTCTATGTCCTTGGCCCTCCAGCCTTTTTACTATTCAGCTATGTCTGGGTCATTGGTACAGTATAAAAATGTTAAAAAATTTATAGTAATTTATATATTTTTATACTTACCAATGACCCAGACGGGGATGGCCCTCCCAGGAGTTGGGAACTCTTGCCTCCCCGCTGAGTACATAGCGCTTACCAGGCACTGGTTATTAGAATGATTAATGGCGCCAATTTCGGAACGTCCTTGACACTGCGCATGCGCAGTGGGGGCGAAGTGTGGAGGGCCTTTCAGGACATGTTTTCTTTAGTTTTAGATGCAAATTTTGGGGATTGGGGGGCAAAATTTGTGTTTGGCCCTATATTTTAAGAGTTAGCACCAGCTATGTCTGGGTCATTGGTAAGTATAAAAAATATATAAATTACTATAAATTTTTTAACTTTCCTGCATAGCATACATTGTGTTTGCTAAAGGGTTAAAAGTAGACCCATTTCAGTTCCTGACCTGATCCAAAAGACTGATATTTGAAGTATATGCTATTTGAAAAGAGCTGTGTAAATGTAACGATTAAGAATATTCAGTCCCAAATTATCTCTACTAATCAGACCACACTCTGATAATTCCCTGGAAAGTTCTTAGAAAGAGTTCTCCATATGACTGTACCAGTAAACAGCATTTTCAAATAAAATTGTTGAAAAACCTACATAATTCTCTTGATAACACCATTACTGGACTTGAAATACCTCAAGAGGAAGAACTTTTCAGGAAATTATATCTGTACAGGGTACCACTGAAAAAAGAAAAATATGTTTCAATATTTCTTTTAGTTATCCTACAACATATTCCCACTAATACAGTTGGTTGCTATGGAGACTGGAGGCCAGAAATTGCAATGAAAGCAAACACTGTTTTCTACTTCAGGTCTCGTTACAGTTATTCAGGTGAAAATTTCGGCTTTTCAAGAAATGTTCAGCTTCTGATTAACACGGCCGAGGATATTTCGCATTTAAATTACCTCCCCTATTCACAATACTCACAATGTATATAGTTTCTGGAAGGTCTGAATATGGCCCTTTCTGGAGACAACTGTACACACCAAAAATCTTACAATATCACTCAAATACACTCAGCCGAATGACACAGTTGATGGTTAAAAAAATGGCTCAAAATAGTCAAAAGTTTCTCATTTTGGGGATAAATCTCCAATTTTCGTACATCGATAGTGATAAAACTGTGTTATAGGAATTCCTCATTCCTCCACTGAGGATTTTACAGCATAACATGATCATTCTGACAAACAGAAAACATATGGGTTTCTTATTAATTTTTTCAGAAGGCTTTCTCAAAGCAAATTTACACAAAAATTGTCCCATTTGTAAACTGCAAATTGTCAGGTCCCAAACAGGTCTGGGTTAGTCATTTAACACCTCCATGTGACCTTGACCCCCAATTGAAATGAACTTGACAACACACAGTTTGAATCAAGACAGAAAACAGAAGCATCGGGGGCGGACGACCGGGAACATCATGAGGTCCGACCGGATGGTGAAAGGGATACGGATGATTTGGAGCTATCCCTTTCGGAACAACATAAAGCTGCCGTGGACTTCATCTGGCACTTTCTCCCTCAAGTTGTTCCGTCGGGCCAGACTGCTGCGGTTCCGGACAAGAGGATTATAGCGTCATTGGACTCTGAATTTTTTGAGCGGTTCAGGGACATCGCTCCCGAGTTTCCGTCGCAGTCCAATAATGTTGCAAGAACATTTGAATTATTGAATGACGCTATATTTAAACTTGCTTCCAAGACGGGGAAAGCAGGTTTCTTGTCCGCTAATACTCTCAACCTGCCTTTCATTAATGCAAGGAATAAATTTGACACGGCAGGACAGGGTGTTCCGAGAGTTCCTCTGCGTATGGACGACGAGGTGGAAGACTTAGAGCTATCATTACCGTCGTCGGCTTCTATTCCAACCGCGGTGTTGGAAACAGCTATTGCGTCTAACAGAGCCAATTTAGATGCCTTATCTTATGCAGATCACCTTACTAAGGCGTTATCACTGCGCCTTCAAGGGAAAGAGTTTCAGGATATACAATCCTCTTTAAGACTTCTTTCAAGGGCAGTAGCTTATTCCACGTGTAACTCCGCCCTTTCAGTGGCAAACCTGGAGTTGGTTAGACGTGACGCAGCCCTAGCTACATCCACACTCGTGGATACTAAGGTGAAGAACTCTCTTAGAGTCGCTTCGGTCTCCGGAGAGCTTCTCTTTGACGGCAAGCTTTCTGCTATTTATGATAAAATTACAAAGAAAGCTTCGGATTCTCTGTTGTTCAACTCTGCTTCTAAGAAGTCGGATACAGCAGACAAGAATAAGACAGGCACTTCTGGGTCTAATGCGCCCAAGAGAGGTTCCTATAGAGATTCCGGTGCGTCCTCTTGGTCTTATTCGAGAGACCGTCAGGGTAGCGACTCGTTCGGGACGTCCTTCGGGCCGGGACAACCGGTCGGACGCCCCGAGGTCGACGGGGTGAGGTGCGGGTCGTGGAAGACGTTGTTTCTCCTACCGCAGGCCTCGCAGGTCCAGGAGGTGATGGCTTAAACCTCTATCGCATACCGGTTGGCGGAAGGTTGTTGAGCTTTTCACAAGAATGGGCGTCGATTACGGACGACCCTTGGGTGAGAGGAGTGACTTCGGAAGGTCTAAAGATATCCTTCAAACGAAAGCCTCCATTAACTCGAAGTCCAAAGTGGACTCAACTTCCGTCAAATCCGCAGAAAAGAGACGCTTTGTTATCAGAGGTGCAGTCTCTTTTAATGAAGAACGCGGTAGAGGTCGTAGAAAACCAGGAAACTCCGGGATTCTACAGCCATCTGTTTCTGGTTCCGAAACCAGACGGCTCGTTCCGTCCAGTCATAGATTTGAGCTGGATAAACAAGCTGATCGTCGCTCCGAAATTTTATATGGAGATGATTCGGTCGGTCAGGGCGAGTATTCGGGTGAACGATTATGCATCAGGCATAGATCTCAAAGATGCGTACTTTCACGTCATGGTACATCCGACATTCCGAAAGTATCTACGCTTCGCAGTCCTAGGAGTGGTGTATCAATTCCGGGCGATGTGCTTCGGATTGAATCTAGCACCCTGGGCTTTCACTCGGGTAATGAACTCGGTAATGATCTATTTCCGAGCTCATTCGTCTGCGGTAATGTCGGCCTACCTGGACGACATTCTTCAGAGGTACGGCAACGAGTTAACGCTTCAGAACGATGTTCAGAATCTACTTCTATTGCTCCGATGTCTCGGTTTTATAGTAAACGAGGAGAAGTCGGATCTGGTGCCGTCCAAGTCATTCACTCATCTGGGAATGAGCTTCCAGATGCACAACAATCTCGTTCGTCTGCCGTTAACCAGAGCGAAATTAGTCAGTTGTTACGCTCGCTATTGTCTGCACGCAGACAAAGTCACAGCGAGAGAATTTATGAGACTGATAGGTCTGTGCGGAGCCGCTGCGGATCTCATTCCGATGGGGCGGTTACGCACGCGTCCTCTCCAAATTTTCTTGACTCAGAATTGGAGTGTGAAAATTCATTCGCTCGACGTAGACGTTCTCTTGTCAGATCAAGTGAAACAAGAGATTCAGACTTGGGCAAACATTCAGTGGTTAACTCAGGGAGTTCCGCTGCAGTTGCCGGATCCGAGTTTTACCATTATGACGGATGCCAGTCAAACAGCTTGGGGTGCATCATTAATCCCAACGGATTCGAGATGCCAGGGTCTTTGGGATCCGCAATTCCTGTGCAAGCACATAAACATCAAGGAAATGATGTCAATTTGGCTTGCGTTACGTCATTGGATGGACATTATTCACAATGCTCATGTCCAAATCCTATCCGACAATACGACAGTAGTGGCGTATATACGGAATCAGGGAGGCACTCATTCAGTTCCGTTGTTCAATCTAACGGAAAGAATCCTTCTGTTTGCGCTAGAACATCACGTTCTTCTTTCGGTTCGTCATATACCGGGTCGTCTGAATGTGCTAGCAGACTCCCTTTCACGAAAGGGTCGCTTGTTGCCGTCGGAGTGGACTCTCAACAAACAAGTATTCAATCAGATTTGCTACCAATGGGAACGGCCTATGATAGATTTATTTGCGACACATCTCAACAATCAGTTGCAGATGTATGTGTCTCCGTGTCCGGATCCAAGAGCATTTGCAGTAGACGCTCTGTCGATCCCCTGGGACGGAATGATAGGATATGCGTATCCTCCAGCGCCGTTAATTCAACAAGTATTGCTAAAGATAAAACAATCTCAATGCAAGATTCTGTTGGTAGCATCTCTGTCACCACAGAGACCGTGGATAAATCTACTCAGGTGTCTGTTGTGGGACCTACCGCGAAAGCTTCCTCCACGGGAGGATCTTCTTTCGCAGGGGAAATCGCGCCAACTCCATCACAACCCGCAAGGTCTCAACCTTCAGATTTTTCCGTTGTGCGGCCCTTCTTGCATGGCAAGCACTTTACAGGACGAGCAGTGGACGCGATTTCTAACTGTAGGAGGACCTCCTCTTCGCTAAACCATGCGGCTAAGTGGAAGGTTTTTCGTCGTTGGTGTAGGGATCATTCTGTAGATGTATTCGATCCCTCTATACCAGACATTGCAAACTTTCTAGTATACTTGTTTGACGAAATTAAACTGCAGCCTGTTACTATTAAGGGTTATAGGTCTATGTTATCTGATACCTATGCACATCATGATAGTTTACAAATTGGATCTAATGTCTCTTTATCTAAGTTAGTTAGAAACTTCTCGATAAATAGACCCAGAACTCTTAGATTAATTCCTAAATGGAATTTAGCTTGGGTTCTTCTTAAATTGAAGGAAAAGCCATTTGAACCTCTTGGGACAGTAGATTTCAAATTCTTATCTTATAAGACAGCTTTTCTCTTAGCTTTCTCTTCTGCTAGAAGAGTCAGTGAGCTTCATGCACTGTCGGTGGATGATTCTCACTATCGTAGTGTCGGGAACACTATCACCTTCACTACTAATGTGGGTTTTTTAGCTAAGAATCAGGCTCCTAATAAATATCCGGAACCTATTGTTAGTAAGGCTCTTCCGTCTTCAGACAGGCGTAGGCCTTTACTCTGTCCTGTTAGAGCGTTACGTATCTATAAACAGAGATCTCAGTTTATCAGAAAGGGACGAAAACGTTTCTTTCTGTCTTTGATGCCTAATAGAAAGGACATTTCGGTCCATTCTATTGCTAGATGGATTCAATTAACTATCCGTACTGCTTATGAGAGTTTATCTTCTTCTCAGCAGTCTGTGCTTAAGATTTCCGCTCATGAAGTAAGAGCTCTTGATACTTCGTGGGCTTATGATAATAGTGTTGCTATTACAGATTTAATGAAGGCTGCTTATTGGTCTCAGCCATCCACATTCACGAATTTTTATCTCAGAAATATTGAGTCCATTTCTGGAGACCTGCATTGTTTAGGTCCGTTATCTGTTGCTCAGAATGTCGTCCACTAAACAGTTGCAACTATAGTTATGCAGGCTTTCTGTTCCGGCAGTGACTCCGTCCGGCTGCCCTCTTCGCTCTGGGCTATTTGACCCAGGGCAAGGGGAAGGGGGGGGGGGGGGTGTGTTCCCTTAGGTCACCTGCTTTATAGTGAAAAGCAAGGGAATGCCTCCTCCAAGTCAGTATTTCTGAGTCGCTTCCGGGATGGTTTTAAAGTGTAATATTAATGTTAAAATTCATTCATGTCTTATTTTTAAGGTGTAGCTCGGTGTGAAGCATTTGTATATGTCAAGTGTCAAACAGGCTTTAATATACAATACTCGGACACTTTTAAATGACTATAAAGTGTCTCAATTCTCTGGACTACTTTATTTATTGGCTTACTTTAAAAATAATTAGTATAAGGGATATACTGGATGTTAATAGAGAACATGAATATTATTGTGCTCAATTATTAAGGGTATTGTATCTTTCTAATTTAATATTAAATAAGAAAGATACATGTAAAGCCTAATACTCCTTTTCTCCTTAAGGGGTTATCTCTTTATTATATAGTTGAGCTTATTGGATTTTCCTCTATGTCCTAGGCCCTCCAGCCTGTTTACTATTCAGCTAAGTCTGGGTCATTGGTACAGTATAAAAATGTTAAAAAATTTATAGTAATTTATATATTTTTTATACTCACCAATGACCCAGACGGGGATGGCCCTCCCAGGAGTTGGGAACTCTTGCCTCCCCGCTGAGTACATAGCGCTGACCAGGCACTGCCAGTAAGAATGATAATTGGCGCCAATTTCGGGACGTCTGCGTCACTGCGCATGCGCAGTGGAGGCATAGTATGGAGGTCCTTTAGGACATGATTTCTTTTTGTTTTGGATGCAAATTTTGGGGATTGGGGGGCAAAATTTGTGTTTGGCCCTGGTTTTGTTAGAGTTAGCACCAGCTAAGTCTGGGTCATTGGTAAGTATAAAAAATATATAAATTACTATAAATTTTTTAACTTTTCCACTCTGTGGAAGCTGGATGTTTCCGTGCTATTGTATGTTTGAAAAAAAAATTGAAAATAAAATTGGAAATTTTGGTTTTCACTACCAATTATTTTGACATGACCCTTCACACATTTAGGTACATAGTGCATGTGGTTTTTATTCATAGTACTGGTTACATATAAGCATTTGTCTCTTCGCGTAAGTACAGTGCAGTTAGTGATTATGTCGGCCTTCACAGTTCTGATATTTTCTGCACAAACACTCTATATATATAGAAACATTGAAAATGTGTGTAATAGAAGATCTTGTGAACAAAATGCATGGTTGTTTTGTAAATAAATCATCCATTCATTGATATTTGTGTGTTCAGTTTTTCTTCTTTTTGTATAAAATATTTAAATCTTTGTGCCATTACAGAATCAGATCTTCAACAGACTGACGATATAGAAGATAAAGCAGATTATTCATTGAATGACGGGATGTCTCCATCTAGTGAAGGCAGTGAAGTTTCTGAAGAAGAGGAAGGTGAGGGAGGACAGCATGATTCTGATGTAGAAGAATTGATACCACAGAAGAAATTTAATGTGAGGCTTTCTGGTACTAAACCAAGGGCAGAGTGGGAGAAGGTATAATTGTTTATTATAAATTTTACAATACAATATACTCAATGTAGCCTCTTACCTATCTTACCTTATCTTCTCAGGAAGATGAATTGTTCTTTATATTTCTTTCCAAATAACAAAATAATAATTATTTTCTTCAAAAACATGCGAGAAAATAAAATTATATTACAGAATCATTTATAACTTGGGGACTCACTATATAAACTTCTTATAAGTGGCTCAGCAGCTTCTTCAGTCCTGGGGACGACTTTCCACAAAGCATGCCGAACTGTGCAAGTGCAACCAAACTGGAGCTCAGCACAGACAGTTCACTCACACTGGGCCTGTACCATTCAAAAGGAGTATGTCCTGGCACCAGTCACAACATCCCTAGGCAAAATGGTCCTCATTCTCCACAATTATAACAAAACCTGAATGATGATTTTTAGCTTAATTTGACAAAGTCAAGATAAGCTATTGCCATCATGCGTGCAGAAGTCTGTTAGCCTGTGAGTCTGTTCACCTTTCCTTTAGTATAGGCTAGACCCTGTCGTTCTTATCCGATCATCACAAAATTAGATATGCAGGTTTGGTGTCATGTCTCAATGAGAACGTCCCCTTTTGGTCATGATCAGTCAACCATGATGGCTGCCTGAGCCCAAAACCCGAAAACCTTTAGCACAGTCTACAGGTTGTATTTATGAAGGGATTTCATTGTAACTTGGAAGGATGCCTCTGTATAGTATCAAGATAAGAACGTCCCCTTTTGGTCATGATCTCTCAACTGTGATGACTGCCCAAGCCCGAAACCCAAAAACTTTTAGCACAGTCTGCAGGTCATATTTTTGGAGGGATTTCATTATAACTTGGTAGGATGACTCTGTATGATGTCTAGATGAGAACGTCCCCTTTTGGTCACGATCGGTCAACTGTGATGGCTGCCCGAGCCCAAAACCAGAAAACCTTTAGCACAGTCTACAGGTTGTATTTATGAAGTGATTCCATTGTAACTTGGTAGGATGCCTCTGTATAATATTTAGATGAGAACCTCCCCATTTGGTCGCGATCTGTCAACCTTGACGACTGCCCAAGCACAAAACCCCAAAACCTTTAGCACAGTCTATAGGTCATATTTTTGGAGGGATTTCATTGTAACCTGGTAGGTTGACTCCATATAATGTCTAGATGAGAGCATCCCCGTTTGATCGTGATTGGTCAACTGTGATGGCTACAGGGGCCCGAAGCCCGAAAACCTTTAGCACAGTCTATAGGTCATATTTATGAAGGGATTTCATTGTAACTTGGTAGGATTACTCCAGATAATGTCTAGATGAGAACGTCCCCTTATGGTCACGATTGGTCAACTGTGACAGCTACAGGGGCCCAAAGCCCAAAAACCTTTAGCGCAGTTTATAGGTCAAATTTATGAAGGGATTTCATTGTAACTTGGTAGGATGACTCCAGATAATGTCTAGATGAGAACGTCCCCTTATGGTCATGATCATTCAGCCGTGACAGCTGCCCAAGCCCAAAACCCGAGAACTCTTAGCACATTCTATAGATCGTATTTATGGAGGGATTTCATTGTAACATGGTAGGTTGATTCCATATAATGTCTAGATGATAACATCCCCTTTTGGTCACAATTGGTCAACTGTGATGACTACAGGGGCCCAAAGCTCGAAAATGTTTAGAACAGTCTACAGGTCATATTTATGAAGGGATTTCATTGTACCTTGGTAAGATGACTCTAGATAATGCCTAGATGAGAACGACCCCTTTTAGTCATGATCATTCAACCATGATGCCTGCCCGAGCCCAAAACCTGAAAAGCTTTAGCACAGACTACAGATCATATTTTTGAAGGGATTTCATTGTAACTTGGTAGGATGACTCAGTATAATATCTAGATGAGGACGTCCCCTTTTGGTTGTGATCAGTTAACTGGGATGGCTACACTGGCCCGAAGCCCAAAAACCTTTAGTACAGTCTGCAGGCTGTATTTATTAACTGGTAGAGTGCTGGAAGCCCATATTTGGGCTTTATTTTAAGGGGCAGGTACTGTAACATAAAGGCTTCATATGCTGTGAATGTGCTCCATATTATCTTGTGAGTGGAATTATTTAGTCTGGATGGATTTGCCTTGTTACAATTGATGGGAGAGTGCCCACTGGCACACTCCCATAAATCGCAAAAAGAAGGCAAAGACATGTGAACAAATTCTGTTGACCAAAAGTAACTTAGCACTCTACCAGTTAAGAGATTTCATTGTAACGTGATAGGATGACTTGTTTTGGAATAATTTCACTCTAAATTGGTAACTTTTGTTGATATACATTAACTGTGAGGGCCACAGACATTAACTGTGAGGGCCACATTCCCCACCCCTCAATTCTTTAGAACAGTCTACACCTCGTATTATTTTTATTGAAAACATAGCATACAGGGAACAGAAATTAACATATTCGCAATTATCACAATCCTTGTCTTATTTCACAATCCTTTCATAAACATTGAACATTATCCTTTTCATCAAACATAACACAAAGACAAGTTGAGCTACAGTGTCATTGACACTGTCATTGTACATAGAGTCAGTCATATTTAGTCATTTCATTAGGTAGCAGGTTAACTGGATACATGTTAAAAATATCTCTCTTCAGCATATATTTTTAGTCAAGTTTTGACAAAGTTAAACTCAACTCACAATTTGAGGAAGGCAGGTGCTGGATAGTGTCCAGACGAGCACCTGGGTGAAGACACTTGGTTTCCAGGCAAGTTCTATTTAATGTAGGAACACCAAGCATATAGGGTTGGTACCTTCATGGATGAAGAAGAAAAGTATCAATTTCCACATATGCTGTTCAAGGTCATGGATACTGAAAATACATTACTCATATTTAAAATCGTGCAGTACCATTATTCGCACATCCTTGGGTGCATGAATATAAAACAGAGCGAATTATAGCACATTATATTTTTATACTGTACCAATGACCCAGACTTAGCTGGTGCTAACTCCACAAAAACCAGGGCCAAACACAAATTTTGCCCCCCAATCCCCAAAATTTGCATCCAAAACAAAAAGAAATCATGTCCTAAAGGACCTCCATAGTACGACTCTACTGCGCATGCGCAGTGACGCAGTCGTCCCGAAATTGGCGCCAAATATCATTCTCTGTTTGGCCCTTCATCAGTCAACATCTCACTGATCTTTGTGCTTGTAAATCTCAGTTTAAAGGATGCCAGACACGTAATTCTTGGAGAAAATGTGATTCTAAGGAGGATAGAAGGAGGAGAGGAAAAAAGAAGTGGCAAAAAATAATCAGGGCTGTACTTAAAATTTTTTGTTAAAATTATGTTAAGTTGCCTATTTTCGAGGCAAACGCCTCTTGTTGTCATTCTTGCTAATTGTTGCACTGCTTATTCAGTGTTTCCTCTCCCCTAACCTTCTAAAGTCCCCCCTTGCAATTCTCCCATGCTTTTGGCATATTTTTGAGAAGTTTCATTTCTAAAAATTCCCTGGGAGAGTTGCTTGGTTACAGAATGTTTTCTGTTATTTTCCCCATAGTTACGTTTTCACCCATGGGTGTATAACGTTTGTGTTCTGCATCTTCCATCTGATGTTCTGCAGATTCTCCCCTGGGAGTCTCTGTTTTGCATCAGATAGAGTGTAATTGAGGACTGATTCCGGGCCAGTTTTTTCAGTGCCTGGAGTCATGTTTTCTTCTGTGTTTACACTGTTTGTTTTCATTGGCAACAGCCTTTTTTGAGGGGGGCTGTTTGCCTTTGAGGTAGTTTATCTCATTATAAGATACATTTATATTATCCGAAAGTGTCTCATTAATTATTTTATATAATTTTAAAATTTTTGACCACACTTTGCCATCGGATCCATCGGGGCTCAACGTTACTTTTCAGCAACTTGGGCTTCTCTGAAAAAATATTTTTTCAAAATTATTTTGTTTTGCAATTGTTTTTTCATTTATTAATGGATCATGTTATTATGTATCTTTGTGTCAGGGGTTTTTGCGAGTAACTAGGACTTATTGTTGTTCTTTCACAATGAAGGGAACTTGTTCAAATTGTAATAGGAAGAAATCTTCCTCTGACTTTCATGATTATTGCATAAATTGTAGTCAGTGTTCTCGCATTAATCCCTGTCCTGTATGTGAACATTGGGATGAGAAACATTGGAAACGTGTGTCACGATATGTTGTTTCTGGAGAAAGAGCGATGCCGGCTCTTTCTCCACAAGGTCACTCTACTCTCTCAGTTTCTATTTCAGAGGAACCAGAACAGGGTGATGTTTCCATGTTATCTTCTTCAAGTGTGCGTCCGTCGTCACAATTAAATACAGAGCTAGCGGCAAAAGTGCTCATGGAGATTAGACAAATGTCGTCCGCTAGCTCGCCCGGTGTAGCGTCCATTCACCGAATGGTTCGGCAGCCGGGTTCGTCCGATGCGGTCCAAGAGGAAATTTTGGGTGATGCGAGCACTATAAAAATAATAGATGCACACCCAGTGACGGCGGATAGTGAACGAGAACGGAGGAAGCCTTTTAGTCCGGTTCCTAGCTTGTCCAGGTCCAGCCGGGCCGCGAGCGAGAGAGGCCCCTCTCTCGTACAACAACATCTGGGACCAGATGTTGTGGTACAAAATGTGTCTTTAGCGGAGCATACGTCCGTCGCTCGGGACGCTCCGTTGTATAAGCAGTCCGCAGAGACTGTTAAGGCTTCCTCTTCTCGCCGGCGCACACGACCGCACCTTGGCTGCGTGACCTCCGATATCTTGCCAGCTTCGCCGATGAAGGATTATTCGGCGACCAGGTCACACCATCCGGCAGCCAGGGATTCGAGACCGATGGACTCCGGACGTTCGCATAGGAAAAGTATGCGGGAGCCATCTGATGCGGAGCTGCCCTCGGCAAAGCAGCGAAAGACCGCTCCTCCGCAGGTCTCGACGTCGGACATTCTAGTGCAGATAGCACAGCTTATCGCAGCATCCCAGCAGCCGACAGAGACGGTGTCGGATCGAGAATTATCCGACTGCGCTGGGTCGGTACGCTCCGCCGAAGCATCGGGGGCGGACGACCGGGAACATCGGGAGGTCCGACCGGATGGTGAAAGGGATACGGATGAATTGGAGCTATCCCTTTCGGAACAACACAAAGCTGCCGTAGACTTCATCCGGCACTTTCTTCCTCAAGTTGTTCCGTCGGGCCAGACTGCTGCACTTCCGGACAGGAGAATTATAGCGTCATTGGACTCTGATTTTTTCGAGCGGTTCAGGGACATCGCTCCCGAGTTTCCGTCGCAGTCCAATAATGTTGCAAGAACATTTGAATTATTGACTGACGCTATTTTTAAACTTGCTTCCAGGACAGGGAAAGCAGGCTTCTTGTCCGCAAATACTCTCAACCTGCCTTTCATTAATGCAAGGAATAAATTCGACACGGCAGGTCAGGGTATACCGAGAGTTCCTCTGCGTATGGACGACGAGGCGGAAGACTTAGAGCTATCATTACCGTCGTCAGCTTCTATTCCAACCGCAGTGTTGGAAACAGCTATTGCGTCTAACAGAGCCAATTTAGATGCCTTATCTTACGCAGATCACCTTACTAAGGCGTTATCACTGCGTTTTCAAGGGGAAGAGTTTCAGGATATACAATCCTCCTTAAGACTTCTTTCAAGGGCAGTAGCTTATTCCACGTGTAACTCCGCCCTTTCAGTGGCAAATCTGGAGTTGGTTAGACGTGACGCAGCCCTGTCTACATCCACACTAGTGGATTCTAAGGTGAAGAACTCTCTTAGAGTCGCTTCGGTCTCAGGAGATCTTCTCTTTGACGGCAAGCTTTCCGCTATTTATGATAATATTAAAAAGAAAGCTAGTGATTCTCTGTTGTTTAGATCCGCTCCTAAAAGGTCGGATTCAGCAGACACGAATAAGGCGGGCACTTCTGGGTCTTATCCGCCCAAGAGAGGTTCCTATAGAGGTTCCGGTGCGTCCTCTAGCTCTTATTCGAGAGACCGTCAGGATAGCGACTCTCGTTCGGGACGTCCTTCAGGCCGGGACAATCGGTCGGACGCCCCGAGGTCGACGAGGCGAGGTGCGGGTCGTGGAAGACGTGGTTTCTCCTACCGCAGGCCTCGCAGATCCAGGAGGTGATGGCTCAAACCTCTATCGCGTTCCGGTTGGCGGAAGGTTGTCGAGTTTTTCTCAACAGTGGGCGTCGATTACGGACGATCCGTGGGTGAGAGGAGTGACTTCGGAAGGTCTAAAGATATCCTTCAAACGAAAGCCTCCATTAACTCGAAGTCCAAAGTGGACTCATCTTCCGTCAAACCCTCAGAAAAGAGACGCTCTGCTATCAGAGGTGCAGTCTCTTTTAATGAAGAACGCGGTAGAGGTCGTAGAAAACCAGGAATCGCTGGGATTCTACAGCCATCTGTTTCTGGTTCCGAAACCAGACGGCTCGTTCCGTCCAGTCATAGATTTGAGCTGGATAAACAAGCTGATCATCGCTCCGAAGTTTTATATGGAGACGATTCGATCGGTCAGAGCGAGTATTCGGGTGAACGATTATGCAACGAGCATAGATCTCAAAGATGCGTACTTTCACGTCATGGTACATCCGACATTCCGAAAGTATCTACGCTTCGCAGTCCTAGGAGTGGTGTATCAGTTCCGGGCCATGTGCTTCGGATTGAATCTAGCACCCTGGGCTTTCACTCGGGTAATGAACTCGGTAATGATCTACTTCCGAGCTCATTCGTCTGCGGTAACGTCGGCCTACCTGGACGACATTCTTCAGAGGTACGGCAACGAGTTAACGCTTCAGAACGATGTTCAGAATCTTCTTCTATTGCTCCGACGTCTCGGTTTCATAGTAAACGAGGAGAAGTCGGATCTGGTGCCGTCCAAGTCATTCACTCATCTGGGAATGAGCTTCGAGACGCACAACAATCTCGTTCGTCTGCCGTTAACCAGAGCGAAATTAGTCAGTTGTTACGCTCGCTATTGTCTAAATACAGACAAAGTCACAGCGAGAGAATTTATGAGACTGATAGGTCTGTGCGGAGCCGCTGCGGATCTCATTCCGATGGGACGGCTACGCACACGGCCTCTTCAAATTTTCTTGACTCAGAATTGGAGTGTGAAAATTCATTCGCTCGATGTAGACGTTCTCTTGTCAGATCAAGTGAAACAAGAGATTCAGACTTGGGCAAACATTCAGTGGTTAACTCAAGGAGTTCCGCTGCAGTTGCCGGATCCGAGTTTTACCATTATGACGGATGCCAGTCAAACAGGTTGGGGTGCATCATTAATCCCAACGGATTCGAGATGCCAGGGTCTTTGGGATCCGCAATTCCTGTGCAAGCACATAAACATCAAGGAAATGATGTCAATTTGGCTTGCGTTACGTCACTGGATGGACATTATTCACGATGCTCATGTCCAAATCCTATCCGACAATACAACAGTAGTGGCGTATATACGGAATCAGGGAGGCACTCATTCAGTTCCGTTGTTCAATCTAACGGAAAGAATCCTTCTGTTTGCGTTGGAACATCACGTTCTTCTTTCGGTCCGTCACATACCGGGTCGTCTGAATGTGCTAGCAGACTCCCTTTCTCGAAAGGGTCGCTTGTTGCCGTCGGAGTGGACTCTCAACAAACAAGTATTCAATCAGATTTGCTACCAATGGGAACGGCCAATGATAGACTTATTTGCGACACATCTCAACAATCAGTTGCAGACGTATGTGTCCCCGTGTCCGGATCCAAGAGCATTTGCTGTAGACGCTCTATCGATCCCTTGGGACGGAATGATAGGATATGCGTATCCTCCAGCGCCGTTAATTCAACAAGTATTGCTAAAGATAAAACAATCTCAATGCAAGATTCTGTTGGTAGCATCTCTGTCGCCACAGAGACCGTGGATAAATCTACTCAGGTGTCTGTTGTGGGACCTACCGCGGAAGCTCCCTCCACGAGAGGATCTTCTTTGGCAGGGGAAATCGCGCCAACTGCATCACAACCCGCAAGGTCTCAACCTTCACGTTTTTCCGTTGTGCGGTCCTTCTTGCATGGCAAGCACTTTACAGGACGAGCAGTGGACGCGATTTCTAACTGTAGGAGGACCTCCTCTTCGCTAAACTATGCGGCTAAGTGGAAGGTTTTCCGTCGTTGGTGTAGGGATCATTCTGTTGATATATTTGATCCCTCTATACCAGACATTGCTAACTTTCTAGTATACTTGTTTGACGAAATCAAACTGCAACCGGTTACTATAAAGGGTTATAGATCTATGTTATCTGATACCTATGCACATCATGATAGTTTACAAATTGGATCTAATGTCTCTTTATCGAAATTGGTTAGAAACTTTTCGATAAATAGACCCAGAACTCTTAGATTAATTCCTAAGTGGAATTTAGCTTGGGTTCTCCTTAAATTGAAGGAAAAGCCATTTGAACCTCTTGGGACAGTAGATTTCAAATTCTTATCTTATAAGACAGCTTTTCTCTTAGCTTTCTCTTCTGCCAGAAGAGTCAGTGAGCTTCATGCACTATCGGTGGATGATTCTCATTATCGTAGTGTTGGGAACACTATCACCTTCACTACTAACGTCGGTTTTTTAGCTAAGAATCAGGCTCCTAATAAATATCCGGAACCTATTGTTATTAAGGCTCTTCCGTCTTCAGACGGGCGTAGGCCTTTACTCTGTCCTGTTAGAGCACTACGTATCTATAAACAGAGATCTCAGTTCATCAGAAAGGGACGGAAACGTTTCTTTCTGTCTTTGATGCCTAATAGAAAGGACATTTCAGTCCATTCTATTGCTAGATGGATTCAGTTAACTATCCGTACTGCGTATGAAGATTTATCTTCTTCTCAGCAGTCTGTGCTTAAGATTTCTGCTCATGAAGTAAGAGCTCTTTCTACTTCCTGGGCTTATGCTAATAGTGTTGCTATTACAGATTTAATGAAGGCTGCTTATTGGTCTCAGCCATCCACATTTACTAATTTTTATCTCAGAAATATTGAGTCCATTTCTGGAGACCTGCATTGTTTAGGTCCGTTATCTGTTGCTCAGAATGTCGTCCACTAAACAGTTGCAACTATAGTTATGCAGGCTTTCTGTTCCGGCAGTGACTCCGTCCGGCTGCCCTCTTCGCTCTGGGCTATTTGACCCAGGGCAAGGGGAAGGGGGGGGGGGGGGGGGGGGGGGGCGGGTGTTCCCTTAGGTCACCTGCTTTATAGTGAAAAGCAAGGGAATGCCTCCTCCAAGACAGTATTTCTGAGTCGCTTCCGGGATGGTTTTAAAGTGTAATATTAATGTTTAATTTCATTCATGTCTTATTTTTAAAGTGTAGCTCGGTGTGAAGCATTTGTATATGTCAAGTGTCAAACGGGCTTTAATATACAATACTCGGACACTTTTAAATGATTATAAAGAGTCTCAATTCTCTGGACTACTTTATTTATTGGCTTGTTTTAAAAATAATTAGTATAAAGGTTATACTGGATGTTAATAGAGAACATGAATGTTATTGTGCTCAATTATTAAGGGTAGTGTATCTTTCTAATTTAAATATTAAATAAGAAAGATACATGTAAAGCCTAATACTCCTTTTCTCCTTAAGGGGTTACCTCTTTATTTTATAATTGAGCTTATTGGATTTTCCTCTATGTCCTAGGCCCTCCAGCCTGTTTACTATTCAGCTAAGTCTGGGTCATTGGTACAGTATAAAAATGTTAAAAAATTTATAGTAATTTATATATTTTTTATACTTACCAATGACCCAGACGGGGATGGCCCTCCCTGAGTTGGGAACTCTTGCCTCCCCGCTGAGTACATAGCGCTGACCAGGCACTGCCAGTAAGAATGATATTTGGCGCCAATTTCGGGACGACTGCGTCACTGCGCATGCGCAGTAGAGTCGTACTATGGAGGTCCTTTAGGACATGATTTCTTTTTGTTTTGGATGCAAATTTTGGGGATTGGGGGGCAAAATTTGTGTTTGGCCCTGGTTTTTGTGGAGTTAGCACCAGCTAAGTCTGGGTCATTGGTAAGTATAAAAAATATATAAATTACTATAAATTTTTTAACTTTTTGGCTATTTGTAATGGCAATATCTGAGTTTTTGGATGACAGTTCATATGTAAAAAATGAAAGTGTCAATGACATTGTAGCTCATCTTGTCAAGACATGTACATGTATAGTATGTGACACAGAAATGACAAACATCTAGGTAATGACCTGATAACAAAGGTACATATAAAGTATTGTAACGGTCTGTACATAAATACTGGCCGTATCCTGTAAAAAATGTATAGGTAAAGTATTGTAAAGGTGGGTGACAGTCAGATGCTAAAGTAGAAAAGAAATCTTTGAGTCCCAGAGTGGGTCTGACTGAACCCCAAAATTTTTGTTCTCATAGCACAGTGATAACAAAGGCACCCCAAAACACACTCATTCCTGTCCCAAGGTGAAAACAAAGGTACCCAAGAAGTTTTGTGAAGATCAGTTCATAAATATGAGCTGTATAGATGTTGTGACAAAAAAACTGATTGGACCTAATTTCGGTACAAAATGGCCACTGGCAGCCATCTTGAATTTTGGATCGCACTCAGAAACACTCATTCTCGTCCCAAGGTGATAACAGAGGTACCCAAGAAGTTTCGTGAAGATCGGTTGATAAATACAGTCTCCAGCCCGAGCCGTATTGACATGTGTACTTACTGTGTGTAAGTAGCACTGAAAAAATCAAAGTTCATCACACCCCAAAACACTCGTTCTCATCCCACAGTGATAACAAAGGTACCCAAGAAGTTTCGTAAAGATCGGTTCATAAATACGGCCTCTAGCCTGAGCCGTACAGAAGTTGTGTACAAAAAACTGATTAGACCTAATTTCGGTACAAAATGGCCACTGGCAGCCATCTTGAATTTTGGATTGCACTCAGAAACACTCGTTCTCGTCCCAAGGTGATAACAGAGGTACCCAAGAAGTTTCGTGAAGATCGGTTGATAAATACAGCCTCTAGCCCGAGCCGTATTGACATGTGTACTTACTGTGTGTAAGTAGCACTGAAAAAATCAAAGTTCATCTAATTTGCATAATTTCTGCACAAGAACAAAACCCGTATATATGTGATGTATCCCATGGTACTAAACATTCATACAAAAAATTATTCAAATCAGAGCTTTCATGTGGAAGTTCTGCGCAAAAATCTGATTGCCCCTAATTTTGAACAAAATGGTTGCCAGTGGCCACCTTGAATTTCAAACCGGACCCAAAAACACTCGTTCTCATCCCACGGTGATAACAAAGGTACCCAAGAAGTTTCGTATAAAGATCGGTTCATAAATGCAGCCTCTAGACCAAGCCGTATTAGCATTTGCACTGACAGTGCTGAAAGTAACACTAAATAAATCAAAGTTAGTCTAATTTGCATAATGTGAGCACGAGAAAAAGATATGTGATGTATCTCATGGTACTAAACATTCATACAAAAAATTATTCAAATCAGAGCTTTCATATGAAAGTTCTGTACAAAAAAACAAATTTCTGCATCATCGTTACAAAATGGCAGCTGGCAGCCATCTTGAATTTTGGACCGCACCCAAAAACACTCACTCTCGTCCCACGGTCATAACAAAGGTACCCAAGAAGTTTCGTAAAGATCGGTTCATACATACGGCCTCTAGCCCGAGCCGTATCCAATTGTTGACGTTCGGACAGGCGACAGACGGATGGCCGACGGGCCATGACAAAAGCTCAAATTTGGGTTTGCCAAAGTTGAGCTAATAAACACCCATCACCGGTGGATCCAGGATGTTCAAATGCACACCCTTTCACAGTGTGTGTGTGTGTGTTGGGGGGGGGGGGGGTGTGCATTTGGGGGCACATACTGGCGAGTGTGTGGTCAGTACAAGAGGAGTCATCAAGGGAGTCTGGGAGGCTATCCACTGAAAAATTAGGCCATTTAAATGCCAAGAATGGTACATTTTCCTTGATTTTATCACTTTTGCCCAGCGGCCAGAGTGCTATTTTGAGTGTTATGTAGAAATTGTAATTTTACTTTCTAATGCCTGTATTTTTCATTCTGCCTCAGCGCTGATGCCAATAGGTTGCCAGAGGGTTCACTCCCATGAAAATAAGGAGGCTGGCAGCACTGGGTGTGCCCCCATTAGATCCACCTATGCCCCTGCAGACTCCTCACAGGGGAAACTGGCAAATTGATATGGATTGACAACCGTATTAAATGATAAGAGAAAATCTTTGGCATAATTGTACAGGAATTTTCAGATAACCTGGGAACACAGGACTGAGTGTGGATGGCACACATAAATTGAATGAAGAAATTAGGTGTCAATAGATGACTTGTATTGAGAATCAAATAACCTGTTCCAATCAATATCATCGTCTGTGCTTTCTCTGGCTGATATGGAATAAGTTCTGTCACCATATACTTTACTTGTGTTTGAATTCCCAGGTGTACATGGAGTAGGTGTCCATATACCGAGCCACACCATATTCCAGGAATGAACTCGAAACTTTGCACACTGTTGAATAGGGTGGCATCATCTATGATAAAGTGTGGCTATCACCCGCCATACACAAAAAATTCATATGCTTGGGTATCTAATACATGTTAATGGCAAACTCGGATGAGAAAACGCTTTTAAAAATTGTTTTAAAAAGGTCAGTTTTGAATTCGCGCTCCCTTTAAAACTGATGGAATTATAATATTACCCGAATTCAAATACGAATAAGGTAGCACTTTTTAGTGTCCAGCATGCAGATATAGAAGACTCCAGTTGATTTTGGAGTCAGTTGACATAAGATGAAAGGTCATTGAAGACTATAAGTAGAATAGGTTTTCAGACAATAACTTTAGTTTTATGTGACACATGTACTACAGATTTTCAGATTAGGTGCCTCGATGAAAGGAAGGAACCCTGTTGATTTGGAGTCTGCAACCATATGGGTTACTTAGAAAATGTTAACTCAGTCTAATGAAATGTATATTGTTATAATTGTGAATTGAGGCACAAGAATTAACATTTTGCAGCAACATTAGTACATTTTTGTTTAACCACTGAAACTGTTTTAGGCAGACTATTTTTCAAGCACCTGAATATTATTTGCATGTGTGATAGGCGATATAGGGCCAATTAATTTCATCAATAGGCTGGGCTTGCATGGATCTAGATCTGGTTGTGTTGTGTGTATGTATGCACGATGATGTGTATGTCTCATTTTGAATCTATTGGTCTGTGAATCTGAACCACAATTAAGTGTAGTCTTCCTTGCCTTCCATGGTCCACTGGCAATTGGCCATTTTGCATACTGACTCGGAACACTAAATTCATCAGAAAGATGTTATTGTATTGTTTATGGTAGGAACACTGCCAATTCTTATAGGGAAATAGCTTTGAAGCTGATGGAATTCAACATTTTATGATACAGATCATATTTATAGATAAATTTTCCAAATATTAATTTTTTGGACAGAAAATGATAGTTTAGAATGATTTAAGGAACATATTTAGGTACCAGTCTGAAAAGCATATTGGCTCAAAAATCAATTACATTATTCAAGAATGGTGATCTTTTTTTTTTTTTTTTTTTTTTACAGAAACTCGCTTTAAAGTACATCAAAGATTTAAAAAATAAGAAGCGGGTTCTTAAAAATGGTTGCTTATCCTGTAAAATTTGCCAAGATAAAACATTCACTGCAAGTGCCACATTGATGTACCACTACAGAAGTCATGCAGGTGAATATTGTTTTTCTTATTACATTTTTCATGATACTTTTTAGCTCACCTGACAGAAAGCCAGTTTGGTGTATTACCATCATGTGGCATTGGGCATTTGCTGTTTGTTGATTTTTGCATTTCATTCTTCTTTTTCAGACTCTAGGCCAAATCCAGAGACTGAACACACATTACCTTTCGTGGATACTCTTTCAAGTTTGTTCAAATGAAGCAACTAACTCCTGAGGGTGGGGGCAATTCCCCCAAATTCTTGAAACATCATCGCATAAAACTCCAGTCACAATAAGATATGGTATACAACCTCCCTCAGTGGTGAAGATTCAAGTTTTTTTTATCAAATAGACAGTGCTGAAACACATGAAGAACATTTTTGGTAAAGTTGTGTTAAACGAGATCTATGGTTTGGCGATGGTCGGTGTGCATCCCAGACATCTGGGTGGGCATCCGCTCACACTGTTAGTGCAATAACCTGAAAAAACATTCTCAGATTTAACTGATATTTGCCATACAGGTCTTTTGCAATAATATCTCAATCAAGTTCGAAAACTGTCCCGTCCTGATTTTGCATTACAGAGTTATGGGCCTTAATTGATTTTTACGAATTATGCATTATTACTTGAACAAAGGTTCCATATTTGGCAACCGGCATATGATTGATAACCAGGGTTATGGACACGCAATGCTCTCCGATTGCCACCACAACTCAATGCCTGCATCTCCAATGTGCACCTCTTGTATAATCTTTGTCAGGTGGGATGGGAGTATTTGGCTGGGCTAGGATATCTTCCCCCATGAACGTTAAAATATTTATAAAATCATCAAACTGATTTCAATGAATACTATTTTCTTAAAATATCGATCTATGAAGCACATTTTTAAAACTTTGACAGGATGGGGAGAGGACCAGGCAAGAATATCTTCCACTCACCGATGTCATAATATATTTAAAAGGTGAATTCAATGAAATAGGCTGCATTGATGCATTGACTCCTATACACTGGATTCTTGACCTTTAAATTAAATAGACCATCTTGAATGCCATGAAGCACATTTTATAAACTTTGACAGGATGGAGCTGGGCGAGGGGGTATTTAACCAGGTCAAGATATCTTCCCTCTAATGAATTAGAGATGGACGGTTAACCGAAAATTCGGTTTGGTTTTGTTACAGAAAACCTGTCATCGCGGTTTTCAACTTCATTGTTGAAAAACTCGAATCAGGTCGCCACTTTGCAGAATAAAGAAATAACTAACCTTGTTTTCAAACTTCAGCCGCGATATCCCTTTTTCAGAACAGCTTCACTAATTGGTATTTCATTCGAGCGTAGCATTTACTGCGAAAATAGGTGACAAAATGACTTCTTATGCATCGTGTTTTAAATGTTCATCTGTTTATCAGATGCGATTTCCTTTGCAGAACTGGAACTTGTCACATTTATAACGACAAATATATTTATTTCTACACGTAATTTTGAAAGCTTGCACTCCAAAGTCATCGTCAAAATCACAGTTGAAGTTGGATGGAAAATTAGGGTTACAATGACCTATATGAGCGACTTTTACTTGATCAATTTTTTATGGTCAGCATAATTGTTTAGGGTGTGTCACGTTACCCTAAACACAGATATTGGGTGGTGGGGGGGGGGGGGGGATGGCTAATTTTGCAATAGACTCAAGGCAAAAATCATTTTTCTCAAACTTGAAACTCTTGAGATAATGTATGCAAATACATTATGCTCAGGAAATCAGAGTACCGGTATAGGCTATATTACACAGGTGTGTTGCCCTAATAGGGAGTCCCTCTGACACTGATTGGCACCAAATACATTTTTTCATATGCAAATGCAATGTATTGTTATGTTTGTACAATGAAAACCAAAACCGAAAACCCAACTTTGAATGAAATGGAAATTGGAACCGACATGAAATGTGAAAACTGCCCATCTCCATCACAAATGCCAAGCCAGTCACTTTGTTTGGTGTGCATGCAATGTGTGTGGTCATGATTCTGTCTATTTATTCCACTTAACCATCTGTCCTTAGGGTTGGAATATAGTTGAAGAATAAGAAATAGACACAATCAAGTGAAGAAGAATGTACTGGCCAAAGGTTTCTAAATTTGTTTAAATTGGCAGATAACCATATTCTTGCAATGTCTATGCACTGATACCTTTTTTTTTTTCATTCTCTCATATTGCATGTGAGTGGAAAAAAGTGTGTTGAGGGAAGAAAATCCCTCCCAGGTTCAGCCACACCATGTACTGGTCAGGCCACACCATACCCAGTGTTTCTGCTAGGGATCCCCTTTTTTTCGAGCTTGACAGAAAAGTCTAGTGCTGAAATGGCTGAAAGGATATCCAGATCTGGATAGAGCATGAAAATATATAGACTGTTATATGACTATCGTTCCACAGTTTTTGTGTTGTATGACATGACACTTTCATACTCCTGTTCACTTCTGTGCATGTATCAAATGTATGTCACATGCATTCCAAGAAACAACCATGAGTCACGTTCCTATTTTCAGTTTTTGTACCAATGACCCAGACTTAGCTGGTGCTAACTCTTAAATATTTAGGGCCAAACACAAATTTTGCCCCCCAAATCCCAAAAATTTGCATCAAAAACCGAAAATAACATGTCCTATATGGTCCTCCATACTTTTACTCCACTGCACACGCGCAGTGTCAAGGAGGTCTCGAAATTGGCGCCAATTGTCATTCTTTGTTTGGCCCTCAATTTAGTTACATCTCACTGATATTTGTGCTTGTAAATCTCAGTTTTAATGATGCCAGACACATAATTATGGGAGAAATGGTGGATCTAAGGAGGAAATACAAGGATGAGAGAAAGAAACAGTGGCAGGAAATGTTCAGGGCTGTAACTTATAATTTTTTTACAAAATTATTTCATGTTGCCTATTTTCGGGGCATGGCCTTGATGTTGTCATTCTTGCTATGAATTTACCATTGTTTGTTCAGTGTTTCCTCTCTCCCTTTCCTTTATTCCCCCCTAGCTATTCTCCCATGCTTTTGGCATATTTTTTGTAATGTTTATTACTAAAATTTCTTGGGAGTTTTGGCTTGGTAACAGAATAAATATTCTCTTTTTCCCCATGCTTACGTCCTCACCCTTGGGTGTTTAGGCATTTTGGTCTGCATCTACCATCTGATGTTCTGCAGT
The DNA here is from genome assembly GCA_031216915.1 of Pictodentalium vernedei. Lineage (NCBI taxonomy): Eukaryota > Metazoa > Mollusca > Scaphopoda > Dentaliida > Dentaliidae > Pictodentalium > Pictodentalium vernedei. The sequence continues at coordinate 375,148,818 of CM062292.1, forward strand.
TTCTTCTCTGGAAGTCTCTGTTTTGCATCAGATAGTGTTTAAATTGGTAACTGATTTTGGGCAAAGTTATCAGTGCCTGGAGTCTGTTTCTGGTTTTTGTACACTTTTTGTTTACATTGACAACGGTTACTTCTGATAGTGATTACTTGTCTTCTGTCTTGTTCAGTTCATAGCAAGATACATTAATATTGTCCGTAAGTGTTACATTAATTTTTTGAAATTATTTTAAAATTTTTGTCCACACTTAGGCTTTTTTGGGATCCATTTGGGCTCATTGTTCCCATTGGGAACTTGGGCTCTTCTGAAAATTTTTTCGAAAAATTTGTTCTTTTTGAATTATTTTTTCGAAATGTTATAATGGATTATTTTATTATGTATCTTTGTTTTCAAGGGTTGGTGCGAGTACTATGACTGTTTGTAATTTTTCACAATGAAAGAATATTGTTCAAATTGTAATCAGAGAAAGTCTTCCTCTGATTCTCATAGTTACTGTATTAATTGTAGTCAGTGTACTCGCACTAACCCTTGTTCAGTGTGTGTCAATTGGGATCACAAACATTGGAGACGTGTGTCATGGTATGTTGTTAGCGGGGAGAGGTCCATGCCGGTCCTCTCTCTGCAGGGTCACTCTAGTTTTTCAATCTCTTTTTCAGAGGAACAAGAACAGGGTGATGTTTCTGTGATGTCTTTGAAAAGTGTGCTTCCATCGTCACAATCAAATGAAGAGCTAGCAGCAAAAGTGCTCATGCAGATGCATCAATTGCCTAAGAGGTTCCAAGTAGGATCGACGTCTTTGGCGTCTGCTAGCTCGCCTGGTGTAGCGACCATTCAACGAATGGTTCGGCAGCCGGGTTCGTCCGTTGCGGTCCAGGAAGAAGATTTGGGTGATGTGAGTACTATAAATATACAATGTGCACACCCAGTGGCAACGGATATGAGGATGGTTTGGAGGAAGCCTATTAGTCCGGTTCTTAGCTCGTCCAGCTCCGCACGGGCTGCTAGTGAGAGAGGTCCCTCTCTCGTACAACAACATCTGGGCCCAGATGTTGTGGTACATAACATTCCTCAGTCGGAGCATACGTCCACCGCTCGGGACACTCTGTTATATATATAGACAGTCTGGAGAGACTGCTCTATTGGCTTCCACATCCTCACGACAGCACACATGACTGCACCTTGGCAGCGTGACCAGTGATATCCAGCCAGCTTCGCCGACCAGGGATTCCATGGCGACCAGGTCATGCCATCCGGTAGCCAGGGAAACGAGGCCTTCATACTCCGGACGTTCGCATAAAAGAAGTATGCAGGAGTCAATGTTCAAGGAGCTTCCGGTGGCTAAATCCCGTAAGACCGCAGCTCCACAGGCCTCTGTTACGGGCGTGCTATCACAGATAGCACAAATTATCGCAGCATCCCAGCAACCGACAGAAACTCTGTCGGAGCAGGAATTATCCGAGGAAGCTGGGTCGGTACGTTCCGCTGAAGGCTCAGGCACGGACGACCGAGATTTACAAGTGGTCCGACAGGATGGCGAAAGGGATATGGAGGAGTTGGAATTTTCCCTTTCAGAACAACATAAAATTGCCGTAGAGTTCATCCGGCATTATTTTCCTGACGTTGTTCCTCCGGACCAAAATGCTGTGCAGCCGGATAAGAGACTGATACCACTGGACACTGAATTCTTTAATCGGTTTAGGGAGACCGTCTCTGAGTTTCCGACACAGTCCAGAATTGTCTCACAGACATTTGAACTATTGAATGATGCCATATATAAACTTGCTACCAAAACGGGCAGGTCCGGTTTCTTATCGGCAAATGCTCTACATCTGCTGTTCATCAATTCAAGGAATAAATTCGAAACAGCAGGACAGGGCATTCCGAGAGTTCCTCTGCATTTAGACGACCAGGCTGAAGATCTAGAATTGTCTATACCGTCGTCTATGTCACTTCCAACCATGACGTTGGAAATGACAATATCGTCTAACAGGGCTAGCTTAAATGCATTATCATACGCAGATCACCTTACCAGAGCGTTGTCATTACGTCTCGAAGGAAAAGAATTCCAGGGTACAGACCTCCTTAAGAGTTCTTTCGAGGGCCATAGCATTCTCCACATATAACTCCGCCCTTTCAGTGGCAAATCTGGAGTTGGTTAGATGTGACGCGGCCCTGGCTACATCCACGTGCATGGATAGTAAGGTGAAAAACTCTCTCAGAGTCGCTTCGGTCTCTGGAGAGCTTCTCTTCGACGGCAAGCTTTCCTCAATCAATGATCAGATGACAAAGAAAGCTTCAGACTCTGCTATTTAAATCCGCTTCCAAAAAGTCGGATTCAGCGGAGAAGAGTGGGACAGAAGAGTGGGACAGGCACTTCTGGGGCGAATATGTCCAAAGGAAGTTCCTATAGAGGTTCCTATGTGTCCTCTAGGTCTTATTCTAGAGACCGTCAAGGCAGTGACTCAGGTAGGGGCCGTAATACTGGCCGAGACAACCGGTCAGACGCCCCTAGGTCAATGGGTCGAGGTGCGGGATGTGGAGGACGTGGTTTCTCCTTTCGCAAGCCTAGCAGGTCCAGGAGGTGATGGTTTAAACCTCTATCATGTTCCAGTGGGCCGAAGACTGTCGAGTTTCTTAACCAATTGGGAGTCAATTACGGATGACCCTTGGGTTCGAAGGGTGATTTCGGAAGGGCTAAAACTGTCCTTCAAAGGAAAACCTCCGTTGACTCAAAGTCCAAGATGGACTCAGCTTCCGTCAAATCCGCAGAAGAGGGACTCGCTTCTATCAGAAGTCCAGTCTCTTTTGGAGAAGAATGCTTTAGAGGTCGTAGAAAACCAGGAAGCTCCATGTTTCTACAGCCATCTTTTTCTGGTTCCAAAACCAGATGGCTCATTCCGTCCAGTCATAGATCTGAGCTGGATAAACAAGCTGATCATGGCTCCAAAATTCTGTATGGAAACCATCCGATTGGTCAGAGCGATCATTCAGGTGAACGACTATGCTACGAGCATAGATCTCAAGGATGCGTACTTTCACGTCATGGTACATCCGGCATTCAGAAAGTATCTTCGCTTTGCCATCCTAGGAGTCGTGTATCAGTTCCGAGCAATGTGCTTCGGTCTGAATCTAGTGCCCTGGGCTTTCACTCGAATAATGAACCTGGTAATGACTCATTTCCGAGCTCATTCGTCTGCGGTAACGTCGGCCTACCTGGAAGACATTCTTCAGAGGTTCGGCAATGAGTTAACGCTTCAGAATGATGTGCAGAATCTGCTTCTATTGCTCCGATGTCTCGGTTTCATAGTAAACGAGGAGAAGTCAGATCTGGTGCTGTCCAAGTCATTCACCCACCTAGGAATGATCTTCGAGACGCACAACAATCTCGTTCGTCTGCCGTTAACCAGAGCGAAATTAATCAGTTGTTACGCTCACTATTGTCTTCACTCAGACAAAGTCACAGCAAGAGAATACATGAGACTGATAGGTTTGTGCAGAGCTGCCACGGATCTTATTCCGATGGGGTGGCTACGCACTTGTCCTCTCCAAATCTTTCTGACTCAGAATTGGAGGGTGAAGATTCATTCGCTCGATACGGACATCCTCTTGTCAAATCAAGTGAAACAAGAGATTCAGACTTGGGCAAATATTCAGTGGTTAACTCAGGGAGTTCCACTGCAATTGCTGAATCCAAGTTTTACAATTATGACGGATGCCAGTCAAACAGGTTGGGGCGCAACATTGAGCCCAATGGATTTGAAGTGCCAGGGTCTTTGGGATCCGCAGTTCCTAAACAAGCACATAAACATCAAGGAAATGATGTCAATTTGGCTTGTGCTACGTCATTGGATAGACATTATTCAGAATGCACACATGCAAATTCTGTCCAACAATACGACGGTAGTAGCATATATTCAAAACCAGGGAGGCACTCATTCCATTCCGTTATTCAATTTAATGGAAAGAATCCTTCTGTTTGTTCTAGAACATCAAGTTCTCCTATCGGTCCGTGATATTCCGGGTCGTCTGAACGTATTAGCAGACTCCCTTTCACGGAGGGGTCGCTTGTTGCCGTCAGAATGGACTCTCAACAAACGACTATTCAATCAGATTTGCTACCAATGGGAACGGCCAATGATAGACTTATTTGCAACGCATCTCAATAATCAGTTGCAGACGTATGTGTCACCATGTCTGGATCTGCGAGTGTTTGCAGTAGACGCTCTATCGATATCGTGGGATGGAATGATAGGATATGCATATCCTCCTGCGCCGTTGATTCAGCAGATATTGCTCAAGATAAAACAATCTCAGTGCAAAATTCTGTTGGTAGCATCTCTGTCTCCACAGAGACCGTGGATAAATCTACTCAGGTGTCTGTTGTGGGACATGTCTCGGAAGCTTCCTCCACAGGAGGATCTCCTTTCGCAGGAAAAATTACGCAGACTACATCACAACCCGCAAGGTCTCAACCTTCACGTATTTCCATTGTGCGGTCCTTCGTGCACGGCAAGCATTTTACAGGACGAGCAGTGGACTCAATTTCTAACTGTAGGAGGACCTCCTCTTCGCTAAACTATGCTGCTAAGTGGAAGGTCTTTTGTCGGTGGTGTAGGGATCATTCTGTAGATATTTATGATCCTTCCATTCCAGACATTGCAAATTTTCTAGTATACTTGTTTGATGAGATCAAACTGCAGCCTGTTACCATTAAGGGTTATAGGTCTATGCTATCAGATACCTATGCACATCATGATAGTTTACAAATTGAATCTAATGTCTCTTTATCTAAATTAGTAAGAAACTTTTCGATAAATAGACCTAGAACCATTAGATTACTTCCTAAGTGGAATTTAGCTTGGGGGGTTCTTCTTAAGCTAAAAGAAGCACCATTTGAGCCTCTTGACACAGTGGACTTCAAATTCTTATCTTATAAGACAGCTTTTCTCTTAGCCTTCTCTTTGGCTAGAAGAGTCAGTGAGCTTCATGCACTAAGTGTGGATGATTCTCACTACCGTAGTGTGGGAAATACTATTACCTTCACTACTAATGTTGGATTTTTGGCTAAGAATCAGGCTGCTAATAAGTATCCAGAACCTATTGTTATTAAGGCTCTTCCGTCTTCAGACGGGCATAGGCCTTTACTCTGTCCTGTTAGAGCTATACATATTTACAAACGTAGAACTGAGTTTATCAGAAAAAGTGATAAGCATTTCTTTCTGTCTCTGATGCCTAATAGAAGGGACATTTCAGTCCATTCTATTGCTAGGTGGATTCAATTAACTATCCATACTGCTTATAATAAATTATCTTCAACTCAGCAGTCTGTGCTTAAGATTTCAGCTCATGAAGTAAGAGCACTATCTACATCTTGGGCTTACGCTAATAGTGTTGCTATTACAGATCTAATGAAGGCTGCATATTGATCTCACCCTTCCACTTTCACAAATTTTTATTTTAGAAATATTGAGTCCATTTCTGGAGATCGACTGAGTTTAGGTCTGTTATCTGTTGCTCAGAATGTCGTCCACTAAACAGTTGCAACTATAGTTATGCAGGCTTTCTGTTCCGGCAGTGACTCTGCCCTGCTGCCCTCTTCGCTCTGGGGTATTTGACCCAGGGCAAGGGGAAGTGGGGAGAGGGTGTTTTCTTAGGTCACCTGCTTTATAGTGAAAAGCAAGGGAATACCTCCTCCGGAGTCAGTAATTCTGAGTCGGCGCCGGGATGGTTTTAAAGTGTAAAGCTAATGTTTACTCATCCATGTAATATTTTTAAAGTGTAGCTCGGTGTGAAGCATTTGTATATGTCACTTGTCATACGGCCATTAATATACAATCCTCGGACACTTTTAATGAATATAAAGAGTCTCATTTCTCTGGACTTCCTTTATTTATTGGCTTTCCTTTAAAAACAATTAGTATAATGGGTTACACTGGATGTTAATTGAGATCATTGATGTTATTGTGCTCAATTACAGAATGGTGTTGTGTCTTTCTTTTTTGATGCAAATAAGAAAGATACATGTAAAGCCTATTTCTCCTTTTCTCCTCGAGGAGATAATTCTGTTATATGTAGTTGAGCCTATTGGATTTTCCTTCATGTCCTAGGCCTTCCAACCTTTTTACTATTCAACTAAGTCTGGGTCATTCGTACAGTATAAAAATGTTAAAAATGTTTATAGTAATTTATATATTTTTTATACTTACCAATGACCCAGTCGGGGATGGCCCTCCCATGAGTTGGGAACTCATACCTCCCCACTGAGTACATAACTCTTACCAGGCACAGGTTGTAAGAATGACAATCGGCGCCAATTTCGAGACCTCCTTCACACTGCGCATGCGCAGTGGAGTAAAAGTATGGAGGACCATATAGGACATGTTATTTTCAGTTTTTGATGCAAATTTTGGGGATTTGGGGGACAAAATTTGTGTTTGGCCCTAAATATTTAAGAGTTAGCACCAGCTAAGTCTGGGTCATTGGTAAGTATAAAAAATATATAAATTACTATAAATTTTTTAACTTTCTTGTTTTCTAGATATAAACTGAACATTTATTCTGTTAGATCTTGTTTGACAGAGCTCATAGAGCTCTCTCAGACAAGACAAATTTGATGATTATCAAGGTAATTTCTCAACATAATGCAAGATTTTTTATTCAATTATTATACAGATTTTGCACTATAACCTATATGCAATTAACAGGTCAAATGTGTACTGAAGGTATGGTAAATAGTTTTGTTTTTGTAATTTATATGCAATTAACAGGGTTAATCAATTAAAAGATGTACAGTTAAGTGGGGTCACTGTGTCAGCAAAAGTTACTTCAGTTGAGATAAGTGAGCCATGAATGACCATCCCTTCACTATCATGTTATATTCAGAAATAATACAATATAACCACTTTAATTGTATAGACACTTTGTAATATATGTTCAATTAAAAGTAATATTCAGTTTTCCAGAAAATTATTGTTTTTCAACATACTGTTAAGTTAAACTTGCAGTTCATTTAGTCAGACACAGCTCAAGGAGCTCAAGCACACAAGACCTAATAGTTTAACTCCTTGCATGCTGCTGGCAGATATATTTATTGAGGTTTAATGGCACTTTCGACAGCCAGGGTCACCTTGTGTCGGACGGTTTTATGAGTGAAGGAAGCTGAAGTATCCAGAGAAAACCTCAGAGCAATGGCAAGCAACTATCAGACTTCCCAACATACTAACTCCACACAAGCAGGTTTGGCATTGGTTAAAGACAAGTGCACCATCAACAAGCAGTACGCCTTAACACACAGTGCCACCATGTATGTATTATTAGCTTAACTTAACTTGACAAAGACAAGATAAGCTATTGCCATCACACAATCAGAAGTCTGTGAGTCTGTTCACATTTTCTTTAGAACAAGTTACACCCGTAGTTCTTGTCTGATCATCACGAAATTTCCACTGCAGGTTCGAGGTCATGAACATTGAACATTATCCTTTTCATCAAATGCTACGCAGTCAAGTTAAGCTATATTGTCATTGACAGTTTCATTTTTTCAAAGATATCATGCTACCAGCAAACAGAGTCTTACTTTAGCAAGATATTATTCATATATAATCATTTTGTTGCAATTTATTGGAGAGTGCCATAGGGATGCATGATATTCAAAACAGAATACTGGTATCGGTATTAAAAAAAATATCGCGGTACAATGTATAACGGTATATCGAAATCTGTTCAGATATCTGAACATAAGTACCACAAATGAGACTTGCGGCATCACAGTCGGAACGAATCAGCATACCTTGATGGTGAGGTTCGAAAAACCTTTACCCAACGCTGACGATATCAAAATTTATTATTCTAAATATTAGTTTATCAATTTTTTCCAACAATTTTTACAAAACAATATCATGTGACCCCTCATTAGAACGAGCTCAATGAGCTCGTTCCAATGAGGTGTCACACGAAATAGTTTTGTTGAAATTTTTGAAAATTATTTTTTCAACTGCTGAATTTGTATATTATGTGGGCACATGCGGATGCTTCCTTGGGGAAAGCGATAATATTATTCATTCTGAGCTACAGTTAAAAAACTCCAGACATGTTCAAAATTAAATTGTGAGTTAATAAATAATGACGATAAACTGATATTTTTGTAATTACACCGGTATTCAATCGATATTGGTTTGAATACCGGTATATATCGGTTTATCGATATACTGTACAGGCCTAGAGTACCTGTTGGTATTATTGAATAAATTGTAACAAAACAGCTTCATATTTATATTTTTTTCCGCTTCTGAGCCAACAACAAAGTAGTGCAAACAGTGTAAAGCCACTCTCCTGGCTTCTGGCACTTTTCAGTGGAGCCCTGAAAGTGGATTCTAGCACTCAACCAATTAATAATGGATACTGTTTGTCATGATGTGACCCTGGATGTTAAAAGTATTGTTAAACCTGAATAAATAAACAAACAATGGTTAGACTGTTAAGCAGTACATGTATAGTTAAAAGGGACCAATGGTAATGACAGAATATATTTTTCCTTTGCTGAAATGTCGTCATACGACATACTGCTGGTAAAGCACAGAGTTTATTTTAACAATGAATCACTTTCAGAGTCACAAAATAGCAGTTTATTTGCTTTTTGAAAGAAACTCAATAAAAAGATTATGAAAGCTAACCCTTTACCTACATAGTGGCCAAAAACGACCAGAAAATTATGCAGAATAAGCCTAACACACCCTAAAATATCTCTGAAGTTTCTCAATAAAACCATACAAATGTGGATATCATTAGGACCAGATCGTCAAGCTGGTTCTAGTGGTATCTATATCAGTATGGTTTCATTAAAAAAGTGTGAAATTTGTTTTTGAAAAACGTGAAAAATAATTTATTTTGTAAAAATACTGTGTTAGGTAACGGATTAACGAGACTTGATGGAAACTACTGCAAGGGCAATGTAAATATTGTCAAACCAAAATTTCTCAAAATTACATGTTGGAGTATCTGAATTGAGGCTGCAAAGCTTCTAAACCCTTTACATGCTGTAATGGCCTTTTGTGGTTAGTGTTTTTCCTAAAAATCTCTATTCAAAATTTTTGCCTCCAAAATATAGTTTATGACCACTTATTGGAACAACCTCTCCAAGCTCATTCCAATGAGGGATCATTAGCAAAGTTTTGAATGTAAATAATGAAATTGTTTGGGCCACATGTGTCCAAGTAATGTTATGTAAAAGGTTAACCATTAACCCTTTACCCAACGAATCAGCCGCATCCGCCCGCGTAATATGCAAATTCAGCAGTTGAAAAAATGTTATTTTTCAAAATATTTCAACGAAACCATCTCATGTGACCCCCGTTGGAACAAGCTCTCGAAGAGCTCGGTCCAACGAGGGGTCACATGATATGGTTTTGTTGAAATTTTTTGAAAAATTTAAACAAATGATATTTAAAATAATAAATTGTGATATCGTCTGCATTGGGTAAAGGGTAAAAGGCATAGACATTTTTCTAGAATTTCAACTACTTCACACCCAATAAGTCAAGTTGAAGGAAAGTCATATCTAGTCAAATCTTGGCTGGCTATAATGGTAGACATGTTAATCTCAGAACATTTTTTTTCATGGAACTTGATGTTGATTTTCAGGGAAATCAAATGGATTTCAGAGAATAGTTTGTGCAAGGAGAACTTCTAAATTTTCAGCTCTTGGGCCACTGGCACTAGATCATACATAGTGGTTCATGAGCTAAAAATTTGCTGGTCCTCTTCATACTACGTTCAAAAGTCATGAAAAGTCATTGGTTTGAATATCCCCACCTCCCTCATTTCTGCAACAACCTCCTCCCATGATGCTAGGAAACACTATTAAATGGTAGCGTGCTGAAAACCCATATTTGGGCTTTATTCTGAAGTGCCGGTACCACAATTTAAAGGCTTCATATTCTGTGGATGTGCTTCATATTATCTTTGAAGTGAAATTATTTTCTCCGTTAGGATTTGCCGTGTCACAATTTATGGGAGAGTGCCTACTGGCACTCTCCCATAAGTTGTAACAAGGCAAAGGTGCACACAGTGATTTTAAGGACCCAAAATAATTTAGCACTCTACCAGTTAAGGGTGGTTTGCTAGAGATGATGTGTTTAAAACATCTATGTTCACTTCGACACTTGTAAAGTCAACCATGAAACTCCAATTAGAATGAATAAAAGAAAAGGAGTATGGATATAGGTGATTCCCTTCGAGGCAGGGACTACACTGATTTTCCAGGATTTTCCTGGACACTTCGGGAGAATTAACTTAAATGTCTGTTTTTTTGCTAAAACAGCATTGCTAGAGTTTGTTTGATCTCCACCTAGATTATTTCTTTATAATTGAATATTGGGGCACTTGTTCTGATGGTCACAGAATTTGTCATACTGACTAACAGGCCTTTAATCCTTTACCCAATGCACATGATATCAGTATTTGTTATTACAATTTTTTTTGACGGGCCCGTTCCAATGATGGGATATGATTTTGTTGAAATTTTTTGGAAATTTTTTTTTTTAACTGCTCAATTTGTAAATTATGCTGGTGAATCGGGATGATTTGAGAAGTGATTGCTTCATCAGGTAAAGGGTTAAAATCAGAAATAAGGTTTCAAGGCTAATCATATTGCTTCTAATTCCAGGAATCAAACCATTTGTGTGCCTTATTTGCAATACAACATTCACTCGACAGCACAGTTTAAATTATCACATGTTGATACATAACAACCAAAGCCGTTTTACATGTAAAGATTGTGGTAGAAAGTTTCGACATCCAAGTCATTTCAAGGTAATTATATTCTCTTGTCATGCAAAAGAAATATTCTGATGAGATAATTTTATTTCAGTTTGATATATGATTTTATTTCACAATCATCTCCAAAAATGCAGATTTGTATTGTATAAACAGCCAGGGCTGGGTCCAAAGTAATCAGTTGTCGTACTTGTAGTACTCGAGTACCACTTTTTTGACAAAGTACTCAATACTCATACTTTACTCATATAATTTCAAATACTTGATCTCGTACTTATTACTTTGAAAAAAATAGTCAGTACTCCCGAGTATTTTATGAGCATTTTGTAAATATTGGAAATTTATTCAGAATTATGCCACGTTCTGCCAGCTGTGTATAACTGTTTCAGTTCAACCTAGTTCCATCAATGACACAAAGCAGCATAGTTGAATGAATGAATTGTTTAACAGTATAATAGTTCAATGAACTCAGCTGTTAATCTCAAGTTTTGTTTTGATTTATCCTGGTTTGTACTGACTAATTGGCTAAATATCCTGTAGCCAGTTTTATAAAGTTAATTCTGGTCAGCCAGCTTTGAATTGACCAGCAGTCTGGTTTATAACTTGATGAACAAGCTTACTAATTAACTTTGTAAACAGTGTTTGTGGAAGCCAAGTAAGACATGATGAGATTATTTTATATTATTCCTTGGTACTATTAACCCTTTGCCCAACGAATCGTCCACATCCGCCTGCGTAATAAGCAAATTCAGCAGCTAAAAAAAGATTATTTTTCCAAAAACGAAAACAAAACCATATCATATGACCCCCTCTTTGGAACGAGCTCATCGAGATCGTTCCATTGAGGGGTCACAAGATATGGTTTTGTTGACATTTTTAAAAAAAAAAGGAAAAATTATATTTAAAATAATAAATTTTTGATATCATCTGCATTGGGTGAAGGGTTAAGCAGACAACAGATTTTTAGCTCACCTGGCCTAAAAGGCCATGTGAGCTTTTCTCATCACTTGGCATCCGTCGGTCATTGTCCGTCGTCCGGTGACTGTAAACCTTTCACATTTTCATCTTCTTCTCTGTAACTGCTGAGCTGGTGTGAACCAAACTTGGCAGGAATGGTCTATGGGAGGTCCTCTACAAACGATCCTCATTTTGTTCCCGTCGGATCAAAAAAATGGCTTCCAGAGGCATTCTTTGATTCTGGTTGGTGGATTTTCAAAAATCTTCTCCTCTGAAACTGCCAGGCCAAATGTTTTGAAACTTCACATAAATGATGACTGGAACCCCCTCTACCAACGATCCTCATTTAATGTTGATTGGGTTACAAACATGGCCACAATTGCGGCTTATAGTTACTGTAGAAACCTTATGGGAAATCACATTTTCCTCTTCTTCTCTGGAAAAACCAAGGCGACGTGAAAACAAACCTGGCAGGGATAGTCTATGGGATGACCTCTACAAATGAACCCCATTTTGTTCCCGTGGGTTGAAAAACATGGCCGCCATAGACATTCTTTGATTCTGATTGGTAGATTTTCAAAAATCTTCTCCTATGAAACTGCCAGGCGAAATGTTTTGATACATCACATAACCGATGACTGGGACCCCCTCTACCAGTGATCCTTATTTAATGTTGATCGGGTTGCAAACATGGCCATAATTGCAGCTTATAGTTACTATAGAAACCCTATGGGAAATCACATTTTCATCTTTTTCTCCAGAACTACTGAGCCGACGTGAACCAAACCTGGCAGGGATGGTCTATGGGAGGTCCTCTACAAATGGTCCTCATTTTGTTACCGAGGTTTGAAAAACATGGCCGCCAGAGACAGTCCTTGATTCTGATAGGTGGATTTTCAAAAATTTTCTCCTCTGAAACTGCCAGGCCAAATGTTTTGATACTTCACATAAGTAATGACTGGGACCCCCTCTACTAACGATCCTCATTTAATGTTGATCGGGTTGTAAACATGGCCACAATTGTGGCTTATTGTTACTATAGAAACCCTATGGGAAATAACATTTTCATCTTCTTCTCTGAAACTACTGAGCCGACGTGAACCATACTTCGCAGGAATGGTCTATGAGAGGATGGAAATATGTGGCCACCAGAGTCTATACTCTAATGTTCAACCCAATGCCCCTCGGTCAGTACTGTCAGCAAAATACTAGTTTTTTGAGAATCTGGTAAGGGTTGGTTCCAGTTTTTTTCCACTGAGAACTGGGAAAAAAAAACCAAAATATTGTGTATACAGTACAAGTCAAAACAAGCTGTAGCATAACCGCAATAAACTAAGTTGGGTGTCTTTTATCCATTTGAGTTGCGTCAACAGAAACATTCAATTAATTTTTGATGTTGGGAAATTTTTAATCACTCACAATTTGATGCGTTTAAAGTACAATTCCAAACAATTTCCTTTTCGTCGTTATGAACATGACACACAGTAGTTCTCTTATACATCCACACATAACATGTTAACAGTAAGAGGTTTGTACATTGAAAACTCGCCAGACCTTACTCCTGCCATAAAACGAACATGCATGTTAAGATATAAAAAAACGGTGTTCATTCTGAGATCTGAGAAACGTTTTAATACTTCCGTATTTTATTCTTATCAACGACATGCGGAATGTTGCCCCGTTCCTTATTTTCATTTACACACGTGACACCTATCACTCCAATTCACCAGTGACACGAATTAATGTGCCTGATTTGGAATTTACGCATCCATTTTCCACTATTTTAATAATCTACCATTTAAAATCCAGAACTAATTTTAGTGGGTTACATATATTTTCACCGTCAAAATTTCCATCCGTGTTCATTTGTATTCATACATTCGTTTCGAAGCACGCTTGTCAATGGAAATGCGAAGTAAATTTTTGTACATGTCATAATGTATAGTTTATTTCAGATTATCTAAAAGTTCATTTCAGGAATTCCGGTAATACATTTAATAAACAAACACTAGATTTCAAGCTTGCAATTTTATTCTGAACCACAGGCAAACAATAACATTAACTTAAATTAATTTAGAAAAAAAAAACCACTTTGAATGGTACTGGGATGTTTCGGCCTCAGGACATTCTGGCCCTGGACGTTTCGGCCTCCTATATTAACAGTCAACAGTGAAGGGGATTATCTCATCCACCAGTGTTGATAACAGAGGATATTAAGAGGTGTTAATTGATCAGTATTTTTCAATTTAACAACCTAAACAGTATTAAAAAAAATGAAGATAAACATTGAATCAAAATCACTCTCCTCACATTTTTCACTCTCGCAAACTTGATTTGAGGTGAGCGATTTTCCACTCGCCTCCATTTTGCTCCCATTCGTCACTGCATTTTTATATGTATTTCCAGGTGAGCGATTACAGGCTCTGTAGAGCCTCTAGTTTATTTGATGTAAATTCATGTAATTTTGGCAATATTATTATCAAAACAATTCAAGCCTTGAAATAATACTTGCCAACTGTTACTCCACATACACTGGGCTAATGATTAGGTGATTTGAAAGTGTCAGTTATATTTGAATTTGTGCCAAGATGTCATCAGTTTTGAATTATCTTAGTTATGATTTAAAAAGAAAAAAGAATCCTTTTTTTCAAAACAAATCATTGAGCTTATACCCCAAATGGGTCACACTTATTCGATTGGAACTGTACATAAACTTAATTATTTCAGTTGTGATTTGTAAATATTGACTTTATTTATTTATTGGGATTTAACAACACTTTGGACATCCAGGGTCACCCAGTGTCGGACAGTTTTATGGGTGGAGGAAGCCGGAGTACCTGGAGAGAACTCAGAACAATGGTGAGCAACTGCCAGGCTTCCCAACATACTAACACCACACAAGCAGTGTTAGCATTGGTTGAAGACAAGTGCACCATCAGTGTGCAGTAAGCCTTAGTACACAATACCACTGTGCCCCCACGTGGGTAATGTGGGTGAAGTATCTTACCCAAGGACACAATGCAGTTGCCACAGGTGGTATTCGAATGAAGGGCCTCTCAGCTTGCAGCCTGCACCTCTACCTGCTTAGCCACCGCAACCCCAAATATTGACATATAATGTACTGGTCATTTTAAGTATTTCATGGCAATAAAAGATATATGGTATAACAAGTGTTATTCATTTTACATGTAAGGGTATGTACTCGTACTTGTGTACTCTACAAAGTACTCAGTACTGATATATTTACACTCATACTTTACTCGCACATTTTCAGAGTACTCGAGTATTGAGGTCTAGTACTCGCTCCAGCCCTGTAAACATCATGTGTTATTTGGTCACACGCATTGAAGTTTTTTAACCTCATGACAGATATTTTAGCGTGAATACTGAGTTAAAAAGTCTGACAGAACTCAAAATTTCTGAAGAAATCCTTGATTGGGTGGCCATCTCAATCCCCTGCCACATATCAATGCTACTATTTTTGCACACATGACTGGGATATTTTGTGTGATTGGTGAAAATGTTAATGCACTGTCAGTAGAATGTTCAGAAATATCACATGATGACAAGAAAGCCTTCTGCTTTTGAAAGTGATGATACATGTATACTGGACAAAACGTCCTCATATTTTCATTTCAGGAACATATGCGCCGACATACAGGGGAAACCCCATTCGTTTGTGGAGATTGCCCACAGAAATTCAAAACTCGTAATACCTACAAACGGCATCTTAAGACAAGACATGGAAAATTACTTACAGCCTCTGGAATTGAAACACTTAGTAAGGAGGAATATTTAGAAATTACATCACAGCGTGGTAGAAAGTCAGCAAAAAATGTTGATGAAAATACAAAAGAACAAAAGTCTCAGACTGAAACAACATCAAAACTTCCAGACAAGCAAACATTCCCAATAGAATCTTCATCAAGTCAACAAGAACGTTTAAATTTCCATGTGTTGGAAGGAGGTCAGATTTCAAAGACTGTGTTTTTACCATTTGGAGTTGTAGTAACATAGCCTTTTAAAAGGACTATTAGTGAATGCTTCAAATTTAATTCTCAAAGGCCGAATTATGACTGAGGAACACTGTACACTCAGAACAGGTGCTTCAGAATGCAGTCATGAGGAGGCATTCTAGGCTAAGGTTAGGTTAACCATCTGCACAGTGATGTCAAAATATCAAAGTTTTAAGAAGAAAATTTTTCACATAATGCAACTAGAAATTTAATCAATCCAGGCTTGTTTGACAGAACACTGTGAGCAAGATTGAATTGGTTAACTGGTAGAGTGCTGAATTTTTTGGGGGGTGTCAAAATTTGTTCACATGTTTATGCCTCTGGGCACTCCCCCATAAATTGTAACAAAGCAAATCCATAGACAAAATAATTTAACTTCAAAGATAATTGGAAACACTTACGCAGAGTATGAAGCCTTTACATTGCCACACCAGCATTCCGGTATAACACCAAATATGGACTTCCAACTCTACAGTTAAATTCCCAGTAGCATTTTGAGAGCTATTAGCAGCTTGAAATTTTGATATTTCGACATCCATGTTCAGAGGGTTAATATACCAGTAATTTCTCGACAAGTCTGAGCTACAGTATGGAGAGTGGATTGTAAGTAAATCACCCTTAGGATGGAGTTATCACCCAAAGTAACACTTTTAAATTTTGTAACTATGGACAAACTACACAAAAAATGTTTCATTCAATGGACCTCCCATTTTTAACCATTGGCTGGAACCTTGTTTGTGCTTGTTATGCTTTGCAACAAATTTGCAATTATTGATTGGGTGAAATCTCCACTCTGTGAGTGATTTAGTGATAATACACTCTCCACATACTGTACTTATTGAGGTAGCCAAGACTTCACAAGAAAGTTGTGATGTAGTGGATATTTTGGAACATAACTCCAGCCTTTAAGGCTTAATGATTTCATTATATAGTGACTGGGCATAATCTCAGCATTTACATTCATCATAACATTGGGAAGAAAAGATTATTGAAATATATATTTTTCAATACACTGTATATATATAGTTTTCTTCCATAGTGGGTGTTACAATGTATTATAGGGATAGATGCCATGGTTGACTAAGAAATGGGTGAAGCATTGATGGGATAGAGAAGAAAGGCTAATGTCTGCAGGGGAAGTCGAACATAGGACCTTCATAAGGATAATTTTTTGGAATGAGCTGCAACAGAGGAGCGAAAGGGAATATGCAAGACAAAATGAATGACTGGAGAGCAGAGGCTTTCCTTAAGGGGGGGGGGGGGGGGGGATGACATTCCTCACTCCCGATAATTTTTACAGTCGGATCATTTTCATCTCGATTGGAGTCTTAACCCTTTATATAACATGGAAAGCAGACAACACTTGCAAAAAAATTCTTGAATAACTTATTTTTTTCATTTTTTGTCTCAAAAACATAGATTATGACCCCTCATTGGATCAAGCTCAATGATCTCGTTCCATTGAGGGGGTCATAACCTATGTTTCTAAGACAAAAAATGAAAATTAATTGGCGATTTTTTAGAATAGCGCTGGTCGGTTTTGGCCGTTACATTGGGTAAAGGGTTAAATATTGATTTGCTCTTGCTTGTAATCATGCTCTTTCTTTATAAGACTAGATTGATGCTTGGACTTGTGTCGCAAATGCAGTTATTCATACAAATGGAGGTCTAACCAATTAGGAGTACCCGCATGCGATGTGTTAATTAAAAGATGTTGCGTCATGGCTAGTACATGTATATTTTTTTTATCCAAACATAAATTTCAAAGAAGTTCACAAGCCTTCAACAAATGGGTAGGGTGTCAAAAATAAAATATGAAATTCGTGTTCATCTCCAACAATACTTGTAGAGGTCAAACACTTGTGAAAATGGAATATTTGAAGACTAATTTAATATTAGGCCTAAAAAAATTAAAAATCTGTTTCTCAGGTCCTCCCACATGGTCCTTTTGGCTGCCACATGCTTTCTTTTTATAACCAATGTAAACTTAAAAAAAATAATAATTAAATGGTTTATGTCTTATATTTTACCCAAGTTAAAAAAAATTGATAAATTTGTCCCTTGAGTGCAAGAAGGCTTTGCAATGCTGCAGCATTGCCAAGCCGCCTTGCTCTCAAGGGACGAAATACACCACCACCCATGCGATTACGTAGATTATGAGTCCTAAAACATAAACCAAGAACATGAACTTTTAATGGCAAAGAAATAATTACACAAAATAAAAAATAAAATAAAACAATGCTCGCCCACATGCAATTTTACAAATAATGGCCTGAGAAACAGAAGATCTACTTTGTGTGGCCTTAAGAGGTTTTTGCTTGTTTGATGTTATATCAGCCTTGATATCAGCCTGAGGTAATATGTTATCAGACTGAAATCAAAGGTTGAAAGCTGATAACATTATCAAGGGATGCTATCAAAGCTAATAGAAGATCAAACAGGTTATTAATTAGATGATTAAATTTCAAAGCCATGCAGTTACTTATTTGGAAACACAAGATGAGGCCTAAAAAAGTCAAAAATCTGTTTCTCAGGCCCTCCTGCATGGTCCTTTTGGCTGCTACATGCTCTCTTTTTATAACCAATGCAACCTTAAACAAATAAAATTTAAATGGTTTATGTCTGATATTTTACCCAAGTTAAAAAAAAATTGATAAATTTGTCCCTTGATTGCAACAAGGCATTGCAAAGATTGTTGCACTCAAGGGAAGATATACACATCCATCCATGCTATTCTGTAGATTATGAGGCCTAAAACATAAAACAAACCGAGAACATGAACTTTTGATGGCAAAGAAATAATTACAAAAAATAAAATAAAATGAAAAACCGCCTGCCTGCATGCAATTTTACAAAAAAAATGGCCTGAGAAACAGAAGATCTACTTTGTTGGCCCTAAAAAGCTCTCTTTGGTCAGATTAAGTTTGGACATAACTTTTCTTATTCCTGTTGCTTTATGTTGTTTTTACACATGGTTTATTCTTCAGACACCAAAGAAAAATACAATATTGACATCCTGTCTAGTTTTGGAGGATGAGTTGAATGGCAATTACTGATCACCACCACAATTCAGTACAATCATTGAGTTATCAATAGAACCCAGTTCAGTACAATCATTGAGTTATCAATAGAAATGCCTCTTGGACAAGCAGTTTTGTATGTTGATTTGCAGGATTCTGCACTTTCAAGTAGTCTGATGGATCGACTCGTGTTCATTTCAGTACAGAAGAGAATACTCTTTTACATATATTTTTATAAATATTGTTTGAAATTAGGTATTAGTTTACATTTACTGCCTTGAAATGTAAAGGAAACACAGATTTCATTGGCAAGGTAAATGTGTGTGTTGGTGGCGATGCCTGACAAAAGAAGAATCATGCTTGATAATTGCATGGGTAACTTGTATCAACCAAGTTCTGAAGTATATAAGCCAAGGCTGACATATATATCAAGAAAGGTAAATATCATAAGACTCCAGACAAATCTTGGAATATAATTAATGACATTTGATTAAGACTCTTTTGATATAATCCGTGCCTGATAATTTGAAAGTAAAAATGGAAGTTGTCAGCCTGTTGGAAACACAAACCATCGAGACTTGAATACAACTGTGGAAAATTGAGTTTTATTATATGGTCTGACCGTAAAAATGATAATGCACAATCATGCATTAACAGAAATAGTGACATCTTAATGTAATTGCACATCTTATCCCTTTACCTAACACAGAGAATATCAAAATGTATTGTTTTAATTACTATTTTTTAAAACATTTAAAAAAATTTTCCACAAAACCATATCATATGACCCCCTTTTTGGAACAAGCTCATCAAGCATGTTCCAATGAGGGGGTCACATGATATAGTTTTGTTGAAATATTTCGAAAAATTAATTTTTTTCAACTGCTCAATTTACAAATTACGCGGGCAGATGTGGGCGATTCGTTAGGTAAAGGGTTATAGAAGCCAGCGATTCGTTAGGTAAAGGGTTATAGAAGCCACCACTTGTTTCTCATTCCACTTGAATATCTTTTGTTTTTTTTATCATATAATAAAGAGAATTTCAACTGGTCATCAGTTTATATTGAAATTAACAAACTCATGCTGTAAATTAGGTCAAGCTCGGTCCAGACCTAATTTACTGGACTCATTTTGTAAATTTCAATTTTAATTGGGACTTGTTTGAAATACTCTTTAAATTTCACATTTGTATATTTTTGTAGATCTCTGTTCAAACTTTTTTGAACAGCGATAAGCTCACATGTTAAGAAGGTCTGAAAAAGTGTGCTTTTCACTCCCCATATGACTTGTGCTAACAGTGTTGTATACCCAGCATTTCTGCATGCACCACTGCAATCAATCCTTTATCTTATATGACTAGAGGACAACACATACAAAAGTTTTTCTTGAGTAACTAAACATATTCATTTTCTGCCTCAAAAACATAGCTTATGACACTCAATGGAATGAGTTCAACATGCTCATTCTAATGAGGGGCCACAAGCTAGGTTTTGGGGGCTACAATTGAAAGGTTAATAAAATTTAAATAGCAATTTTTGTTAATAGTGCTGTCGGGACAGTCAGGTATGTCTATTATATTAGGTAAATGGACATGTTTTTGGAGGAGGAAAACTGAACCAAAAAACCCAACAAATTTTTATTGTTTTTCACGTATTTCACTGTGTTGAGATGGGTTTTGTTTCAGATAAGGGGTGCACCATAACCTTTCAAATTGACCAAGTCCACTGGCACTAAACTCAAAAGTTGTAACAAATTTTTATCCATTTTGTTCTTCTAAACCACAGTTTATGACTCCTCATCAAGCACATTCAACTGAGAGGTTATAAGCTGTAATTTGTGCAAGATCAAAAAATGCCACTATTCCCTATTATATGCTAACTTTTTTATATAGCAAAAAATGTCTAATATATCTTTCCGAAAGTGATGCACATTAATCAGGATTATAAGTAAAGGCATAAAAAATGTTAAAAATCTGTTTCTCACGCCATCCTGCATGGTCCCTTTGGCTGCCGCATGCTCTCTTTTTACAACCAATGCAAACTTAAAAAAATAAAAATTAAATGGTTTATGTCTAATATTTTACCCAAGTTAATTAAATTGATAAATTTGTCCCTTAAGTGCAACAAGGCTTTGCAGTGCTTTAGCATTGCAAAGCCTTCTTGCACTCAAGGGATGATATGCACCACCACCCATGCTATTCTGTACTCAAGGGATGATATACACCACCACCCATGCTATTCTGTACTCAAGGGATGATATACACCACCACCCATGCTATTCTGTAGATTAAGAGGCCTAAAACATAAAAAAACAAAGAAATAATTGCAAAATAATGGCAAAGAAATAATTACAGAAAATAAAATAAACACCCGCCCACATGCAATTTTACCAAAAAAAATGGACTGAGAAACAGAGAATCTACTTTGTGGGGCCTAAAGCCAATATTATGGTGCATATTTGGCATTTGGATATTTTAATTGCAATTAAACCATCGCAAGGAATATAATATAAAAATACATACAGTTTTTGAAGAGTACCAGAATTATCTCATTCGTGACTGCAAGGATATCTAATTTTTCTCTCTTTGCTTTCAGCAGTCACTCAGGAGATAATTCTGGTACTTCTCTCAAAAACAGTAGGTATCTGCTGTGTAATAGTTTGGAAACTGTCATCTGCGATACAGTGGAACCCTGTTAATTGAATGACCACTTTACCAATGGAAATTATTCAATTAACAGGAGTCTTCAATTAACAGGGATTGTGTCACTTTCCTGTATTCTAACGATAAACTTAGCATGTATTCTATTATATCTTGTTTGACAGAGCTCCATGAACTCTGTCAAACAAGATATAATAGATTAAATGACTGTATTGGATGTACTGAGGCCAAGTAGGTCTATAAACAAAGAAAAGCTGGGGAGAGTAAGGGTAATTTCTCAACAGGTTACAAGATTTTTATGCAATTAATAGATTACTCTATATTGAGTTACCAGGTCAGATTTGTACTGGAGGTATGGTAAATGGTTATGTGTTGGGAAATTATATTCAATTAACAGGGTTACTCATTTAAGATATATCCAATTAAGTGGGATCCATTGTACTGGGTTGGTTAGAGAGTTAATGGAATTAATACTGCTGTGCAGTGTGATTTTTGTAACTGGTGTTGAATACCAAAATCTGTTGAAAATATGTTTTGTTATCAGTGCACGTATCCTGAAGTTTATTTGTAAATAAAATTCATATTTTGAAAAATATTAAATAAATGAAGACAATATCATTTTATTTTTGTTGTAAATCATTGGTGCCAATGCAATGCCTTTCTTTGGGTAATGCAACTGGCAAATGCCTGCTATTTTTGTCTCATCAGCCCTGCGTGCTATCTGTTTGCCTTTCATTGATGGATACATATAAGCTATTACCACCATGTTGGTTTCCAATATGGTTGCTGAGTCTGTTAGGACGAGTCCATATATGACCCAGAGGTGAGATCAAGACTTTAATACACCATCTTGGAAAACTCAAGTACAGTAGAACCTGTCTTGAGAGACTGCCCTTTGGGCCACACAAAAGTGGTCTCTCAAGACAGGTGGTCTCTCATAACAGGTTTCAGGTTTTCTCAAGTCAGTGAATAACCAACCACAAAATTCAGAAATAGAGAAGAATGGATTTTTGTAATTACTTTGTAGTTCTTTTTTATGAAGTTTTTGTAACAAATTGAAATGGACTGTTATAAAAATAAATTAGTGTTGAAAATCTTCATTGAAGATTTTCAACACTAATTTATTTTTATAACAGTCCATTTCAATTTGTTACAAAAAGATTTTCAACACAAATTTATTTTTATTCCTATCTGTCACATTTCAGGTTTGTATGAAATTGTTTATTCAGTAATAATGTTAATCTTTTCACAGGGGTCTTATAAAAACATCTCAGTCTTTGATGAGTTAGCAATTGAAACCCAATTAAGAGCTTTTAATACTTTTAATTATGTTAGTAAAACCACAATGGATTTTCCAATTCCAGAACAGGTAAAAAGTTTTTGTCATGGTTTCAGTCTTCAAATGGGTGGCTCTCAAGACAGGTCTATTATGGCATAAAAATACAAGTTGGTACCAGGTCACAGTGGTCTCTAAAGACAGGTGGTCTCCCATACCAGGTCCATTATAGAGTAAAACCAATCGGTGCCTGGCAGATGTGGTCTCTCAAGACAGGTGGTCTCTCAAGACAGGTTTTACTGTAATAACCAATCAGTCTTACAATATTCCTCCCTTTCTTGACCATTTCACATAATGAAGAGATTAGTACAGTTTTTAATGGCATCTGTTTTGACAATAATTCAGCATCTATGAATTGATTTTTAGCTTAACTTGACAAAGTCAAGATAAGCTATTGCCATCATGCATGTGGGAGTCTGTTCACATTTTCCTTTAGCAAAAGCTAAAACCCGTAGTTTTTGTCTGATCATCACAAAATTTCATATGCAGGTTTGAGGTCATGTCTAGATGAGAACGTCCCCTTTTAGTCGCTATCAGTCAACCTTGATGGCTGCCAGAGCCCAAAACCCGAAAACCATTAGCACAGTCTACAGGTCGTATTTATGAAGGAATTTCATTGGAACTTGGTAGGATGCCTCTGTATAATATCTAGATGGGAACGTCCCCTTTTGGCCATGATCTGTCAACAGTGACGGCTGCCCAAGCCTGAAATCCAAAAACGTTTAGCACAATCTACAGGTCATATTTAATATGGATGGATTTCATTGTAACTTTGTAGGATGACTCCGTATGATGTCTAGGTGAGAACTTCTCTATTTGGTCGCGATCTGTCAACTGTGACGACGACCCAAGCCCAAAACCCCAAAACCTTTAGCACAGTCTACAGGTCGTATTTATGGAGGGATTCATTATAACTTGGTAGGTTGACTCCATATAATGTCTAGATGAGAACGTCCCCTTTTGGTCACGCTTTTTCAACTGCGATGGCTACAGGGGCCCGAACACCTTTAACACAATCTGTAGGTCATATTTATGAAGGGATTTCATTGTAACTTGGTAGGATGACTCCAGAATGTCTAGATGAGAATGTACCCTTTTGGTTGTGATCATTCAGCCGTGACAGCTACCCGAGCCCAAAACCCGAAAACATTTAGCACAGTCTACAGGTCGTATTTATGGAGGGATTTCATTGTAACTTGATAGGTTGATTCCATATAATGTCTAGATGATAACATCCCCTTTTGGTTACGATTGGTCAACTGTGACGGCTACTGGGGCCCAAAGCCCGAAAACCTTGAGCACAGTCTATGGGTCATATTTATGAAGGGATTTCATTGTAACTTGGTAAGATGACTCCAGATAATGCCTAGATGAGAACGTCCCCTTTTGGTCGCGATCATTCAACTATGATGGCTGCCCGAGCCCAAAGCCCAAAAACTTTTAGCTCAATCTACAGGCTGTATTTGTGAAGGGATTTCATTGTAACTTGATAGGATGACTTGTTTTGGAATAATTTCACTCTAAATTGGTACTCTTCATTGATATACATTAACTGTGATCGCCACATACATTAACTGTAAGGACCACATTAACCCACCCCTCAGTTCTTTTACTACAGTCGACACCTCATATTATTTTTATTGAAAACAAAGCATACAGGGAATTGAAATTAACATATTCCCAATTATCACAATTCTTGTCTTATTTCATAATTCTTTCATAAACACTGAACATTATCCTGTTCATCAAACATAACACACAGACAAGTTAAGCTACCGTGTCACTGACACTTTCATTGAATGAAGATCATCCCCGTGGGAACCCCGGGAAGTAAGCAGCACTTGTTTACTGTGGTAAACCAGTTCCGCTTTACTAGTAAAATAGGACCCAGTCACCAATGCTTGGGGTGAAAGTCCTCTAAAATGGGCAACATGTTGATCAACGATTGACTAAACTTGACTTCATCTCCATGTTGTGTCACGATTAGCCATGGTGCATAAATATGTGACGTTAACCACCAACAAACAAACAAACGAATGAAGATCATGATGTCGAGGTATTGCATTCTTGCTCTGTGTGTGGTGTAATCCCCATTCATTGTTCTACTTATACTATAACTGCTGACATTTATAGTAGTGTTTAAGCTGTGGTTCTTTTTATATTTTCCCTGTTTCATGCATGGTAGACCTATATAAAAATATCATCATAACAAAAAAATGATTTAGTCTTTCATTGAACTGGTGAGTTATTTATCATTTAATTACTGCTATCAAAAGTGGTGGCCCCTCACATGTATAATAAGTCGACGCCAGCTGAGTGCAGGTGAAAAACATTCTCTTTCTGAATCTAATGATTGCCTGTGCAGTAGCTGCCCTCAAAACAGATTTGTATTTTGTCCAGACATTTTATTTGTATTGGAGGAAATACATTCTTGTTGTAAGATGAAGGTCTGTGTATTTGAAACTCAGTGGGGTGTGTGGGGTTGACTCATTAATAGCACAGTGGACCTAAAAAGAAATAGTATCATGATACACCATGGTATTGTTCATAAATTCACTGGTATACCAGTGTTGTTTTGCGAGAATACCATGGTGTATAATGGCACCCTTTTTTAGCTCACCTGAGCGAAGCTCAAGGGGAGCTTTACTAATCACTTTCTGTCCGTCGTCCGGCGTCCGTCGTCCGTCGTCGTCCGTCCGGCGTTAACTTTACATTATCGACTTCTCCTCCTAAACCACTAGCCCAATTTTATTCAAATGTTGGCTAAATGTTTATTACCTAATGCCAATTCAGATTTGTTCAAATGAAGTTGCCCCTCCTCCTGGGTGGTGCCACGCCCCCAAGGGGCACCAAAATCTTTGTAAATCTTCTTCTCATGAACCAGCAGTAGCAGAGACTTGATATTTGGTGTGCAGCTTCCTTTTGAGGTGTAGACTCAGATTTGTTCAAGAGAAGTTTGTGGGGCTATACTCGACGTTGTTATGAGAGGGGCAAAATTTTTTGCCCCGCCCAAAATTTCTATTTTCCAAACCGAGAGGCTGATTTGAACCAAATTTTATGTGAGGGCTTATTGGGTCATGAGTACTTGATTTATGCAAAAAAAAATTTTCCCGCAGCCCCGTGGGAACCGCAGGAGCTAAAAATAGAAAAAATTTAAAATGCCCATATCTCCAAAACTGCACGGCACTGAGAATTTTTATTTGGTGTGCAGCTTCCTTAGGACCAACAGAAAGGATTGGTAAAAAAAAATTGCCATCGGTTTTATCATAGGGTACAGTTTCGGGACTTTGAAAAAGTGCTGAGTCAGCACTTTTTAACACTGTAGGCAATGGGAAAAACATTAAAAAATCTTCTTCTCCAGATCCAGCAGGCAGAATCTTTTGATATTTGGTATGCAACATTGTAGGGTGGATCTGATTCAAGTTTGTTCAAATCGGCCCCCTGGGTTCATATTTGGGCTCAGTATAGGAGCCCGATTTCGAACTTAGTGCATTTCAGGCAAATTTCTTAAAAAATCTTCTTCTCCAGATCCAGCAGGCAGAATCTTTTGATATTTGGTATGCAACATTGTGGGGTGGATCTGATTCAAGTTTGTTCAAATCGGCCCCCTGGGTTTATATTTGGGCTCAGTATAGGAGCCCAAATTTGAACTTACTGCATTTCAGGCAAATTTCTTTGAAAATCTTCTTCTCCAGATCCAGCAGGCAGAATCTTTTGATATTTGGTATGCAACATTGTAGGGTGGATCTGATTCAAGTTTGTTCAAA
This sequence comes from Pictodentalium vernedei, assembly GCA_031216915.1. NCBI lineage: Eukaryota > Metazoa > Mollusca > Scaphopoda > Dentaliida > Dentaliidae > Pictodentalium > Pictodentalium vernedei. The sequence goes on from CM062292.1 coordinate 375,175,343, forward strand.
TCGGCTCCCTAGATTCATATTTGGGCTCACTATAGGAGCTCGAATTCGAATTTAGTGCATTTCAGGCAAATTTCTTCAAAAATCTTCTTCTCCAGATCCAGAGGCAGAATCTTTTGATATTTGGTATGCAATGTTGCTGGGTAGATCTGATTCAAGTTTGTTCAAATCGGCCCCCTGGATACATATTTGGGCTTACTATAGAAGCCCGAATTCGAACTTAGTGCATTTCAGGCAAATTTCTTAAAAAATCTTCTTCTCCAGATCCAGCAGGCAGAATCTTTTCATATTTGGTAAGCAACATTGTGGGGTGGATCTGATTCAAGATTGTTCAAATCGGCCCCCTGGGTTAATATTTGGGCTCAGTATAGGAGCCCGATTTCGAACTTAGTGCATTTCAGGCAAATTTCTTAAAAAATCTTCTTCTCCAGATCCAGCAGGCAGAATCTTTTGATATTTGGTATGCAACATTGTAGGGTGGATCTGATTCAAGTTTGTTCAAATCGGCCCCCTGGGTTCATATTTGGGCTCAGTATAGGAGCCCGATTTCGAACTTAGTGCATTTAGGCAAATTTCTTAAAAAATCTTCTTCTCCAGATCCAGAAGGCAGAATCTTTTGATATTTGGTATGCAACATTGTGGGGTGGATCTGATTCAAGTTTGTTCAAATCGGCTTCCTAGATTCATATTTGGGCTCACTATAGAAGCTCGAATTTGAACTTAGTGCATTTCATGCAAATTTCTTAAAAAATCTTCTTCTCCAGATCCAGCAGGCAGAATCTTTTCATATTTGGTATGCAACATTGTGGGGTGGATCTGAATCAAGTTTGTTCAAATCGGCCCCCTGGGTTTATATTTGGGCTCAGTATAGGAGCCCAAATTTGAACTTAGTGCATTTCAAGCAAATTTATTAAAAAATCTTCTTCTCCAGATCCAGCAGGCAGAATCTTTTGATATTTGGTATGCAACATTGTGGGGTGGATCTGATTCAAGTTTGTTCAAATCGGCTTCCTAGATTCATATTTGGGCTCACTATAGAAGCTCGAATTCGAACTTAGTGCATTTCAGGCAAATTTCTTAAAAAATCATCTTCTCCAGATCCAGCAGGCAGAATCTTTTGATATTTGGTATGCAACATTGCGGGGCGGATCTGATTCAAGTTTGTTCAAATCGGCCCCCTGGATTCATATTTGGGCTCACTATAGAAACTCGAATTCAAACTTAGTGCATTTCGGGCAAATTTCTTCAAAAATCTTCTTCTCCAGATCCAGCAGGCAGAATCTTTTGATATTTGGTATGCAACATTGCGGGGTGGATCTGATTCAAGTTTGTTCAAATCGGCCCCCTGGATTCATATTTGGGCTTAATATAGAAGCCCGAATTCGCACTTAGTGCATTTCAGGCAAATTTCTTCAAAAATCTTCTTCTCCAGATCCAGCAGGCAGAATCTTTTGATATTTGGTATGCAACATTGCGGGGTGGATCTGATTCAAGTTTGTTCAAATCGGCCCCCTGCATTCATATTTGGGCTTAATATAGAAGCCCAAATTCGCACTTAGTGCATTTCGGGCAAATTTATTAAAAAATCTTCTCCAGATCCAGCAGGCAGAATCTTTTGATATTTGGTATGCAACATTGTGGGGTGGATCTGATTCAAGTTTGTTCAATTCGGCTTCCTAGTTTCATATTTGGGCTCACTATAGAAGCTCGAATTCGAACTTAGTGCATTTCAGGCAAATTTCTTAAAAAATCTTCTTCTCCAGATCCAGCTTCAGAATCTTTTCATATTTGGTAAGCAACATTGTGGGGTGGATCTGATTCAAGTTTGTTCAAATCGGCCCCCTGGGTTTATATTTGGGCTCCGTATAGGAGCCCAAATTTTAACTTAGTGCGTTTCAGGCATATTTCTTAAAAAATCTTCTTCTCCAGATCCAGCAGGCAGAATCTTTTGATATTTGGTATGCAACATTGTAGGGTGGATCTGATTGTGATTCATGAACGTATTTATTTGTAAAGTTGATAGAATCTTAGACAAAATTTGCAGAAAAGATCTACTATAGAAGGGGTGGTATCCAGGGTGAACCGTTTACCCAAATCTAGCAGTACTAATGCATTATTCACACAAATCTTCGTTCAAATTTTATGACCCCTCATTGGAACACACGCATTCAGCTCATTCCAACAAAGGTCATATGCCATGTTTTCGAGACAAAGGAATAAAAATTTTAGTTATTCATGAAATTTTTAGGCAACTGTTGTCTGTTATTCACATTGCTTCATGAAATTTCAGTACTTTTAGAAGTTACCTCAGTAATCAAGGGTTAAGTCCCCTTAATTAAATGTCGCCTCTAAAAAACAACCACTTTGCATATCTTACCTTTTTACCAGCATAACTGCCAAAACTTGTCAGCATTCTTCGCAAAAATCGCTATTCAAATTTTAATTTTGTCTCTTAAACATACATGTACTTATCGCTTGTAAATACCCCATTGGAATGAGCTTTTTGAGCTCATTCCAATGAGAGGTCGCACACCATGCTTTTTGAGTCAAAAAAGCAATTTTTTTTAGTTATTCCAGTATTTCGTACGTAAAACACAGCTTTATGACTTCACATTAAAATGAGCTCTCTAAGCTTGTTCCAATCAACATTCACACACCATGTCTTTCACACAAAAAATAAAATTTTCCATTTATTCAGGAATTTTGTTTGCAAGAACACTCTTACCCCCCCCCCCCCCCCCCCACACACACACACACACACAAACACACACACACACACACAAACACAGACACACACATCTAAAAGTTCGTCAGCAAAAAAACAGTTACTTCAATTTTTAAATGCATTATAGGAACAACTTGCCTAATCAAATTTAAATACTTTTGCATCATTCTGTATCTAGAACAAACCATTTACCATATCTTTACGCAAAATTCTCCAGCATCATTCACAAAAAAACACCATTATTTATATATTCACATTTCTGTCTCAAAAATATACCTGATCTTCCCATACCCCTATTGGAATAAGCTGTTTGAGCTTGTTCCAATGATGATAAAAAAAAATAAAATTTGTGAAAATTTTTGTTTTCTTGCATGCAAATATATACATGTAGCACATGGAAGATATCCACAGTTGGGGAGAGATGTCCAAGGCTATCTCTTCACATTCCTTGTTTGTGCTTCATGCTAAACCAGTTTGTCTGCAGAGATAAATTTGCTTTATTAAAAATCATTGGAGATTGGCCACACACCAATGATTTTAAATAAAACTAATTTTAGGTAACAAATGTTGAACTTCAAACAAAATCTATCACTCAACCAGTTAATGTTGATGAGGCATGACATGGTGAAGGTGACCTAAAATACTTCTTAGAGTCACTTTGTCAGGTGAGCGATTAAGGCCACGTGGGGCCTCTTGTTTTATAAGGGGAGGATCAAGATGTCCACTGCTAGTATCATAGGTATTTATTACACATCTGTTCTACAGCAACACTAAACCACATCTACAGCAACACTAAACCACATCTACAGCAACACTAAACCATGTGGAAAATGAAAATCTGTTCCGCACACATGTGGAATGGAAATTGTTGATGGGCTATTTTTTATAAAGAAATGAAATTTCACTGGAATTTTCCACAAATCGTGCACTGCAATTACAATTTGAATCGCTAGCGATAGCTAAAAATCATCCTCTTGAGTTCCAATGTGTTCTATGTGCCAGTATGCACATAGAAAATATTGGAACTTAGGGGACGAAATAGTAACACGGGTTCCCCTCGCAAATTTGGTTGGCGATAAAATGTTTTCTTTCTGTGGACAGTTGTCAAATGAATTGCTGAGTGCCCTTCTAATAATTGTTTTTATAGGCGTGAAGGCATGTAATAAACAAAGAATGAATGGGTTAATCTATATGGCACCTGTGCCATCGTGGAAGAATAAAACTCTAGGCCTGTGGCCTCTCATTCTATCTCTCTACACTGGCACTCGTGCCATATCAATTAACCCATTCACACGCGTGTGTCATTCAATGTATATATTGCACTCTGGCAAACAAGATTAAACTGATTAAATTCCAAGTTGATTTATAATATGGGAAAAATTTGCTGCTTGAAATTTTGGTATTTTGTGTACAGGAGGTTAATAAGAAATGTCTCTTCAACCATTTGTTACCAAATAATGTTTGAAGAAATAAAACATACAAATAAATTTGAACACTTGAATGGTCAAAAATCGAATTAGACTATTTTGGTTTTGGTCAAAGGGTTTCCATAAAAATAATGCAGCCTACTTCTGTGTAGTCAGTAAATGAATGATGCATATGACTGGAGCAGAAGTAAAGGATTCTAGCACCCTTTCAACACAGCCCAAATACTGGCTTCCTGTGATGATATGTTTATTTAATTTGCCAAGATCGGAGTTACGATGTTGGGGATCTGGCAGCTGCTCGTCATTGCTTGGTGGTTCTCTGTTTACTCTGGCTTCCCCCACCCGTAAAACTGTCACCGACACGATATGACCCTGGCTCTTAATGTGTCATTAATCCCTAATATATAAATAAATAAATTTGCCAAGATGAATGTACCAGGTTTTTTTTAGTGATTTTGGAATACTTTTCATAATATCTCCTTCCTTTCATGCAGTACCTTCCATTCATGCAGTACCATTTTGTTTGTAAAGTTCATGAAATTGCAATTTCACTACAAAATTAGCTCCATGTTACCATACTAACTTATAATCTGCCAACAACTCATTCAACAGAACAAATTATCTAAAAAAAAGCTTGTTATGTGCGATTTACCAATGAGGCATTATGCCTGCAAAATTCCACAGAAAAATCAAAATTAGATCTTGGTTCCAAAGCAGATGACTTGGACAAAATATGGTGAAAATTCAGGAGAATGCACATAGTTATGTACATGAAGTTTAATCAAAATCGTTTCATGAATATTGGAGTTCTGCTAATAAGCATTTCATACAGAAATCAATAAGGACTCTATGATCAAGAGGAAATAACTTTGTTGCAACCCAGAAATTTGGTGGTTCTCAAGGGAAACTGGAAAGTGCAGTAGTTGTTGTTTTCTGTGGAAAAGGAGATCGGTTTTACATGTATTAGCAAAATAGAACTCAGTAGCCAGTGCCTAGAATATTTTACTTTTTGGGGAGATTGATTTGCCCAACCAGATGAGTCGCTGTTGCATAGCATAGCATTTATTTATTTATTGGAGTTTAAACACAATTTTGACAGCCAGGGTCACCTCGTGTCAGTCAGTTTTATGGGTGGAGGAAGCCAGAGTGCACGGAAAGAACCACCGAGCAATGGTCAGACTCCCCAACATACTAATTGCACACAAGCAGGATTAGCATTGGTTGAAGACAAGTGGACCATCACCTAGGAGTATGCCGTAATACATAGCACCACTGTGTTCCCACATGGACAATCAGGATTAAGTGCTTTGTCCAAGGACACAATGCAGTTACCCCTGGCAGGGATCGAACCGTGGACCTCTCAGTTTGAAGTTCAATGCTGTAACCACAGAGACAACGTGCTCCCTGCATACCATTGCATAAAATACCTCTTGAGAGGACACACTTGCAAGAAGATGCAATATCTACAACTTGAAGCTTGGGTGATTGGATTCAAAATTTCATTCGATTTGAATTTAGGGTTAAATCCAGAATACAGAATTCATGGTTCCCGAATCCTTATTGGTGAGTCCCCAAAATCAAGAAATCAAACCAAGAACCGGAAAGTTTGAAACATTTAAAGAGCCAAAATTAATTTAGAAATCTTTTCTTTTACTAATTATTGTTATACTATCCTAAAACATACCTCATTACCTTTTTAACAGTACCATGATGCCCTGTAACACCCAACAAAAATATTATATATTTAATTATTTAATGTTGATGATAATCAATAATTAAACATATAAATTGCCTTTGGTGTTTGCAGACATCTTGGTACAGTTAATAAGTTAATGAGGTTTGTTTTAGAAAAGCATAACTATAATTGGTGAAAAGAATTTGTCATATGACTTATGAAGATCATTGAACTTTATTTGTGATTGTGAACATGTGAAGTTTGTGTGGATGGGAGTTCTAAACTTGATTAAATCAATCTAGTATTTTGAATGAAGACTCTAATTTTATTTGTTGGGCAATTGACCAAAAACATTCGTGGAGTAAGAATCAGGAAAATGTCCCGATTCTCAGATTTAAGGGTGAACAATTTCCTGGTTCTGTTTTCTTTGTTTTCTTACAAAAGTGGGGTAAAAATTTAACCCTATTCAAATTCTACTGGCTAATTCAGTTTGGGATTTTATTCAACCCAAACTTTGGGATTTGCAATGGGATTCACAAGGCCCTAATCTGATGTGACATTTTAACACTTGACACATTGCATACAATATCCAGATTTGTTATTTTAATTAATTTTAATTGAATTTCAACAAAATCAAATGTGACCCCTCATCAGAACAAGCTCAACAAGTTAGTTTTGCTGAATTTTTTTTTCATCTAATAAGTATGTAAATTACACTCTCGATTTGTTATGTAAAGGGTTAAACCCAATGTACATCAATCTTCGCTAAAAAGAAAGAACAAAACTAATGGTGACCGCCCAGTCAGGGATGCTTCCAAACTATGGCCAAATGGCCTTTAATAATGGAATGGAAAGTTTTGTGTTGAATTTGGTGCTCACTATAGTCCATAAGGTTTTGAATTTAATAAAATACATCTGAACATAGCAGCAAAAAAAGCTGTTTTGACCTCAATACAGCCACTAATATATTGGAGCTTTCTCAACAGATCCATACACATATGGATGTCACTTGAATTGGCATACAGTACAAGTCAAAAAAAAGTTGTAAAATCACCAACATCATTGTCTGAAAAGCTCTGAGAGAGAGCTTTGCAGAAAATGATATCAGATTCTGGTCTTATCACTGTGCAACAGACCGTCCATTGGTTTTTACTCTTGTGTGAAGTTTCATGGAAATCCACCCAAACATTATAGTATTATGGCTCCAGACTGACAAATGCAGTCTTTAAAGAATTAAGTTTTCACATTTTTGTGACCTTGACCTTTGTTACTCAAGCATGGTGTTGCTGTGCAACAAACATTCCATTCAATATTAGATCCTTACCTTTCTGTGAAGTTTTGTAGAAATCCACCCAAGCATTATAGAATTATGCTTTCAGATGGACAAATACAGTCTTTGAGAGAATTGGGTTTTCCCATTCCTATTACCTTGACCTTCTTACTCAAGCATGGTGTTGCTATGCAAAAGACCATACATTGGTTGTCACCCTTGTGTGAAGATTCATGGAAAACCACCAAAGCTTTATACAGTAATGGTTCTGGACGGATAAATGTCGCACAGATGGACAGACTGATGGATGGACAGATGGGCAACCTGGATTTAAGATACCTCCCTATCAGGGGTTAAAAAAATGCAATAGCGGAGCAAATAAATGAACATTTATTTATACTATGATTACCTATTCTACTATATATAAAAAGCCTTTGACATAAATTTTAGCTTTAAACACCAGCCTTGGTGTACACGTCAGCAATGGCATTTCAATAGTTAAAATTTACACCTGCAGTGGAACAACATCCAAGTTGACCTTTGGTGACCTCAACCTGAATGCAAACTTGTCTAAATTTATCACTTGCCGCCTCGTGAAGAGTGAAATGAAAGCGGCAATTAATTATTACGTTTTTAAATGAGTTTACCTCATAAAATACCAAAAATTAACAAACATGCGTTGTCTCATGTTAATAAAGCATCCAAAACTCAAAATAGCATGTCATTACAATGAAAAAGCCCCCATGATTTGCACAGTTCTTTTTCCATTTCGTTTCGGTGATAAAATTGACAGCAGAAGTTCTGTTCACCAGTGCTCATGTAAATAAAAACATATTCGCCTGCTGCTCAGTAGAATCGAGAAAAAATAATAGCGACTCGTAATAATCTGATGATCATGATAAAAATAAAATATACCCAAAGTAGCTTGATGTACCAAATGTTCACCTGTTGTGGTGAACATTTTGTATACCAAGCTTCTTTGCGAATATTCCACATTTATAAGATAAATAGGTAATAATTTAACCCTACAGCCGAGTAGGTCCCAACTGATAGAAAAATTTGTCAGTTTTACAACATGGTACATATACATTATCATGATGATGTCCTGTAATTTGTATCAGATTCAAGGAAATGTTTACAATCAAATCGCAACAAGCCTGTCAGGGCGAGTTGTGATCCGATCGTAAACATGACCAAGAATCTGATACAAATTACAGGACATGCATTTAGTCATGATAATCCTGTTACATAAAGTGCATTTCCTCCATTTTAGCTCACCTGGCCTAAAAGGCCATATGAGCTTTTCTCATCACTTGGCATCCATCGTCGTCTGGCATCCGTAAACTTTTCACATTTTCATCTTCTTCTCTGTAACCGCTGAGCCGGTGTGAACCAAACTTGGCAGGAATGGTCCATGGGAGGTCCTCTACAAACGATCCTCATTTTCTTCCTGTCGGATCAAAAACATTGGTGGATTTTCAAAAATCTTCTCCTCTGAAACGGCCAGGCCAAATGTTTTAAAACTTCACATAAATGATGACAGGGACCCCCTCTACCAACTATCCTCATTTCATGTTGATTGGATCACAAACATGGCCGCAATTACTATAGAAATCCTATGGGAAATCACATTTTCATCTTCTGGCAGGAATGGTCTATGGAAGTTTCTCTACAAACGATCCTCATTTTGTTCCCGTGCATTGAAAAATATGGCCGTCAGAAGCATTCTTTGATTCTTGGTTGTTGGATTTCAAAAATCTCCTCTGAAACTGCCAGGCCAAATGTTTTGATACTTGACAAAAATGATCCGATTGTAAACTACCAACGATCTGCATTTAATGTTGATCAGGTTGTAAACATGGCCATAATTGCGGCTTGTAGTTACTATAGAAACTCTATGGGGAAATCACATTTTCATCTTCTCTGGAACTACTGAGCTGAAGTGAACCAAACTTCGCAGGAATGCTCTATGAGAGGATGGAAATATGTGGCTGCCAGCGGCTATATTCTAATGCTTAACTCAATGCCTCTCCTGTCTGCAGAAAGATCGGTTCTGTCAGCAAAATACTTGTTTTGAAAATCTGGTAAGGGTTGGTTCCAGTTTTTCTACACTGAGAACTGGGGAAAAAACCCCAAAATATTGTGTATACAGTACAAGTCACAATAAGCTGTAGCATAACTGCAATAAACTAAGTAAACTGCTGCTCTTGCACTGACAAGATCAGAAGCTGACATTTTCTGGAAAGCTATCAATGAGAGCTTTCCAGAAAATGAAGTCAGCTTCTGGTCGTATCAGTGTAGGAAGAGAAAGAGACATAGTTTATAGGATTATCCTACAAATTATTTTGACTTGTACTGCAAACAAGTGCAACTGTAATTTGTTGATAACATGTATTATTAGTCTCAATTGACAGGTGTTTGGAAAACCATGGAAGTGTTTGTTTATATTCTCTTCCCATCATGTCCGCTTAGATGACAGTAATTATTGTATATCTTTTAAAATTTGACAAAATTGGAGTAAAATGTGTTTCCTGTAACCCTTTACCTGTCCAAAGCTATTTTGAAAGAGAATACTGTCTGAAAAAATTGAAATTTTTTAAATATTTAACATTCTTTTACTGATTTTTTTGTTGAAACAGAATTCATAAATGTGTGCATTTTCAAGAAAATCTTCTTTGAAACTACAAGGCCAAATGGTTTGAAAATTTAGTGTGACTGATGACTGTTACCCCCTCTACCAATGATCCTCATTTAATCTTCATAGGGTTGCAATTATGGCTGCAATTGTGGCTTATATTTACTATAGAAACCCTATAGAAAATCACATTTTCATTATCTTCACTGAAAGTACTGAGCCAATGTGAACCAGACTTGGCAGGCATTGTCGAAAAGAGGTTCTCTACAACTGTTACTTATTTTATTCCTGTTGGGTGAAAAACGTGGCTGCCAGAAGCATTTTTTGATTCTGATTGGTCAATTTTGAAAACTCTTCTCCTCTGAAACCACAGGGCCAAATGTTTTGAAACTTTGCATGCTTGAAACCTGGGACACCCTCCACCAACGTTCCTCATTTATGTTGATCATATTGCAAACATGGCCACAACTGCGGTTTATAGTTACTTTCGAAAAAACCCTATGGGAAATCACATTTTCATCTTCTCTCTAGAACTACTGAGCTGACATGAACCAAAACTTGGCAAGAATGGTCTATAGGAGGCCCTCTATAAATGATCCTCTTTTTGTTCCTGTTGGTTGGAAAATATGGCCACCAGAGACATTCTATGATTCTGTTTGATGGATTCAAATGTTTTGAAACTTCATGTGATTGAAAACTGGGACATGTTCTTCCAATGATCCTCATGTGATAATGATGTAATGTTGCAAACATGGCCACAATTGCAGCTCATAGTTACCATGGAAAGCCTATGGGAAATCACATTTTTATATGTAGTTCCAGGTGAGTGATTACAGGCTCTGTGGAGCCTCTAAAGTTTCAATTGGGTTGGAATTGGTTAACATTTTGAATTTCATATTTTAATGCATAATAACAATGCATATAATGATATATGTGATAGTGCAGTGTTTACCGGAAGTTGAATCTGTCGGATACGGTATCAGAATGAGTTGTCTATATGATACAGAATCGGAACACATTATGTGATACATACAGTTTCTCTTGATTTTCAGGTAAAAATCTATATGATTGTTAGATAAAAGCCAATTGCATTTTGGGTGCCTCAATTATTATGCATTAAAATATGAAATTCAAAATGTTAACCAATTCCAACCCAATTTAAACTGAACTAGAGGCTCTACAGAGCCTGTAATCGCTCACCTGGAACTACATATAAAAATTTTAATACATTTATGGCTGAAGAGCTAAAACTAAAATTCTAATTTGAAATCAAATTATCCTGCAGGTTAAGTTTGGCTCCTTTGAAACTCAGGATTTACATTTATTTATTCTAATAAACTGGTTTACTAAATATTGCATGAGGAAAATGGGAACAATTTTCAAATGAAAGTATCAATGACACTGTAGCTCAATTATACAAACTTAAATTTGGCAAGTTATAAGGGAAATGGCAAAATTTAAGACAGCTGGTTCCAATGTTATTGGGTGAAACTTCAACTTAATAGCATTGTGTGTACACAACATCAGAGCAATCCAGACATTTTTAAATGTAAACTGTAAGGCTGGCTGAAGGAAAATGTTGATACACAAATGCTGTATGTTTAAAGGTCATAAATATAAATAAAGGAACACATCAAACATGCCCATGACCTGTAGATGGTTCTGGTGTAAACATTATCAACTTCTAGAACACAGTTTTCAAGACCTGTTTTGAGAGTCATGAAGTGTCTGAGTGATTTCCTTTTGATCTATCATACATGTATAACAGCGTTTTGACAGTAATGCTTTGAGCTAACAGTGTTTTGGCACTGTGATGCAATTGTGCAATATCATAATTAATTTAGGGTGAGATGTAGAGTTTTTTTTGTTTTTATATTAACAAATATATTTAAATGCTTTGAATTATGTAACTGATTCTGTCATTTATAACATATTGTTCCAAAGGCATGCAGTATAACCTAAATTCTTGAATGTTTATTTCATACTCTGCCAAGGTTCAAAATAATCCATTCATAAATATGCCCCGTAGAGAGTGCAAGAGGGATAAGTTGCTGCATAAATGCAATAAATTCAAAAGTTGGCACTAACGACATCACTTTTGATAGAAAAGAAAATCAATCAATGGCAGAGTTACAGAAGAGCGAGATCAAATTGCATTAGAACTAATCAAGCATTGGGAAAAGGTAAACGACAAGCATGGGAACCCACCAGAGTGTCCGAACCAGGTCGAGGAAAATCTATCGAACTTCGTGTGCAGCGAAATCAAAAATGAAGAGGTGCGAAGGGTGATCTCAAAATTGAGGAATGGAAAAGTGGGAGGGGTGAATGAAATTCCTAACGAGTTTATCAAAAAGGGGGAGAGGAACTCTTGGAAAGCCTAACTGCCCTATTCAATTTAGCCATAGAAAAACAAGAGGTCCCAAAGGAGTGGAGGGAAAGTAAAGTGACATTTATTCACAAAAAGGGGAAAAAAGACGTCTTGGATAACAATCGAGGGATCTCTGTCAGCAGCAACATTGGAAAAGTCTTTTGTAAAGTCCTGTGTGGGAGATTAGAGGAGGTAATTGAAGAGAAGAGTTTTTCGGGAGAAATCCAGAATGGCTTCAGGAATGGAAGGAGAGTCACTGACGATCTTTTCACGCTATCCCAATGATAGAATCCGCGAAAGCAAAAAAGAAAAAGATGTTTATGGCCTTTTTGGATGTTAAAAAGGCATACCATAGAGTATGGAGGGAGGGTATGTGGCACAAGCTGGAGGCTCTGGGCTTGGGAGGCAAGTTTGTTGGGATTATGAAAGCATTATATAAAGGAGTACAGAGTGAACTTAGCCTGGGAAACATTACAACAAAATGTGTGCCTATGGAGATAGGCCTAAAACAGGGGTGTATCCTTTCACCAATTCTTTTTGCATTGTACATCAAAGATTTAGGAGATGAACTCCTGCATGGCGATGAGGGGGTTGCAGTTGGTGACTTGAAGATCCCAGGGCTGTTTTTTTCAGACAATATGGTGTTAGTGTCAGAAAGCAAAGAGGGGCTAGCGAAGATGCTGGGAATTGTTGGGAAATATGGGAGCAAATGGAGACTCGAACTCAATGAAAGCAAGAGCAAAGTTATACCTGTGGGCCTCAAAGTGGGCCCCACTTGAAGGTGGAGAGTGGGGGAGTTCTGCATTCTGGAAGGTAGCAGCAGACTTCTTAGTGTAGGAGAGACTAGTGACTATGAGTGCCTGGGGGTAAATATAAACATCACAGGAAGAGGTATCTACCGAAACCACACAAATAAATTAATTCTGAAGGGGAAGCGAATCCTTAACCAAATGAAACTTATAGGGAGAAACAGTTTCAATAAGGTTTTCGTGGGGAAAACCATTTGGGAAATGGTGGGTCTGCCAAGTATAACATACGGTACGGAAGTTGTACCCCTAAACCAGACGGCTGTTAAGAGCTTGGAAATCCTGCAGAATGATGCAGGCCGATGGATAACAGGGTCGAGTAATGCCGCAGCGCTAGAAGCAATCAGAGGTGAGCTTGGGTGGATGCGGATCAAGGACAGGATAGACCTACTGAAACTCAGTTATCTCACTTATTTGGTAAATCTCCCCGATAGCCGATGGTGTAAAGTAATGTTCCTGAGAACTTTCAACTCAAATATCTAGACGGGGTGGATGGTCCAAGTGAGGGAGCTAGTAGAAAACTACTCATTGGAGATCTCAGACCTTGACGTGGGGGCAAACCAGGGTAAAAAGATCGCCAGAGAAAGGGTCATGGAGAATTGTAACCGTAATTGGCAAGAGGGGGTCAAATCAAAGAGATCTTTGGGTGGCCTGCATGATAAAGAGAAGCCTGGTTTCGAAGAGTACCTTGATGACACCTCTGGGGGGGTGGCGGGGGGGGGGGGGGGTCACTGTTGTTCAAGCTGAGGTCGGGGTCCCTGGAGCTGAGGGGAAAAATTGGGAAAACAGTGAAAAGGAGTGCCAGATGTTTAATTTGGACATGGTGGAGACCCTGGAACACTTTCTTCTAGAATGCCCAAAATACCCATCTAAAAGAACAAGATTCACGGGGAGTATAATGGGGAAGTGGGATGGGAGAATGAAGGATATGTGGTTGGGGGGGGGGGGGGGGGGGGGGCGACTCAAAGGAGAGGGTTAATATGAAAATCGGAGAGATTGGGAAGAATGGGGCAAGGGATTCATCAAGGAGTTCATCTCCAAGTGTTGGGAGGAGAGAAGAAATGTGGGAATAGGGAGGCAGTTGGTAGAACAGGGGTAAACGAGGTCTTCTCATACGAGAACCGCGACAATCTAGAGATCACCTCGAACACGCATACCAAGTTTCAAAGCCAACTATTTATAAATATACCCTATAGGACATGCCAAATGAATACATTGCTGCACAAATGCACCGCTCCAAGTTTAAAGGCTATTGCTATGACAATGTTTTTTTAATGAATGTGCCCTGTAGGGTATGCCAAAGGAATATGTTGATGCACAAATACACTAATTTTAAATGTCATTGGTGACAGCAATGATTTTTTGACCAAAATGGAAGAAAGTCAATAGCTCACCTCTAAAGGTTACCCAAGCATGCATACCAAGTTCCAAACTTATCCATTCATAAATTCAACCTGCAGGGTTTGTCAAACGAAAATGTTGATGCACAAATGTAATAAGTTCAAAGGTCATTGCTAATAGGAACATTCAGCAATGTTTCTCAAGAGAAATGAAAGAAAATCAAAAGTTCCCATCTAGTGGTCACTCCAAACAAGCACACCATGTTTCAAAGCTAGCAAATCATAAACGTGAACTGTGTGGTGTTCCCAAGGAAATTGTCAACAGACAAAATGGTAAAGTTGAAGTTCATTGCTAGCTGCAACATTTTTTGATGGAAATGGAAGAAAGTCTATAGCTTCATCTCTCATCTAGAAGTCACCCAAAAACAAGCATACCAAGTTTCAAATCAATGCATTCATAAATGCACCTTGCAAAGCATACCAAAGAAAAATGTTGATGCGGAAACAGCAAAGTTAAAAGATCAGTGCTAACAGCAACATTTCTCGACAGTAATGAATGAAAATGAATAGCATCTAAAGGTTGCTCCAAACCAGCACGCCAAGTTTCAAAGCGATCTGATCATAATGGAAAAAGTTTGATGGTCATTGCTAACAGTAACCTTTTTGACAAAAATGGAAGAAAATCGATAGCTCCCATCTAGAGGTGATCCCAAATAAGCATACAACGTTTCAAAGTGATTTGATGATTAATGCGACCTTTGCAGTGTGCCAAAGGAAATTGTCAATGTTCAAACTGATAAGTTGAATATCAATGCTAATGGCAATGTTTCTCGACAGAAATGGAATAAAATCAAAAGCTCCCATCTAGAGGTCAGCCCAAATAAGAATACTTAGTTTCAAAGCGATCCATTCAAGAATGCACCCTGCTGGGTGTGCCAAAGGAAAATATTGATGCACAAAGTTCAAAGGTTAAGGTAATGACACCATTTTTCAACAGAAATGAAAGAAAATTGATAGCTCATATCAAGAGGCCACCCCAATTATGCATACCAAGTTACTAAGTGATCCGATGATAAATGAGACCTGTGCAGTGTGACAAAGGAAATTGTTGATGTACAAGATGGATAAGTTAAACATCATTGCTAATGGCAACGTTTCTCAACAAAAATGAAAGAAAATCAATAGCTCCCATCTAGTGTCATCGCAAACAAGCATACCCAGTTTCAAAGAAATCCATTCATGAATTCACCCTGCAGGACATGCCAAGGGAAAAATTGATGCACAAATTCACAAAGTTCAAAGGTTGTTGCTAATGGAAACATTTTTTTGTTGGAAATGAAAGAAAATCAACAGCTCCCATCTGGAGGTCACCAAAAACAAGCATACCAAGTTTCAAAGCAATCCATTCATAAGGAATATATTGATGCACAACTGCACTAATTTCAAAGGTCATTGCCAACGACATTGATTTTTGACGGAAATGGAAGATAATCGATAGCTCCCAACTTGAGGTTACCCAAACAAAGTTTCAGAGCTGTTTGATCATAAATGTGACCTGTGTGGTGTGCCAAAGGAAATTGTGGATGTATGTACGCCGACGGATTGGAAGTGACGGCAAGTTGAGCTGAAAAAAAAGTTCAAAATTCCTTGTTCACATAGTATTTTTATATATTTAAAAATCAGTGATGATAGATGCGTCTTTTCTTCTGAGGGTTTACTCCATGGATAGTAAGTTGATGTCCCTGAAGGTAATCACTTCTTCTGAAAGACCTTCCACAAATGTTACAAATATGTGGCTTCTCTTCTGTATGAATTCTGAAATGTCTAGTTAAGTTGGATCTATGGCTAAATAGAATGCCACAAACGGAACATGAAAATATCCTCCGTTCAGATGTTTGCAGTGCATTATGGTATTGCTGAAAAGGAAACAAAAATCAAATCAACTGCCATGTCAGCTCTTTTCAGGGTGTATCTCTTTCTTCCTTAACAGGCCTCCTTGTGGGAAACTTAAGAAGAGGAACATTCCTCGACTATGATCACTGTTGTAAACAAGATTTGTTTTATTGGTATTAACAAGGGCTACGCAAAGCATGGACCACTGTCCCTGCCCGTAGGCATGTTTGAAGTGGCCTTAACCCTTTACCCAACGAATCGCATGCATCCACCTGCATAATATGCAGATTCAGCAGCTGAAAAAATATTATTTTTCAAAAAATTTCAACAAAACCATATCATGTGACCCCCCCCCCCCCCCCCCCCCCCCCCCCGTTGGAACGAGCTCGTTGAGCTCGTTCCAATGAGGGGTCACATGATATGGTTTTGTTGAAATTTTTCGAAAAAAAAATTAAACGATATTTACATTAATAAATTTTGATATCATCTGCATTGGGTAAAGGGTTAAAGGTACTGTTGGACAGAAAAATGTTCTAAATCAAAAGAGTGAAAACAGGAGCCTTTTTTAAGTCCAAAAAGTGAAAAAGGGCCATAACTCTGGGAAGAATTATTGAACAGAGCCAGTTCCTTCTGCATATCTGTTCCCCCATATGGGTTTATCAGCATAGCAAATGATATCCAAATCCGCCCAATGACTTTGACATTACATTGCAAAATGTTTGTACGGACAGACAGGACTTGAATTGTGATACGTTGCTTACAATTCTATATGCCATGGGTATAAACGATTGGTTAAACTTGACTTCATGCTCATATTACGGTCATGAGATAGCCAAAAGTAACATTAAACACCAATAAAATAAATTCACTATATACCAATGTTCTCTGTGTATTTTGATACGATAAATGTAAATAATGTTAGGCAAAACAACTTCTTAAAATTTGAAAGTTGGTACAGTAAAATCCTATTATTGGCATACCAACTTTGACAGTAATAAGAATGCAATTAAAAGGAATATGCAATTAACTGAAAATTTGATAAATTCCTTCTATTTTGTTCAATATCTATTTGATTAAGGCCAAACAAAGTTAAATAATTGATGCTCAGGCAATTGTTTGTTTGTTGGTGGTTAACGTCACATATTTATGCACTATGGCTAATCGTGACACAACATGGAGATGAAGTCAAGTTTAGTCAATCGTTGATCTACATGTCGCCCATTTTAGAGGACTTTCACCCCAAGCATTGGTGACTGGGTCCTATTTTACTAGTAAAGCGGAACTTGCTCAGGCAATTTTTTTTTTCAAAACGAATAAGGGAGGTTTTTTTTTAAATTTTATATTTTATTCCTGATGGAATGGTCGCAATGTCTAAAATCCAGTTGTGAGAGCCCAAAATTAAATACTAGAGCTTCCATGTTGATTTCAATGATAGTTTTTTTTGTAACTTAAAATCAATATAGTACAACTAAAAGGGAAATAAAAAATAATGAGTTTTTTAACTGATTGAGTGCTAGAAGCCACAAACATGCCTTTCAAAAAAATAAGAGTACCAGTACGAAAGCCAACATTTTCCTTGCCCAATTATGTTTCGTATTCAGTCAAACGTAAAAAATAGTTTGCTTATACAAATTAGTTTTATTACAAATTATTGGAGAGTGCCAGTTGGAACTCACGAATAATTTGTAATAAAACAATTTTTGACGAAACTCAGACCACCAAAAATAATCTAGCCCTCAACCAGTTAAGTAAATATTAATTTTTTACATACACATGAGAATCGTGTGGCATTTCGCAAAGAGAATAACAATACTGTATCAATGTATACAACATATTGCATCGCAAATCATGATGCGATACCACTAAAATCACTTCCTATGATTGTTTTATATATTTTGAATTTTGCCTCTGAAATAAATATGAGAACGCGGGACGAAAAAACGAATGCGCCGATACCTGAGAATCAAAAGATTAATTTTGTATAGCCTAATTTATTATATCTTGTTTGACAGATCTCTGTCAATCAAGGTATAAGGGACTAAATGGTCATAACATATTTTATGAGGGGAAAGCACTGGAAAATGGGTCATAAAATCAAATATTAACATTACTGAATGCCATTGGTCAACTGGTTGAGTGCTGGAAGCTACCACCATGGCTCAACTGAAAAGTACTGGAAGCCACTTTAGTAGCTTTACACTGTATGCATTAACTTACTGTTTGCTCAGCAGCAGAGAACAAAAATTATGTAAAATTGTTTGGTTACAATTTATTGGAGAGTGCCTGTGAGCACTACAATAAATTATAACAAACAATTATTTATAAACAAAATCTTGCTATACTGAGGCTACTCTTGCTGGTAGCCTTATATGTTTGAAAAAAAAAATACCTGTGTTTCAAATCACATTTGAAAAAGAATTTAGAAATCATATAGCTTTTGGCCTGAAAACCACGAGAAACGGTACGTATCACATAATGTGTTCCCATTCTGTATCATATAGATGACTCATTCTGATTCTGTATCATATAGATTTATCTTCCGATAAACACCGCGCTATGACAAATAATATCATTATATGCATTGTTATTACACACCAAAATACGAAATTCAAAATTTGGACCAATTCCAAGTTCCAACCCAATTTAAACTGAATGAAAGTGTCAATGACACTGTAGCTTAACTTAACTGTGTGTAGTGTTTGATGAAAAGGATAATGTTCATTTTTTATGAAAGGATTATGAAATAAGACAAGAATGATGATAATTGAGAATATGTTAATTTCTGTTCCCCACAAGCTATGTTTTCAACAAGAATAATTTGAGGTGTAGACTGTACTAAAGAACTGAGGCCTGGGTTGATGTGGCCCTCACAGTTAACGTATGTCAAGCAAAGTTACCAAGTTTCAGTGAAATCATTTCAAAATGAGTCATCTTACCGAGTTACAATAAAATCCCTTCATAAATATGACTCCTAGACTTTGCTAAAAGAATGTCGATCACATGGCCATCCGGCGGACATGCTTGACTGATCACAACCAAAATATGACAGTCTCATCTAGATATCATACCGAGTCATCCTACCAAGTTACAATTAAATCCCTTCATAAATACACACTGTAAACAGTGCTAAAGGAATTCAGGTCAAATGTCCAAGCAGTGGTAATGGCTGACTGATTGTGACCAAAATAAGTCTCATCTAGACATCATTCCAAGTTATCCTTCCAAGTTACAATGAAATCGCTTCATAAATATGAACTGTAGACTGCTAAACAAATCTAAGTCATGTGCCCATGTGGCCGCCATGGTTGACCAATCACGACCAAAATATGATGTTCTCATCTAGACATTACACCAAGTTTTCCTGCCAATTTACAATGAAATCCCTTCATAAGTGCTAAAGGAATCTAGGTCATGTGCTCCTGCAGTAATCTCAGTTGATGAAACCCAACCAAAATACCATGTTCTCATCTAGACATTATACGTAGTCATCCTACCAAGTTACAATGAAATCTCTTCATAAATATGACTTGTAGACTTGTTAAAGGAATCTGGGTCATG
This sequence comes from Pictodentalium vernedei, assembly GCA_031216915.1. NCBI lineage: Eukaryota > Metazoa > Mollusca > Scaphopoda > Dentaliida > Dentaliidae > Pictodentalium > Pictodentalium vernedei. The sequence goes on from CM062292.1 coordinate 375,195,037, forward strand.
TGCCGGTCTGCATGGTCATGGTTGACCGATCATGACCAAAATAGGACAGTCTCATTTGGATATCATACCGAGATACAATGAAATCACTTCATAAATATGAACTGTAGACTGTGTTAAACAAATCTAGATCACATATCTGTGTGCCCATCATGGTTGACCTATCATGACCAAAATAGGACGTTCTCATCTATACATTATTCGGAGTCATCCTACCAATGTACAATGAAATCCCTGCATAAATGCAACCCATGACCAAAATAGGATGTTCTCATCTAGACATTATACAGAGTAATCCTACCAATGTACAACGAAATCCCTGCATAAATGCACCCTGCAGATTGTGCTAAAGGAATCTCGGTAACATGCTTCTGTGGCCATCACAATTGACTGAACCCGACCAAAATACGACGTTCTCATCTAGATATTATATGGAGTCATCCTACCATGTTACAGTGAAATCCCTTCATAAATATGACCTGTAGACTGTGCTAAAGGTTTTCGGGTTTTGGGCCCGCACAGCTGTCATGGCTGACCGATCATGACCAAAAGGGGACATTCTCATCTCGACATGACTTGAACCTGCATATGAAAGTTTGTGAAGATCAGACAAAACGACGGGGTGTAGCTTGTGATAAAGAAAATGTGAACAGACTAACAGACTCACAGACTTTCGAACACATGATGGCAATAGCTTATCTTGACATTGTCAAGTTAAGCTAAAAATAACTAGAGGTGTGACTATCCCAGATGAGAGTGTCCATGCGACAAAAAGTTGCACAACTCTGGTAAAAAGAGTCTGATCGAAACTATAATCGCATGTGCACAGGTTCCCATGGTAGTTAAAATCCTTACCAAGTTTCAAAGGAATCGACCTATGAACATCGGAGAAAATCTCCGGACAAAATTCAGGCACTCTAACATGAAAAGGGGCATAACTCTGGGAAGAAAAGACTAATCAAAACTATAACTGCAGGTGCACAGGTTCCCATGGTAGTGAACATCCATACCAAGTTTCAATAAAATCGACCCATAAACATTTGAGAAAATCTCCGGACAAAATTCAGGCATTCTAAGATGAAAAGTGGCATAACTCTAGGAAAAAAGTCTGATCAAAACTATAATCGCAGGTGCACAGGTTCCCATGATAGTGAACAACCTTACCAAGTTTCAATGAAATCGTCCTGTAATCATCTGAGAATAGCTTCGGACAAAATTCAAGGCATTTCAGGCATTCCAAGAAGAAAAGGGGCATAACTCTTGCAAAAAAAGTCCGATCAAAACTATAATCACATGGGCACAGGATCCCATGGCAGTAAACATCCATACCAAGTTTCAAAAGAATCGACCCACAAACATCTGAGAAAATCTCTGGACAAAAATCAGACATTCTAAGACAAAAAGGGGCATAACTCTGGCAAAAAAAATTCTGATCAAAACTATAATCGCAGGTGCACAGGTTCCCATGGTAGTGAACAACCATACCAGGTTTCAAAGGAATCGACCCATAAACATCTGAGAAAATCTCTGGACAAAATTCTAAGCCTGCCTTTTCAAGTCGAAAAAGGGGTATAATTCTCGCAAAAATAATCCCACCAGAACTATAATTGCAGGTGCACAGGTTCCCATGGTGGTGAACATTCATACCAAGTTATAAGCAGATTGCGCATAAACGTCTGAGAAAATCTCTGGACAAAATTATGTCTACAGATGGACAAATAGATGGACAGATGAAGGGATGGACAGACAGATGGATGGATGGATGGATGGATGAGGTGATTCTAGTATACCCCCAAAACTCGTTGCAGAGGGTATAAAAAATTAGTGTTACTTTACTTCATATTTTCTATTACCTAGCATGTATTCCCTAACATCAAGTGTCCTCCTTCAAAATGAACATTAATGGGTGCTATTGTCTGTACATTATAGGCAGGGTTCAGAAATGGACCTTAGTGGAACAAGATGATCTATCCCTATAAAAGCAGAAGTTCATCATGTAATATTTGTTGTCTTGGTAGTAGACTGAGATATGTTTCGGCACCTCTGATCATGCCTGATTGGGTTCTAGCGTCTTTCTGAGGGTTTTTTTCCTATCTCAGCCTCTCTAATGCTGCATCAATTGGACCAACACCATATGGACAAAAACACTAAACCTCAAATACTAAAAGTAGACATATCCCATACATTATTTTTAGCTAAAATTGTTAAAAATATAATACTTTGGCTGCAGTGATCAATACACAACTGGATTGCTTTAACTCTCATAGATCACTTATAGAAAAGTGTTTCCAATGCCGCCAAAATGCTCAACAAAACAAATTCTTAAAGGTTTTCTTCAGTTTCTCAAATGCCTCACAATCTCTGATCGATTTTGAAAGAATATACCTTGGGGAGTGGGTGTTAGATTTTGCTACAAATAAACAATGCTCGACAAAAAGAAATTTTCAATGGTTTTCACTTTCCCGACACTTCAAATCTCTGATCGCTTTTTAAAGAGTATACTTTTGATTTTTGAGAACAAGAGCTATGCCTGGTGTTGTATAATATGCCCAGTAAGTTTCTACAATTTTATCTTGGATATACTAACCATTTATCAACTTCGATGTACAGAGCCATCACGTCATCAATTTTGATGTGCATTCCCCCACTCTTCCACAGCCAAAAACAATGTTATCATCCAGAAACCAAAAAACATTTACAGACAAATGGACAGATGGATGAAAAGACATTGTTTTACTCGAGAAATTTAAATTTTATAGTAAATTTCCTTTCTTATTATACCTACCACAATTGTTTACTACAGGCTTGCACTAGAGTGGAAGTCTCTAACTCGGATAATATACTCTCTATTTTTGTCTTTCCCAAGCAATTTGGGAAAGAAAAGTGGTGCAAAAGCACCAAGAAAAAATAAGACAAAACTGGGTCGAGTGCAACCGGCGCAGACCCAGTACGGGATGCTCTCTTCCAAGTACAACTCCACGACTTCCATTGCCAGTGCACATATGCGTCGCTAATGACTCATTCTTTTTGAATCTGCCAATGTTAGAGTTATGTGATCAGCGGGGAGGAAGGATTCTGTATAAGAAGACGGGAGGGCCTCCATGTAAACAATTGTGGTAGGTGTAATAAGAAAGGAAATTTACTATAAAATTTAAATTTCTTATCATCCTAGCCACAATTGTTTACTACAGGCTGAATAGACAATAGGCTGGATGGAATCGCATAACTAACCCACACATGAAAGTGTCAATGACACTGTAGCTAAACTTGTGTGTTGTGTTTGATGAAAAGGATAATGTTCAATGTTTATGAAACGATTATGAAATAAGACAAGAATTGTGATAATTGGGAATATGTTCATTTCTGTTCCCTGTGTGCTATGTTTATGATAAAAATAATATGAGGTGTACACTGTACTAAAGAGCTGAGGGGTGGGTTAATATGACCTCACAGTTAATGTATGTGGCCCTCACAGTTAACGTATATCAACAAAAGTTACCAAGTTACAGTGAAATTATTCCAAAACGAGTCATCCTATCAAGTTACATTAAAATCCCCTCATAAATATGGCCTGTAGACTGTGCTAAAGGTTTTCAGGCTTCGGGCCCCTGTAGCCGTCAGTTTCCCAATTGCGTCCAAAGGGGACGTTCTCATCTAGACATTATATGAAGTCAATCTACCAAGTTACAATGAAATCCCTTAATAAATATGACCTGTAGACTGTGCTAAAGGTTTTTGGGCTTTGGGCTCTGGCAGCCATCATGGTTGAATGATCGCAACCAAAAGGGAACATTCTCATCTGGACACGATATGGAGTCATCCTACCAAGCTACAATGAAATCCCTTCATAATTATGACCTGTAGACTGTTCTAAAGGTTTTCAGGCTTTGGGCCCCTGAAGCCGTCACAGTTGCCCAATCGTGTCCAAAAGGGGACGTTCTCATCTAGACATTATATGAAGTCGACCTACCAAGTTACAATGAAATCCCTTCATAAATATGACCTGTAGACTGTGCTAAAGGTTTTCGGGCTCGGGCAGCCATCATGGTTGAATGATCGCAACCAAAGGGGACAATCTCATCTGGGCATCATCTGGAGTGATCCTGCGAAGTTACAATGAAATCCCTTCATAAATATGACCTGTAGACTGTACTCAAGGTTTTCGGGCTTCGGGCACCTGTAGCCATCACAGCTGACCAATCACGGCCAAAAGGGGATGTCATCATCTAGGCATTATATGGAGTCAACCTAACAGGTTACAATGAAATCCTTTTATATATACATATAACCTTTTGCCTATGCTAAAGGTTTTTGGGCTCGGGCACCCATCAAGGCTGCATGATCGCGATCAAAATGAGACGTTCTCATCTAGACATTATTTGAAGTTAACCTACCAAGTTACAATGAAATCCCTTCATAAATATGACCTCTAGACTGTGCTAAAGGTTTTCGGGCTTTGGGCCCCTGTAGCCCTCACAGTTGCCCAATCATGCCCAAAAGGTGACTTTCTCATCTAGTATGATCAATGTATGAAGTCAACCCACCAAGTTACAATGAAATTCCTCAATAAATATGACCTGTAGACTGTGGTAAAGGTTTTCGGGTTTTGGGCTCGGGCAGTCGTCACGGTTGGCAGATCATGCCCAAATGGGGAAATTCTCATCTAGACATCATAAGGAGTCATCCTACCAAGTTACAATGAAATCCCTCCACATTAAACATGACCTGCAGACTGTGCTAAAAGTTTTTGGGTTTCGGGCTTGGGCAGCCATCACGGTTGATAGATCATGCCCAAAAGGGGATGTTCTCATCTAGGCATTATACAGAGGCATCCTACCAAGTTACAATGAAATCCCTTCATAAATACAACCTGTAGACTGTGCTAATGGTTTTGGGGTTTTGGGCTCGGGCAGCCATACCGGTTGTCCGATCGCGACCAAAAGGGGACGTTCTCATCTAGACATGACCCCAAACCTGCATATGAAATTTCGTGACAATCAGACAAGAACTGCAGGGTGTAGCCCGTGCTAAAGGAAAATGTGAACAGACGTCACAGACTCGCAGACTTCCGCACGCGTGATGGCAATAGCTTATCTTGACTATGTCAAGTTGAGCTAAAAATGGAAAACAGGATCTATGTAATGAGATTGTTAGATAAATGTATTATCATGACCAAATGCATGTCCTGTAATTTGTATCAAATTCTCGGTTGTGTTTACAATCGGATCACAACTCCCCCTGACGGGCTTGTTGCAATCTGATTGTAAACACGACCTCGAATCTGATACAAATTACAGGACATGCACATTGTCATGATAATGTATATGTATCCAAGGTATTTGATGGTTGTAGTTGCATGCCATGAGAGATCATGTGTATCATGATACATGACAGAATTGATACATATTGTATTGTGAGGAAAGCCTATATTTTGCAGCCCCTGAGGGGTATAATAGGTGCAGGTAACCAACACCTGCAAAATGAGTCCTCTAAAAGTAGGTAGTACATGTTGGAGTAATCAGCAAAATTTATTTATTTATTTATTTAGGTCAAGTTTAGCCAGTTGTTAATTTCAACATGTATTCTGCCCATAGCCATTGGTCCTATTTTACCAGTAAAGCAGAACTTGTTCACCACAGTGAACAAGAACAGCACCTTTTCTTGGGGTTCCCATGGGGTAATCAGCAAAACTTGAATTTACACTTGCAGTGTAATCATGAGGTAGCCGAAGATGCTAGAAGTGACCTCAAACACCAATTTAATTTAATTCACTGAATCTCAATTGACAGAGTACAGGGAGATCTTCTTTTATTCTGGATGAGATGAGAGTGGTAATGTGAAATTCAATACTTTTTAGTGTAAGTTGGTGAATTCAAATTAAGTTATTGCCCTGGCGTGTGCAGACATCTGTGAAACAGCACACAATTATTTCAGCATGGGCTACAGCCTGCAGTACTTTTCCAATCATTAAGAAATTTCATATGCATGTTCAGGTTCACGCCTAGTTGAGAATGCTCTATTATGGTCATGGTCAGCTGCCCACAATGGCTGCCACAGCAGCCATCTTGGATTTCTTCAACACAGACTACAGATCAAATTTATGCATCAAATTTAAACAAATTTGGCAGGGTGACTTAAGTCTGATGAGTAGATTAGAATGTGCTATATTGTTAGCAGTTGGCCACCCATAATGGACACCATGGCAACATCTTGGATATCTTCATAACACTGTCCACAATTTGTTCAGAATGAGGTACAGCCAACAGTTCTTGTCTGATCAATACCCTATTTCATAAGCATGTTCATTCAGGTTCATACCAAAATGAGAACATCCTACAATGGTTATGGTCTGCCATTCACAATGTCCACCACAGCAGCCATCTTGGATTTCATCAACACGTTATTTATTTATTTATTGATGTTTAAGGTCATATATTTATGCACTTTCATCAACACAGTCTACAGGCCACATTTTCGTCAATTTCCTTGAAATTTGGAAAGGTGACTTAGAATTCTTGATGAGTAAAGTAGAACATCCTTTTTAGTAATGGTTGGTTGCCCATAATGGCCGACGTGGCAGCTATCTTGAGTTTCTTCAGAACACTGTTCACAATTCAGTGTGGGCTACAACTCGTACTTTTGCCATCATTACCAAGTTAATACCTCGATGAGAATGTCATATTGTGGTCACAGTCAGTACATCTTGGATTTCTTCAGCACAGGATGCAGGTCACTTTTATGCATCAGTAGTTTTAAAAAATTTTGGCAGGGTGACAGTATGATGAGTAGATGGGAACATCCTATTTTGGTAAACCAAAATCATGATGGCCAACATGACAAAATCAAAAGAGCTGCTGAGGTAGCCATATGGAATCTTAACAATTATCAAAAGGAAACCTCCACTTCCTATCCTCAATCAATACATCACCAAAGGATGAGAGTGGCCAATGACGACATTTTTCATTTAACTGGTTGAGTGCCAGAAGCCACTATCATGTTAAAAAAAAATGTTTACATCAAATTGATATTGAAACAATTATCAAGAGGAACTTTCACTACCCATATTCACTACATCACCAATAGATGAAATGGAGCAGTGAAGGCTCTCTTGAGTTGATTGATGGAAACCAAAATCAGGGCTTATATTTCGTCTAAATTTGTGAGAATCCATTTGGATTCTCGTGAAAATGGTTACGAGAATCCATACCTACTATGAGTGTCCCAGGATCCCATGACACCACCATGGTTGAACCAGTGACAGCCATATTTGTAAGATTTTATTGACATAGTGTCAGGATATTTCAGGTCATGTTAGCCTTCTGCTGGTTAATTTGTTTCCGCTGTGTTAAATAAAGGGTTAAATTGACTCAATTCTTTTCATGCGAATACTAGCAGAGGTGCAGCGAGAATCTACATGGATTCTCGCCAGTTTTACTGCTCGAATTTTTGTGCGAATCGATTCTCGTCGAAATTTTAGCCCTGAAAACCAAGATGGCTGCTGTGGCTGCATATCAAATCTGGCCAATTGCCAAAAGACTTGCTTTACCCACCCCCAACACAATTCCAGAAGCTGAGAGCTATTGGTGAAGACATTTTTGAGGTAATTGAAGGAAACTAAAATCAAGAAAGTTGACACAGCCAAACCGTGGAGTATATGCCCAGTGCATTTTGACAAGGTTAGTGCTAAGTAGAGTTTTGGCAGTATAGGATCTGGACAGTTATCAAAAGGAACTTTCCACATCACTGGCTGATCAGTGAAGGCCTTCTCCAGGAGCCAGAAACCAAAATAAGAAGGTCATACACATGTACGGGATATCAAACCTCAACAATTATTGAAAGGAATCATCCAGTACACACCCTCAACACAATACCAAGAGATGAAGAATGGTCGATGAAGGTGTTTTTGAGTTAACTGACAGAAACTAAAACACAAGATAGCTGATATGGTAAAATTATTATGGCTACAGTGGCACACATATTGAATATAGAATCTGAAAGGAACCTTCCACAACCCATTCTCAAGACATCAAGAGATCAGACTAATCAGTGAAGGCATTTGTGAGTTAATTGAGATGGTGGCCGTGGTGGCCATATTGAATATATACTACTCAAAGTTTACTAAGCACCAAGTACATCCAACTACCTGTTTTACGTTTTAGTTGAAACATTGTAATGAAAAGTGTGTACATTTTTTTATTTAATTATATCTTTAATGATTTAAGTACAGAAATTAAGATTTTATTTGTTTTTTAACTTTTGAATACGATAACCATGGAAAATGGATATTACTGGTAAAAGAGGAAATTTTTCAATATACCAAAACGTTGACGGAGTGAACTGGTATGGCTTCAATATCAAGTATGAGACCCATTACTGTTAATTACAGCTTGACAATGCCTTCTCATGCTCCCAATCAGGTTCCTGGTGGTCCTTTGTGGGATGTTGTTCCATTCTTGGACCAGCATGGCACCAAACTCCTGGACACTTCTTGGCTGGACTGGACAGGCTGAAATTGCAGGCTGCAACTCATTCCAGACATGTTCGATTTGATTGAGGTCAGGGGATCTTGCTGGCCAGTCCATATGCTCAATCCCCTCCCTCTGTCGGTACTCCCCGACAGCATGGGAAACACTAGGACGGGAATTATCGTCCATCAGAATGAATCTATCACCCACTGCACCTGCATACAATCTGACATGGACATCCAGGATCACAATCAAGGACACAGAGCTCTGTACATCCATCCCAGCTGATGCAGGACCATGATTGACCCTCCACCATAGCAGTCATGCTCAGCAATGTTGGCTGCATGGAATCACTCTCCTGGTCTTTTCCATACCCTAGAATGCAGTACCTTGACTCATCTGTAAAAAGGACAGGTCACCAATCTTCTCTGGTCCATCCAACATGGTCCGTGGCCCATTCATATCGTGCCTGGTGGTGGTTCTGGGACAGTGGAATGCGAATACATGGTCTTCTCGATCGGAGACCACCTTCGTGCAACCTTGCCCTTAGTTTGGTTCGAAACATTTACCCCGGATGCATTCTGAAGGTCAATGCAAAGCTGGGTTGCTATGGCAAAGCGGTTCCTATGGGCCTGAATGATAAAAAAAAATGGTCTTCAGCTGCAGATGTTGCCCTGTCTCTGCCACCACCATGCCATCTTACTGGTGTGCCATACTGCTGAAATCTTGCCAAGGCTCTGGTGATCACAGTATGGTGCACACCAAGGGCTTCACCAACCTGATGATGGGTAGCCCCTTGCTCCACCATCCCTACAGCCCACCACATTTTTTCTTCAGACAAATGTCTTCTTACATTTGCATTTGCCATATTCAATCATTAAATCACAAGGGTTTGTGTTGAAATGAAGATTGAATACCCTACAGATGTCATGTACATATAGACAGTATACGAAAACATCATGAAATTCAAGGGGTACATGCTTTCCATGACTGTCACAAAAAGTCTGCCTGTCAAAAGAGCTAATGTAAACACTGGGGACCATCTCAATACATTCCTTTGTCATATCCACCAAAAATATCGCAAATATGTCACAAGCAAATTTCACAATGATGTGTCAAATATTTGGTGCTTAGCAAACTTTTAGTATATATTTATTTATTTATTGGTATTTAACTGGTCGCGTGCTAGAAGCCACTATTATGTCTCTATTGAAAAGTGCTGAATGTTTGTTCAGTAATAGATTTCTATATAAAATTGTTTGGTTGCAATTTATTGGAGAGTGCCCATTGGTTAAATTAAATTTTAACCAAACAATTTTCATGAACAAAATCTTGCTAAATTGAGGCAAATTTTGTTGGTACCAAGGTATCCCAAGTATTGCACCCCAAGTATTAGTGACAGTCCTATTTTACCAGTGAAACAAGCACTGCTTCACGAGACAGCATGTTGCAGCACCAATTCTATTGCAATAAAAAGTTATCAAAGTCAGAATATAATTATGTGCTTTCTGAATATTCTGTGCGTGTGAAAAGACAGTTGAAAGCCTCTTAATCCATGTTTATTTTATGCAAGAAAAATAATGAATAAAAATAAAATATAGATTTATTGTGTGTGGCCTAACTGATGAAACTAATTGTGTTTGATGAATCATCTCAGGAACTCAGGATTTAAAGGGGTAAGTCACCTTTCTAGTAGACTAAAGAGCTTGAGTAAAGACTTGAGCCTAAATGTGATTTTAAACTTGGTTTTTCCAACTATCTGAATTGAACTCACTCAGGACAAGGCCATGACACGTTAGGTGATGAGAAACAATTGTGTGAAGGTTGAACAAGATCTATCACATAGATTCAATTATTCATACCAGACAAGGGCTGTATAAGAGTATCAAATTTTTGCTGTCTGTGACCTAGACCTTGATGATATGACCTTGGATCAAACTCACGACACACCTTTTGAGTCATGAGAAATAATTGTAAGTATGAATAAGATCTGCCAATCAAACCAAGTTATATGGATCAGACAAAAGTGACAGTGAAATGTTACCTTAATATAGGGCATGTGACCTTGACATTGGGGGGGGGGGGGCACATACCATATTATAATTCATGACACACCGTCTTTCGATAATACATATTTTTGTCGTCAGAAAAATATTCAGTGGTTAAGAAGTTATGGCATGGACAAACAAAATGTTAACGACAGATGGACGACAGACAAATCTTTACGAGAAAACCTCTGCAGACACTTGTCAGGTGGAGCTAAAAAAGGAACAACTCCAGTATCTGAGAAACTATTGAAAATAAACTTTAGAGCAGATTAAAAATATAACTTTCACTCAATCAGTCAAAAATGTAGAATTATTGTGTTCACAAGCTACTGAAATGGAATAATCTTTGATTGACCAGGAGCATAACCTGTGTAAACATGACCATAAACTAATCCCACCCCACCCCCTCGCCCCTAAAAAATAACCATTTGGATTTTGATTACAAATGCAAGAACTGTGCTGTTCCCCAAGAGTCAATATTAGACCAATACTGGCATTAATTATAACCCCAGTGTTTACATGCAGACAATTTCAAAAGTAGATTCTTACTCAGAACTTAAGTGGAAATAACATGTTTTTACTTTTTAATCTTCAATCAAATTTGTGGTAAAATACATAAACAATGTTGTTAACAACATGTTATAAAACTGTTAGACTTCTTCTAGTAAAGGGTATAACTCAGGTGTTTGAATTTTCACATTATCTCATCTTCTAATCACCTTATAAAACAACAAATACTTTGTTTATTCTCTACAATTTATTTTTAAAAAAGTAAAACTGATGTAAAATCACTACTGAATGAAAAATATAAAGTTATGATTATACAGAATCTAAAAATATTGTAAAAAAAACTTATTCAACTGCATCAGTGCAGAGTGATAATTATTCAAAAGCCAAGGTTTAATTACACTTTAATTACAGCACATAACTTTCCCATAGCAAAGGTTTAACCCATTACCTAACACAAAAGGCAGACAACACTTGCAAATAAAATTCTGGAATAGGCCTAAAAAAAAAAAATCTGTTTCTCAGGCCCTCCCGCATGGTCCTTTTGGCTGCCGCATGCTCTCTTTTTATAACCAATTTAAACTTTAAAAAAATAAAAATTAAATGGTTTATGTCTGATATTTTACCAAAGTTAAAAAAATTGATAAATTTGTCCCTTGAGTGCAAGATGGCATTGCAAAGCCTTCTTGCTCTCAAGGGGCAAAATACACCACCTCCGATGCTATTCTGTAGGTTATGAGGCCTAAAACATAAGCCAAGATATGAACTTTTGATGGCAAAGAAATAATTACAGAAATAAAAAATAAAATAAAAAACCGCTCGCCCGCATGCAATTTTATAAATAATGGCCTGAGAAACAAAAGATCTCCTTTGTTGGGCCATAATTAATTATTTTCAATTTTTGCATCAAAAACATAGTTTATGACCTTGCAGTGAGCTCATTCCAATGATGATTGTAAGCTATGTCTTTGACACAAACGAGTCAATCCCAACCTGTATTATGTGGTTATAAACCTATGTATAAATTTTGTTTCATTTCATTTAGTCAAACTGAAGTTATCGTCCGGAAACTATATTCGGTATGCATGTACGTACGGACCAGGGTAACATTTAATGCCCCTTGCCAAAATTGGCGGGGCATAATAATCATTAGTTAAGTCTTTACCCAACGTAATGGCCAAAACCAGCCAGCCCTATTCACAAAAATCACCATCCAATTTTTATTATTTTTTTCACTTTTTGTCTCAGAAACATAGCTTATGACCCCTCAATGGAATGAGCTGAACAAGCTCGTTCCAACAAGAGGTCATAAGCTATATTTTGATGCAAAAAATGAAACAATTTAGTTATTCAAGAATTTTATTTGCAAGTGTTGTCTGCCTTTCATATTAGGTAAAGGGCTAAAAAAAAAACTTTACAATTTACCAGTGATAATTAGGTTAGTATCCTCAAATTTTACTTATTTTAAAGACAAGAGATTTCCTGTCTTGGGCACGAATGTCCCCCCAGCAGCATGCAAGGAGTTAAATGCAGAGCATCACATGTCCATAACAATGGTTTACCATCTACCTAACAAAAATAAATATTTTCATTTTTTTCTTCAAAAAATAGCTGAAGACCCCTCACTAGAACCAGCTCAATGAGAGGTCATAAGCTGTCTTCTGGAGACAAAAAATTAAAAAAAATTTTTTTAATCTTCTTATTAGCTTAACTTGACAAAGTCAAGATAAGCTACTGCCATCACGTGTGCAGAAGTCTGTTAGTCTGTTCACATTTTCCTTTAGCTCAGGCTACACCCCATAGTTCTTGTCCGATCGTCACGAAATTTCATATGCTGATTTGGGGTCATGTCTAGATGAGAACATCCCCTTTTGGTCGTGATCGGTCAACCGTGATGGCTGCCTGAGCCCAAAACCCGAAAACCTTCAGCACAGTCTACAGATTGTATTTATGAAGGGATTTCACTGTAACTTGGCAGGATGCCTCTGTATAATATCTAGATGAGAACATCCCCTTTTGGTCTTGATCTGTCAACTATGACGGCTGCCCAAGCCCAAAACCCCAAACCTTTTAGCACAGTCTGCAGGTCATATTTAATATGGAGGGAATTCATTGTAACTTGGTCGGATAACTGTGTTTGATGTCTGGATGAGAACGTCCTCTTTTGGCCACGATCGGTCAACCATGATGGCTGCCCGAGCCCAAAACCCGAAAACCTTTAGCACAGTCTATAGGTCATATTTATGAAGGGATTTCATTGTAACTTGGTAGGTTGACTCCATATAATGTCTAGATGATAACATCCCCTTTTGGTTGTGATTGGTCAACTATGACGGCTACTGTAAAGGACCTGAAGCCTGAAAACCTTTAGCACAGTCTACAGGTCATATTTATGAAGGAATTTCATTGTAACTTTTTAGGATGAATCCAGATAATGCCCAGATCAGAACATCACCTTTTGGTCATGAGCATTCAACCATGACAGCTGCCCGAGTCCAAAACTCGAAAACCTTAGCACAGACTACAGGTCATATTTATAAAGGGAATTCATTGCAACTTGGTAGGATGACTCAGTATAATATCCAGATGAGGACATCCCCTTTTGGTTGCGATCGGTCAACTGTGACGGCTACACAGGCCCAAAGCCCGAAAACCTTTAGCACAGTCGACAGGCCGTTTGTATGAAGGGATTTCAATGTAACTTGATAGGATGACTCATTTTGGAATAATTTCACTGTAACTTGGTAACTTTCGTTGACATACGATAACTGTGAGGGCCACATACATTAACCGTGAGGGCCACATTAACCCACCCCTAAATTCTTTAGTACAGTCTACACCTCATATTGTTTTTATTGAAAACATAGCATACAGGGAACAAAAATTAACATATTCCCAATTATCACAATTCTTGTCTTATCTCATAATCCTTTCATAAACACTGAACATTATCCTTTTCATCAAACACAACACACAGACAAGTTAAGCTACAGTGTCATTGGCACTTTCATTTAATAATGCTGCCCAGATATGGCCATTGTATTTGTTAAAGGATTATTTTCTTCATAATTTTTTTTTTTTCCTATTTTCTTGATCGACACTTTCAGAGTGACTGTTTGCACTGTTTATTTATTGAAACTTAAGGTCGCATTCAGCATCTATGCTAGTTGGCATCTATCAATGAAGAACAGGAAAATGCTTCTGAACAAACACTTCTGTTTTTTTATTTAACTCCTTACATGCTGCGTTAGGATGTTCATAAAATCTCTTGCCATTGGAAGTAAAATATGAGGATATTTCACCAAATGTTTCCCTGTAAATGGTAGACATTTTAACCAATGATTTCTGGAGTCAAATTTGGATTAATTTTTCATCAAATCTATTCATGGCTGCTTCTCAGCAACCATGACTAGTTTTGATGAAAATTATTTTAAAATTACTTGGGGAGTTCGAGTTAAATACCATGAAAAGGCCACTATGAAGTACTTCCAAGAAATTTTGAACTCTCCCCTTTAAGGATTTCTAAGAAATAAACAGAGCCCAAATATGGGCTTTAACCCTTTACCCAACACAGACGATATCAAAATTTATTATTTTAAATATCATTTTTTAAATTTTTTCAAACAATTTCAACAAAACCATATCATGTGACCCCTCATTGGAATGAGCGTGGCGAGCTCGTTCCAAAGAGGGGTCACATGATATGGTTTTGTTGAAATTTTTCGAAAAATAATATTTTTTCAGTTGCTTAATTTGCATATTACGCGGGTGGATGTGGCCGATTCGTTGGGTAATGGGTTAAGCACTGAAACAGTTGAAGCTATCAACAAATGGTCTACAAAAACAAGAACAATGGATTATTCCATTCAATTTGATCTAACAGCAACAACATCAACAATGAATAATTCTAAATTAGATATCAAAGGTATGATTAACATATTGCTCCCAGTGTTGGTGTTAACATTGCAACAGACAATTATTTAACAGGAATTTCCTCTCTCCCTTTACCCCCAGTTCAGACGGATTCATTTTGGAAAAATCTGATCTAACTGTCTTGTGTCGCACCTAATAACTACTGATTCAGATGCATAAATTATCGTTGAATCTAATCGAATTGTCCAGTATACTTGCAATGGACTCCTGGGGTTGTTATCTCTTTCCCCACTGGGCCCGCATTGGATATTTCTAACATAACCAATTATTACATATATTTAATAAACTCAGGCAACAGGGATCCCAACCAAACATTGGTGGAACATTAGAATAGATTTGTTGCTCGTTCAAGTATCAGAATTAAACGATGCACCAAATCTAATAGATGCATTAACCCTTTACCCAACGTAACGGCCAAAACCGGCCAGCACTATTCTAAAAAATCGTCAAATAATTTTCATTATTTTTTCATTTTTTGTCTGAAAAACATAGGTTATGATCCCTCTTTGGAACGAGCTCGTTGAGCTCGTTCCAATGAGGGGTCATAACCTATGATTTTAAGACAAAAAATGAAAAAAATTAGTTATTCAAGAATTTTGTTTGCAAGTGTCGTTTGCTTTTCATGTTAGGTAAAGGGTTAAATGTGGCACTCTCAGACATGATTCATCTGAAATTCAACTGAAAGATTTATTTGTTTCAATAGACAAATAATCATCGCATATAATCCAAATAGAACCTAATATTAGATTAGATTCGTACAAAATGCATCTGAGTGAACTGGAGTTACACGGCTTCAAATAGCTGAAATGCAACTATCTCTGCCTTTTACTGAAAATGCAGATAATAAGAAAAATGCTAACTTATAGGCTATCAAGATGTGTATGCATAACTCCATGTGCATAATCGACATGTCATATACCTCAGCACATTATTCTTCTATAGGAGTGAGAAGTGTCTAGCTCAAAGACACAATGCTGGTGAGACTGACTAGATCTGAATTCACACCCTCTTGATCATATGACATGCCAAACGATGTGACACTGCGACCTTGGTATTTGTTAACCCTTTAACCAATATAACTAGAAGATGGCACTTGTAGAAAGCATTTATTGAATAAGTGATTCATTTTTTAATTTTGGTGTAAAAACATATCTTAGGCCCCATCGTTGTAACTTGTACACCTCAATGAGCTTGTTCCATTGAGAGGTCATAAGGCCCCACAAAATAGATTTTTATAAAATTGAATGTGGCCGGGCAGTTTCTTATTTTATTTTTCATTTTTGTAATTGTTTCTTCATCATCAAAAATTCATGTTCTTGGTTTTATGTTTTAGGCCTCATAAGAAACAGAATAGTATGGATGGTGGTGTATCTCATACTTTGAGTGCAAGAAGGCTTTGCAATGCTCAAGGGACATATTAACTTGGGTAAAATATCAGACATAAACCATTTAACTTTTTTTTTTCTTTTTTTTTTAAGTTTGCATTGGTTATAAAAGGAGAGCATGCGACAGACAAAAGGACCAAGGGCTTGAGAAACAGATTTTTAAGTTTTTCAGGCCTCAGCTATGTTTTAAAGGCAAAAACTTGAAAAATCCTCAAAATTAGAATGGCCAATTTTGTCAACAGTGCTGATTGGATGTAGCCATTATGTTAGGTAAAGGATTAAAAATGCAAATTAAAAGAAAGATTTTTGAGGAAAAAGGCCTTAAACAGAACATACAACTTGACAAGTAAAATCCCTTAATACTAAACAACAACTACAGTGGATCCCACTTAATTGGACATCTCTTAATTGTATATCCCTGTTAATTGAATATAATTTCCCAACACAAAACCATTTACCATACCTCCAGTACAAATTTGACCTGTTAATTGAATTGAGGTTATAAACTCGTGTTAAATGAATAAAAAATCTTGTAACCTGTCAAGAAATTACCCTGACTCTCCCCAGTTTCCCTTTGTTTATAGACCTATTTGGCCTCAGTATGTCCAATACAAGCATTTAATCTATTATACCTTGTTTGACAGGAGCTCTGTCAAACAAGATATAATAGAATAAATGCTAAGTTTATCTCCAGAATACAGGAAAGTGACACCATTCCTGTTAATTGAATACTCCTGTTAATTGGATAATTTCCATTGGCAAAGTGGCTATTCAATTAAGAGGGTTCCACTGTACCCCAATCCCAGCTATCCATCTCTAAATTAAATCCTTTATTAATATACAGGTAAAACAACTAGGCACAATTCTTTGCAATTAAATTAAACCTGTATGAAAACAAAATCAAAACATAGTTAACCCTTTACCTAAACATGAAAAGCAAACGACCCTTGCAAACAAAATTCTTGAATAACTAATTCTTTTTCATTTTTTGTCTCAGAAACATAGATTATGACCCCTTCATTGGAACGAGCTTGAGGAGTTCGTTCCAAAGAGGGGTCATAACCTATGTTTTTGGGACAAAAAATGCAAAAACAAATAACGAAAATTAATGGGTGATTTTTGTGAATAGCGCTGGCTGGTTTTGACCGTTACGTTGGGTAAAGGGTTAAATGAATATGATAAAATCTTCTTAGTAAATGTTGGAGTAGGGGAGGGCAGACACTACAGGTTACTCAGAATAACCATTGAAGCCGGCTGGAGAATGAGCATAGTTATATAGAATATACCCAAAGTAGCTTGGTGTACCAAATGTTCACCACGAGTGGTGAAGTGGTGTAAACCGTGAGCCTTTGGCATGTGGTTAAAACCACTTCACTGCTTTGGGTATATTTTATATACCATGATCGTCAGATTAATAAGAGTTTAAATGTTGAATAAATCTATATTCACACCTGCGAATCTGTTTTTGTTTACATGAGCACTGGTAGACGGTACTTCCGCTGGCAATTTCATAGCCGAAACAAAATAGAAAATGAAACGTGCAAATTACGGGGCCTTTTTTTCATTTTAATAGCATAATAATATACTATTTTGAGTTATGGATGCTTTATTAACATTAGACAAAGTATGTTTGTTAATTTTTGGTATCTTATGAGGTAAACTTATTTAAAAACGTTATAAATAATTGCCGGTTTCATTTTTTCACGAGTGATAAATTGAGACAAGTTTGCATTCAAGGCAAGATCACCAAAGGCCAAATTGGATGTAGTTCCACTGTAGATGTAAATTTTAACTATTGAAATCCCATTGCTGGCATGTTCACCACGGTTGGTGTGAAAAGCTAACATTTATGTCATAGGCCTTTTATATATAGTAGAATAGGTAATCATGGTATAAATCTAAGTATCCCTGTCCTTGACTGAAACATTGAAGATTATTCGTATGCGGCTTCAGTTTAGGCCCAGTTTTCAATATTATTTGAATTTGAAATTTGTCCATAAAATTGGTTTAATCCTTTACCAAACAAATCAACCGCATATGTCCACGTAATATACAAATCCAGCAGTTGAGAAAAATTACTTTTCAAAATATTCTTCTCGAGCTCATTCCAATGAGGGGGGTCATATGATATGGTTTTGAGGAAATATTTTGAAAAATTTGAAGAAAAAAATATAAAATAATAAATTTGGATAAGGGTTAACTCTTTTGGCGCATAATATTCTGAGAAATGGATTTCTCAGCATGTAATATTTTTCTGGAATTTTACACAAATACAGGGGATGAGAATAATATGCATAACTTTATAACTAGGAGTGGGATTTCTATGAAACTTTCAGTGACTATTGCTAGATGGATGAGGTAATGAAATACCTTCATATTCCGACTCTGATTCACTATCAGAATCACTGTAGGTGTCGGAATTTGAGTCTGAATCACAAATTACTTTTGCCAACGCTTCATGAACTGTCATACGCTTTCAGAAGTTGTTTTGGACATTTCTGTACCTTCGCTTCCGTAACCAACCAAATGCGAGAAGATGTTACGAATGTAACACATGCAAGTTACTCATCAATCGAGTATAAATAAAGCGGGATGTATCATTGTATTTCAGAGGTCAAATAACAGTAGGTGGAAATGGATACAGCAAGTACGGCCAAATTTCAACTGTAGTCACCTAGCGCGGACGGCCTACCTATCGACTTCAGTCACCTCCCGTGCCAAAAGAGTTGAACAAGTTCAAAATTTATATGTATTTTTACATGCTCATCTAGCAAACTGTTGATACCAACTTTCTCCAAAATGGACATACAATTGTGTGATGTGAGATATTCTCCTGTGCTTAGTCCCCCCTCCCCCCCCCCCCACCCCCCCCCCCCCCCTCTGGATCTGCCCTTGGGTATTTTATCCAGTGCTTAGATTTGACTAAGCACCCCCTCCCGAACACACTAAAAAAAGTCATGCTCTTATTCCACACAATCTTGTCCTATAACGCCCCTCCTTAACTAATGACATCACGTTGCCAAATAAGGGACATGATCCTCTTTTAGAATTCGCAGAATATCGGTTATTTATAGAACTGAAGACAGTCCTGTCTGCAAGTATCCACTGTCTGCAAAATTGATAGTCGAAAGCGGGACGCAATGAAGCAAAGTATAAAAGAATATTTTGTCGCCACAAGGCCGCAAAAAATGGTATGTTCCTGGTATCATTATTTTTACATCGCATACCACAAACTTGAAGTTAATGTTAATGGGGAGCTAATATTTCCAGTTGAGTATGTTTCCCAGTTCTAATTTTTTTGAGGGCTTCTGGCATTCGCCGGGTCAAAGGAACTGGCCATTCGCCCGAATCTGCAAATGGCCAGTTGAGTTGACCAGTTGAGTTCTCATTGTGGCACCGCAGTGCCTACAACAATCTTTAAACTTATTATACCCCCACTTTCTGAAAAAGTGAGGTATACTGGATTGCATCTACTTGAAGTATACCAAAATCCGATATAAATCATTATCCCTTGGGTTCCTTTTCAAATTATGTCATGGCCAGAATGCATTTAGAAGCCACCTCAGAGCACCTGAAAATCAAAAATTTGGCGATTTTTGTGAATAGTGCTGGCCAGTTTTGGCCATTACGTTGGGTAAAGGGTTAATGGTTTCATATTCCAAGGATTCACATTATTTTTAGAGTGCATTTATTTAATCTGTATGGATTTGCCTAGTTAGAATTTATAAGAGAGTGCCTACAAGAAAAGTTTAGTACTTGGCCAGTTAACTAACTGCTTGAGTGCTGGAAGCCCATATTTGGGCTTTAATATTAAATGCAGGTGCTGCAACATAAAGCCTTCAAACTATGTGGCTGTGCTTCATATTATCATAGAATCTAAATTATTTAGTCTGTATGGATTTTCCTTGTTACAATTTATGGGAGAGTTCCTGTAGAAACTTTCCCATGAATTGTAAAATGGCAAAGACTTGTGAACAAATTTTGATGACTAAATAGACAGAACGCAATTTGTGTTTGAATCGGTGGTTGTTTTACATAACTCACTGGAATGGCATAGTAATATTTCGCGAGCGCCACAGGCCCTTTACCCAATGCAAACAATATCAAAATTTATTATTTTAAATATAATTTTTTAACATTTAAAAAAAAAATTCAACAAAACCATATAATGTGACCCCCTCATTGAAACGAGCTCGACGAGCTCATTCCAAAGAGGGGTCATATATGTTTTTGTTGAGATTTTTTTAAAAATAGTATTTTTTTCAGCTACTGAATTTGCATATTACACGGGTGGATGTGGCCGATTGGTTGGGTAAAAGGTTAAATAAACAAATTTTAATTCTGATGTTTAAACCCAAAGGTGAAGAGTCCGTTATTTTTGTTTGAAGCAGTACTGATCAAATGGATCAATAAAAAATCAAAACAACCTTTTGGGAACTGGGCTAAGGCCTAAAAAAATAAAAAATCTGTTTCTCAGGCCCTCCAGCATGGTCCTTTTGGCTACCGCATGCTCTCTTTTTATAACCAATTTAAACTTAAAAAAAATAATAATTAAATGGTTTATGTCTGATATTTTACCCAAGTTAAAAAAATTGATGAATTTGTCCCCTGAGTGCAAGAAGGCTTTGCAATGCTTTAGCATTGCAAAGCCTTCTTGCACTCAAGGGATGAAATACACCATCACCCCTGGTATTCTGTAGATTGAGGCCTAAAACTTGAACCAAGAACATGAACTTTTGATGGCAAAAAAGTAATTACTGAAATAAAAAATAAAATAAAAAAACGCTCGCCCGCATGCAATTTCACAAATAATGGCCTGAGAAACAGAAGATCTACTTTGTGTGGCCTAAAATACATTCGTTATCTTCTCTATTGGGCATGTTTGTTGAAATTTGTATTGCTGTTTCCCTTTGGCTGGTGTCCATTCATGCCATACCATTTGGTGGCTATTACTGATAGTAAAAATATAAGTACAAATTTGGGCAGATTTGCAAAACATCTGAGAGAAACACAGACAATCGATAATTGTATAACGAAATTTAGAAACTTTTCGAAGCGTAACTAAAGAAACTAGTCTAAATGGTGCTGGGGGAAAAAGTTCCAGCTTGTACATCATCAGTTAAATACAGAAACATTTATGTCATAGCGGCGATTCCGTAAAATACAAGAGTTCAAAGTTTAACGGATGTGCAGTAATTGAGCACCCTACTAGTTAATAAATATGAAATAAATTTGTGTTCTGTTATATTTATGCACCTTTTTGAAAAAAATGAATACTGCCCAGATAATATTTGAGTTATTTTCTGCAGAACATAGGACACTGGATGTTTACAGAACAATTATAATAAACATACACTGATTTTTAATGATGCAGGGTTTGTATTTCGACAAGAATCTGAGAATCCATACTCGCAAAAAATTGTGCAACAAAGCCAGTGAGAATCCATGCAGATTCTCACTGCACCCCTGCTAGGATTCGCGCATAAAAAGAATTGAGTTAATTAAACCCTTTACTTAACATAGCAGCCGCAAATCAACCAATACAGGGAAACAGGAAACATACAGCCTGAAATATCCTGACATTTTCCCCCCAAAACTGTACAAATATGGCTGTCATTGGAACTGGCTCAATGAGCCGGTTCCAATGGCATCCATATTTGTAAGGTTTTATTGATAAATATTGTTTATTTATTTAAAGCATTATCAAATTCAGCTTAGTTTTTAAAAATTAAAATGCTGTGTTGGGTAAAGGGCTAACATGTGGTATCAGTATACAACAGGGGTTCAATCACGGCGGCCTAATGGGATCCTGGGACACTCATAGCAGGTATGGATTCTTGCAACCATTTTCAAGAGAATCCAAATGGATTCTCCCAAATTTAGATGAAATATAAGCCCTGTGATGTTTTGTTGAAAGCATGTGCAAATAAATATACATCAATGAAAAAGGTAAAATTTTTAAATTTCACAATTTCATAAACATTTTGGAGACATTGCAAGTCAATAAAAAAGTTCAATGAGGGCATTTAGTTACAATGAGGGATTGCGCGAGAAACAACTCTGTTTTTTAAGCACAAAGGTAAACCCCTTTTTCATTTTTAACCCTTTACCCAACGTAACGGCCAAAACCGGCCAGCGCTATTCACAAAAATCGCCAATTAATTTTCATTATTCTTTTCATATTTTGTCTCAAAAACATAGGTTATGACCCCTTTTTGGAATGAGCTCAGTGAGCCCATTCCAACAAGTGGTCATAACCTATGTTTTTGAGACAAAAAATGAAAAAAAATTAGTTATTCAAGAATTTTATTTGCAAGTGTCGTCTGCTTTTCATGTTAGATAAAGGGTTAAGCAAGAGACAGACAAACTAATCCTGATATGCTTATGTTACGACAGAGTCTGAGATAAGCAACCAAAAGAATAGTGTGTCCAGCTCATTTTATGAGATTCTTACATTAAGCCAATGATGTGGTCTGATGTAATACACTGTAGGAAAGGGCTCCATTCATGAATGGAGCAATTCCTAACAGTTTTAACATCATATTACTTCATCACCAAAGCCAAAGAACACTAAGTTTTTTATTGTATTTACAAAGTGGATCAGGAATCCGGGAGAGCTCACAAATAAATCCCACATGCAGAATGCATACTTTAATTTTCTAGTCCTCTGGGGAAATGTAGAAATTGGTGAGGCAAACAACGATCATTTACCCTTTTTGCACAGATATGGGAAAAGATTAAAAAAATAAAAAACATCTACAGGAAATGAGGCCAGAATAAACATATTATCCGAGTGTTAATCTCTTAACCCTTTGAACCACAAATCCCACTTTTCTGGACCAGGATGAATCAGCTATATCCATCCCATAATTTACAAACTGAGCAGTTGAATAACAATTATTTTTCACAAGATTGAAATTTTTTTTTCAAATTTTAAAAAGAATTTCAACAAAACCATATCATGTGACCCCCTCATTGGAACGAGCTTGGCAAGCTCGTTCCAATGGGGGGGGGGGGGGGGGGGGGGGGGGGGGGGGGTCTCATCATATTATTTTGTTGAAATTCTTTTTAAAATTTGAAAAAAAAATTTCAAATAACAAATCTTGATAACGTGTACATTTTACCCTGGCTAAAGGGTTAAATTTGATATGGATTGCACACTGTAAACTTGTAGTGCGAAGTGTACTCAGAGTGATTTGGTATCTGGTCACCATGATGTGACCTGAATTCATAAAGTAGATAGCTGTGTGTGGTAGATCAATCAGCCCTGAGGCCACAGATTGAAAATATTGATTGGTCTTACCCCAAGTTACGAATATAGACTCTACCACTTGATGGCTCTGAACTGGCATGGAATATACCATCAGTGTCAAAAGGGTTAACTAATGAGTCAAATGCAATCCCCAAAAGCCTACAATGAAATTTTTTATTTTTGTTTTATTTTTTTACCAAACCATAGAAAATGACCCCTCTCTGGAAGGAGCTTTTAGGATCTGCCCAATAAATAATCACAGGCTATGGTTTGAGAGAAAAACAACAAAATTCTCAGGCATTCAGAAAAACAAGAGGTGCGTATCGGTGATGCAGGCATTGAGTTGTGGCTACTTTCTTCATGCAGTATCTATTGAAAACAAAAAAAGTCATCTTGCTGCTGAGCTCAAAATTTGTAAAAATTGATGCTAATGAGTTCAAAATTCGTAAAAATGGACCAGTTAAGGCCCATAACTCTGTAATGAGAAATCAGACTGGGCCAGTTTTCGAACTCACTTGAGATATTATTGCAAAAGACTTGTATAGCAAAGATTAGTCAAATCGGAGAATGTTATTCAAGTTATTTTGCTAACAGTGCGAGGATGTCATTAAGTCATTAAAAACTTGGGTTAGTTAAGGCCTAAAAAAATAAAAAATCTGTTTCTCAGGCCCTCCCGCATGGTCCTTTTGGCTGCCGCATGCTCTCTTTTTATAGCCAATTTAAACTTAGAAAAAAAAAAAAAAATTAAATGGTTTATGTCTGATATTTTACCCAAGTTAAAACAATTGATGAATTTGTCCCTTGAGTGCACTCAAGGGATGAAATACACTACCACTCATGCTATTCTGTAGATTATGAGGCCTAAAACTTGAACCAAGAACATGAACTTTTGATGACAAAAAAGTAATTACTGAAATAAAAAATAAAATAAAAAAACGCTCGCCCACATGCAATTTCACAAATAATGGCCCGAGAAACAGAAGATCTACTTTGTGTGGCCTAAAAATGAATTTTTTTGTGCCTGTTCCAATAATGGCTACAGGATTACTGATGTTTAATGACAGGATGATAAGTCAGAGTAAAATAAAGTAAGATCTAAAAGTTTATTCAATAATGACAGATAAAATACAGTACAGCTGGTAAGATTTGGATATTTGTTGGGTGAATAACAAACTGTGATTTAAAAAAAAATGTTTGAAATAAAGTCTAATTCATCCTAACTCTGTATTGCCCACACTTTTCATGTAACATCTTTTTTCATGCTGTCTTAAATTATCTCTCCTTGAAAAACACTTTCGACAAACGGAGCAGCTGAATGCGGGTCTTGCCATAGAATGAAATGCCAGAAAATGACGTTTCAAATTGGATTTATTGTGAACAGATTTCCCACATACTTGGCAGAAAACCTGAAAAAAAGAAATGGAAATGTTTTGAGTTTGAGTGTTTTACTAGTAGTGTTCAATTCTAAGTACTCCTGTTGTTCATAAGAAAAAAAAACTTATGAAAGGGAAATTATGCCACAATTTTAGAAGAAAAAAATGCAGTTCCATTCCTTCGACAACACCAATAAATTCTTCAGAAAAGTACCTTCATGTTACATATATAAGATGCCAAAAATTGATTATCCTGATTTAACCCCAACACTCTGGTGATGAAACAGAATTGTCTCCAATTAGTCTGTTTCTCTCTTGTTTAAGTAGGAATTTAAACAATTTTATCCCATAAATGGCCGTTTATTTGAACAATAAAAGCCTTGGATAAATTTGCTTTATTCACCTAGTAGGGTGATAAATTTTCCCTGTAGGTTTAACACTGAAAGAATTTATTCCTGTAGTAAAGATGGTCTTGTTGACCTCTGATCTCTACCGCATTCGTGTAGCACAATTAATAGTTCAATCGTTGTTTTCTTTAAACCTTTTTGAAAGTATTACACAATGCCAGTAGAAAACACCACACACTGTTCATTTAATAAAGTATTTTTGCAAGTTTAGCTCAAGTTTGTAGGGGAATTATTTTTAGACAGAAATGCATTACTGCGCCTTGTTTATTTTTGCCAATCTTGCTTGTCAATCGAATTGGACCAATGTGCTCCACTTCTCGCTGTGTTTTGTAGTGAGTAACAGCACGATTTTGTGGCGATATATGTTTATTCTATATATATTATATGTTTGATAGAGCTCACTGAGCTCTGTCAAATAAGGTATATTTGGTTAAATAGCAAACTGCATTATGGAAATATTTGCTGCTGAAAACTTTGCCATTTTGACATCAAGAGTGCAGAGGGTAAATTAGAGACCTTGAAAGTGACAATATTTCTTAACTTCTACACTATCATCTAAAACCTTTTATTTATTTTTGTACAAATAATACTCTTAATTAAAGAAACAATAACTTGAGAAACTATTGAGCAAACATGCAACTCATTGACTACTGTGTACACTACACAGTGTTCCATGAACTGCAAATTTGAATGCTTGTTCCTCAAGTTTCCATTGGTCAAGCAAATATGTGCAGAGGTATATATCCACCCCTTATGTGATCAGGTACCAAACACTTCACACTACAAGTTTATGGTTTGCAATTCATATCAAATTTAACCCTTTACCAATGCACAGAGTGTCAAAATTTATTTTAATTTTTTTTGTTCAAACTATTCACATAATCTCAGCAAAACCATAACATGTGACTCCTCCCTCATTGGATTGAGCTTATGATATGGTTTGGTTGAAATCTTTCGAAAAATAATTTTTATTCAACTGCTCAGTTTGTAAATTATGGGGCAGATGCTCCCAATACAATGGGTAAAGGGTTATTTATTTATTTACTGGTATTTAAGGTCACATATGTCTACATATTTATTTATTTATTTATTGGGGTTTAATAACACTTTTGTGTCGGACAGTTTAACAGTTGTAGGAAGCCAGAGTACCTGGAGAGAGAACCACAAAGCAAAGGCAAGCAACTGTCAGACTCCTCATAACTCCGCACAAGCAGGGTTAGCATTGGTTGAAGACAAGTGCACCATCAACGTGCAGTATGCCTTAGTTCACAATGCCACCATGCCCCCACATGGGCAATCAGGATGAAGTGCCTTGCCCAAGGACACAACGCAGTTACCCCTGGCAGAGATTGAAACATGGACCTTTTGGTTTTAAGTTCAATGCCATAACCACTGAGCCACCATATTCCCATTTCAGCACAAGTGCTAATTGTGACCGCAATATGGAAATAAAAGTTATGTCCAGCCAATTGTTTATACCCATGTTGCCTATTTTAGGACTTCCACTGCTGGCACTGGTTTCTTGGTCCTATACAATTCTAGACTAGAGAGCGTGTGTCATCCGCTGATGACACATAAAGATACCCCCGCTCTTCGGCCCAACTGAACCCTCTTCCAACAACATATCCCAAATGAAAACAGAAGAATGTTAAAAAATCAAAGTTAAAAATCAAGAAAGGGAAATAACTGTGGAGAAACAAAATTTTCGCAAGACTTTATACATGTTGCACATCTTCATTGTGTGTATGATCATATTCTGAAGTTTCAACTATGTGAATTGAAAAGTGGGGGAGGAGTTGATTATAGCATGACGGTACCCTCCATTAAACAATTTCGTGATGGAAGGACTGACGGACAGACGGACTGATGGACACGAGTAATCCTATATACCCCCGCCCGCTAGGCAGGGTATAAAAATACAACTGAGAAAGTTTTATAGCATTTAGTATAAAAAAGAGACTGCTTTTGTAGTCACAATACCAAACTAAAGTTTTTACGTAGTTGACACTTCATCCAACATATATCTCAAATCTACCAGTATTCTGAACATACACTGTCAATCATTAGAACCTATTCATTCCATTTATTTACCACAAAAGGTACTCTGAAAACAGCACTCTAGGTTTCATTGAATATGTAGATTGCAATAAATATATTAGCATTTCAAACTCTTTTACCCCTAAATTCCTTAATATGCATTCTGTTTTGGTCAGGTCACACTGATGGTATGTACAGTTAATCACCTCCACTCAGTGTTTCTCTCCAGGTTCTCTGCCTTTCTCATCCTTAAAACTGTTAGCCATGACATAACCTTGGCTTTGAAAGTGTCGTTGAAAGTGTCATTAAAATCCAACACAGGCTATGAAAGCATGGACCACTGCCCATGACCCATAGGCATGTTCGAAGTAGCCTTAAAGGTTTTGTGGGGCAGAAATATTTTCTAAGTCCAAAGCCTGAAAAGGGGACATAACTCTGGGAAAAATTATTGGACGGAACACGTTCCTTGTGCATATTCGTCCCCCCATGCGGGTCTATCAGCATACCACAGGAAATCCAAATCTGACCAATGGCTTTGCAATTACAATCCAAAATGTTTGTATGGACAACCAGGGCCTGTATTGAATGTACTGAGGCCTAATAGGTCTATAAATAAAGGAAAACTGGGACATGTCCAGGAAATTTCTCGACAGGTTACAAGATTTTTTATTCAATTAACAGGAGTTTACTCTATAACCTATATTCAATTAACAGGTCAAATTTGTACTGGAGGTATGGTAAATGGTTTTGTGTTTGGAATTATATTCAATTAACAGGGTAATTCAGTTAAAAAGATATCCAATTAAGTGGATTCAACTGTACTGTGTTAGTTAACCCTTTACCTAACACCAAAGGCAGACAAAACTATCAAATAAAATTCTTGAATAAGTAATTTTTTTGCATCAAAAAAATAGCTGACTGCTCATTGGAATGAGCTCAATGAGCTTGTTCCAATGAGGGGGTCATAAGCTATGTTTTTGTGACAAAAAATGAAAAAAAAATATTGAAAATTGAATGGTGATTTTTGTGAATAGGGCTGGCAGGTTTTGGCCATTACATTGGATAAAGGGTTAAAATAATCCTGGACATTAAGTAAAGAAAAAAAATAAATGCAGTATGGTATGTCTTAACTATATCCCATCATGGCTTATGTAGATTCCATTATGCCTTCAATTTTTTTTTTTATATATGTTCCCACTGATATCAGATAACCAAATTCAAGCACTATTTAAGCACTTTGCAAAGACTCGGGCCATGATCTTCAAGGACTAATATAATTTTGAAATGAACTAACAATACCATGAACAACACAAAAGATTTCTGCCTTGAGGACCAGATTTATGGAAAACCCAACTAGCTAGATATATTATGTACCTCAAGTGCAACAAGGTGCACATCTTCAATGCTAAAGCATTGCAGATGGCACCTTGTTGCACTCAAGGGACAGAGAGATGTGGTTCCTGACCATTTTTGTGACATAGCATGCATGTGGGGTGGGTTGTCATGAAACTTCTCATCTCCGGTGTTATATGTAAACTAAATTTAAGTACTTTTCAAGAAAGGTGATAAAAAATTACATACTTTTCAAGGAAATACCCTGTATTTCACCAACCACCACCTATTTTTGGGAACTTTTTCCACAAGCATGAATACCAGGGGATACAGTATTGTCTGCAAAAACACACTGACATCCACTATCAGAGACAGTGAATTGACATCCACTATCAGTGGACGACCCGGTGTAGTCACAGATAATACCATACCCCAAGCATACAATTATAATTCATGCGAAGAACCCCGGAGGGCCTCACTGACCTTTGATATTCCAAAATTTGCATAAGAAGGTCCTCACACTCTGCTGTCAAGAGTGAGGCACCACTACCCCCCCCCCCCCCCCCCCCCAACCACACGCCCTTATGCTCACCACTATATGCACCAGGTGATACTTTCTCATTGCCAAAAACTCAGAATCCGGGATCAACCACTCATGACAAAAGAATTTTAATATTCTGTAATTTTTCCAAAATCTTGCTTGCATTTTGTCATAGTCCAACGTCTGGAAAAATACATGTAATTTAAAAATTCTTCGACTTTTTCCAGGATTCCATGACCCAAAGGAAACCTGACTAATACAAGTGAAGAAATAACCTGTGTTTATCTTGAACATGACGCCTTGTACGCCTTTCAGATCTCAAATAATTATTCTCAATTAAAAAAGTCTACGTGGTTACGGTATTGGACTTCAAACCGAAAGGTCTCCAATTTGATCCAAATCAGGGGTAACACTGATGTGTCCTTGGGCAATGCACTTGATTCTGTTTGCTCACATGGGGGCACAGAGGTGCTGTGTACAACGGGATACGGCATGTCGATGGTGCATTTGTCTTCAACCAATGCTAACCCTGCTTGAGCAGCATAAGTACGTTGGGAAGTCTGACATATTCTTGTCACTACTCAGTGGTTCTCTAAGGTAAGCCAGCTTCCTCCACCTATAAAACTGTCAGACACGAGGTGCTCATGGCTGTCAAAAGTGTCAGTAAACCCACAGCAAAAAAATGAAAAAAAGGCTAATGTTAATAGGTAATAGAAAAATTTAAATTTTATTTATAGACTTGTCATCATTCATGGAGAGATTAACTGGTTGAGTGCTAAATTATTTATGGCCATCAAAATTTGTTCATAGCTTTACTTTGTTGCAATTTATGGGAGTGGTGTGACAGGTAATCTCCCATTAACTGTAGCAAGGCAAATCCATACAGACTAAATAATTTCACTTCAAAGATAATAGGAAGCACATCCACAGAAAATAAATAGAGGATATCTAGTGTTTTTGAATGGATACCAAAAATTATCCCATGAGTGACCGAGACAAATGTTTATTTTTTGTGAGAGCTTGCGCGAGCGAAAATGACCATTCGTCTCAGTCACAAGTGAGATAATTTTCAGTATCCACTCAAGAACACTATATTTTCTTTTTATAATACACTTTTTATAAGAATCTGATAATTCCACTCATTTCAACCTTGAATTGATGCATGAAAGTAAACAGCACATTGAATCATTGAAACGTGGAAGTGAATTGATTGACAATCGGAACAGATAGCATCTTGCAATCTGATTCAGCTGGCGGGTTTCTAGTCCAAACATGGCCCGAAAGTCCATAATATAAGTTTTTGGTTTGGAATGTCCTTTGAAAGGATGTACCAAACCAAAAACTTATATTACAGACTTTCAGGCCATGTTTGGACTAGCGGGTTTCATGCATCAATTCAAGATGAATATGTGTTGAATTATTGCTGGAAATGATCGTATCCACTCACAAACACTAGATTTACTTTTCATTATACGATTTTAGTACAAATTGATTATTTCTAGTGATAATTTGACTCGTATTCAACTTGAAGTGTTGCTTTGAAAACCGTCATTTTTGATTGATACAGTGAAAGCAGGCCTGGAAATAAGAGTCTGACATTTGCAGAATGAGGTCCCCAGAGGGTGAATTTGATGATGCTACCCCATACAGTGGGCCAATATATCCTCTGGGTACCTCTTTCTGTTTAGTTTTGAGACCCCGATTCAGACTGAGGTTCACAGAGGGTAAATTTAGTGATGCTACCCTGCTGTGCTCAAAACTAAACAGAAAGAGGTACCCAGAGGATATATTGGCCAGCACAGCAGGGTAGCATCACTAAATTTACCCTCTGTGAACCTCATTTTGCAGATGGCAGTCTGCTTATTTTCTGGCTTTCTGGTGAAAGTGAAAATTTCTATATCTTGAAAATCTTGAAAATCTTCACAGTGGGGGACATGATTTCTATCTTTCCGCAATTTTTTCGAAAATCTATCATTTAGCGTATAATAAAACCTTTAGTTGTAGAACCTGCACTTCAGAATGGAGCCCTAATACAGGCTTCCCACACTTAACCTGTTAATGAACTAGATGGACTCAGCAATTCTAAGGCTTTTTCTGGTGCATTTAAGGACACTGCCACGTTTTACTCCATGAACTTTGGTCGCATGCTTTTGAACATTATCAGGTCTTGAATAGGTTCTATCACAGTGTTGACAGGAATATTTAAATTTTACAGCTGAATGTGTTTGTAGATGTCTAGTTAAATTCCAGTTTGAGACAAACTGTTTTCCACATTTCTTACATACATGTGTGCTTCCGTGAGCTTCAAGCTGAAAGTAGTAAAAACACACATTTTAGTTATTTTATTGATGCTTAACCCTTTACCTAACACAGTACTTTTAAAAATGAAAGAGTCAATGACTCTGTAGCTCAACTTGGATATGACAGGAATTAGTACTTGCTGTGACCAAGACAACTGAATAATGAATATGACAGGAATTAGTATTTGTTTTGGCCCAGTCGACAATAATAAAAGAATTACAAGGTGACTGTAATGGACTACAGATTAAGACCAATCATTGTAGATTATTATTTTTGTGTGGAAATTTTCAGTCCCAAACAAAATATTTTCAGACTAAAATTTTTTCTTCTTCTTAAAATTGACCAAAATGCATCAAAACACAAAAAACTAATTTCCAGATTTTGGTCCAAAATTTTCTAAGTCCCACCCGGACCCCAAATTTTCAGTGTAAAAAAAATTTATTTTTTTTTGTCTTAAAATTGACCAAAACGCATAAAAAACCAAAAAACTAATTTCCGGATTTTGCGCCAAAATTTTCTCAGTCCCACCCGGACCCCTAACTTGCATAATTTATTCACGAGAAAAACTCTGTATTATATGTAATGTATCCCATGGTACTAAACATTCATACAAAAATTTATTCAAATCAGATCTTTCATTTGGAAGTTCTGTGCAAAAATCTGATTGCACTTAATTTTGAACAAAATGGCTGCTAGCGGCCATCTTGAATTTCAGACTGGACCCAAGAACACTCCTTCTCGTCCCACAGTGATAACAAAGGTACCCAAGAAGTTTCGTGAAGATCGGTTCATAAATACGGCCTCCAGCCCGAGCCGTATTGGGATTTGCACTCACAGTGCTGAAAGTAACACTAAATAAATCAAAGTTAGCCTAATTTGCATAATTTACGCAAAAGAAAAAAACCTGTAATATATGTAATGTATCCCATGGTACTAAACATTCATACAAAAAATTATTCAAATCAGAGCTTTCATATGGAAGTTCTGTACAAAAAACAGATTTCGGCATCGTTGGTACAAAATGGCTGCTGGCAGCCATCTGGAATTTGGGACTGCACCCAAAAACACTCGTTCTCGTCCCACGGTCATAACAAAGGTACCCAAGAAGTTTCGTAAAGATTGGTTCATAAATACGGCGTCTAGCCCGAGCCATAGCAGCTTGGCACTTACAGCTCTGAAAGTAACACTAAATAAATCAAAGTTAGTCTAATTTGCATAATTTACGCACGAGAAAAAAACCCGTATTATATGTGATGTATCCCATTGTACTATACATTTATACAAAACTTTATTCAAATCAGAACTTTGATACAGAAGTTCTGTACAAAAAACTGATTTTTGCATCATCGGTACAAAATGGCCACTGGCAGCCATCTTGAATTTCGGACCACACCCAAAAACACTTGTTCCCGTCCCAGGGTCATAACAAAGGTACCCAAGAAGTTTCGTAAAGATTGGTTCATAAATACGGCCTCTAGCCCGAGCCATAGCAGCTTGGCACTTACAGCTCTGAAAGTAACACTAAATAAATCAAAGTCAGTCTAATTTGCATAATTTACGCACGAGAAAAAAACCCGTATTATATGTGATGTATCCCATGGTACTAAACATTTATACAAAACTTTATTCAAATCAGAACTTTCATACAGAAGTTCTGTACAAAAAACTGATTTTTGCATCATCGGTACAAAATGGCCGCTGGCAGCCATCTTGAATTTCGGACCACACCTAACAACACTCGTTCCCGTCCCAGGGTCATAACAAAGGTACACAAGAAGTTTCATAAAGATCGGTTCATAAATACGACCTCTAGCCCGAGCCATAGCCAATTGTTGACGTACGGACAGACGGACAGACGGACAGATGGCCAGACGGACAGATGGACGGACGGACAGATGGACAGATGGACGACGGACGACGGGCCATGACAATAGCTCAAATTTGACTTCGTCAAAGTTGAGCTAAAAATAAATTAAATTTCCCTTTTTTTAAAAACAGATTTCACAATTTTTCATAATGATATCCATATTTGTATGGTTTTATTGAGAAACTTCATTTACCTAACACAGTAATTTTAAAAAATAAATTAAATTTCACATTTTTCGAAAACAGATTTCACAATTTTTCATTAGAAGTATATACAAATATGGATGCCATTAGAACTAGCTCAATAAGCTATTTCTAATGACATCCATATTTGTATGGTTTTATTGAGAAACTTCAGAGATGTTTTAGGCTGTGGTAGGCTTATTCTGATTAATTTTCTGGCCGTTTTTTTGTCGCTAAGTTCAGTAAAAGGTTAAGTGGATGATTAATTACAGGGCCCCGTGGAGCTTTGAAATTGAATTCAATTGAAATGCATCCCCATGATTTGACGAGTCGTGCTGATTTGGAAATTTTTGAAATGTTCTCAATTTCCTATCAAGAATCTCTTTTTGAATTCTTTTGTCATCAGAAGACTTGATGACAGAAGAGTTCAAATAGATTCAGCTCCCTAAACTACTTTGATTCTGTTCTGGAATATCCACTCATTCGATTGATTTGCTAAAACAAAAACGTTGGCATTGAATACAATACTTAAGTGCAGACAGACAATATTTATGATTGTAAGAAGGTGTAATTTCTACAACTTGAAGAACGTGAGAGATCTGATTTGAGTTTTGATTAGATAAAAATTTTAGATTTGCAGGGCTGTAATTAGTTACAAGGACACCGCCAGGCGTGGGCTATGTCCCCGACAGCAAGTTCATACATTGGACGCATTTCCAGACAGCAAATTCTCGAAGTCGAAAAAATGGAAGAAGGGCCATAACTCAATAAAACTTGGTCGGACCGAACCCAAATTCGAACTTGACCTGCATGTTTTTGAGACAAACATAAAGACAAAATTTGGTGTTGATTAAATGAATCAAACTGAAGTTATCATCCAGACACCAAATTTCCAAAGTTGTAAAATTGGGTGGAAACGCATTGAAAAAGGGGCATAACTCCAACAAAAATTATCGGATCCAGCCGATAGTGGGATTCCACGTTATAATTGGGGTAAGGGTCATATGCATCAAATTTGGTTTTGATTTGATGACCCAAGTCTGCTGTCAGCAATTCATGTTAGGTAAAGGGTCACATGTAGGATTTCAAAGGGTCAAAAAAGATGCAAGTAAGGGTGTGGGTTGAGCACCAACTATCAGATAGCCTGGTATAAATTTACCAAGTACATATGATAGAACATGTGGATGCAGGTCATAACATCAAAACACCTCTGTCCACAATATCCCTCACAAAATATCTCCACCTGGAAATATCTCCAACATTGGGACAAACACCTCCAAAGCATTTCAATGCCATGATATATGAATTTTCTTCACGTTAATTCATATGGAAATTTATCAAGTGCAAACCTAACATCAAACTACAGTCACATGCTCGCAGCTATTTGATGGACTAAAAATGCAGAGAAAAAATATCCCTGCCTAAAAGAAATATAAATAAGGCCCCACAAAGTAATCTTCTGTTTCTCCAGCCATTTTTTGTAAAATTGCATGTGGGCATTTTTTTTATTTTATTTTTTATTTTTATAATTATTTCTTTGCCAGCAAAAGTTCATGTTCTTGGTTTGTTTTATGTTTTTAGGCCTCATCATCTACAGAATAGCCTGGGTGGTGGTGTATTCCATTCCTTGAGTGTTAAAGCATTGCAAAGCCAGTGAAGGGATAATTTATCAATTTTATTAACCTGTGTAAAATATCTGAAACAAACCATTTTTAATTATTATATTCTTAAGTTTGCATTGGTTATAAAAAGAGGAGCCTGCAGCAGAAAAAATGACCATGAGAAACATATTTTTAACTTTGTTAGGCTTAAGGTACCTGTGATACTTATAATAAAATAAACAAGGCGCCACACTCACAAATCTGGAAATGAGAGAAACCTTTGCTCAATTTTGGTAAAGTTCATGTTTCAGTTGATTCCCCGTAGGCATATTACAATTTCACACCTGCATTGGGGTAATGTCTATCTGTTCATTTCCCAAGCGTGAATATCAAGCATTAAGGCATAAATTAATTAAAAAAGGCATGTTTGGAAAAGGATTACCCCTAGGCCTAAAAAAAATAAAAATCTGTTTCTCAGGCCCTCCCACATGGTCCTTTTGGTTGCCGCATGCTCTCTTTTTATAACCTATCCAAACTTAAAAAAAACAAAATCAAATTGATTATGTCTGATATTTTACCCAAGTTAATAAAATTGTCCCTTGAGTGCAAGAAGGCTTTGCATTGCAAAGCCTTCTTGCACTCAAGGGATGTAATACACCACCACCCATGCTATTAAGTAGATTATGGTGCCTAAAACATAAAACAAACCAAGAACATGAACTTTTTAATGGCAAAAAAATAATTACAAAAATAAAAAATAAAATAAAAAACCGCCCGCACGCATGCAATTGTACAAAAAATGGCCTGAGAAACAGAGTATCTTACTTTGTGAGGCCTTGATGAGATTAGTTTCAGATGTAGTCATGTGATACAGCCTTTGTTCAGATGAGGAGAACTTGATTGTTCAGTGCATGCCGATGATATTCTATATTTAGATGACGTAAAATACATGGTAAAAGTGGTTTTGCCAACAGAGCAAACTGAGGCATGTAACATTATCGATTCAAGGCATAATGTAGTTCTTTCTGGGTATGGTACGGATACAATTTTACAGGCTTAACCATTGCCATTAATGGACAATCTTAGCACTGAAGGTGAGAACCTAAATATCATGCAGAACTCATTTTATCACTGTTCTTAAATTTGCATGATGCTAAGTCTGATTATTACACCACAAGGAATTCTTTGTTATGGCTCAGATGAAGAAAACAGATACATACACATGCACAAGCATGCACACACACAAACACAGATGTATTGTTCAGAACCTAAGTACATTTTATACAGAGTGAGATTGGGTGGGGGCTAAAATACAGCACATGAAATGTAGTGAGTGTTTAATTTAGGCTGTGTAAATAATGTTGAAAAGTTTTGTTTTTTATCCTTATACATTAGAATTTTATTTACCATCCTCATAAAATTTAATCTGTTAGATCTCAGCCTAGAAAGCTCTACCCAGAGTCACAGCTTTTAGGGGGAGCTAAATACAAGACAAGAATCCAAGTGTAACTGCTTATGACCTTAGCTTTCATGATTTAAATTACAATGGGTCAAGGTCAGGACACATTGTTAGGTTATGGATAAAAATTGTGACAAGTATAAACAAGATCTGTCACATAGATTCAATTATAGAGCCAGACAAGGCTGTATAACAATAACAAAGTTTTGCTGTCTGTGACCTTGGCCTTGATGATATGGCCTTCAATCAAAGTCTTTTTATTTTTATTTTATTTTTTATTTTTGTAATTATTTCTTTGCCATTAAAAAGTTCATGTTCTTGGTTTGTTTTATGTCCAATAATCTACTTAATAGCATGGGTGGTGGTGTATTACGTCCCTTGAGTGCAAGAAGGCTTTGCAATGCACTTAAGGGACAATTTTATTAACTTGGGTAAAATATCGGACATAATCAATTTGATTTGGGTTTTTTTAAGTTTGGATAGGTTATAAAAAGAGAGCATGCGGCAACCAAAAGGGCCATGAGGGCCTGAGAAACAGATCTTTATTTTTTTTAGGCCTAAACATCCAGTTTTCTGTGGTCTGCAGAAAAAAACACAACCATTTTATGGATCGTATTTAGTTCTCAAACATGGTGCATAAATATATAATTTAGACCAGGTGAGCTAAAAAGGAGCATAACTCTGGCAAAACAAATGTCTGATCAAAACTATAATCGCAGGTGCAAAGGTACCCATGATAGTGAACATCCATACCAAGTTTCCAAGGAATCGACTCATAAATATCTGAGGTCAAAAAGAGGGCATAATTCTTGCAAAAATAATCTGACCAGAACTATAATCACAGGTGCACAGGTTCCCATGGGGTGAGCATCCATACCCCCGTTTTGAGCAGATTAGCCCATGAACATCTGAGAAAATCTCTGAACAAAATCATGTTTAAAAATGGACGGCCGGATGGATAGGCAAGATGATTCAAGTATACCCTCCAGAACTCATTGCAGGGGGCCTCCCTCTCACTTACTTGAACCAGTTGTTCTAAAGAGCCTATAATCGCTCACCTGGCAGAATTACATATCCCTCAATTATTATAACCAGAATCAAAGAATACAACTGGCTGCCATGCTCCTTCATCTGAGCGAAACAAAATGATAATTGTTTTCAGAGGACTTTCCATACATTATTTGTGCCATGTTTGGTTCACATTGGCAAAGTAGTTTCTGCTAAGATGTAAATGTGATTTCCCATCGGGTTTTCATGGTAACTATGAGCCACCGTTCTGGCCATGCTTGAAACCTGATCAACATTAAATGAGGATCATTGGTAGAAAGTCACAGTCATCAATCATGTGAAGTTTGAAAACATTTGGCCTTGTAGTTTCAGAAGAGAAGATTTTTGATTCTACAATGGACTATTCCTGCCTAGTTTGGTTCATATCAGTTCAGTAGTTCTAGAGAAGATGAAAATGTGAAAAGTTTACAGATGACAACAAACAACAAAAGATGTCAAGTGATGGTAATAGCTCATGGCCTTTCGGACCATGTGAGCTAAGAATTAACTGCTGAAGAACCAAATGTATTTATTCACTTGGTCTCACATCCGACGCCAATTAACCATCTGAAGTAACTATCCATTTCTTTTGGACAAAATAGCATTTCTTCACAGCTTCAGCCTGAAAAGTAATATCCCAATAAGCACATATATATATAACATGTGAAACACTTTAAGCATAAAAGTAATTGCAACAAAAATAGTACAGATCATGTCACAGAAACATGTTCAATATCAGGCTGACCATTGATAAGAAGATGATTTTCTAAATGCAGTAATCTTCAAGATGTATCCCAAATATGACTTCTGGTGCTTGATTTGAATAGGATGAGGAGAGGTCCTATTATATGCTACCTTATAGGTATCACAGTAATTTTTCCATAGGCGACCATTATAATATTCAGGCAAAGAAAATTATTATTGCCTCACTCTAATTTTGGCATTCAAATATCTTTGTCAAGTATAGCCTTTCAGACAAATTTTTCGAACCCCAAAACAGGGGGTCATGCAACAAATAAGAGAGAAAAACTGACAGGAAGGGAAGTATCGGTCACATGCACATAGTTTTCAGGGAATTCCCAACAAAAACACACATATAGACAATTGTATTTTTTTAACAGTCATCAAATCACCCTCTTTATTTATCTGAAATATTCAGCAAAAATGCAAGATGTCAGTAGAATGCTTCAAATGTTTACTGAAACAATATATTTTCCCAAGACCACTTAGTTCGGAGATTGCATCATTTCCGAGTGCAATTTTTAAAGGCAGGTAACTCTAATTCAAATATTTATTACAGCCATACCTATAAGACAGCAGGAAATGTCCAACAAACAATTTTTGATATCTATTGTCATGATGGATATAATTTATTTATTTATTTATTTATTGATGTTTAAGGTCACATATTTATGCACAATGGCTAATCATGACCGTGACAGTTTTACAGGTGGAGGAAGCCGGAGTACCCGGAGAGAACCACCGAGCAGCGACAAGGCAGCTGCCAGCTCCCCAACATCGTAACTCCGCACTGCAGCACAGGCAGGGTTAGATTGGTTGAAGACATGAGTACCATCGACATGCAGTACGCCTTAGTACTTATATTTGCTTGTACTCACTCAAGATATTTCTGGTACCAACTCAGATTCATTAGGGATTCTTTTTATTATATGTGACTAGAGGTGCATCAATATATTCTTGTATATCATAATGTTAAAAAAACTGTTCTATTATCTGGTATGTTGGAATGTGACCTCACACCAATATTTTAATCCTTTATCTGCCATAACTAACAACACTTGCACAATTTTTCTTGAATAATTAAATATTTTCACTTTATTTTTCTTCAAAACATATCATTTAACCCCACCCCACAATTAAGATCTCAATACAATGAGGGCTCATAAGAAAAAATATACTGGAGGTAAAAATAAAAAAAATAAAATTTGCTTGGCGGTTTTATGAAAAGCACTCAATGGATATGGCTATGACAGTAGGTAAAGATTTAACCTTTATCTAATGAATCGGCAGCATCAATTTCATTGCAATGAGGAGTGCCATGATATGATTTTGTAGATATTTTTTTAAAAATTTGAAAAAACTAATTGAAAAAACAAATTTTGATACTGTGTACATAGGGTAAAGGGTTAAACAGCAAAATAAGTAATTTCATATATGGCTTAAGCTACATATCTCTCAGACTAACTGAAATTTACAGCAATGACCCTCTGCCCTCTGATGTCAAAATGACAAAGTTTTCAGCAGCAATTATTTCCAATAATGCCATTTTGATATTTACCCAAATATACCTTGTTTGAAAGATCTCATTGAGCTCTGCCAAACAAGATATAATTGGTTAAATTCATCGTAGCTTAAGCTACATATTTCTCAGATTAACTGAATTTTACAGCAATGACCCTCTGCCCTCTGATGTCAAAATGACAAAGTTTTCAGAAGCAATTATTTCCAATAATGCCCTTTTGATATTTACCCAAATATACCTTGTTTGAAAGAGCTCATTGAGCTCTGTCAAACAATATATGATTGGTTAAATTCCTAGTTAAACATGAGAAAAACAGAGTGATTGGGGAAAATTCTGTTGCACTTCTAGAGTGCCAGGGGTTAAAATTTGTGGCAGTTATTTTAAAGGCATTAGTTGAGTACAGTTAAAAATTGTATCAACCTTTTTGAAGCTCCATACTTCTTGGAATGTCATTCCATACAATATTCTCAGCTCAAGACTGATGATTCTCTTTTAGCTTGCCAAAACTGTGCTTATACCATTCATGTTGTCGCAAATTGTCACTTCGAGAAAATGATTTTCCACAAAATTTACAAACATTTTCTGGTTTGTTGGTCATGTGTATTTTCAGATGACGATTCAAATTATAGTTGTAATTGAATGATTTTCCACAAATCTGACAGAAAAACCTCTGTTCACTCTGAAAAACAGAACAAGACAGTGCAGTTACACATGGTAGTTTGTAACATTTCAGAGTGACGAAGTTCATCAGATGCATCAGATTTCTTCAAATTGTGTGACCTATACAAATTAGAGATGGGAAATATACAAAAAAACCCTGAACTGATAAAGATATCATCGGGAAGCCAAACCGAACCAAAAATTAAATACCGAAACATTTGTAGTTTTCAAATTTTCCTACATTCCCTATTTATAAGTCCCTGTTGAGGCTTGATAACAGCTGAACCATTCATTTTCATGAAAGAAGTGACTGATTTTCTTTTCAGTTTTGTTAACATTCAATGGCAGTGCTCAAAATAACCTTTTTTCTTTGCGTAGTAAAATGCTAAACATTTCCAAAAAATGAATAGCATTTTGTAAAAATTACATAGCTATTTTTGTATACCAGAGTTATGTTATGCTGTTTTATATTGAATTCTTCTAAGCAGATAGAATAGTTTCCATCCATTTCTGGGCATTTCCAAATGATCTGCAACACATGAAACATTTACTATGTTTTTTTTAACTGAACTGCCTTTAACGGTTGCATGGACTTGTATACTGTTATAAATGGCACCTTGGTTGTTTAACTGGTAGAGTGCTGGAAGCCCATATGTGGGCTTTATTCTGAAGTGGAGGTAACACAGCTTGAAGGCTCATATTCAGTGCATGTGCTTTGTATTATCATTGAAGTGATTTTATTAAGTCTATAAGGGATTGCCTTGTTACAATTTATGGGAGAGTGCCCATAGGCACTCTCCCATAAATTGTAACAAGGCAAAGACATGTGTACAAGATTTGATGGCCAAAAATAATTTAGCACTCTACCAGTTAATAGAGTTCTCAAAATGGAAGTTGGGATTTTTAATTTGATGGGTTTGTAGTTATCTTTAATGGACATTTTATGCAAAATGTTGTAAAAACAGGAAGTATTTAAACCAACAGAACTCATCTTACATATGAAGTTGCTATTATGATGCTTGATGGAGAGTTAATCTGAGTTATGCCTGGAATGTTCCACAATTAGAAGTAAAGCATCAGTGAACTAGTTTTCAAATTTGTTTGCAAATTTTCATTTACATTTTGTGATACAAGATAATCAACTGCAGCCTAATAGGCTGCAGTTGATTATCTTGTATCGTAAAATGCTATACATAATTTAACATTGTATGGCTTTTTGCAAGTTTTGCATAGCAAAAAGTGACGCGACACCGCTTATTTTGAGCCCTGTTCAATGGTCTGCCAAATGTCCTGTATTCTGACTAAAGAACATCCTATACACATCCAGTTGCTTAGCAGTGATTTCTAGTCCTGACTAGAAATCAGTGTCCTGGTGTTTTGTCTATTGTCAGTAGAACTTCCTAAAGATGGCATTGTCAGGGCACATGCTCTGAGATTGCAAAAGTCTGAAAATTGGTCTCTGAACATTAATGTGTGTTTTGTACAAGTCACAAGATTACTGTAAGTATGATTTGTGTTCATTAAAGAATGCCACAGTCGAGCTCATTGGTAGTGGAATTTATAACATTGTGGTAGAGTAATACAAGAACTTATTCTGTTTTTTCCTAATGTGAATTCCCCTTTAGTACTATTAGCAAATTTCAGTCAAGTCAGATATTAAATACCAAACCAATACCGAGGTATAGCTCCCTAAAAAAATGAAAGCGATACTGAACTTAAAATTCCAATACAGCCCATCTCTAATACAAATCTATACCTGCTTTTACAAAACTATAAGTAAACTATAGAAAAGATTAGGAAGGGTCAGAGAGGCCTCAGCCAGGAATCTGTTAGAAATGTTTTAATCTCTTGGATCATTTTATTAGCACAGTGGTCCATGTATTCTGTAAACAAGTAAAGAAAATTATGCCTTTTAAACATTTTTAAAAATTTCCTACATTAAGTCGATATAAGGGACAGCCCTTTCTGCATATAAGGCTTTGCACTGCTAATTTCTGTTGGATATTTTGTGGCTTATCATTCCAGATTTTTGTAAAAATGAAAGTAAAGTTGTGGAAAAAACCTACATTTTATTTCATCAAAATTGTTTTAGTGTCTAGCATGGAGGCAGCTAATGTGTACACAACCCATTAATAACAGAGTAGTGCTATTTATGGAAAAAGTCATTCTTTAGAAACAAAACTTATTAACAATTTGTTGGATTGTCACTCAGAGGGAAATACACAGAAAGACACGTGTGTGAATGGGTTAACTGATGTGGCAAATGTGCCATCGCGGAAGGATAAAACGAGAGGCCGCAAGCCCAGTGTTTTATCCTTCTGCAATGGCACAAGTGCCATAATGATTAACCCTTTACCCAACGTAATGGCCAAAACCGGCCAGCGCTATTCTCAAAAATCGCCAATTAATTTGCATTATTTTTTTCATTTTTTGTCACAAAAACATAGGTTATGACCCCTCATTGGAATGAGCTCGTTCCAATGAGGGGTCATAACCTATGTTTTTGAGACAAAAAATGAAAAAAATTAGTTATTCAAGAATATTTTTGGCAAGTGTCGTCTGCTTTTCATGTTAGGTAAAGGGTTAACCCACTCACACACACATCATTCTGTGTTTATTACATGCCTTCATGTTTATAAAAACAATTATTACAAGGACATTCAGCAATTCATTTGACAACTTTCAACAAAAAGAATACATTTTATCGCCAACCTAATTTATGTACTCATACTCTATTTCTTCTGGATATTCATTATCCCCTTCATACATCGACTCTATGTCTTCGCTATTTTCGTACTCATTAAACTCGCCATAGCCTTCAATTTTGGACATTTTAATTAGTTATTTTGCAATTGGTTCAGTTTCAGGAGATCAATTGTCCGCTCAACAATTTCTATTCAGCACATATACTGAACAGGTTTTCATTTTCCGAATGGTTTAGTGTTGCTGTTGGCATGTTGTCCATGTTGGCAGTCAGGATTAAGTGCCTTGACCAAGGACACAAAGCAGCTACCCCTGGTGGGGATCAAACAGTGTACCTTTTGGTCTGGTGTCCAATGCCATCACGCTCCCCATTTAGAGATATCCACTTGAGTGGGCTTTACTGTACTAAACAATGAAATGTGTCAATGACACCACAGATTACCTTGACTTTACGTGGTATTTATGAAATCAATGTCACAATTAATTCATTTATGTTGCACTTAAGTAAACTGTGCAATAAATATTGACTTTTTGTTATCTATCAAAAAAAGACAACTTAAAAAGTACAAAAATATGACGGCTATTCTTGGCAGCAAACTCTGATGGAAATATCACATTCTCATTTCAAGACATCCTGACAAGTTTGAAGAAAATGGATCCATACATGCAACTTGTATGATGACCTGAAGAAGTCCAAGATAGCTGCCTTAGCAGCCACTACGGGTGAGAGACAGTGACTGAAATCTGACATTCTTATTTACTCATCATACTATGCCATCCAGCCATATTTCAATAAAACTGATGAACAAATGCAGACTGTATGGCGTTCTGAAGACACCCAAGATGCCAAAAGGGCAGCCATTGTGTGTGACTGGCTGTGACCAACATTGAGAATTTTTATATACTAATCTACTGCCAAACTTCAAGAAATTGATACATAAATGCAACATACAAGGTGTTTGTAAGGAATCCAAGATGGCTGCTGTGGCTGTCATTATGGACAGCCAAATGTTACCAAAATAGTACATGCTCATCTACTCATCATACTAAGTAACCCAGCCAAATTTCAAGTGAACTGATGCATAAAAGTGACTTGTAGACTGTGCTGAAGATATCCAAGATGGTTGCTTTGACAACCATTGCAGGTGGT
The DNA here is from genome assembly GCA_031216915.1 of Pictodentalium vernedei. Lineage (NCBI taxonomy): Eukaryota > Metazoa > Mollusca > Scaphopoda > Dentaliida > Dentaliidae > Pictodentalium > Pictodentalium vernedei. The sequence continues at coordinate 375,239,547 of CM062292.1, forward strand.
GGCTATTATCGATGGCCAACCGTGACCAAAATACGATGTTCACATCTACTCATCACACAAAGTCAGCCTTGTGACTTCTCTCTCCAGAGACTTTAGGGAGAAGTCAGGGGCCAGGAGGGAGAAGTCAGTGGACATGAGGGAGAAGTCAGAAAAAAACATATTATATGACATTGCGTCAAAATAAATGTACATAGAGGACCCAACAATAGCTAACATGATGAAATGTGGATAAAAAATCCCCCCCACCCCCCAGAAAAACTGTGTCTACCAGTGATGACTATGGTTACCATGCAGTTGATTTTGTATTTGTTTCAATGCAGTGGATTTGGAATTTAGGATTACCCATTGTGAGAGTATTCTTCTCTTTTAGAGAAGGTATATTCTTTTAAAAAAAATATTTAAAGTATTGAAAATAAATTTCTAGTTCACATAAGAAGCAGGGCCATTCATGGTTTCTGAATGCCATAATTAAACTGAACAGCGTAGTTAAAAAAGTTTTCGATAACCTTCGTTATTTTAGCATTATTAACAATTTGAGTAAATTTATTTCTAAGGTAAATGACAAAATATAACAGCTGCCTCCCTTTCCTTCTGTCACTGTGCAGAAAAATGACAATTTCTGCTGATCATCTTACATATTGACACGCGCGATTGGTGCAATGAATTCCTGCCACTTTTATCCTTATATGTGTGATTTATATCATAGCCTTATTACATTTAATCCCCTTGGAACACAAGTTTTCAAAGAAAAACTTTTCATGCAAATTGCAGTGCGAATTTCAGTGGAACAAATTTTTCAATGGAAAAAGAATGATGTACTGAAACGTAAGCAATTTCAACTTTTTATGTATGAGTTGTCTCCTTCAGATTTTCTATTCTTTTGAAACGGTGGCGAATTTTAATAAATTCTAATTGACACAATGCGTGTCTTGAGTGATTAGTTGTTTTTGCTGGCACTTTGTTTTTAAACAGCCACTTTGTGCTGGTTGTACCAGCTGGGGCGAATTGTGCGAACGACTACGCCATTACAACTCTTTTCACAAATATAAAATTAGGCTAGTTTAGGCTATTTTTAGAACCGTATGACGGATTTTAACAGCAGTCGTGTTTACTTTATGAATGCGGAAGCGTTTTTTTAAAAATAAAACACAAGAAAATGCATAAAACTGCCATGTCTCCCAAGGAAGTTCTGGAGGGCGACTTGAATTTCGCCCCCAGTGTAAGCCAAGGCGAATCGAGGAATGACAAGGCGACTTCTTCGCCCCAGTCACCCACTCGGCTGACCCCTGCCAATATGGCTCCCTGGTGGCCATTATGGATGGCAATCCCTTTACTAACATAGAACATTCTCATTTACTAATCATACTAGGCCATTCTGCCAAATTTCATCAAAATTATGTATGAATGCAACATGCAGGCTGTGCTGAAGTAAAACAAGACAGCTGCTATAATGACCATTTCAGGTGGAAGCACTGTGTGCAGCCCATCATGACCAATATCAGACATTCTTATGTACTCACTAAATTAAGTCATCCTGTTGGATTTCAAGAAAATTGCTTCATAAATGTGACATGCAGGCTGTTCGGAAGAAATGCAAGATGGCTGCCATCATGGCCATTGTGAGTGGCCAACCATGACCAGAATACGCTGTTCTCATCTACTCATCATACTAAGTTACCCTGCCGAGTTTCAAGAAAATTGATGCATAAATGTGACCTGCAGCCTTAGTACAGGTGCAATTTGGTTTGACCCGGAAAAAAATTGGGACAAGCTGATTTTGGTGTCATTCAACGAGGAATTTGTCTGGGAACAACATATCCAAAATCTGCAAAAATTCGCTTTGGGGAAAAATTTTCATGCAAGATGGCTGCAAGGAGGGGTTTCATAGAAAAAAAAAAACTTTAGTGGCATCAATTTCTCAATAGTCTTGTTATTTTGTGTGAGATCTGGAGAAGTTTTGTGCGTCATTCGTACTTTAAGCACGAATGCTAATCCTATAAAGTGGAAAATGAATGAGAAAATTCACGATTGTTAGGGAAATGGCCCCAAAATACCATTTACTTCAATTTTCACACCCATACGAAGTTGAGTCTGAATAGAACAGAAAAAACGAGCTAAAATTCTGCTGCCGATGTTTTTCATAACTCCCGAGATGGCGAAGAATGATATCGATCAACTTTCTTCGCAATTATTAAATCCCGAGAAGAGACCTTACCGAATTCATGCCGGCGTTCCTCAAGGCACTCTGCTGTCGCCAGTTTCGTCTCCAATCTCAACCGGCTCGGAGTTCAGGCAATTCTCCCCTCGACAGTCTCCACAAGCAGAGACACATTTGACTGCGTTCTTTCCACAAGAGCATCTAGTCGTTCCGCAGGGATGTTTGGAGGTCATTTTGCATTTGCAACGTATAAATTTCAGGAGAGCTTCAGGCGCTACATCCAGGTCAGTCATCACGGGTATCAACACATTTTCAAGAATTTCCCAGCCCCATTTCTGAGGAGCTAGGATATCAATATCCAATTGCTTCCATTCCACCGTCTGTAGGTGGACTCGCAGGCTGTGAAAGTATGCCGCGCGTTCAGTTGGAGGTAGTTTCTGAGGTTCGATTCCTGTCTTGCTGGAAGTGACCATTGTCATGAACTTTGAGTATCTCAAGCCTTTCAATGTGTCTGACTGCTTGCCAGAGTACAGCATTACAAACAGTTCAGTGCCGATTCTTCCAATTTCCGCTTGAGATACAGCGCTGTCGTGCATTGTTGCTGATATCTTCTGAATCTCCCTGGACTTTTCTAACCTCTTGAGAAGCTGTGTTTTCCCATGGCCAAACGTTGCCGAAGTCACATCACACCCACTCCCTGCATGTATGAACAGGAGGTGTTGCCTAGCTGTTTCTCCGATCTTCGCTATTATATCAGTGATCCTCCATGACTCCCCACCCTTATGTGACTTCCGTGCTTCTGATTGGAATAAACATCAGCCGAAGTATGATTCCAATGGTGAACGGATAGCACTAGTACATCAGTATCATTTGCGGCAATGACAACTGAATTCCCTTGAGATGAAAGTT